>JAGKPX010000005.1:68354-668354 GCA_022609215.1 Alternaria triticina
CGAGTTGCTTTCCGGCGGAGATCAAGCGCTGTTGGTCTGGGGGAATGTCCTCCTTGTCCTGGATCTTGGACTTGACGTTGTCGATGGTGTCGGAGGGCTCAGCCTCGAGTTGCTTTCCGGCGGAGATCAAGCGCTGTTGGTCTGGGGGAATGTCCTCCTTGTCCTGGATCTTGGACTTGACGTTGTCGATGGTGTCGGAGGACTCGACCTCGTCGTCCGCCAAAAGCGGCGCATCGTCGGCAGCGGAGTTGGCGGCAGCGAGGAGACGCTTCTGCTGCTTCTTGTTGAAATTGTCTACATCGAAAGGAGCAAAGTTATTTCATGTTACACGGTATAGTCTACATCTGTACGTACGTTGGGACCTGTTCTTTTTGGCGCCCTCGCTCTTGTGGATGCCTATCATCTCGTTACTGACTACTCAAGGTCTGTCGCCCATTTATCCGTACTGGTTTGTCCCTTGGACTGCTGCTTCTTGGATCGTGTCATGGTCTGCACATTGAAGATGTTAGCATAACACATGGTCTCATAATTGCAAGAGTTGCCAGAGTTGCAAGCTGCTCCATATGACCTGGAGCACGGTAAGTATAGCTGCGACGAGTTAGTGTATACTGACAGCATCTGTATTCCTGTCCAGATCCAATGCCGGATGCTGCGCCTCCTGACGAACTCCAAACGGGATTTATCGAGATCAAAATGAGATGTGCCATCAATACAGTAACGTAAGATAATCGAGACCATGTGTGTATGCTGAATGCTTGTTAACAAGTTAGTACAAGATTCTCAACAACAGAGACGACGAATGAAGAGAAGATGTAGGAGTACAGTGGAGCATGTTCCCTCCAGCTGGTCTAACACAATCCCCAGGTACTAGCAGTGAAGCAGATACCATATGAGATTGAAGCCACACTGCACATCTCGAAAGAATAGCGGCGCAGGAGTACAGTGGAGCGAGTTCCCTCCAGCTGGTCTAACACAATCCCCAGGTACTAGCAGTGAAGCAGATACCACATGAGATTGAAGCCACACTGCACATCTCGAAAGAATAGCGGCGCGTCTCCAGAGGCAAACGTTTAAGTTGGCCTCACATGAGAACAACCTGTCGGCGAAGCTCTTCCTTAGATCTCGGACTCGTATGCCATGGTGTAAGGAAAGGGGAGGGGGTACGTCCATCTGACCTAGTCTCTCTCGGGTGCATGTGTCTTCCTGGGCGGCCGCTGTATCGTCTTGTTGTCTCGTCTCCGTTGTGTCTAGTCGATGGAAAGTTAGCATAGATACTCAGTGTGTGGGTTGCAAACAGGCATTGGTCAAAACCAGGTCATCTCATAGGGGCTAGCAGTGAAGCAGGCCCCATATGATCCAACCAAAGCCGACGACTCAAATCATCTCACAGGGGCTAGCAGTGAAGCAGGCCCCATATGATCCGACCAAGGCCGACGACTCAACTCATCTCACAGGGGCTAGCAGTGAAGCAGGCCCCATACGAAGGTGACTCGGGTTTGTTTGAACCATGGTGCGTGAAGGATGTAAAAGAAGGGTACTTCCATCTAGCATCGTCTCTCTCGTTTCTCCCATCTTGTATTATCTTTAAGTATGCCGTCGATTAGGCGGGTATATTCGTAGTTCGTGCAGCGGGTGCATTGGAAAAGGGTATATTCGTAGTTCGTGCAGCGGGTGCATTGGAAAAGGGTACATTCGTAGTTCGTGCAGCGGATGCATTGGAAAACAGTCGTAGCCGTAGAAGCGGATGCGAGGTTTGAAGGTACGTATAGAGCAGCTGCAGTGGCACTCTTGCTCAAAAGTCACTCACAAAGTTTCGAGAGGGCGGCACGAAGATGCGAAATGTACACGGGGCGGAACAGAAATGAACAGAGATGTTGCGACGACGATGCAGAAAAGAACAGAAGTGGTGCGAATGCGACGGTACGGGTTCGTGAAGATCGTGTTAGGTCTATCTATCAAATTGTGCCATTCTTGCTCCCATTATGGTGGTGCGATTTCCATGTGCGCTGCTCGCTTCCTGTACTGAGGAAGTCACGACCGACTGACCCAAACCATCGCGGTTGGGTCGTCATACTTACGTTGAGGTCGTTGTTTGACTCAATCGTATTCAACTTCTATGTCACGACTTGAAACTTCATTCCTAGCCTTCAATCACCGTATGCGTGACTCCATTCCTCTCACTCCCTCACTTCAGTCAACCCTACTCGAAAGGTTTGTCTGGTTCGTATTCTGTCAATGTGGGTACTGTGACAACATTCCGCGGGCCTACTCTGAGTGTAATACATCCTTCAGCAGCGGCACAGCTTCAATAGTGCCTCGTTGCCACTCGGGTTGGCGATTGCGGCGATTGTTTCATCTTCCCGACCATTCCATGATTAATATCTCCAAGTGTTGGACTCACACGGGTCGCGATTTCGAGGCGTCATACGCGGCTCGAAGAAAAGGCTGGCCAGGGCTTGAGCAAACGATTGCCTTGGCAGGGACACATATCGCGAGTTCACGGGCTCACCATTGGCCCAGGCTACCAGGCAGATGGCAGTTCAGCGGGGCTCAAGCGGACGAGCGGTCTCGGGCCGCAGTGCGTTGCATTGTACGACGGCACATGTGAATCACGGACAATAGTCAGGGACGTGGTTGAGTCCGTCCTGAGGTGACGGCGGGTTGCTCAGGCGGTCTGTTCAAACAGTAAAAATTGGTCACTTGAGGGTCACCTTCACTTCCCATCGGCCTGCCGCGATTGCACCGCCGCCTCCCACCCTTTCTCCCACTTATAACCCGCCTCCGCTCACCTCCCTCGAGACTTTCTTAACAACAGACTGAACTCTCGTCAACAGCAGTGCAGCCGACCGTCCTTCAACAGTCGTCCCTCTACTAGTAATATATCTACCCACGGACTCAGTCAACATGTCCACCGACTATATGATCAAGACTCCAGACACCGCTGCTGGCGCTACCTTTACGCCTGAGGTCACTCAAGCCGAGAACATTCGCAGCAAGATGTCTGTCGACAACCTCGTCGAGAGCCCGAGTGATTCTCCTGACATCACCTCGGCGCTCATACTTGCACCACCTTCCACTCCCAAGTCGACCAAGGAAGAGCCTTCGTCGCCCACTGTCAAGACTCCTGACACCGTCATGACCGACGTCGTAAGTGCAAAGCCCCCCTTCTGCGCGCATCTCGCGCAATGAGCGGAGTCACCACTGCACCATTGAATCCATAGACTGACGGAGTATCAACTGAGTAAAGGCCGAGCACGACGCCTCTGGTGATGAGTCTCTCGACGATGGCGAAGACGTACCCGACTCCCAGCGCGAGTTCCTCTGCATGAACGACGAGCATACCCGCTGCATGACCGGCCAGTACACCAAAGACCTGTCGCGCAAGGTCATCTCCGACCACTTTGGCCGCAACAAGGCGTGTACCCGCGACGTCACCGACTGGCCTCTCTTCTGCCGCAAGCACTACCAGCGCGCGACCTACAACAAGACCAAGTGGCAGATCCGCAAAGTGCAGCTCATCCTCCGCCAGTTCGAAGTCATCGAGAAGCAGTTCCCAGGCACCACCTACGACATCGCCTTCAAGAAGTCCGAGGAAGCGCGTCTAAACCACTACTCCCGTCAAGTCGCCGCCGGAGCCAAGAATGAACAAGCTGAGCAGAGTGTTCACCCCAAGATCGGCAAGCACTTCGAGGCGCCCATCGACGTCCTCCGCGAGCTAGACCAGTGGCTCGGCTTCAACAAGACCTACGCAGAAGTCAAGAAGATCGTCGACGTCATCCTCCAGATGCTCGAGGAGAAGGAGACTGAACAAGTCCCCTCTATCGAGTTCCTCCCCAAGCTTCCAGGCAAGACCCCGTCTCCCAAGAAGACTCCAGCCAAAGCCCGTACACCCAAGTCACCCAAGTCGCCCAAGTCACCCAAGACACCTACCCGCGTCTCCAACAAGGGTTCCGTCAAGAAGACTTCAGCAAAGGCCTAGTTCTACCATGGCGTCGCCGCGCCCAGCATCGCGACTACCGTCGCATCACGTCACTCCTTCATCCCATTGCCATTGCTTTCACGGTCTCTCTGCGGCTGAGCTACCGACACTCTAATCTTTCCTTGAGTGTCCTGGCAATATGCACGCACTACTACCATCTTCACTATGTTCACAGCATTTGCGATTTCACTCTTTCAATTCACGTGTTTGGCACCATCACGACTGTCTCTCGCTGTCGTTTCATGTATGAGCGTTTCCGACGCAAGACACCAGACTGTTCGTATGGGCGATGGCCGAACATGTACTCACTCACGACATGAGTGTTTTTTTACTTCTATACCCTCATCTTACGATGGCGACTTGTTTTGTCTTGTCTCTTGCATTATAGGTAGATTTTGGCGGCGTTTAGGCATAGGGTGTCTTTTCTGGGAGACGGAGTATGGGCATGGATTCGGGTTCGGCCTCACTGGGTCTGTGGTATTACGGTTCAGGGTTGGGGAGTTGGGTATATACTACGATAATCAAATTCAGATTTCTCATTAGAAACATGCATCATTGAATTCCCCGCATTCCTCGTCGTGACGCTGCCGTTACGGTTGGCTTCGACATCAACATCGACATCGACGTTGGTGCTCCATGCACTGTCGTCACTCACGTTACACACATTACATGCAATATCCCGTTCCTGCATATGCATACTGCACATGCACCATGCATCCCCGGACGGCTATTGCCTCGTCTGCATGTGTGTCACCGATACTGTCTACCGCCTGCCCCGCCGCACGGTGTGCTCTGTAGACGCGCTCTTTGGTGTGTACCTGCATTTTGAGTCAGACTTCGGGGGCGGTCTTTTTCGTTGTGACTGTGCCGCACATTGAGTGGCCTCGCTTGGTTGGTTGGTGAGGCTGGCCCCCTCGTGCAGGCGCTCTCCCCCCACATGCAACGCATCCTGCGAGTCGGGCCGAGGGTGTGGCGCGGGTTTGTGTCTCACTTTGGTATTTGGTTGCGTGATGGTATGAAGAGAATGGGGGTATGTGTGTTGTGGTGATCGTTGCTGCATTTGCTATCCAGGTGTGCGAACCTGTGTCCCGATGGGCTGTCCTGGGGTGGTCTGAGGCGAGATGCGGCATCTCACCGTGTGTCTCTCCCGGAGCGTGGAAGTGAGGGAAGCAGGCTCATGATGGATGCTACTCATCTTGACCTGATAGCAGACCTTCTATAAAACCATGTCATCACTTCTTGAACTGCTGGCATCCTACACTTACGTGCGCCCAATCTTGTGCAAAGGTCGAAGACTGCTTCAACAATCCTTTGCGTTAGGCTCTTCAAGATGGGTGACAAAGACATCGAGCCATGCGGAGTCTGGGACGGCGACTTCTCTTGGGATGGCTACTTCATGCGCATGCACATGAAAACAGTCACTCAGAACTACGACATGTACAACCCGCGCACTTGGCCGTTGGTGAGCCAGGTCATCGCAACAGAGAACAAGTTCGACTACAGGAAGAGCAAGGTCCCTCCCGAGTATCTGGTGTACGAACAGACAATCATCAAAGACATGGACGGACTTCGACCTCTTCAAGGCCAGCGGACTGTCAATCGCCGCAAGAATCGAACGATGAAAAACCTCTTTCGCTACTACCCACACAACTATGATCGTAACGGCGAATTGAGAGCGCATCCGCACATACCGTCTGACGAACTGGAGGAGTGGATGAGTCAAATCAAGGAGAGCAACCCGGTTGCGAAGAAAGAGGAGGACATCAAGGATGTGATAGTCGGCAATCATGCAACTGAAGAGGTTACTGAGGATGACTCGCCCGAAGCAGCGGCGATTCACGAGATCATGAAGATGTTGGACGACACAGATACAGTGCCCAACAGCAGAGTGACTGAACTGGAAGAAGAACTCGACAAGACCAAAAAAGAGAGCCTAGAGGCACATATTAGATCGGAAACCGCGGAAAAGAAAGCTACTGAAATGATAGCCAAGTACCAAACGGCTGTTCAGAAATTCTCCGCCCAGGTTGGAGAGGCGCTCTGTGGGTACAAGGAACAGTCGCACAAGCTCCTTTTCCAAGAGCGCACCAATCTCGGTACTCTGAAAGAGATATTGGCGAAGAAGGAAGATGAGATCGCCAGCCTGCAGTCGAACCTGAAAAAGCGTGGCGAAGACGTCTTGACAGCGAAGCAAGAGACCAAGGTGGCAAAGCAGCAAATCTTCAAGATTTTGGAAGAGATGAAGAAGAAGAAACAGGGTACAGGTTTGCAGAAGAAGAGAGCGGAGGAGGATGGGGCAGAAGCAGCACGGAAGAAGCCAAAGATCGAGAGTTGCGAAATGCAGTAGCAACACGAGGGATTTGTGCGCGCGTCCGGTTCGCGGTTCCTGCGTATGTTGGCTTGTTTGGCAAAAAAAGTCGAGGAATTCGACAATCGGTCTAGAACCACCGGGTCACCAAAGGCGTGGCTACGTCATATGGGTTCGGTCAGGATACTTTATCGCTGCCCCTACCTGGCCCGTGGGACTTGTTCGTGGTGTGGCATCTGTCAGCTCCATATTCCTATTCCGTGCTCTTGTCCTCGATAGATTTACTGAACTTGCGTTCAATACGAGAAATGTTCCAAGGTTTCATGGCAACCAGAGGTGAAGATGGCTCATGGTGAAGGTGAACGAGGAGCGCTCGCCCTCTCACCGCGAATCTTCCAGACTAACCGAAAGGGCGGGGGCTTGATCACGACGAGCGACTCCTACAGCTAGCAAAAGCTCTCCTGCTTCTTCCAACTGACAGCAGCAGCATCCCACCAAAGTTTTCTCGCTAAAACCTCTCAAGGTAGGTCAAGTATGGGCATCAGCGCAGCAAAAATGGCTAACACGAGCGCGACACAAGATGGCACCTCTACCGCGCTATGAGGGCACCTTCAGCTTCGTCTCTTCGAGGCTGTATGCGAGCATCAAGCGCGTCATCCCTACCTACGATAAGGAAGATCCGAAGACCTGGCCATACGTCACCCTGTCAACAATCGAGAAACTCCGCCCGTACCAAGGATATCCGGATCTGCCTACAGGCGTAGCCTACCAACGTGAAGCGATGAAGCGATACGAGAACATGTACACCCCGCAAGAACGAGCCATCGCCGCCTCCGTGAACGGTCCCTTGCATCAGCGGTACCCGTACAACTACGACCGATTCGACGAGCCAAAGGAGAATGTCGGTATGTCGGGGGCTGAGTATCGGAGCTACATGGCGAATACAACTCCAATGCCGTCTACTCCACGCGTGCGCGAGCGCGAAGAATGGGAGCAAGACATCCCCGACAGCGCAATCGACTGTTCCACGCCCCAACCTCAAAGCCAGCCATCAGACCCCGAATCCCCAACCCCAGCCACCCGACCGCAACCCCACTCCATCTGCTCCAACAAAAAATGCGCCGACACCCGCCGCGAAGCAGCCAGACTCCGAGGCACCCTCTTCGACAAAGACTCCCAACTCCTCAGCTGCCAATCCGACCTCAAAGAATACGAGACAACCGAGAAATTGCGGCGACGAGCTTTGGCAGACGCGGAGTACGAGGTCGAGAAGGAGAAGCAACGGGCTGATGCTGCGGAGAGGGAATGTATGCTAAGAGTGGAGGGCAATATTAGGCTACAGCAGCGCGTGAGGGAGCTAGAGGTCAGGGTGAACCAGGCGCAGGAATTGGATACGTATTGTGTTGAGCTGGAGGGGGAGATTGAGAGGTTGAATAAAGTGCGGGAGGAGGAGGAGGAGGGTTCTGATGACTATCATGATGGTGATGATAGACCGCGCAAGAGGATGCGGTCTGAGAGTTTGTAGTGAGGATGAGGCTTCTTGTATGATTGTCGCAGTCGCGTTCTCGCGATGCACAACTGCCGCGGAGACGGCGCACGCGAGGTTTCGGCAGCGCTAGCCTATTACGTCGCGAATGCCTTCCCCGCTGAATGCGTCATTGTCGCGAGCTGTCACTTGTAGTTATAAACTCCGCACTGCGTCACTCGATTAGGCAAGACATTTTCTCTGGCATTGCTCTGGACCGATGCACTGATTCTAAATTTGTCAGACCACGCCCTACAGCCATATATGCGTTAGTACACGACGCGAGAAGAGAGTCGTGTGACTAGTACACTGCAAGAAAAGAACTCGTTGGGGGGAAACACTTGCAGTTGACCTACCCTCCTGAGGTTCTGCGCAAGCCGTATAATCTTGACTCTTCGGTAACACAGCCAGCAACATGGCACTCCCAGCTACTACGCAAATCGCGATTCTACTATCGATCTTCGTCTTGCCCATTCTCACATACATCTACTTCAACAAGAATCAGCAAGCAAAGAGTAATGCTGGACCTTTGCCAGCAGCGACAGAGATTACGGGTCTCTTCATACATCCTATCAAGTCATGCCACGGAATCAGCGTAAAGTCGGCAAAGCTCTTGCCAACAGGTCTTGATCTCGGTGCGCCTCTGTTGTCAGATATTCGAGGACTGTAACATGCTGACAGAGCCAGATCGTCAATGGATGTGGGTGAGCTACCCAAACTACGAGTTCCTGACGATTCGCCAAAACTCCAAAATGACACTAATCCGACCAACATACGACGAGAAGACTGATACCCTTACCGTCACTGCCCCAGCGCCGAATTCGGTCGACGAGAAGTTGGAGTTCTCAATTCCGGCTCATCCGTCCAAGGAATGGCTTGATGCGAACACCGAGGAGCACTCTGCAAAGATCTGGAGTACGACAACGGGAACCCGAGTGTACTCTACGAAGATGACTGCTCCATTCAACAGCTTCTTCGATAAGGAAGTACGGCTCGTGTACAAGCCCCCTGTTTCCGAGGACCCCAGACCTCTAGTATCGAACGGCGCACCAGCCGTCCTAGGAAGAGATGCATCGACCTGTTTCCCCGACCTGATGCCCGTACTCGTCGGCAACCAATCCAGCATCGATGAACTCAACACGCGTCTCAAAGCCGCAGAAGACCTTACCATCGACGTCCGCCGCTTCCGACCCAACATCCTCGTCAAGGGCGATGCTAACGCGCCATGGGATGAAGATCGCTGGAAGACGATCAAGATTACGCCTGATGCTGATGACAAGCCAATCGTTCTGGATATCACCCAGCGATGCGCGCGCTGTCAGGTGCCTAATGTACATCCTGATTCGGCAGAGAAGCACAAGACGCAGCCTTGGGACGCGCTGATGAAGTACCGGAGGATCGACGAGGGGATTACATACAAGCCCTGCTATGGTATGCTTGCTGTGCCAAAGTCGGTTGGGGATCTCAGGGTTGGCATGAAGTTTGAAGTTACTGAGGTCACGGATAAGCATCGGTATATCGCTGGGTTTTAGGGGGTGGAGCTTGACGGTTCATGCTGATGAACCCTTACTGGCTGCTGCGTATATCGAGCAGTCTGACCGAATGCCATCACAGCGCAAGCCATTGCGACACAGTTGTCGTACGACTCTCCACAAAGGTTGTACGGATGATCAGATCAGCACACAATTTCTCTGCTGTCAGCCTCGGAAATCAAAAGAAGTTAGCTGTAAGCTGCCCGATTTAGCCTTTGGAAGATCGTAGATGCATTCGATGTGCGGCTCCTGAAATCTCTTCAGATGATTGTTGGAGATGTTGCCCAAGCTACAGCTATCATAAGCGGATCCCCACGTAGTTCACATGCGAACAGCCGCCATGTGCAGCGGCAATTATGACGAGTGTTCCTGATGATCCATCGGATCTGCAAAGCAAAGACTGCCGAAGCGGCTCCGCCTCTAGCCCGCCTTGAGATTAGCGACGCGACGCGACAGACAGGGGTACACCTATCATCGTGTCCATGGCTGACTTTCTCTTGAACTCAACTTTCTTCTAGGAAATGTAAGGATTAGACACATGTCGTTTCCAACATGTTTCGCGCAATGCTGGAGATGGCATTGCGCGCGCGTGCAGAATGGCAGCGGCATTGTTTCGAAACATCAGACTGCAACTCAGTGGAGATTACGCGCGTTCATGATCGGACCGTGACGTGTGACGACGACTATCGGTGTTGAGACCCTGGCGTTTGGGACGCAGGGACACCAGACGGAAGGCACACAGAGGGGATACAGAAAGCGCGTCCCACCTGGCCGCCGACCAAGTATGACAACTTCCGCTTCCAGCGAGGGAGTCACAGGTCGTCGAATCGCTCTTTCCTTTCCACATCCACCATGGCAGGCGATGCAATGCTGGCATTGCCAATGTCTCCGACACAGTCGCCCAAGGAGTTTGGAAGTGCCGCCGTACAATGGGCATGCACGCGAAGAGGGAGGATGATGGTCTTGACGATTGCACTACTCACAGTCCTGCTTGGACTGACAGGTATGAGGAATCATGAGGTACGTTTAACCTGTTGCAGACGCCAGGGAAGACGACGTCGAGATATGCGACATACCCCACCAGACCTGAACGTCATCATTGGGGTCCAAGCTAACTCCAACAGGCCATATCTTCACGATACCGCAACTTCTCCTCGTACTACCCATGGCGACCGTATCTCCAGCCTCTGCCCGACATCGTACACTCGCCATTCAAGACCCCCTCGAACACTACGCTGCAGATCGAGAATGGCGAACTCGACCACGTCCCGCCGAAACTCAAGAAGACGACGCCGAACTTCCATCTCCTCATGCCCTCCGAGCGCGACACCGATGGCTTCTGCAAGACGACCTTGTCTGCTATGCTTCTTCACTACCCTCCACCGACTGCGGTACAACTAAATAAGCCATATGAGTCGGACGTCAGATGGGACAGGGACACACTGAACAGCACACTGCATTATCTGAGCAATGAGAAGCTGGTGAAGGACCATGACTTGGTTCTCATCGTGGACGGACAACAATCGATGTTCCAGCTTCCGAGCGATGTGATCGTCACGCAGTATAAGAGGCTGTTGGCCGACGCCAACATGCGGCTGCTGAAGAAGTACGGCGTTAACAAGGAGGGCTACCAGAAGTTCAACCAGACGATCGTGTTCGGCGCTGAAAAGATCTGCGAGAACGACGACATGGCCTGCAAGTACGTGCCTCAATCGATACTCTCGGACAACACGTACGGAAGCGAGAACGGTCGACGCATATCAGATACCCCGGCGAAGTTCATCCACTCCAAGATGGTCATGGGTCCAGCGAGCGATTTGAAGATGCTGTACCAGGTCGCCCTCGAGAAGTTCATGGAGGGGAGAAGCCAGTCGCAGACTGTTCAGTCGGTATTCGCGACTCTCTTCGCCGAGCAACAGCTGGGGAGAGATGCGGAGGAAGTGGCATCGAAGCATACTGGAACCAAGGTCAAAGAATATCTCATGGGCAGAGCGAGCACCTCAGAAGCCGAGCGAAGACTGGAGCGTGCCAGCGCTGAGTTCGCGAACACTACACGACATGAGTTTTTTGTCGGTCTGGACTATACCCACGCGCTCTTCCAACCTTCGGACTACTGTGTCGAAGACGAATTAGCGCCTCTTCTACATGACAACTCGACAGACTTGTCGCGATATAGCCACTCCGACGCAAACGCCCGTTATCTCTCCCTCCCCACCGCCCTCAACGAGACCAAGACCCCATTCTGGCGCCCCGACTTCGTCGAGCACAACCCGTCTCCCAACGAGAAGCCAGCATACATTGACAACCTAGAATTTACGCTCGAGCTCGATGGCTTGCCCAGTCGCAAACTACCCTGGGAAAGCATACCTCTGATCCAGAACACATACACCGGTTCGGTTCCCGCCGTCATCTTGGGCAGCTCTTCGCACTCGAGCGGCGAGCGTCCACCAGCCGCCAACATATCCTGGGATAACTTATGGTACTCAGACCACAAGCGTGCCATGTTGAGAAACTACTTCCGCGCGCCTCAGTCTTCAGACGGATACCACAACCACCTAGTCGGCGGCGATCGTTACTGGGACAACCGCGGCGGACGAGGCGGCATATGGACCGAAGCCGAGCAAACCTGGCTGCCCTGGGGCGAAGTGGATGGCGTCTGCGGCACGCTACCCCAACTCAAGGAAGTGTTCAACGATGGCAAGGGCGTGTGGCTACATGAGCTCGAGCAGGACAACGAGCAAGGTCGCCTCAATGAACAAGAAGAGCTTCGGCAAAAGCAGGAAGAAGCGCGACTCAAGGATATAGAAGCGTTGGTCAAGGCTGAACAGGAAGCTAAAGAGAAGAGTGAGCAGAAGGAGAAAGATAGTATTGACTTTGAGAAGCTGAAGGAGCTTCAGGATATGGAGGCGAAAGACGGGCAGAAGGTTGAGAGGAGGAGGAAGAGATGGAATGTTGTGGAGGAGTGTGTAAGATACTGTTAGTGGGGGAGGGTTCTTTTATCTGTTATATATCCCGGGCTTCCGCCGTCTTTTCTTTTCTGTTTATTGGGTGGGTCTGTCTGTTGTATGATAGTTCATGCCTTTTCAGGCGCAATCTCATGATGTTTCTCGATTATGGTAGTATCGTCCTGTAACGTTGGTCTTATCTCTTATGGCCTTGGTCAAAAGCGTCGTGTGTCATTTAGGAAAGACATGGTGCAAGGCACGAGACTCAGACATGTGGACAAACAGCAAGCGTCACAAATAATTCAAGAGACAGATATACTTCCCTATGCTACCTTGGTCACACTGCTACACAGGACTCAACCATGGCGACCGATTCGACCAAGGCTACCAAACCAACCACGGCACCTTACCCCTTCGTCTACATCTACATTGACGCGGTGAGCTTCCCAGTACATATATACCCCCAATTTGCCTTACCAGCCAGACACTAAAACGAAACAGTATGCCAACGAACTCGTCCAAAGCAACACCGAAGCCGATAAGGGTCCGAGGCTGGAAGCTCTCATGCGTACTTGTCTCAAGAAGCACTCGAAGAAGCGGCCGAACGTCGACCTAGAATCGTGCGTACTATGGGTAGACGTCCTTATAAAGGCGGAAAATGGAGATTGTCCACCAGCTATGCTCCGGTTCTGTGAGGACGTGACTGGGGTTCATGACTCGAAGATATTCTTGTTGATGGACGGCCAGCGCAGGGAAGGTGTGCAGGGTAAGGTCTACCATGGGAACGCTGTGATTTAAACCATATGGCTAACTATTGACAGACGAACCGGATGAGGTACCCAACGATCCAATGTGCCAGTTTACTCTCCTCGCTACCCGGAGGCCAGATCAGCTTGAGATGTTCACGAAGAGGTATAGTAATTGTGTGATCACAGACGAGCTACCTGGCTACGTACCTGTCAACGCAGCGGGCCAGCGTGTCGACGAACATGTCGTTCAACGACCCGCTGACTCCTGCTTTGGCGACTATCTCGAACACAAACGCCGGAATGGTAGAGTTCGTAGCTGCTATCACTACCACCTGGGCGATGGATGCGACGGCGAGGAATGCCAATACGATCATAGCGAGATCACCGAAGACGTGTTGAGCGTGTTGTGTTTTCTAGGTCAGAGAACACGCTGTGTATATGGCGGCGCGTGCCGACTTGTAAACTGCTTTTTTGGACATTTCTGTCATTGGAAGGACTTCGGAGGCAAACATCCGGAATGCAAGTTGCAAGACGGGGAACATGGGGTTGACCAGACGGTTCATCATTGGGAGATGGGGAGGCTACACCATGATAACATGGTTGAGTGAAAAGATAGATAGGGCGAGAACGAGTGGAATATATCACGAGATGACGTTGTGGGTGTGCTGACATCTGGGGTGGGTTTAATAGGACTTGGAGTATCTCGAGTGGTTCTGGGTGTTCGACGGGAGAGTGGATACATAGGGTAGGCAACTACGGTAGCCACGTTTTGCAACAAGCGAATGACCTCCGAGGATACGTCGCTACCCTGGCTGGGAAACAGAAAGAGTGAGGTATCGTACAAATCCTCGAAAGAAGTCCAGTTAATATCATTAGGAAAGACCTGACTAGCCAGCCCGCTTAACTCAACCACGGAAAGACATAAGCAATATGCCACAACCCCAACTTGATACCAAATATATATTCCACACATACTTCTCAGCATCACAGATTTTCTCAGCTCCAAAACTTCTCACTACTACCACTTTCACCAAAACCGTCAAGCACTACTACATCACTTTCTAAAATGTCCACCACACCACCCAAAACCGGTCTCCCTACCACCCGCCGCATATACACCCCAAACTTCTCCATAACCCCTCTCCACGCAGAAGCCCTATCAAACATCTACGCCCCCATCACCAAAGATCTTTTCCTCTCCAAACCGCCATCCTGGAAAACAGACTCTGTTGCATCGCCCCCAAAAGGGAAGGGCGAAAAGCACCCATACAAAGACCCAGCCTACTACACCCTCGACCCCCGCGGCATAATCCCCTCCAAAAAGCTGGAAGCAAGGGGCTTAGTAGAAATGCCCTTCCAAGCCTCCTCCACCTTCCCCCGCCTCCTCATACACAAGACCGAACACCGCGACGGCCCCATATACCCTCAGTTCGGGGATTTCCGCATCGACAAACTGATTCGGTATGAGAAATCTAACGTTCCAGCCAGTTCTTCCTCCATCGGCGCACCGCATGCCCGGAAACCAATACAGGGAGCGGGATTAGTACCGGAAATGATCAACATACTGTCTAATCCGCAAATCCGGAAAGAGCAGTTCCCGGCGCCGTTTTGCGAGTTGCCGGATGAGAAGTTTGTGGCGTGGTTTGTGCGGAACATGGTGATGGTGGGGTGGGGGGAGTGGGAGGCGGGGGTTGAGGCGGAGAGGGTGTTGAGGAGGGGGGAGGGGGAGGGCGTGGAGGAGTGGAGTGTGGTGGTTGAAGAGAAGGGGGATGAGAGGGGTTGTGAGTGTATTTTGGCGAAGGAGATTAGGGGAAGGTTGGAGGCGATTGAGCGGAGGAGGATGGAGAGACGACAAGGGAAGGTTCAGAGGGCGGTGGAGAGGAAGAGCGGGTGTGAGGAAGTGAGGGATGATGTTTCCTTGTCGACAATGGAGGAGGAACCTGTGAAGCAGGGGACGTATCCCGTTGAACGCAGAAAGTGGACTTGGATAAAGAGGTTCTTTTGGTGGAGATAATTCCCATCCCCTTCTACCATCCATCCTACATAGTAACGCAAGCAACCCCTTACATAACCTTCGGCTGACTCTCCGCAAGCTTAATCTTGCCCTGCTCATCATAAACAATCTCCCTAATCTTGACACACCGCAGATGATTAACGCCCTTGCTCAAACTGCTATCATGGTAGAATAGATACCACTTCCCCTTGAACTCCGCAATACTGTGATGCGTCGTCCACCCAATCACCGGCTCCAGAATGCGTCCGCCATACGTAAACGGTCCAAGCGGGCTATCTCCAATCGCATAGCACAGGAAGTGCGTGTCGCCCGTCGAGTACGAGAAGTAGTACTTCCCATTATACTTGTGCATCCACGCCGCCTCAAAGAACCTCCTATCGTGGTCTTCCGCCTGGATAGGCTGGCCCGCCTCATCAAGGATAACAACATCCTTGACATCCGAGGTGAAAGTCGTCATGTCATCCGACAGTTTCGCTACTTTCGCACAGAGCGCCGGGCCAGACGACGCCTCCATAGTCTCGTAGTCCTCGCGGACAAACTTGCCCGTCTTCCAGCACTGCAACTGCCCACCCCAAATCCCACCAAAATACAAATACGCCTGACCATCTTCATCAACGAAACTCGCAGGATCGATGCTGAAACTGCCCTTGATAGGTTCGGGTTCAGGCTTGAACGGGCCCTCTGGCTTATCGCCGCTCGCCACACCGACACGGAAGATACCCTCCTTATCGCGGGCCGGGAAGAAGAGGTAGTATTTCCCGTTTTTGGATGCGGCGTCGGGTGCCCAGAGTTGTTTTTGCACCCAGGGGATGTCTTCTTGCTTGAGGGCTACGCCGTGGTCGGTGACGGGGCCGCCGACTTCTTCCATGCTGAAGACGTGGTAGTCGTTCATGTCGTATTGGTCGCCGTTGTCGTTGTCGGCGATGTCGGTCTCGCGGTCATGCGAGGGGTACACGTAGAGCTTGCCATTGAAGACGTGGGCTGAGGGGTCCGCGGTGAAGACGTGGGTTACGATGGGTTCTTTGTCTGCCATGATTGTTTGTATGTATGTGTGTATTTCAGTTTTTGTTGATGTTGAGATAAATCGTTGAATTGGATTGGATTGGGAAAAAGCAGCAATGTTATATAGCTATACGTTGCCCTTCCCCATGGGCCCTTATGAATGGAGGGGTAGTCTGCCCCACGATGCGCCAGCCGCTCTGCTATTTACCCGGCGGGACGGCTATCCTGAAGCCAAGCAAATTGCAGTTGGATCCAAGACGGTCATACCACTTAGTATTGCTCAATCGCGGTACAATGGTGTCCGCTGTGGATGAAGAGATGGATGGAAGTTCGGCGTGCTGTTTAGCCGTCTATTCTTCCGCCCGCACAAGCGCGTGCTTCTAGTGCTAACTGCTAATCTGCCTCGGGTCGGCGGCGTCATGCGCTGCAACCGCGGGAGTCAAGTTCGCGCAAGATGCAGATCCAGGGTGCGGGTGACATGCAGGGAAGTAAGAAGTTGTTACGTGTATCCAAAGATTACGTTGTAGGGTTCCTACTTTTTATACCATGACCGATATCTATATTACTACAATTACACATGCAGAACCGTGAAGACATCCAATGACGTCGCAACCTGGAAGCTGCATCGGGGGTATTAAATGCTCAGCCCAAACGCCATCGCTACCCAAGAACGTGATATTTCTTCTTCCTCGACAGCAGTGGCTGGGGTTTTGGCGCACTTCTACCTGTCAAGATCTCGATACCGCCGTCCATATTCGGCGGACTGCGTGCAGAAGTGCGAAACGCACTCGAGATCCTCATACCAAGAACTGAACTAGACGTGCGTCGGCGCGAACTTGCCGCATGCGTAGGAACGGACTGCGTCTCTTTCAAAGTGAACCCCTGCAGCCCTTCGACAACGTCATGAACGTCCCGGCGTCTGCCCTCTCCTTGGCAACGGGCTGCTCTAGGACACGTCAGCACACCTGCAAACTCAAGCAAGCGACAAAGCGCCAAGCTCAGGTTTGTAGGGTCTGGTACAACTTCATGGTCTTGTTCCGCACATCGGCACACTGCTGCAGCGCAGTGATGTGCTTTTCTTGCGCAAGCTTCCATGTCTCCATGACACTCTCGTCCTCTTCCATCTTAGCCATGTAGCTCGCAAACCCAATTCCCCTGGTGGTCTCGCCGCGCTGGTGGATGAAGTGATGATCCAAGTCTTCCATCTCGCTGCTCCGCGCAGCAAAGTGGCCAGTAAGGACTTGACAATAGGCTCTGTAGGATTTGACATAGACGCCCATGTGGTCGAAGTACGTGTTTACGGAAGCCACATCCAGCTTGATAGGTGGGGTGGGTGCTCTAGGTATCTCTGGATACTTGAGATTCTTTGCAGCGTTTGCCTTGATGGGATGTGAGTTGGATGCGCCGGAAGGGAAGGGGAGAGAATCCATTACAGATCCCATGCCGGAAAGTCCGCCGTTCTGAGGCTCCACAACCGGATTGATCATGTCTGGACCAAGACCGTTCAGTCCTTCGGCTGGTGGTTTTGCAGTGGTCGCAGAAGGAGGTGCAGTAGCAGATCCATTCGGCGTCGCGTCTGCACCTGCCGTGTTCAATCTCGGTGATGTACGCGTTCCCTTCTTTGCGGGCTTCGCGCTTGGTGGTGGGACAGGGTCGATATCCATGGCATCTACATCACCATTTGCTGGCTCTTCTGCAAAGGCCTGGTACTTGGACCTCGCTGAGTCGGTTGATTCCTGAGGCTTCGACGCTCCGTTCTGTTGTACTGAAGCCTTGCGCGCAGCCTTTGGACGTTTCGTAGCCTCTGATGGTCGACGCGGCGATGTCTCCTTCTCCTGGTTGTATACCCAGTTCGGATCCTTGAACGTTTCTTGCCAGGCTTGAGGACTAAACTTGGCAGCGTGTGGCGCCATCTTGGGCGGGGCGAAGTTGACACCAGGCGGTGGTCCCGGTGGAGGAGGAGGTATTGGCTGTCCGTTGGGCGCAACGGGAGTCGGGTCCATCGGCCGCGTACTGAAGGGGTTGCGGTCTGTCGCATTTCGCTGTGATCTGCCGCGGGTTGGAGAGGCTCGGCCTTTTCCGTTGGCACCTTTTTGCATGTTAGGAGCAAAGTAACTGCCACTGCCTTCGAACTTGCCATGCCAGTCCGAAGGCGAGAATTTCAAGTTGATGCTTTCTTCACTCCTGCTCTTGAAGCTGTTGGGTATGTTCCCTGGCACGCCGTTGCTCTGTCGTTTCGGATCAGGAGTCGCGAAGTTGCCTTCTGCCCAGGTTGGCGGAGGCGGTCTTGTGTTCTGAGGTGGTGGAGGAGGGTCACGGTGTTTGTTGCCGATGTTGGACGCTTCCGAGTCGGATTCTTCGTCGCTAGAGTCGGGATATCCATGAGCGAAAGGGTTCGGCTTCGCGCTGGGCTTCTTCCCCTGTGTTCTGCGACCCGAGTCCGAGAAGGCGCCGGCATCTTGCGAGTAGCTGGCTCGGTGCGAGTGTGTTGGCGAGTTGCGCACGCTGGAAGATCGTCCGAGACCTTCGAACATGGAGGTACGCTCGCCTGCTACGTGGGAGTGGTATGGCGTGCGCACGCGGTTGGCTTCTGAATATGGGACGTCGTCGGCATGGCTATCCGTATCAGGAGTCGTGGACATAGGTGGGGTCGGAGCCGGACGGGCATAGTTCCTATACGCTGACCGCGCCTGGCCTTCATCGACGCCTGGTGTTGATGGGTCAAAGCCAGTCTTGGACGACGGGACCCTGGTGCTCTGACTGCGGCCAAAGGGAGTGCCATTGGGGTTGTTCTGCGGATTGGTGTGCGGACTACTCTGAGCGCTTGGGTTGTGCTGTCGAGGGTCCTCGCCGCGTGGCTGCTTCATCTTCTGCCATGCTGTAAAGACATTCGCGCGAGCCTCTGCATCCCTTGCCTTTGTGTCTGGTCGCTGCGCTGTTGGCGGCGCGCGGAAGTTCCTGCCCGAGAACCTGTCCGCACCGGTGTTGTATGTGCTGTGGTGTTGCTGTGGTGGGGGAGGGCGCTGGGCTTGCGGCTGCGGTTTCGGCGGAGGTGCGCGATAGTAAGAGCCCTGTGGGGTGGTTGTAGTGTATGCGTTCCTGGGAGGCGGTGGCGGTCTCGTTCGCGGTGTGTTGGGCGTGTGGCCAGGAGCAGATACATTGCGGTATTTCCTTCTATCGGCGTCGTACTTGGCTCGCAGGCTGGCATCGCATAGTATCTCGTGTGCGGCCTGGATCTCTTGGAAGCGGACGACGAATTCGGCTTCGCGACCAGGGTTTCGATCTGGGTGATACTGCAGCGCCAGCGTTCGGAAAGCCTTGCGAATCTCGTTCTCGCTGGCCGTCGGGGATACCTTCAGGTCGGCATAGTAGTTTCGCGTGGCATCGGCTTTGACCATGGCGGCGGTATTGGCGAAGAGACGGGAGTGAAGAGGCTGGCGGGAGGTTGCACAGTGCGCGCACTCTGCCCTTGTAGGCAGCTCTAGTCGTCAAGCAGCCTGGTGGGGGTTGCCCGTTGACTGCCTTGTCGTGTGGCAGGGCAGTGCTGCTCAGATGATGCTGGCTGCGCGTGGACGTCGGCACATTGTGTAATGGAAGCTGAACCACGGAAACAGCAAAAGTCTGGATTTCTCACCCTGTCAGCCGCATGTCGTCAGTGTTGCAGAGAGGTGTGGTTACCCTTTGCGTCTATTGGAGCTGCAGTCGCTTGTTGCGCTGGCGAGGTGCTCTGCATGTGTTTTGGGCTGATGTTTTGGCTGAGAGGGGCCTACGGCAACGCTTAGCAACGCCCGACCTGGCCACGACAAGAACCCTGTATTAATTCCTTCTGGCCTCTCGAAGATCATTTATATCGCAGTTATCCCAACATGCACGGAAACGGTCACAGCGAGCACAGCGCATTAATCTTGGTTTTGCCGTATGTCTGACGTCGATGGTGCAGCTGTCTTACCAATACCGGTACCGGTCAGGCTACCCATGTGAAAGTCCTGTATTGCTCTTGGCTACACCAAGGCACACTCGATCCTTCCGGACATGGCCAATACAACACCTTCCTCGACCGCAGCAGCGTCTTCACATTGAAATCCTGACATTTCACGTTGCAATAGATAAAAGCTGAAGTGTTGTCTTCGTAAAGATCATGAATCCGGTATGATTTTGAAAGTCCTGACAGCTTTTTTGCTGCTAGGAAGCTACGTAGCCCAGGACACCCTATGCCATTCACGCCAGCCCATACGCTGAAAACAATCGACCAGACGTTGCACCAAGCACACCATATGCTCAATGCATTTAACGGTAGCGCCAGAGGGAGAGGGTGTTGTGCCTCTTCCAGGTCTTCCTCCTTCCAGCAGTGGTGTTGTTGAACTTGTGTCCACGGCCGAGACCACGGCTCTTCTTGCCGGTGGCGGTGAGACCACGAGCCTCGCGGTGCTTGTGGACGGGCTTTGTGATCCAGTTGATGCGAGGATCGCGGCGGATGGCCTTGTGCTGGGGGTCGACGCAGATGACCTCGTAGTACTTGTAGGTCGAGTCCTGGTTGATCCAGTAGGAGTTGAGCACGCGCAAGTTGGCGCAGCGGCGGCCGATACGCTCCTCAGCGGTGGACTTGAGAGAGCGCTGGTACTTGAGCTGGTTGATACCCTGGTTGGTAGGCTTTCCTGTTCGATTGTCAGTTTTTCGCTCCATAGCAATCCGATTACGTGTTGCGTACCGTAGGTGGCGCCCCTAGAACATCATGTTAGCATAGTCCTCTTGTTCGAGATGTCGATTGCACGTACTTGGGAGCCTGCCTCTTGCGACCTCCACGGCGGACGCGGATGCGGTAGATAACGTAACCCTGCTTGGCCTTGTATCCGAGACGGCGGGCCTTGTCGGGGCGCGAGGGGCGGCTTGCGCGGTGGATGACCTTAAGTTGGCGAAGCTATCGATGCACTCTCAGCAAAGTTCAACGAGTACACCAATTGAGACATGGGTCTCGGGATAATCATACCTCCCAGCACTGTCATATCGTTAGCAGAGTCCTTTGTCCAGCTCAATCATGTGTACGTACGCGAACGCGCATCAAGAAGCGCATCATGTCCGACTGCTTCTTCTTCTGAAGTTCTTCGACATCTACGGCGGATCAGCTACGAGTGGGCAATTGCGGTGTTCGGTGTGCGCTTACACTTGAGGGCACCCATCTGCGGTATTGTTAGTATAGAGTCGACGAGGTTCAGCAATATCGAGGAGACGTACCTTGACTGTTGGTTAGTAGATTGTCGACGCTGTCGTGCTGGAGGTTGCGAAAAGATGATACGACAGGTATTTCGCACTGTGTGGGCGGGGCCGTGCGAGGCGCTAGCTTGACGAGGCAACGCGCAGCCTGACACGAGTCGGTCAGAAGAACATGGCCCCGCCGAGCCTGACTGCGGAAATGCGAACACCAAATCTTGTGAAAGTGCAGAGGCGATGTTCTTGTTTGGCTGCATATGACGAGACTAGAGTGATGAAGCTTGCAGATCTGTACTTTCATCCACGAGCCATGTTCTGAACTTGCTCTTGCATCGTGTTGAAGTGTAATGTTCTGCGCTGTTCGACACATAGTCCAAATTAGGCAATTTGTTGAAAGGCGTCGATTGCTGGTGTCTGCATTGTTACCACGGGCTGTCTGAACCATCGCCATGCTCATGTACCTCATCCTTCTCATGCCCACCCACATTCCGACTTGACCAACACAACACCACTCACACCTAGCATCCATCACTCATCGGCAGTCCCTTGACCATCCTCTTAACACCCCTCTCCGCATACCTCAGACTCTTCTGCAGCTCATAGTTCAGCTCAACCTTCTCGCCTCGTTCCATGTCCACATCGCCGTCTTCGTCCGTCATCATAGAGTCCTCCACATCAGCTCCCAGCACCTTCTTGACATTTCTCAGCGCAACTCTAGCGCCCTTCTTGAGTTGCTTGTCTGTATTCTCGATCTCCTGCTTCCATGTGTCTGCAATAGTGTCGGGCTGCTCTTCTCGTAGTTTCGCAATCATGCCGTCTAGTCTCTGGTATTCGTTGACGAGGGCTTCGGATGCGCGTAGTACGCTGGTGACGGAGGTGTAGACTGCGTTGCCTGCGATTTGTGTGCCTGCGAAGGTTTCGGGCTTGCCCTTGGCTGGTCGGTTGGGGGTTTGCAGAGCTTCGAAGACGGTGGAGGTGAGTTCTTCGCGACGGCGCTCCTCTTCCTTCTCGCTACAGTAGCTGTTAGAGTAGCATTGCAGATGATGAGAGATTGACTCACGCTTGGAGCTTTCGCTGTGCTAGTAGTGCGTTGTACTTCTTCTGATCGGCATTTATCGTGGCGCGGAATTCCTGCATCTGGGTTTCATCTTTCTTTGGCTT
The DNA here is from genome assembly GCA_022609215.1 of Alternaria triticina. Taxonomy (NCBI): domain Eukaryota; kingdom Fungi; phylum Ascomycota; class Dothideomycetes; order Pleosporales; family Pleosporaceae; genus Alternaria; species Alternaria triticina. The sequence goes on from JAGKPX010000005.1 coordinate 90,778, forward strand.
CTCGAGAAGACGACTGAGTGAAAGCATCTGCTGGCTCTCAGGCGCGGGTGAGGCATGTCGGCGCGCCATGGTTGGGATGGTATGTGAAAAGGTGAGATGGTATGGCAGATTGGTGAGGAAGGTGCCACCCGGTGTCAATATCTGAGGTAGGCGTGTAGGCCACATCACATTTTTAGTTGTCAGAAAAATCCTAAAATGTAGGCCGGGAGGATCTCAATCAGCCCACGGGCTTCAGGAATTCTTTCTCTGGGGTGCCGGGAGGTATTCAAGGTGTTGAAACACTTCACGAAAATTAGGCCAGGAGGTATTCAGTGATTTTGGCAGAGTCATCTCAAACCTGATATATAGGCCTGGCAGATACCACAACATTCACAAAAGACAGTTTTTTGGTGCCAGAAGCATTCTCATTTCGCCACATAGGCATGATATATAACTAAAATACACGCATTCATGGGGAATTTTTGGTGGTGAAAGCAAGAAAAATCAAGAAAAATCAGGAAGGGGAAATGACTTGCCTCACCGGGCAGTCTACATAAGCCTTGGAATCATGGGTGAAAAGGAAATGAAAAGGAAATACCATATAATGATCAAAAACCGAAAAGAAACCTTGAAGAGAACTTGACTTAACAGTCAATTCTGTCTTCAGTTACCGAAAGACAAGTTGTGCATGGCACCATTCAAGGTGCTGTCAGCGCCAGTGGTGGGGCGACCACGTCCTCCTGAGGCGCCATAGTATCCTCCAGGAGCAGCTGAGGTGTACTGGGCATTGGCGTAGGCGTTGGTGTAGCCACCACCAGAAGAGTACGAAGCGCCACCGTTGTACGCGTTGTGGTGCTGATGACCGAAGGCGTGGCCGGTACTGGAGGTGTAGTTGCGCGAGGCAGCGTATCCAGCAGTAGTTGTAGCAGGCCCATACCCTCCACCGTATGACGAAGTGTAAGTCGAAGGCGGATAGTAGGCTCCAGCTCCATAGTTCATCGGGCTGCCGCTCGCAGTGACGTTGGGGTAGTAGTTACGGTACATCTGCTGCTGCATCTGCTGACCGTGGGACCAAGGCTGCATGTTGTATGAGGGCTGGGTAGGGTAGGCCGGGATCTGGTGGGAGAACGCGTGGAAGCCGTCGTCGTAGTTACCGTAGTTGCTCTGGGTGCGAGCTTGACCTGTGCGATAGTTAGCAATCATACACACGTAGCAAGGAGACAACGATGGACTTACCGTACTGCTGGGCCGGGCGATGGGTGTTGGAGCCGAAGCCGGGGCCGACAGAGGAAGAAGCATTGCCGTTGTTGGAAGTGATGATAGCACCAGGACCGATGGCAGAAGGCGGGGGGATCTGAGACATGCCGGCAGGGTTGACGACGGAGGCAGGGTTGACAGCCGACATCCAGATGCGGACCTTGTACTGCTTGAAGAGATCGGTGACGAGCTCGTTGAAGTTGACATACGACTCGGCGTAGTAGAAGTAGGTGAGCTTGTGGTAATCACTGAAAGTGTTAGTATGATCAAAGCAACATGAACATGTTTGACTTACGCCTGGTACTCAGCATCGAGGATCTCCATAGGCAGCTTGTGGTCAGCGGCCTTCTGAGCTCCGAGACGCTTGGCCTTGGCCTCTCCACCCTCCTTCTCACGTAGCGCAGAGATCTCATGGGCCTGAGCAAGACGCTTGATCATCTTCGGCTTGAACGGTTCAGGCTCTCCCGAAGCAGTCACTGGGGTGCGGCTCATGGGGTTCGGGAATCCGTTAGCACGGGCGAGGGCGCCGAGCATGCCGGAGTCGTTCTGGGTGCCGGCCAGGGAGTACTGAGAGAACATGACGAGCCAGCGGAAGTGCTCCTCGTTGGCCTCAACCTTGAGCTTCTTAGCCTCCTCCATGGTCAAGTCGGCATGAGTGATCTGGCCCAGGTCGCATCCACGGTCGCCTTCGGTGATGACAAGGTCGCCACGACGGATCTCGAGGCCGGTGTTGTCGTAAAGGTAGTAGATGTCGGCACGAGAGCACTTGAAGGTGACAATGTACAAGCGGCGAGTGGGGTTTCCGATTCTAGGAGGGACCGCGTAGGGGTTGCCAGCAGACATGGCCATGTTGGGCACGACAGGATCGGGGTGAGCTGCCGAGATGGCGGAGGAGTTGATAGCGCGCGAGGCCGGGCCGTAGCCAGTGAAGTAGGCAGAGGCGTCGAAGGGCTCGTCGTCCTTGTTGCCACGTGGGCTCTGGCGGGGTGAGACGTACTCTTCCTCTTCTTCCTGAGTGTTGCTCAAGGTTGAGAGCGGCATGGCTGAGTTGTAGCTACCGTAGTGGGCGAACGAATGACGGCGGCCGAGGGGGTCCATCTCAGCAGGTGAGATGTTGCCTGTGGTCCACTGGGGCTTCTGAGGGCTGTCCACGATCTCGACTTCGTGATCACGGTTGAGGACACCGACGTGCTCGCTGAAGCGACGGGTAAGGCCTGGGGCAGGACGGTTGACCGCAGGCTCAGTGTCGTCAAGCTCTTCGATGGCATACTCACCGGCGGCGTTGTAAGAGGTGTTGCGCAGACCGGCAGTCGTCTTGCGGCGCTGCTGCTGGAGCTGGGAGACAGGGGAGCCAGTGGAGGTAGCCCTGCTGCGGGCGCGAGCGTTCTCCATGGCGGCTTGTTTGAGCAATGCTTGTTTCTGCTCACGCTCCCAGTAACCGGCGGGCAGGCGGACTCCGTGCTCTGAGCCGTTGGAGGACTCGATCTCGTCGGCGTCGTCTTCACGCAGCTGCGAAAGGCCGACAGCGGACTCACCAAGAAGGCTGGGCTTGGATGGACGGTGGCGGAGGTTGGCGCTGGTGTTTGGCTGACGCGAGAAGCGACTGACAGGACTGTGCTCGATGTCGCCTTGACCTATGCTGTAGGACTGGGAACGGACAGCCTTGCGGAAGGGATTGGGAGCTTGTTGGTTGAGCAAAAAGCCAATGCCGTTACCGTCGTCGCCTTCAACTGTGGTGGGAGAGGGGATAGGCTTGTCGGTGGGTGCAAAGGCAGATGTAGGGGAGGGAGCGATCTCTTTGTTGGGTCGATTCAAACCGTTGAAGCTAGGCGTATTCCAGGGGAACGACGACGTGGACGGGCGGGACTGCTGGGGCAACTCGAGTGACGGTGTTGTGGGCTGCGAGCCGGCAAACGACACCGAGGGCAGCGAGAACTTCCGGTTGGGCTGGATATCTTGGAGCCAACCAGAAGAGGGACGTCGAACACCGAGAGGGTAGGAGCCTTGCGCAGGGCGAGTAACGACCGGCACGTGCTCGCGGTCGTCGTCGCTGGACGCCAAGACATCGCTGTCAGGGGTGGGACGACGCAGTTGCAACTTCGACTTCTCGAGCGCTGAACCACCGACGGTCAAGCCGCGGTTGTAAGGATTGTTACTCATCATGGATGATCTACTTTGAAGACGTCAGTGATCTCCTTGTCATGGATGACAGGACAGTGGTTGGACGTACCTTGGAGACTTGCGGGAATGGGAATGAATAGGGGGGTGTCTTGATGCACACTACCTGCACACGGAAGATGTCTGTGATGCACAGGGTAGATGCTATGTTGCGTGGTCGAGGGTGTAAGAAGATGTAATGTCTAGGCAGGTGGTGTGTCTTTATGTCTCCTTCACCTCTAATCGCAAACGCGCAATATATTAGCGCCGACGTCATCAGAAGGGGCGATAAGGAGCGGGGTATTAAGGGTGAGACAGGTAAAGGCAGCGGTAAAGGTAGACGTGAGGGCATTCGTGTGGGCATACGTGGGGGCAAACGGTGAAGGTGGCCAGCCAGCGTAGGTGAAGGGCGGGGCACTCTGATGGCATGCGGCCAGACCACGATGCAAACAATGGGAGCGCCGGACGTGCCCGAGGAGCGGAAGGTGCTGAGATGAGCTGAGGATACATACCTGGACTGTAGATTTCGGAAGCAGATGTGTCTATCGCTAGATGCGTACTTGACGACCTGAAGACAGCGTGTATGGTGCTGATGCGGCACTTCAGGACGTTTACGGGTTGTAGAAAGCCGTGAAGCAACCGCTCCTGCAAGCAGAATTGGATGCAGGGCGTGATGAGGGTTGTGGGAGTGAGATGATGGGAAAGATGGTGGTGGAGGAAGAAGGAAGCAGAAAACGACGCCAACAGCGGGGTTTTACGAGCCAGCACCGAAATGCGACAGTCAGCTGGCTTGGTTACCGCTTTCAAGCGCTGGAGGAAAGACCGTTGGCGATGCTCGAGGCAGGAACGCCGTGCACGGATGGCTTTAGAGATTACTGTCGGCCAGTCGTCTTAGCAATGAACATAGGGGCCAGGAAGAGGCCACGCTGAAGAATTACAGGATGAAGACAGCAGAAAGCTTGAATTGCTCCCAATGATCCTCCTCGTAGGAACGTAGAATGAGATGATGCTGCTGTTCGAGTGACAATGCTCAGGAGAGTTGGCTTGCTGTCGCCCCGCCGACACACACCATCTGGACACCCCCGAGAACTTGATGCAAGCAGCTCTACCCGTCAGAACATCCTACAGAGACTCTTTCGAGGCGAATAGGGTGCTTCTGCATGTCCAGAGTCGTGATGCAGTGCGTGGTGTTGACGGCGCTGACCTGCTCCCGCACAACCTCAATTCCGCCAACGCCGGTACATACCCCGACATCCTCCACAACACCACTCGCCCCCGAACAGCGCGTCTGAGGACAATATGCAGGGACGCTCACACCGAAGAGAGCAGCTGCAGTAAGGAAAAGAGAGAAAGAAAGGCGGACTCTGCTTACCTAGTTAACAGAACTTTGTCTAGAGAATTACGCGACGCAGAGCTCGATGCCCAAAGCAGATCTATCGGGAGAAGGGCGGTATATCCTATCCGACATCGTCAGCCTCATGGTAATCGCATACACATGCACGACATCGCAGAGCCTGGATACGCCGCAGACCCGCCGCCGCAGCAGACGGGCGCGACGACGACGTGCGCACGACGCGGAATGCCAAAGGAAGGGATACATACCTGGTATATTCTATCCCACAATGACTCTATTCAAACAAACTGATTTGGAAGCCGATTAGCACTGGACGAGAGCCCCAAGCTCTGCGACACGAAGCTGCGCGGGCACAACCGTCGCAGATCGGCGAAGACATACCTCAAAACGTCGCAAACCAAGCGCCAAACTCTTGAACCAGTCTATCCCTAGTCTTTCTTCTCGAAGATATCGAACACGAACACGATCTGCTATGGCATCAGTCGTCGCATGGAATCACACAAGCCTAGGATCGGCAAGAAGGCACCGGGTCCTTGGAGTGTGGGGAAGCGCCACGCTGCTAAACCCAAGGCTGTCCCGCAGATCAAGGACAAATGTTCGGAGGATGGACGTGCGACTACTAGAGCAAGCACATGTCGCCCTCTGACATGGACGGCAGAACAAGAGAATATAATAGGGAGGGCACCGTCCGCAAAGGCCAGACTGACAGCAGCAGAGTTTCGCCTTGGCGATCGTTCGAAACGTTGGGAAGCAGACGCGGCAGACACCCTGCGTTCCGCGCGCCTTGTCAGATCAGGAGACGACTCCACCAGCCCAAGCGCGGCGAGCTTACGGCGATCTCAAAGACTTCGAAATGTGGCTGACAGGGAGGCAAGAGGAGGAAGGCGAGGCAGGATGCTCATTACAGGAGACAAGACGTAAGTCTCTGAGACAAGCAGACATGCAACGCCTTTGAGGCTTCTGCAGCTCACCGGGCTGGCCAAGGGTCAGGGGCTTGTGAAGGGTCGTTGCGCAGGAAATGCGGAGACGGCCATCCCAACTTTGGCTAGCCGTGTATGCTTCAGGCGAACTCCTGCAAATTGCTGCGCTGTTGGGGGGTAGCGAAGCTCGCCGGACAGGGCCCGGTTCACCCAACCGTCGGTCTTCGTCAAACCTCTTGTAACCACCTCTCGACAACACAGCTTCATCGACTTTCATCAGGATTCATCCTTCTTCTTTAGCCCAATTCTTGATCGACGATGCGTTGGGCTGCATGGCTGGGGTTTCGTCAACGAACCCCTCATTACTTCTGTCTGGACTCGGTTGGGCCCGTCGGAAGACATCCATCCCTTCTCTTCTAGGGCTTCATGCTTGCTGCACGCCATTCTGTTTCGCTTCAAGCGCCATCAGTCACGCTGCATCCCCGTCAGGCTATCGCACCCCGGAACAGCTTAAGCAGCACTGCGGACACTTTCAGCCCTAGAGTGTAACAGGTCACGCGGTCTCGACGACAACCATGGCCTCAATACTAAGCTCTTTAGCTGCTTGACGCACCCGCGGCATGCCCCGCTCAGCGCGTTGATCTCTGTGGACACGTCTGGGCCTCTCCTATTCGACGCCGCCCTTGATATACGTATCGCAACCGATGGCTACACAACGAGCGTTCCTGGAGCTAACGAACAACATATCCCGCGAAGACTCCTGAGTGGTTCGCGACATGTTCGCCATCTGCAGCCGACAGGGTATTACAGTGTGTCTTTGGCTGGTGTCGAGCACACGAGGCACGGCATGCTGTTGGACAGTCTCCTCTTTCGGCTCTGCATATTGGCTGCGAGGCATCCTGACAACCCCGCATTTTGCGCACAGCATTGGCGTTATTGAGGACAACCAAGCTCCGCGGTACCTCCAGTCAACGATGCGCCCGCACGTTTGTTCGCCGCCTGAGGCCCTGTCCAAACGGTCGCTCGTTCTTCGGCCTTGGGCTTTTGGAATTCTGTTTGCTGTTGCAGAATGTTTGCCAGAATTGCATGCTGCTCTTAGGTACGTATGGTATTGCCACAGATCGGGCTGCCCGACTCGAAGGAACCCTGTCGCAACCGACGTCTGTGAACCTCCTTTGGGATACCGATCAAGTGCTCGGTCCGATGTGGAGGCCATCCGGCTGTCACCGAACGGCATCGTAAGTACCTTGCCCCGTTGTTCTGATCCGCGTCCCGGTCAAAGGAGCATGCCCCTCGGCTTCCTATGTACCGCATGGTTGTGGCGATGCCTGGTGCATGCTCGTATTGGACCTCCCTGATGGGATTTGCAAATTGCGTACACATGGACCATTCTCCTCGTTGTTGATGTCCCAGCCTACCACAGGAAGCCACACCAACCTCGAGAGTGGCGTTTGTGTTGTGACGACTCGAATCTCGCAGGGGTATCGTTCGCAGTCGCGCGGGGTACGGTTCAGGATCCGCCAACGAGTATCCTCGTCCTGGTTTTGGACGGATTCCCGCGGGGTTGGTCATTGCGTCTGTTCGACTATGGTGTCCGCTTCCGAGAGCCGCTTCGGTTTCAAGGGATAAACTCTGTTCGTGTTGAGTCCAATGGTCGCCAACCTACTTCTGTGTTGCCTGGTTAGCCTTTCGTATCCAAGAACAGTATTCCGAAGGGGTGACTGCGTTGACATGATGCCTCGCCGTCGTGTGCAGGATGTGTTGCAATCACGGTTGCGGAGTATCGAGGGACTTCCGCTCAGCTTCTTTGTTGTCTAGCCAGCCCTTTGTATTCAAGAGTAGCATGTCGGGTGTGGTGCGCGCCTTGGAGTGGTCTGCCGCCGTCTTCGAGAAGACCTCTTGTTGCCATGGCCGCGGACTCGTGTAAGATGGTTCCCGATCAGGTACCACGATGTTATCGACCTGACAGCCGGTCATGGTGCGAGTTGTTCGACGATGTTGAGCATGAGGGTGTTTTTCGTATCCGCTGAAGTCTTCTCCGCGCGGAGGCGAAGTGGAGGGCGTGGTTTCTTCGGCTTGCCGTCTGGTACTTGTGGCGGGGAGGCCGCGAGGCGGTCTCGTTGCGCACGTTACCGTTCCTACACTTTTGGTAGAGCTCTCTGTGGTATGGAAGTCCATGAAGGAGTTGAGTATGCGCCGCCTGGGCGGCAACAATCCTGTAGTTGCAAATTGAGGGAGCGATTTGCCGAAGTCGAGAAGACATCGCTGAACTCCCGAGGCGGAAGCGCAGGGGGTCGACGCCGCCCATGTTCAAAGAGAGGGACTACAGCCTCCTGATGGCTTCACAGTGGCTGCATCGGGCATTGGTGGGCTCAAGGGGGTGGGGTGATTTGAGAGGTTTTGGTCGAGGCTCGAGCAACATCACGGGCAACACCAGCGCTTGCCCGAGGAAGGACCAAGGCCAACATCACAACATCATAACAACATCACAACACTATGTCAAGGGGTATAAGGGAAGGCATCTTAGGGCCAAGAGCTTCTACATAGCCTCCGCCTTTACCTTTCGTGCAGGGGAAGGAGGGTGGTGCTAGGACTCTGTCCGTGGGATGAGGCCAGACCTTGGGCAGCCAGGAAGGCAAAGCTGGACAACATCGAGGTCACCAAAAGGGTGCAGCAACCAGCACTGACCTTCACGGAGGCAAACAGGCTTCTGTGGAAGTGCTGAAGAAGGTCAATGTCTCCTAGATGTCCTCCCAAACTGCCGCCTTCCCTGTGGATTCTCTTCGCGAGCTCCTGGTTTGCCTGCTCCGCTTTCCCCGGCCTCCTACCTCCGCTTTGACCCCCTCGGCAGCCCACAAACCGCCTTTTCGCTGAAATTTTCAGCTCCAAGCCCTCCGTCTCTCCAACACCACCCCCACCGCCCCCGCAACGCAATGCCCATCCAGCCAGCTTCTGCCTCCTTTTCCCACGATCTTCGATCACGCATGGCGCCTACAAGCTCGACGTGCTTACCCTTCGTCGGAGCGAAACTCCTACATTGGGACTACATAGGAGCCTCGAGTCGAGATCAGCATGAGGACAATGAGCTCGGGCGGCTACCCAAACATGGCCGATGCTCGAGAACATTGCTCAGCTCTTCCACCGAGAGCCAGCTCATGCGATGCTGCGCTATCTCGATTAAAATCGTCTGCGTCTGCTTCACAGTGTTACATCAAGTCCTTCTCGGACAACCGACATAAAGCCACCTTCTCAAAGCCGGTTCATGGTATGGGAGGGGGTGACTTGGTACACGCCGCTTGTTGGCGCTGTCGAAGGAATGTCGAAGATCAATGCGTCTTTGTCACCCTCCTGCTCTCGGGCAGCGATGGGTAGCTGGACGGCCAATCTGAAAAAGTCGCCTAGACTGAGACTCTTGTCTTTGCAATACAGATACGGGTTGGACATTATAAGGTAGCTGAATGATACATGTTCTCTATATTGAGTTGCATTTCTTCTAAGGAAAAAGCTGAACACTCCGGAGTCAACGTTGACGTCGCGTTGCCTACTTGGCATGTTTCTATCTTCATGTAGGCTGCAGACCTGTTCGGCTTTTGCATGAGATGGTTGTTTTACTGGACTTTGTACTTGACCTGTAGACTATGCGCCATAGGATGATGTTACTAATCCATCCCGCCTTGGCAAAGTCTGCGCGCATGCATGTCGCGTTGGTAAAACGACGCGAGTGCACGACGGCACAAAGAAGGTTTCTGAGAAACGTCAATATCGCATAAGGGCCGAGTGCCCAACAGAACACGTCTACTACGTTTCACGATATCAGGTAAGACTATAAAGAGCGTAAACTGCAACAGCATTTTCCTTGCGAGCGCCTCTCAATCCAGAAAGATGGCATATTCCATGACTGGCTCGCCGGCAATGCTCGTGCGAGGACGATTTGCAAACATGGTCCATCCGCGTCACACAAGAGTTCGCACGGAGCGCAACGATGGCGATCACGTCGTCGATCCGGGGAGCGAGTATCCGCAGATCCAAACCTCTTCCACGTGCAAAACCAACATCAAACCTCATGTCGTCAAGACAAACTTTGCATGTCGGCGACGGTCCAGAAGCCACAGCGCATGTCATAGCATGAGCTGTTACGTAGAAGACTGCAGTAGCCCCCTCGGAGAAAAGAATTAGGGTGACGGTGCGGTCATGCGAAGGAAGCGCCTAGGAGCGTCAGCGGTGGCTGATAGCGCTGATGGACATCCCTGTGCCGACTTGCATCATCGCTGTTGTTGCGCAGCAACCAGGAGAACAGCCGCGTAACAACGTAGAATCATATATAGTATGCGAGCAATGCTCGCGCGAATGATCGCCTTTATCGCAAACAAACACCACGCAGCAATTCCAATTCCATCTTCCGTCGAAGATCCGCACGTCGTGATCGGCGTTACCAACCAGGCAAGTACCGATAGTTCCGGAGAGGGAAGCGACGATTGGACCCTCATACGTCACTGCCGGTCGCCCAGGGTCCTATGACGCTGCCACAAAGACCCGCTTCCTCCCGCCAGCCGCCGACTGCTATAATTCTCCAGCCCCAGCCCAACCCTCCTGCAGCAGATCGCCTTCATCTACAGCAGCCACTCGATTCATTCATCTCCACCGCAAACCTAACGCTTTGCCAGAAACGACGAATTTGAGTTCGTTTGCATCTATACACCACCCAACCACCACATTTTTCATATACACATCAGCAAGATGGTGTCAAGAGCTGTTTCCATGGGCCTTCGCGCCTGGCAGGTATGTTCATGGCATTGACTCATCGAAGGACCTCACTAACGTCGTACAGTTGATCTGCGCCATTCTCGTCACCGCATTCATGGGCAACAACATCGCCCGCGCGTGGAACGGAACGCACTCCATCATCAACTACTCACTCTTCGTCGGTGTATGGTGGTTGTTCACATTGCTATACTTCCTGCCCACATCCTTCATCGAGAAGTTCAGCATCCCCATCGTGGACATTGCCATGGACGGACTGAGCGTCCTCTTCGGTTTCTGCGCGGCCGTCGCACTTCCCGCATACATTGGCGCACACAGCTGCTCGAACGCCGTAAGTTATCTGTGATATGCTTTCTGAGCGCATTATCTAACATGTATCAGGGATACACCCGCTCCAACAAGGTCCTCAACAGCTCCGCAAACACCGAGCAAAACTGCCGTCAAGCGCAAGCCACCACCGCCTTCCTCTGGTTCGGCTGGGCGGCATTCGTCGCCACGCTCGCCGTCAACATCATGAACGGACGCGGCAGCGGCGCCAACCTGCGCGGTGGTATCCGCCGTGGCGGTCCCTCCATGAGCCAGGTTTAGAATACCTACAAGTCTTACTCCGACGCTTCTTGGAATACCCGATCGGATGTCAGCGACGTCTGAGCTTGCCCGCACCAAGTCGCGCAGCACTACCTGGAACATGTATCATATGAAGGTGGATAATACATCGTGCTTGATGCCGATGCGTTGGATCAAGGGGAAGCTTCTTAGGATACCAGTACACGTGTACGACTGTTATGCGGCGTTTGCATTGATCTTTAGCGATTGTAATAATACTATAGTTAATGATATGGAATTACGATACCCAGCATCATTTCAAGCGCCAACACACGTTCTTTGGAAGAGTTTGCTCACCATGACGTCACCTTCTTGGTTTTGGTCAGCGATATCCATTTCGACATGGCAGCCCTCCTATCATCACTCGCTTGCCCTGCGCGCCTTACAGCCGTCCTACCTGCCAGAAAGGAGTGGGATTACCTCGATCTTCACACCAGTTTACGCTATCCTCTTAAGTCGGTGCTGATGAGACTGTACCAAAATCGACAACACCAACTTACAGCCGACGCTTAGAAATATGATACGATGTTGACATGGATTATACAATTTATCAAAGCTGTCACTTCATACGTCCGTTCTGCTTTGTCCAACAACTAAAACCTCCCGTCAATCCAACGGCATGTCCTTTTTATCCACGGCAAAGTTCTCCTATACCCCTGGCGTTAATCCACAACACGGTCTCCTCGACCTCCAGTATATTCACCACCTCATCTCCTCCCCCCTTTCTCTTTTCTCAACACCGTTCCGTTTTCCAGCCAGCGCATCTCGCTTCCACACCTGACTCTTCGGCCATACAACAGCGTGAGTAGGCTTCGCCTTATCGGCTGCCTGGACGCGCTCAAATACAGGCGATGTTTGCATCGTCAACTTTCCTTTCCGGCTGAGCGTTGGTGTGGTGTCTACGTCCGGCGGTACCGTGTGGTTCTCATCTGCAGGGATGAATGGGATGTACGAAATGTACCGCTTCACGCCGAAGAAGAGGATGTAGGCAGTCACGCAGAGAAATATCGTAGCGCAATAGAACTGCGATACACCAAGTATTTTGGGAAGGAGTATGGCGAGAGCGAGGATACAGATGTTGTGCAGGAAATACATCCCATGTAGATAGAACATGGTATAGATAGAGACGTAGATGTAGTCGACATCCATTTCGTAGGCTTGTGAGTTGGTATTATTCGTTAGATACCTCGCGTACAGATACTCACAATATCGCAAAAGCGCGGTTGCTTATATGGGTGGGTGAGCAAATATGGAGTTTAGCGTGGTAACAGTTGACGAAAGGAGGGAGGGGCTTCCGTGTATTCACTGATGAGATGTGGTGGTGGTGTTTGGGTACCAGGAAAGGCTAGAAGTTACTACATGATGTAAGGAACATTCGAAGCTCTGTTCCGAACCATCGGGAGGCACACATCGTGTGGAAGACTTGGAATGTCAAGATCTAGAGATTTGCGAGAGCGAGCGATAATCGCTACGTGCGAAAACGTGATGGTCATGGTTGTGTTGCAGTTTCCCAAGACTGTGTAAATCAGCTCGCGGGGAACTGGTAAGCTCATGCTCGCTTGCCGTTGATATAGAGCAGCAACGCCCAGGACAACTTCCGTAGAGACATGTTTTTTTTATAAGTAGTTCGGACACTTTATCACACACCAAACATCTTCAAATATCGAACATACAACATGAACAATCACAAAGTTGATAGGTCAAGCAATTCTAAAGTAAATATACAGACTCAAAAAAGTATATCGGAAGAAACGACGCCGAACGCCCGATGAACCATCCATCAGTTCAATCCCGTCCTCTCATGAAGACGAGGGAAGATACCCTCATGCCCGCAACGCCAAATCACCAGGGTATAAAACACCCACCCACATGCACCCAACGACAAGGCAAGCAGGCAAGCAATCTACTCGCTATCGTCGTCGTCATCGAAGCTAGGTTCAGAAGCCTCATCCGACTCCGCCTCATCATCGCTAACCACATACTTCGCCGGCTTAGCAGCAGCCCTGCGACCAGGTCGGGCAGCAGGTGCGCGAGACTTTGGTTTAGGAGTTGGCTCATCTTCGTCCTCATCAGACAGGATATCGTTGGCAATGGCGTCTGCATCCTCCATCTCTTCATCCTCGTCAGAGTCGATGGTGATCTGCTTCTTGGCCTTGGCAGCCGGCTTAGCAGCTTCCGCGTCTTTGCCATGCTTCTTTGCGTATGCCTTTGCTGCAGGGCTCTGGGCAGCGGGCTTCTTTGCAACGGCTTTGGGTTTGGGTGCGGGCTTAGCGGCTGCGGCTTTGGGCTTCGCGGCAGGTTTGGTAAGTCTGCTGGCGACGGGCTTCTTGACACCGAGATCGAAGTCGTCCTCGTCGGAGCTCATGATTGTGTCGTGGATGTTGCGAGGGGGAGGGCGTTGGGGCGAAGATTGGGGCATTAGGCCTTCGTAGTTTGTGGTGTCGCCGTCGATCTCGATGGGTTCGACGGGGCTATTCTTCTTTACAGGGGCTGCTGGGCGCGCAGTAGTAGTGGCTTTGAACATGGGTACTCCGTTTGTACCGGATCCGATGGTCTTGACCATGCTGCTAACATCGCCGAGAAGGTCATCGTCATCATCGTCGTCAGAGTCGCTGCCCATGGTGTACTTGGGGGCCTGCTTCTTTGCGCTGCGAGCAGTACGAGCGGCAATGGTCTTGGAGGGCTCCTTCGCAGCCTCCTGAGCGACTGCAGCGAATACATCTGAGTCCTCGTCGTCCGAGAGCGGATCTTTCTTGATGGCCTTTGCAGCGGCTGGGCGACCCCGTTTAGCTGGAGCTGGAGCTGGTGCAGAGTCTGCCGAAGCTGATCTACCGTCCTCTCCACCTTCCGTCTGGGGCGTCTCCTCTTTCTTCTTGACTAGATGGGTGAGCAGAGTGCCTTGCTTCTGCGGTGCAGTTGAGCCAAATGCGCTGCTGCTCTTGAGGGCTTCCGCTGCACTGGGCTTCTTGACTGGTTCTTGCTGGAGATAGCTAAGCAGCCCCTCCTTCTTCGGCTTTGCCTTCTTCTTAACCGGGCCAAAGTCGGATCCGGAGTCATCTGAGTCGCTTCCATCTGCCTTTCTCTTCTTCTTTCCCTTGCCCTTGCCGCCGCCGATACCAAGCTTGGCGGAAGGTCGGCGAGTGATGGCAGCGATCTTCTTCTTGCGCTTGACCTCTTCGTCCAGCTGGACATTCCATTCATCCATGAAGGCTTCAAGATCGACAGTCCAGATATCCTTTGGTGATAGCTTGATTAGAGTGTCGATCTCATGTTGCTTCTCGCCGATCTGCTTCAGAAGCTTCTCAACGCGCTCCTGGGTCAAAGACCAGATAGCCATCTAGAAAATGTTAGTTTTGGTATTGGGGAAAGGATTAGTAGCACTTACACCCAGCAGATAGTCGTAGTCGTTGGCAGACACTTCCGTCTCGGCATCTTCGGAGTCATCCTCCTGGACGTCCTCGACCTCACCAGCAGCCTTAGCATCCTCGACCTTGGGGAAAGGAGTGAAGCCGAGTTTCTTGAGCTCTTGAACAAGCACAGTCTTCTTCTTCTTTGACACAATGAGCTTGCCGTCGATGATCATCTGGATAAACCTGGCCTGGTTCGTCATCTTCAAGTGCTCCTTCTCCATGACCTGAAGCTGGTGTTGCTTTCGCTTCTCGTAGTATCGTAGACGGACGTGGTAGAACTCCTCGATGATATCGAGAACGCTTGCATACTTGTGAATGCGACCATGTGCATCGAATGCGACCAAGTTACTAGTCGACTGAGGCTTGAAGAGCTTGAACATCTCTTCCAAACCCTTGGCGAGAGCTGTTGCCATGTACTTGTCTTCCATCTTGATGATGAAGTGAACGCGGTCTGGCGTGTTGTAGTCGATGTAGTCCTTGATATATGAAGGGCCCTTCTCGGCCTTGATGATCTCCTCAAGCTTTTCCTTGAAGTCCTGTGTCCAGTAACGGACTGGCAGTTCAGTGATCTCAACCTCGTTGTCGCCAGTTTGGCGGACAACTCCGGTGAACTGGTAACGATCGGGACCGAGTACTGTGGTTGTACCAGTGAAGCCCTTATACCATGGGATCATTGGCAGCATGTCCTCCTTGGTGGCGCCCGGCTGCATGCGACGCTTGATGTTGTCGATAATATCCATCGGGTTGAAGTTGGGGATTTCAGAGCTCCAACCAGTACCGATACCGCTCGAACCGTTGATGAGAATCGTAGGTAGGATCGGAACAAACATCTCAGGCTCGATCTTGTGGCCATCAGACTCACCGTACTTCAACAGTGCGTCATCGTGGCCGTGGAAGATTCGTCGTGCAAATGGCGACAGGCGTGTATAAATGTACCTGGCGCTGGCAGCATCGGCACCACCCTTGAGACGAGAACCGAAGTTACCACTGGGCTCTAGGTAGTTGATGTTGTTGGTACCGACGAAGTTCTGTGCAAGATTGACAATGGTTCCCTGCATGGAAGCTTCACCGTGAGCGTAGTCGGTGGATCCAGAAACTGAACCAGCGAGCTCAACAACCTTGACATCCTTCTTGATGTTTCGCCTGAAGCAGGTGTACAGAACCTTGCGCTGACCGGGCTTTAGACCATCAATAACCGAGGGAATTGAACGCACGTTATCCGCCATGGAGAAGAGGATCAACTCCTTGTTTACGAAGTCGTCGTACGAGATATCAGGAGTGGTGAGATCGAGATGCTGACCGGGCACGAAGTCGCGCAGCCAGTCCTTACGAGCGTCAGCCTTCTTTTTCGAGAAAGCGAGCTCGATGAGCTTCTCTTCTTCTTCACGCATAACCTGGAAGCGCTTCATGTGGGTGTCGAGATCCTTGAAGTAGATCTGGGCATCGGGAATGTCACTGGTACCCAATCCCTTGTAGTACTTGTGGTCCCATCCCTTCTCGTGCTGGTGCTGCTCTTTCCACTCCTCGTACTCAGGCATGGAGAAGAAGCTCTTCATGCCGCGCGGGTTCTTGGGGTCGCCCTTCCAGACCTTGACGATAGGCGTGATGAACTCCAAGAGGAAGCCAGGGATCTTGAGCAAGCTCGGGAACTGGCACTGGAGGAAGTTGATGAGTAGACCCTTGATATGGCTACCGTCGTGATCCTGATCCGTCATGATCATGAGATGACCGTAACGCAAGCTCTTCATGTCGGCGACCGTATATTCCTTTTTATGTTGAAGTCCCATAAACTTCTTGATGTTTTGGATTTCGGCGTTCTTCATGATCTGGTCGACGGTTGCGTCTCGTACGTTCAGGAGCTTACCACGAAGCGGAAAGACACCAAACAGATCCTGGTTCACAACGGCACGACCAGCCAAAGCAAGTACACTGGCTGATTCTCCCTCAGTGAGGATGAGCGTGCAGAGATGTCCGTCCTTGGTTCCTGCCTTGTTGGCATCTGTGAGCTTTGCGTTGCTGATACGGTTGCGCTTGTTGCCGTCTGTCTTCTTCATCATCTGGTCGGCCTTTTGCTGGGCAAAATGCATGATGTTCTGGATGACCTCAGTCTTGGCGATGGCGTTTAGGAACTTGTCGCTAAGAACCGGCTTGCTACCGAACTGGCTGACCTTGGTGGTGAGCTGCTCCTTGGTCTGCGATGTGAAGGCCGGGTTGACGATGGAACAGTTGACGAACAGGAAGAGATGGTTCTTGATCTGCGCGGGCTTCAACTTGACAGCGGCCTTGTTCTTCTTGTTGACAATTGCCATGAGCTTCTCGACGATCTGGTCGGCGATGTGGTTAACGTGGGTACCACCAGACGTAGTCGCAATCGAGTTGACGAAGGAGACCTGGTTGAAGGAACCATCAGAGACGGCGAAACCAATGTCCCAGCGGTCGAGCTTGTCTGTGATGATGACGTCCTTCTCCTTGTCGTCCTCGCTCTTGCCCTGGTCGCGCGAAATCGACTTGGTGTACATCTCCATGTACTTCGCGAATGACGAGATCTTGATGCGATCGCCGTTCAGGTAGACCTTGATGCCTCGTAGCGTACCAGCCATATCGTAGGTCCTGCGCTTAATGATGGCCTCGAAATCGTCGTCGATGCCAGCCATTCCGAAGCGAGCATAGTCTGCCTTCCAGCTGACCTTGGTGTAGTCGTCCCCCTTGATGTCGCTAATTTTGGCCTTGCCCATCTTGCTCATGTTCTCAGTCCAGGTCTGCTTGTACTTCTTCTTTTGTTTCGAATCGACCGTCTCGACTGTGAATTCGGTACTGAAAACGTTACAAAGCTTGGCTCCGTAACCGTTGCGACCACCGGTGACTTTCTGCTGGTTGTCGTCGTAATTCGAGGAGGTGAGAAGGTGACCAAAGATCATCTCTGGTACATATATGCCGTGTTCCTAGTCAGGTCAGTAGTGTGTCAGGTCGGAGTTTGAAAGCGACTGACTTTGTGAATCTCAATTGGGATTCCCTTGCCGTCGTTCTTGATGGAGATTTCGCCAGACTCGCGGTCAACCGTGACCCTGATCTCGCTCATGTTCTTGTCGTTCTGCTTGTTGTCGGCCGCGTTGACGAGGATCTCGTCGAAGATCTTGTAGAGACCGGGGACGTAGGAGACGTCGCGGAACTCCATCGACTCGCTCTCTGAGTTGTACACCCACATCTTGTCCGTCTGGCGCTCTACGGAGCCGATGTATGTGTCGGGGCGCTTCATGATGTGCTCCAAATGCGTCAACTGTCTATGGGTTAGCCATTGCTTTGCTATCAGGACCACGCGCACTCACCATCTGGTACTTGCTGCTGGCGCCGCCCTTCTTGGGGGCCGAGATTGGTACATCTTCGGCATCCCCGCCAAAGCTCTCGTTCGCGATGTCTGCAAGAGGTTTGCCGCTGGACTTCTTCGGGGCGGCTGCCTTCTTGGCTTTCGGTGGTGTGTCGTCTAGGAGTGACTCGTCATCGTTGACAGGGTCCTCGTCCATGTCGATGTCGGAGTTCTCATCGTCTGAGACGGCCTTCGCCTTCTTCTTGGGGGCGGCCTTTGCCTTGGGCTTTGCAGCCGCGCCGGCGGGCCGTCCTCGAGGTTTCGCAGGACCTGCTGCTTTCTTCGTGGCTGCTGCCTTTGGCTTTGCGGCAGCCTTGGTGGCCTTTGCGGGCTTCGCGGGCGGCGCGAAGTCAGAGCTCGCGCCCTCGTCGAATACGGAGTCGTCCATTATCGAGTCGTCGGCCATGGCTGTGATGGTGTCCCGCAGGACGAAAGGGCGAAATTAAAGACGATAAACGCTCTATCTCGTGTAGAGCAGGCGATAAAAGCGATAAGAAGCAGCGAGTGTAGACGAAAGGAAGGCGTGGTGGTGAGAAAGCAAAAAGTGGAGGCGTGTTTTGTTCAAGGAGGGTCTGTGTTTACGCGTTGGCGTTGCCAAAGCGAGACGCTGCAGGGGACACACGCTAGCTGTCACGCTAGTGCGGGGCTTTCTACCGCCTCATTGGGTGAGGAGCGATGACAGTGAGCGCGTCAAACATCTCACACTGCGGAGAGTGGTGATGGAGGAAAAGACTGGCGAGGTGATGGGAGAAGAAGACGAGAGAGGGTTGTATACGGAGTTGCTATGTCTGTGTGCGGCTATCGTCTAAGGCTAACGTAACGACTAGTGAGAGACCTGACTGCACTTTTCACAGGTGAGTCTAAGATGCTGATTCTACTATTTCTTTCGCCCTCTTAGAGACACTGAGGTTTTGCGCTGGGGAGATGTGTCGAGCAGCTGTGGTGGCGGGATCATGCCCAGGTGATGCGGGTGCGCAGGTATACACACGATGACTTGAAAGATAGTAGCAGTGAGGGCTTTGCATGGCGAGTGCAGGTATATACATAGTGAACAAGATAAGATGGGTTGGGTTTTGGTTCTACTCGTACATCCACGTGTCGTCGCTTTGCCTATTCTCCGTAGTCTGCGCTTTAGCGAACAAGCATCTTACTATGCCCCCATCTTCAAACACAGGTACAACGTCTTTCTCTACAACCTTCATTGCCCACATGATTATCCTTGCGCCGAGGTTTTCTGTGCGTCCCTTGATGAAGACAGGTGCTATGCTATCGGCGGGTTGGTTGACGAACGTCAGACCAAGGTCGTCGAGTATGTCCGTTGGTGCGGCGTTCGCATCTGCAGAAGGGAGATACACGAAGTCGCCGAGGTTTTCGTCGACGAAGGTGTATGTATCAACGTCTTCAATGCCGTCTTCTAGTGTAGGAAGGGTGTGTTTGGAGCACAAGTCGCGCATTAGAGTAAAGATCTTGATGTCGTTTGTGTCTTGTGTGGTCAACATCAACGCCAACAGGACGGTCAGTAATACCGTCCACTCCAGACCTTCGTTTTGTCGACCTTGGATACCATGCTTGTTGAGAGCGCTCGAGAAGGTCTTCGCTGGTTCTGGAAGGTCGGCGCTGAAGGCTGCCAGCACATCCGATGGACTGTGCAAGGCGCGAGTGGGAAGTTCAGCGTTGGGTGCGCGCAACTTGGTGATCGCATCCTTGAGCTCTTGTCGCACCGAATGGATGATCCTGGCCTGGCTGTCGCGATAGATCTTCGCGTACTTTTGCTTGTCGTTTCGGGGTTGCTGATCTATTTGCAGTGGAAGGGTACTGCATCTCTGCTCCAGCGCTTGGTGCAGGAGTACCAATACTTGCAGCGTAATTCTCGGGCCTGGTCTTGCCACGTCGATAGTGCTCACATCCACTTCAGAAGTTATGATCGTCTGGACAAAGAAGAAGTGAACAATGTAAGGCGGAACACCACGGAAGAAGGGTACGTGGTTATCGTAGCGACCAAATGGATGGTCCTTGGCGCGTAGGAAATGCTGCTCCTTGTTCGGATCTGTGGCCAGGAAATCTTTCGACATGCCAAAAGGTACGTTCTCGGGGTTTAGCAAACCCAGCTGCTGTGCGTACTGCTGCAGTTGCGGCTGGAACGCGAGCTTCAAAGCAAATTGCTCGATAGGGTTATCTTCTAGACAGAATCCATAGCCGAGGAGTAGCTCATCGTTCTGCTTGGGTGCATAGTTGTTGAAGAGCTCCTGGCCGGGCTGAAACGACTCGCCTTCAAGGTACTTGAGCGTGAAAGACTGGTGAGGCTGGAAGTCCCATTCTACTTTGGCGGATACAGAATGATTCAGAATATCGACCACCGGAAAGAGAATAGGTATGGTCTCTCTTTCCGGTAATATGTGGGTCGAGATGAAGGCTCGCGAGGTGAAGATGGTGGCTGCCCATAGTAACGAATCGCTGACGATCGTTAGCAGGCTGCGCCAGAAAGCTGATGTATCGGTGTATCGTGAGCCATATATGTGGGGATTTGTAGTGCTGGCAGTCAAAAGCACAACTCGCTTGCAGTGTCTCAGTTGTGGCAGAGGTAGTGCTGACTTTATAGTGCACGCTAGACACGATACAGATTGCGCTGAATCGCACTCGCTAAAGAACTTACAGGTCGATCTCGTCAGCAAGAGGCATACCAAGCTCTTTCATAACAGCCACAGCATTTTCCCATTGGTGTTGCAACTCAGCCTTTCTTTCCTTGGTCGCAGGCGCTAGGCTGGTACCAGTCAAAAAGGCGATATCGCTCTCGTCAAACCACAGAGGCGTAGTCATACTTTCAGGCCCTGGTAGACATGTGATGTAGGCATGCCATGGCGACTGATCGCCCCTCTTGCGCTGTTCAATCAAGAGCAGGTACGTCAGAATGTGATCCGGTATCTTCCCACGACACCGTTGAAGAGGACTCTCGATGTGCAACACCTCTTTCTCCTCTGGGTCTAAGTTGAGAGAGGACAGCGTCAGCTTCAATGGACATGAAGCCACCATAGTGGAGCTCAATGGTCTGGCAGCGCGCATGTGAAAGCCATGCGAGTCGCTGTAGACGATCTGAACGTCTGGACTGAGCTGACCCCCATTTTGCGTGAACCAATTGACAAGGCGCTCAGCTGATGGATGGGAACCGAAGCCCTGGCCTGACATTTCGTCCGTTGACATTTGCACTTGTTGCAAACCTTGGACAGATCGCAACCCTCGCTGACACTACTTTCCTATCGTTGCGGCCGTGAGAATCGGGATTTTCTTGACAAATGGGCGAATAGTAATACCTTTCGCACGCAATGCTTTCCTGTTTCGATAGGTTAGATATCTCGGAAGTTCGGTTGAGCCGAGTGCGTGACGGTAATGTACCCTCCAGCTGACGAGTCGGTCTCGGTGAAAATTTAGCAGCGGGATGCGGAGCACAACGGAACCGACGATCAGAAGCGAGCGGGCTTGCAGAAAGATCGTGAGTTGTAGCGGGTCGTGCAGCAAGAGGTGCAGCACGGCGTAATGGTGTGCTGCTTTGTCGGTGAGGTAACGGCTAATCCGAAACCCTCCTCGCGACGTTCATGGTAGAGCTGCGTAAGCCTCAGGCGGCCGCGGGGTGCCTTGTTCCAGTGTTGTAGCGAACATCACAACAGCAACGCCCGAGTTTGACAAGCTTCGCGTCAGCTGCGATCTACCTTTGCCATGATGCTTCAGTCCAAATTTCGTGGTCGATGTCTCCTGGGTGGCTTGGCTGACAGCGTTGTTCGCTTGAAACATCGCAAGGCTAGCCAATCGCAGCTTCCCTCGGTCTATACGAATACGCCGTGCATTGACTGCCCAGAGTTCCTTATGAAGGTTCCATGGTCGCCGTGCCGCATGATCAATCTTAACATCGTGAGATAATCAGGTATTCGGACCCCTGCGGAACATGTCTTCTGCGCTCGCTCGAAGGTCCGCACCGAGCCGAAGTGAGACCTCGCAGTCAGCGGTCTCTTTGCTGGCGATGACCACACCGTAAGCCGCCCCCCAGCTTTTGTCCGCCGAAGCCGAGTAATCGCTCCCCGATGAAGCAAAAAGAGGGGCTCGTAGCGAGTGTGCATGATATGCACGATGGGCCAATCGTTCTAGCCCCTTGCCGGATGCGGCTTTGCTGGCGTCCCTGCACCAACGGGACGGACGACGGTTGACTTTACCGGCGTTGGAGCCTGTGTGCCTTATGCGTCGACGATGCGGATGGTCAGTAGAGCCCTGCCGGCCGATGAATGACCTGACGGGGGGCCCATCAGGGAGGCTTCTTTTTGGTTTCCATTTCGTTTTCTGCAATTGCATCTGCGCCGCGTCCTGAGACACTCAGCTGCACAAGCTCGAATTATAGGGAGCGTTTGATTGGCCAACCCACTCCCTGCATAAGGTCAGCCTGCTAGCTGTGGCTTGTAAGTCAGCCCCAGTTGTTCGTCGCCTGGTGGATGTGCCTATTACGCTTGAGGGGGCACGACCTCCAAACTTCAGCGCACAGCCCTTGGGGCCCGCCTTCATAAGAACAATGGCGTCCCATGCGCTGATTGCGCCTGTGTTTTCGTCATTTCCTTGTTTGCTGACGGATCTCTCAGCATGTCACACCTGGATTGAGTGCTGGAGCAATGCTGCTGGACATGTTGACCGCCGACGCCGCCAAACACGACCATGAGAGCTCACCACCGCGTGCAGCCTCGCCCGCCACCAATGGCTCTTTCCTGCAGATGCCGCTTTCCCTTCTCGGCTCCGTCTTGCGCGGCCAGACTCCTTCACCGTCGCAGGCGACCCTTCCTTCTACCTATACCGACCCTACGACCGATGCCCCTGACACTCCTACGCGCGCCTCGCATAGGGATGCGATGAAGATGCCGCATGACGAATCTGTCATCGCCCTCGCTCCTTCAAGACCTGTTTCCTCCGGCAGCGATGCTACCAGCGTTAAGCCTAAGAAGCGGTCCACTCGTTCCAAGACATCCTACATCATCGCCCGACCCGTAAACGCTCGCTCCAAGCTACATAGCCGGCAAAGAGTCGCCCTGCAGCTACATCAAGTCATTGCGTCACAGCGACCGAAGCCAGCCTATGAAGTCGTCCCTTTCTCGGCAATCCCCCAGCGAGCCTCGAGACGTCTTTCGCGGAGTTTCAACACCAGGGAAAGACTGGGACCACACGATCTCCTCATTGCGCAAGCAGAAGCATACCACAGTCAGGATGACGAGAACAAGTCGGAAGAGGATCGCTGGAGCTCGCGCGACATAATTGGCGTCATCAGCTCGCGGAAGTGCGACAGAGGGGTTACTGAGACAACAGAGATTTGCATGAACGACGGGACGAGTCGCTGGGCAGTCACCGACATGCCTAACGGAGGCTACGAGTTCAATAGCACTGACGAACATGGACTGACGTTGAAGGCTCGTTGGGTGTTGAAGCCGAACCATTCGCGACGTGTATCGAGCATGTCGACGACTGCGCCACTGTCGCCATCGCTTCCTCAGGCTCCAGACGAGAAGAAGTTTACCTTCAGCACCTTGAGTGTCAACTCCAGGCGCCATCCCATCATTGCGACAATGACCCGCAGTCGCATAGATGTCATGGATACCTACGCAATGCCATCCGCTGCCTCACCGTCAACGCCTAGCATAACTTCTTACACCCAGTCACCTACTACCGACACCTCAAGCATCGATGTCAACACCTTCATGGACACGTTGACGGACAAGCTCCCCACCGAGACAGGCGACGCACTCCGACAATTTATTTTGGCTTCTGGTGTCTGGGTTGCGTCTAGAGAATTCGCGGCCGAGAGCCCCTCCTTGTCTTCGCCTCCAACCTTGACACCCTCTGCAACCTTCCGTCCAGCCACCAACCGCACATTCTCCATGTCCATGTTGGATTGCCCGCGCTCGCCATCCCCAGCATCGACTCTCGACGAGAAGCGTCGCTCGTTTCCTCGTATGTTCAAACCTAGCATGGAAAGACTGCCCCGGCGCACAACAAGCTTCACGGATACTCCTCCTTCGCCTGCGTCGACCAAGACCGCAGTAAATGCGTCTCCCGTACCTGTTATCAAAACACGTGCGCGACGTGCGAATTCTACCGGCACTGCTCTCCACAGCATGACAGGCAGCATGAGGAAGAAGTACGGCCTCACATTCGAGGACCAGACACTCGTCGAGACCCCCGAAGAGCGCACCATGAAACGCAGCGTGGAACTCCTCCGCATCAAAGAGCTCTCACTCCCTTCACCTATAGAGCGACCCTCCGCCGAATCAACCCGCCCACTCCCTGCTACTATCCCCTCTCCCGTCGTCATCTCCCCTTCAACCGAAGGCCCAAGCTCGCCCGCACCCCTACTCGCCTCTCCCCTCCTATCGCCCGCCATGCCAGAAACCGAACGTTCCCGCAAGACGCAGTCCGCATATGCGCCCATTACAACGACCGGCATGTGGGATTCCGGCGTCACCGAAGGACCTGGTCTCAAGAAACGTCCCACAAGCATGTTTGTCATGAACGAGAAGAAACGCAAGCAAGAGAAGAAAGGCGGGCGTAGTAAGAGTAAAGACAATCTCACTAAAGCTGGTGAAGACGGGAGTGAGGGACTTGGGCTCAAGAGGAAGGGCGACTGGTACATGTACAAGATCAAGCTTCGCCTCAAGAATTGCTTTAAGAAGGAGAAGGCTTGATCTTTGCTCGCCTAGTCTTGATTTCGGCATTGGCATTTGGGTATAAGCATCGCTGGGCGTTTTTTCTTTGTTCAAGTTCAAGGCTGGACCTTTTGCTGGTCTGCAGTCACCACTCATTACATTATCGCGCCTCATTCTCTTCTTGTACATACATACACACCTTGATTTCCTACGCTAGAGAGGTTTCTCCTCACCGCAAGTCGTCGTTTCTTGTCTATACCCATTCCTATTCGCACCCACCTTATCGGGTAGCGTAGCTCAATTGACACTTCTTGTTCTTGCTCCGAGAATCATGTCCGATGCTCCGTGACTACCGTATGCAATGCATCGTGATCTTCACATGCTGAGCTACTTTTATTATGCCGAAGCTAGAGTATTTGCCGTGGGCTAATGCAGATGCTGCATATTGCGATTCTCTGCTCTGGTGTCCTTGGCATGCTCAAGGCCCGATGTTATCGGCCGAAGTGTCGGACGAGTTGAGTGGTTCGGATGGCGCGGAGCAATGGTTCGGCGGAGGGTGGTGCCATGACTCGTGGTAAGAGGTGCAACGAGGTCTTGAGCGGATCTTGTAGATGGGTTTCTCTGTTGCGTGCTACGAACCACAATGCATGTTGGTGTTGCACTCTGTGGATACTTACACTCGGGGTAAGACGTACCGTGTCGGAGAGTTGACAAGCAGACTATCATGATGGTATGGCTCTTAGGGAAGATGCTTGGCATTTCCCCCGGATGCTTCTACGTAGCACCGCACTGGAGGATACAAGCAGATTGGTATTTTCTTACCAAACCACCGGAGAGCTTGGATGACAACTCCTCAGAAACTCCAACCACTGAATCCTCGCCTCAACCTGAAACTGCCTCCCTACCACCTCCCTAAACTCAATAACATCCCCTCTCACAGCAGCATCTAACCTATCTCTCGCAAGATACAGCGCCAAATCGAACAACCCCAACAACTCAACATACGCCGCATACGGAGCGTTGAGCCAGCAGTGCAAATGCTCTCGTATCGCATCTGCGTCTTCGAAAACGATTCCTAGTTTCTCAAGATACGAATGCGGACTCACCGGAAACATGACACTCGCAGGTGGGTCCAGGTACTTCAAGATACGATCACAGCTCTCCAACACTTCCTTGGGCGTAACAGGATGATGCGGCGCATCGAACAGATTACACCCGCAAAACGGACAACCCCACACCTCGGGCTTGCGGAAATGCTTTACAATACACTCCGAGCCGAAGACGTGTCCGCAAGGTATCTCAACAGGTCGATGCTGTCTTTCAGAACCGACATCCTGTTTTCGCAGTATAGTGCCGCAGAGCGAACACGATCCAAGATTCTGTTTCGATGGATTGAGCATTAGCGGGACTACAGCGTCGAGCGGACGATCTTGTGCTAGAAAGGTTGTGACACAACCGACTTGCTCTCGATCGAGCGTTAGTGGACCGCGGAGCGACATATTCCCCACCCCGTCCATCGTGCAAGTGAGAACCTGAGCATCTACATCAAAGAGCTGGAGGAATTCCTTTTGCTTGGCAGGTGGTAGTTCATGCCACCCCAACGCCCATTCTCTCATTCCCCCGGGTAGTGATGGAAAAACATCGAGATCCATAAACCACTCCCAACCGCTTTTGAGACTCTGAGCCAGACTGAGTGTTGGGTCTTCGAGTAAACGTTGTAGTTGTGCAAAGAAGAGGATTTTAGGCCAGTGCGGTTGGAGTGCTACTTCTACCTCTTCGTCTGCTTCCACTCGCCGTTTCACATGCGGGAAATACCATTCTTGCGCTAGATATATCAGATCGCCGGCATTAAACGCGCCGTTATAGTCCAATCCGTATTCGATGTGGCTGATGAGCTCTTGTATTATGTCGAAGTATACAGGTAGTGGATGGAGACGTAGCGCGGAGAGAGAGGTGTCCGTCGGAAAGTCTGCGTACCGCAGGTGGAATTTTAGGATGGAGATGATGGAGGTGATTTGGCCTTCGAGTCGGATTATGCGGTTGTAGTAAGGGGAGTGGGGGGATATGGTGTGGCGCCGGGGAATGAGCTGTTGGTTGGCTTTGCGGGAACGTCGTGGTGGGGAGTGGGAATCTGACGCAGAGTTGGACATGTCGGGTTGGGTTTACGTGCGGTTTCGTAGGGTTTGTGGGATCCGGTGGTGGGGCTGAGAAGGCATGACGATGCGTTAGGTTTGGACTTTGAGAGGCGGTGCGTAGGTTGTAAAGTTTGGTTTGCAGTTGAGCAGACTACGTTTGATCATGCGAAGCTTTACCATTCCATTATACTAGAAGTTTTCCATTCCATATCTGCAGGTTCACAAAGACCACTTGTACAGCGCACGGATAAGCCTCTCCTGCACATCACCTTCTGACCTCTGCGTGTTCGACCTCCGCTGCGTCCTTGATGTCTAGTCCGGCCATGTCCTCCTGATCCTTAGCCACGTCCCTAATCATCATGTTCTGCTTCTTATTCTCGCTCTTCTTATACAAATACTGCATGATCAAGAAGGAACTCCAGCATCCTACAATGAAGCAGATGTTCACTGCATAGCCCTTGGTCCATTTCGGGCCCTCAACGATAGGGAATACTGTGATGGGGTAGAAAGAGAAGACAGCCCAGCCAGCTGTCAACATAGCACCGACGGTGACAGCACGGGCTTCTGCGTCGTCACGTAAAGCCATGTTGATGAATGGCATGAGAATGGGTGTCACAGCAGCTGATACACCGAGCAGGTAGTAGCAGGCGAAATGGTAACCCTTGGGGATGTTCCAGACCAGAAGAGAGATGTTGGCGATGATGTAAATAGTTTGGACAATCGAGAAGATGGACCAGAGCGGATAGACCATGCAGAGGGAGGTGGCGAGGAGTGCGGCGAAAACGGAGACACCTTGGGCACCCGTGGGGATGGTGTTGATTTGAGGGATGGTGTAGGCACCGGGATGTTTGGCAGCAAGGTCTTTGAGCCAGATTGCCATCTGTCCGTGGGGATAAGACGAGGATAAGAAGCTGTTAATCGGTTAGCATGCGTAGTTGCGTTTTGCAGGGAAAGCATACAAAGTGTAGCATAGTACGCCCATGTAGAACTCCCAACGCATGAACGTGCGCTTTGCGACCGTCCAGCTAAGCTCTTTGCTTGGTGCGACACCGGCGTTAGCCATGCGTGAGCGAGCTAGCGCATGCTCTTTGGGTGTAAGCCACCACGGCTTTGCGCTGCTAGGTAGACCTGGGAAGATGAGGAAGCCTGCAAGGGCAATAGGGAGAGAGATTACTCCGTCAATAATGAAGAGCCAGCGCCAACCCGACATGCCACCGACGCTGCAAGAATTTAGCGGCAGCATAATAGTTCGCAGAAGGTCGCTTACCCGTTCAGATTGTTGTAAGCTGCAGCTTGTAGGTATCCACCAAACATTACGGCAATGTTGTTAGAGACAAACCAGACTCCTGTCCTTTTGAAGACCTCCTCCGGCCTGTACCAGGAACCAAGTACGTATGTAGTACCAGACGCTACGGGCGTCTCTAATAGACCGAGCAGAAATCGAGTACCGTAGATGTCGTTGCGGCTGCGCATTTGACTCTGGCAGAAAGTCACGATGGACCACAGCACTTCCATGGTCGGCAGATAGTACTTGGCAATCTTCGGTCGGGATAACAGGAGTAAAGATGGGACCTGAAATACGAGATACCCGACGTTGTAGAAGGTGTCGAAAAGCGAGTACTCATTGCCGTAGAGACTAAGCTCTTCCTTCATGCCCGATACATAGGCGTTCTTGATGTTGGAAGAGTCGAGCCACTTGAGGAAGACTGGCCTTGTCAGTATATAAGGAACCAAAGTGCCAGTACGGTAACTTACACATGAACGAACAGAATGTCAGCAGACAAGCGTCCATCTTCCTCAGCAACTTCCTCTCCTCCTCAGGGTAGTGCTTGGGATACCATTCCCAGAGATACATCCACGCCTTCCATGGTGACCTCTTGGGAGCTTCAGCAGGCGCGATAACGTTGGTATCGAACTCGCCGGTCCTGTTGGCGACACCAGCAGTTTCGTCGTTGGGCTGCGTGCTAGCCATGTTGAGTCGCCTCTCGTCAGATGAAAGTGTTGACGGCACGACCTCGGAAATGTACAACAAAGCTGGGGTCTTCGTGCTTAAAGCCCTGATATTCGTCGGAACCCGAAGAACAGGTGAATAGGTAGTTCCCGCATGGCTAAATCTCAAAGCTAGTAAGCGACTGGACGGCTTCTCTGGCGGGCGTCGGGGTATTTCTGCATACGGATGGTCGAGTGCGGGGGCGGGCTTCTTCTGGGGAGAAATCCACAAACGGGCGCTGAAAGAGGGATTACCCCGTTGCCCGGAAGGTGTTAAGCTGCTGGAAGGTGGCCAAGAACATGGGGAGACTGTGGGGTGATGAATGAAGCTCAAATCTTGGTTCGGGAAGGATGCATTGCGGTCCATGAGTCGTGCCAAGGCGCAGCCACAGGCAGGCAACTTCGGCGCATCGTTCGCCTAACAAAACTGACAACAGGCCTCGGAACAACTCGCTGATTACTATCCCTCTCAAATACCGTATGCAAGTTTCCTTCTATTTGGCGTTGTGCACATGCATGTGTGGTGTGGTAACGGCCAATGACGTCATAGACACGTTCGCGAACGGAAAACATTTGGCGTGTCTTGACGCGTCGCGAACGCGAACATCCACACACATCGCCAACCTCTGCGACCCAGAAACGACATATGTGCTTTCACTCTCCGAGCCCATTTCAGCAAATCGTTCACGTTAAGTATGCGCTCTTTGTACAAGCCTGGAAGAGGATGCCCAAGTGGTACCCGAGGACCTCTCGTACAGAGCCGTGCATACGCATCTTCACACGACTATACATCTCAGGACAGTATGTATACGGCAGAGCGTGATCGCGACCGGGATTCGATGTTGAATTGAGCATATCTACTTCTACGCTACGCCTTGCCACTACTTCAACGCTTCAATCATCTTGTACAAGCTGTTCTCTAGGGTGACAGGCGATCGAACAGCAGACCAATCGTAGTTCAACAAGCCCCAAGCCTCATCCGCCCCAATGAGTGTGTTGGGAGTTCGGTTAGGACGAGTCTGGAGGTAGAAGCTACCTGAGAGCTCCCAATGCTGCCAGCTAACCTGGTACTCCTTCACCATCTCCACCAAACATCCAGCGTAGGTGGTTTGGTTCCAGTACGTTCCGTTCTGGATGAATCCCCATTCGGAAATTACCATTGGGAAAGTGTACTTGGTCGCTGGGTCGTCGGGGTTGACGGCCTGGAAGCCTTTCTGATACCACTTCCTCGTGAAGGTCGCGCAGTCATCCTGGGTGGCTTCGAAGTCGTACTTGTGGATCTCGAGAACGATCTTGTCCTTCCACGCGAAGCTATCGGGCACGAACTTCGCGGTCTTGTTCGCAGTCGATGTACCGCTGGTACCATTGAGCGTCTTTCCGAGAGGGATGGGGTCAATGTACGTGTCGTACGAAAGACCAGAGAAGAAGATGAGTGCATTGGGGTCTGCCTCGTGAACGGCGTCTGCAGCGGCAGTCATGTGGATATACCACGTATACCAGTCGACCGGCTCGGCTACCTTGGCAGCTCGCAGCTCATTGCGCAGTCCCATTGACGAGAAAGTCGACCAGTTTTCTTTCGCCTAAGCTCGTCAGCATCTGCTCCATAGCAGACGATCTTTCATGTACATACATGCTTCGTCATAAAGGCCAAACCGCGCTTCCACTTCTCCACGTCGAAGTCCTTCTCGCCGAACCAGCCATTGCCGTCGTCATCGCCGCAGCACCAGAAGGCCTTCGATACGTGGTTGTCCAAGTGGATGATGACGCCTTGACGCGAGAGTTCCTTGCCCACAGCATCCCAAACTTGCAGTCTCGTCGTGTTCTTAGTGAACTGTGGGTTCTTCTCCAGGATGGAGTTTAGGACGTCGGTGCCGTTCGTGCCTGGGATCGCGTTAAGGACACTTCTTTCGAGAGTCTGATTTGGACTATTCGCAAGATAGTCATCCACCATCTGGATTGCGAACGGCATGCGGACCGAATTGAGACCGAGCTTAGGAAACCACGACACGATGTCTTGGACGGACGAGTGCTGGAGGCCTTCAGGAATCATGATCTCTTGGTGGCCCGGCCAATTTGTCGACATGAAGTGGAAGACATCGCCGTTCGCGTCGACAATATCTCGCCCCTTGGTTGACAAAGGAAGTATGGAAGCGGCCCTCTTCAACGCTGATGGCGGCGCGGCAGCAGCAAAAGAAATTAGCAGCAGCTTCGCAGCTACATGAGTGAACAGCATGGTTGACGTGAATAGGGCGAGGTGTTCGTTGGTCCTGTCCTTATTATGGACGCTAGCAACTTTATGCCGACAAAGATTCACGCGATCGTCTCAACTTAGACGCGTCGATATCCACGGCCAAAGTACCTCCGTCCTTACATGCTAGCAGCGCTACTGCAACCCCGGACTTCATAGATAGTGCGATGCGGGGAAATTAGCTAGAAGCCCAGCCTTAGGTCCCCGCTACGTCGCTTCCAAGGCTTATCAACACAGCAAGCGAAGGAACAGATACCTCTTCTGGAAGGCCATCCACGAGTCCAAGAAAGCATAATCACGAGCTTCAGGACAACACGAGACCAAGAAAAGAATGACGTCCCTATCGCGGACGATGCTCTGTGCTTGTGTAAACGGCCGGGTAGCGGGCGTCGGGACAATGCAGATCCCACATTTAGCCTACACCTTAACTTGGACTCTCGTTGCAAGATGACCCGGTATCGATAACAGCCCCGCCATGCTACGCGCGACAGTTTACGCGTCGCCCGATGTAGGCTTTTTGGCAAGAAGCAACACCTTGGCTGCTCTTCGCTTTGCTTCCTAATTCTTCTCTTCGCTCATTTACGACCGAACCTTTCGTAGAACCGGTACACCTCGACGACGCAGTTCCAAGTGCCATTGGACGGTAATTACCTTCGTATCGAACATACGTCACTCACAAGTTTCGATCGCGAAGCAAGATGGGAAGCGCTGTGCAGGATGCCAAGATGCCTTCCAAGGCCGCAGTGTGAGCAAACGCGCATGCAAAACGACACAAGCCAATGCTAAGTCTATCTAGCGTGAAGGATGTCGACCTCAGTCAGATATATTCCGAAAGCGTGGCAGCAAAGATCGTTCAAGTCGCGCAACGAGGTCTCAAGCAACAAGCTCCTTTACAATCATACCCACACACCGTACCCCAAATTGGCCCAGGCGCCGGCCGATACGAAGAGCGGGAAGCAGATTTCTGGACATGCGGCTTCTTCCCAGGATGCATATACGCGCTTCTCGAACGCTCGATACGATACCCACAGGCCATTGATGTCCCAGAACATGTGCGGCCACAGATCCAAGATCAACTGCTCAAGTTAGGACGGCACTATGGCGTCGCTATCAACCAGATGTCAGGTCGAACAGATACACACGATATGGGCTTTATCGTGCAACCCGCGTTACAAAAAGATTGGGAGTTGACTGGCAACAAAGAGAGTTTACAATCTGTCGTCAACGCAGCATACGCGCTCGCATCGCGATACGACGACCGAGTGAAGGCGATTCGGAGTTGGGATGTTGCGATCAACGACCGTTACTCAATAACGGACATGTCAACAAACTTCCTTGTCATCATAGATAGCATGTGCAGTAAGCCTTCCAGTCTATCCACTTGTTCTCTCCGCTTACCCACACATCCCAGATCTCGACCTCCTCTACTTCGTCGGCCACATCCAAAACGACCAAAAGCTAATCGACATCGCCACCCAACACGCCGACTCCATCATCCACGAAATCCTGCGACCAGATTTCTCCTCATACCACCTCGTAAACTTCGATCCGCGAACCGGTCAACCACAAGCCAAGATGACAAATCAGGGCTGGAAAGACGATTCGACGTGGAGTCGAGGCCAGGCCTGGGCGATAATGGGGTTCTCGCAGACGTATTCTTGGACGAAGGACATCAAGTATCTGGCAACGGCGATTCAATGCGCCGAGTACTTCTTGCGTAGATTGAAAGAAGGAGAGGGAAAGTGGCATCACCCCATGGTCCCGTGTTGGGATTTCGACGCGCCACGAGATAACCCCGAGGAACCGTTACGCGACGTTTCCGCCGGCGTGATAACAGCAAACGGTCTCCTCATCATCCATCAAGCACTCCAATCCCTCCCTTCAGCCACGGCATCGGAACTTCCCTCTAGCAGCACCGCCAATTTCCTCGAGATCGCGCTGCAGATCGTGTCCCAGACGCTAGATATGTCGTACGACTCTGATCTAGCATCTTTCGAACTCCCCACCAAGAGCATGGTCAATGGAAATAGCGCTAACGGCGCAGCGGTAGCATCAGAGCTGAAGATCAAAGAATCAGGGTTCGAGTGTATACTAAGGAATAGCACGACGAATTGGAATGAGCATGCGCATATGAAGTATGCGGATCATGGGCTGGTGTATGCGGATTACTATCTTTTGGAATTTGGGAATAAGCTTTTGAGGGCGGGGTTGCTGTGATGGGTGCTGGGTCGTTGGGACGAGTAATGTTTTGGCGAGCGAGGAATACATATTGAAGTGAAGCAAGGCTGCGTTGTCTGCTTGTGGTTTTGATGTGCGCTTGCTGTGAATGAGCATGTGTCAAGACGATATCAAGGACGCTAGCATATGAGAAGAGTGGAATAGGTGAGCAACGAGCAAGAGTCAAAGAACGAGTGGTTGGATTTCTTTGGAGTGCGTGACGAATGAGCGTAAGGCGTAAGGCGTGGTAGTGTATATACAGAGGTATGAAACGAGCGTGGGTATGTATATGCAACAGCATAAAACGAGTGTGATAGTGCAAGTGCGCACAAACATGAAGAGAGACATGTACAAGAAAAATGAGCTTCAAAGTGCGCCGCAGCTAACAAACAGCAGGAACGATACCTAGTCGGTCATGGTCACTGGCTTACACAGTGACATACTCCATGATGACTGATGTCACAACCGTGGTCTGTGGATCAGCAGGCGCAGTAGGCTCAGGCGCTTGCTCTGAGACGGCCGGCGCGCTAGAAACCTCCGGTGTAGGGGTAGGAGTTGACGCGATAGCCGGCGCGCTGGAGACCTCAAGTGAGGTTGCAGGAGTAGGCGTAGATACCACAGGGGTCGAAGCACCCAGTGTCACATACTGCGTAATGACCGACTCCAAGAGCGTTGTTGCAATCTGGGGACCCGCACCACCAGCATCAGGCACGACTTCCGGAACCGGAGCCTTCTTCCACTCAAATTCGCCAGACTCAGCGTTGTAAGATCCGCTCGACTGATCTGCGGGGAGAGTCGAGTTGGTGCCGTCAGGTCCAGGTCCGTTGTACACGGGCGGGTTGCCTTCGATGTCGTCCTTGTATTCGACATCGCCGTTCCAGGTCGGCACCTCGGTGTCGGACTCTGGGATACTGACTGGCACGCTGAAGACAGTGACGTTCAAGCCTTTGGGTGGCTTGTTTCGTGGGATCTCGCTGAAGTCAAGAGCTTGGATGCGCCAGCTGAACTTCTCCTTGAGATAGGCTTGTACTGTCTCTTTGTCCAGGCTCTTGAGCTCGCCAGCTGCGTGTTTCTGCGCAAGCTTCTCTGTCAAACCAATGTTACCCGTAACGATGTTTGAGGAGCTCATGCGCGGAGAAGACAGGGTGGCGAGCTGACCAACATAGTTGGGGTCTGTGGGCCAGTCGATGGGGTTGGTGCTAGGCTCGCCAAGGAAGGCACGCACGGCGTAGGAGACCTTGATGTCGGTCGGCATGTTGACTTCGCACTGCCAGTCGGTAGCCTGAACCGTGCGGTTGACGCTGCCTCCGCCTGGACTCGGGAACGTCGCATTGACTGTCGCATTGGTCTCGCTCAGGCCTTGAGTGTGGGCCTTGTACAACTTGTTGATTGATGATGTTAGTGTCGCATTGGTCGGGCTGTTCTCAAGCTCGGGGTAGGTGTATCCAAAAGAAGTCCAGTTACGGGAAGTGGTTGCAGTCCACATATCGCCAAGGGCATTCATGTGGAACGGTGCGAGTGGCGAGGCAGTACCAAGAACGCTACCGCTGGCGACAGCGAATGAACCCATACGCTGCTCGGCGTCCTCGACCCAGGTGTCGGGGTAGCGAGTTTGGTACATAGATATGATCCGATCAATGTTACTAATACGATTAGCATTACTCTCAACATTCTGTTCCGAGGACTTACCAGTGATGGAACCAGAAGATGGGGTCAAATGCGGAAACCTCCACTATGCCCATGTGACCCAATCCGAAGACAGTGTGCAGACCATCGTGCAGAGTCTCGAAGTTTCCGATCTTGCCACCGTTCGCCTTGTTGCTCACTTGACTGAAGGGTTGGTACGTTGTCAACAACTTGTAGAGCATATCGCGAAGATTGGGCTGCTGCTTGCCAACTCGATCATTAACCTCGCTGTTACGGCTGGTGGCATTGGCAGCATGCGGGTCAGCTGGGTACCGAATAGTGTGGTTCCAGTATTTGAACTCAAACTCGCTCTACTTGTGTGTTAGCAGCCAAGTTATCGAGTATATTACCTTCTGCGTGGAACGCGGAGGTAGAAGGTTGAGACGTACCAGAGGAGCGAAGTCGTCATACTTCAGAGGATGGAAGTCGTATTTGTACAGAGGGTTGGGAATATATCCTGTGGTCCCATTGGGAAACGTGACGGTAGCCGTGAGGCAACGCACGTTCTCAGGGATAACACCCTCTTCACTGTTTGGCGGATCCATCGCCCAGTCCCAGTACGGGAGACGAACTCGGTTTGCGATGTCCAAGGCCTTGTTACGGGCTTCACCGATGGGATACTCATTGGCAACCTCGACCGCGCGATCATGGAGAACCTGCTCGAATAGCGCGAGATAAGGTCTGTGCCAAGGGCCAAACATGCTGGACCCGTGAGGACAATAACCCATCATCTCATGGCCAGCTGTCCCATTCACATTGTCCCACTTCTGGAATGGCACTCCGTGTATCCCTGGGAATGTCAGTCAAGCCTCTGTCAAAGAACACGAATTCCATACCTGCGACCTGGAAGTAAGAGATCTTTTGATCCTGGTCCATAGCCTGGAAGCGAGCAAACGCCTGAATGAAGATGTTCCATAACTCCGTGTCTTTCTGCAGTTCACGGAGTTCCTGTCGAGGGTGGACTCCAGTTCCTTGGACTCCGACAACGCTGAAGTAGCTGTCGTCTGCCTTTGCAATTCCACATGAAGGGCCATTGGTTGAGTTGGATACAGCTTGTACGCTTGCCAGTAACGAAAGTGTGGTAGCCAGACCAGTGAAAGAAAAGAATGATTTCATGATGGCCAACCGGTAGCGAATGAAGATGATCGTCGAGATCTGAACGAATGGAAGCTGCAACAAGTTGCGAACGAAAAGAATGAATGTCACTAGGACTGAAAGAGAGACTGAGCAAGCGATGCTGTGATGGGGTTCTGCAGAGCGACATGATGGAGTATATAAGATGCCCGTAAAATGAACGGCTGGTGGCACAATCCACTGCCCCGCTACCTGTAAGTGACGTACCGCGCTGTAGTACCGGTACTTCATGCGTAAAACATCCACCATCTGTCAAAAGGCAGGTGCCGCAGCGTGTACGCCGTTGTTGCTCGGTGCATCCTTGCATGTAGGATGATGTTCGAAACATGTTTGGTTTCTTCGCATGAACGTGCCAAGGACCGAGGAGCACGAGGTATGGACCATGGATGTAGACAGTCAGAGTCCTGTTGCGTATTGTCGATATTCACTGATCTATTACCGGTGCTCATGATTTCAGTATAACCGCGCTTGTTCGTTGACTTAGTCGTCCTAGCCAAGGCGCAGCATAGACAGTTGAGCATCTTGGGGATGTCTTAGCCCCACCGGCTAGTCGAGAATCGAACATCGGCACGAGCGGGCCATCCTCGATCGGCGCGGTATACTGATTGTGGCTGTGACGTGGGGAAGCTGTGTGATGTTGATTGTGTGAGATGGCAGGGCTGCGGCACAGACCACCACGGCATGGTGCGACGCTCACAGAGAGCAAATTGACGAGCAGCCGAAATTCAGGCACCTATCAACTCGGATGTGACGGCCTGGAATGGTCGATGCGATGAAACAATGTCGGCACGTAGCGATTGCTAACCGGCAAAATTGGTGTTATCGCGATTTTGCGGGGGATGTGCTTCATACACTTTCCATAGTGTCGGGAGGCATGGAATCATCGACATCACGCGCTGTAAAAGTGCGTTTCGTGTCTTTGACTTGTTTCGCCTGGCTGCCCTTTCTCTTTCTCGAACCTGCACTATCAGATGCGATGTGCAATCTTGCCCACTTTTTGACTCTCTTGAAAACTTCGATTACTGGCACCGGCAGTCCACCCAGCTGGGCGGCTGATATACCATTGCTTCTCGTTAAGACATCAATAGTCGTTCGAGCCCGTGTGATGGCCGGGTTCAGAGATTGGCCAAAGACGGTGTCACCGAACGATGTCAACGCAATGTTCCTCAGAAGCAGAATGTCGCCAACTTTGATGCTCTCTAGTATCTGCAGTAGTTGACTTTGAACGTGAATCTGTTCGTTGTTTGACTCTCGGGGTGGACGCAGCCAGAACGTGACCTTGAAGTCTGACCGTGTATCATCCGCAACGATGATCTCCCATAGAGTCATCTTGTATCCGCCCTTCCGAACGAAGACTTCTTTTTGCCCCGGAGTCGCTGTCACAACGCATAAGAAGTTTGGTGTTGGGGTTTGCGGGTAGATCGCTCGTAGACGCTGTGCGCTAGGTAACAATCCAAGAGGCGTGATACTCATCTTGGGCGCGACTTTGACGAGTAGTGTATGCTCATCGACCTTGCTTGGGCTGTCAAAATCCGATAGAGTAGTTCCGAAAGAAGTAGTCAAGAAGGATGAGGAGCTGACGCTCTTATCCGTCATACCGTCTGGCAGGACCTGAGACGACAGTAGCGTGTCGTGGAATATGAGCGAATGCTCAAGATAGCCAGGTGTGGCGATCGACGGATCCTCGAAGGCGATTGATGTATCCAGGTGGGTCGTATCTTCCTGTAGAAACGACGTATATCGACCTACATTGGGAAGCGAAACATCTGACACGTCTCGACCCTGAACGCTTCCTGGAAGAAAAGGCTGTGACCATCCAGTTTGAAGCCGAGTGTTCTTGGATGTCAATCCACGCCACTTCAAAGATGGTGTAGATCCATTCGCAGGTGTAAATCCACCTATTGCTGCATCAAAAGGATGGCAATCTTCCACTGCCAAAAGTGTGTCGTCATTGAATTCTAGATGGTCGCGCAACGGCGCCCCGTTGAGCATCTTGAGCCGCATTTTACGCGACAGACGCGTCTACGCGTACGTGCTGGACCGACGCGTACGCGATAGAAGTCACAGCGACAGCGTCGTCCTTCGAAATAGTTTAGGGTAGGAGTGCGAGGGTTATGTGGAGCCGAGTAGAGAGGAGTCGGAGAACGTGAGGATGTCCGGGCCTTGCACAGCAAATCCGAAGCATGACTGCAGACTGTCGCGTAATCTGATGTCGCGAGGTCCGAAAGCCGAAGCAATTCACCGAGACATGAAAAGCAATATAAGAGGCGGTCAGCTTCCGTGAGAAATAGCCGTAAGGACTGGTATTCGGTGTTACTCGATTGTCTTCGTATTTTCCAGGCAGCAACGGCCGTGAACGGGCGTGAAAGACATCATCCAGGTACCAACCACTCCGTAAGCGTCGGCGTCATCGCGCGCCCACATTCCGCGTCTTGGCGATCTAATCGCCGCATCTGATATAAAGATACGCAATGGCACCTTCCAAGACGCCCCACCGGCCGATAAACGCCTACCGAGTCCCTGCGATGTTGCGAAACCTGTCCTACAAGCTGACTTCAGCACTCTCGTCGTCAGAAGTCCCTACGTTGGCCAAGGACAGCGACGAATTCACCAAAGCGAAGAAGACGGAGGAGTTGTTCCCGACCACCGACCCCGCGGTAGATGGCGACGATTGCCTGCACGACTGCGCCAGTTGCAGTGTCAAATACCCGCGCAAGTTTGAGATCGATGAGACGGAAGAGCTGTATGGACACGTGAAGGGATGGAGCACGCATTTGATTGTTGCGACAGGCAAGACGGATTGGGTGCGCGATGTTGCGGACGAGAAGGGCAGTATTATGGAGGCGGTTGACAAGGGCGATGCAAAGCCTAGTAATGGGGTGAGTTTGGAGATACGATACCATCAGATTGAAGCGATTGCGTGCTAATTGGGTATAGAAACTCATGTTATCAGCCTCCAATATGCCCGTCCCAGACCACTCCGATCACAGTTCTATGGTACTACTCCTTCCGTCGTGGCAGTTCATAGACAATGTCACACCTGCGAACATACCCGAACTCATTACCGACTATGTCAACCCCGGTCCTACGAATAATACCCCATTGCGCCCACGGAAAACTGCCGCGCTACCACCTTCAGAAAAGCCGGAAGAGACTTCTTCCGCCGACGCCGTCGCGCCCTCCTCCATACCCCCGTCGATACCCGCACCCCAACTCAAAGCCCGACCATGTCCGCACAAATACCTCATCTTAATGTGCAGTCAAAAGACACGAGATGCACGTTGCGGTCAGTCCGCTCCTCTTCTACGTAAAGAGTTCGAGCGACTGCTGCGACCACTGGGACTATACCGCGATCTACACGACGAGCGACCAGGCGGCGTAGGAATATACTTCATAAGCCACGTTGGAGGCCACAAGTTCTCGGCAAACGTCATGGTCTACCGACATTCTTCAGTCGTCACACGGCCTGAGAAGACGAATGGCAGCGCGAATGGACATACCAATGGCGCCGAGAAGCGGCTTGCGGAGTTGAAGCTTGAAGATGATAATGGGCAGGAGGTTCTGCTGGATGCTAATAAGGAGCAGGAGGCAGAGGGTAATGGCGAGGCTGCGCAGTGTATATGGTTGGCGCGAGTGAAGCCGGAGGATTGTGAGAATATTATCAAGTACACGGTGCTGCAAGGGAAGGTGGTGAAGCCGGAAAGGCAGCTGCGAGGTGGATTTGATCGGTGCAAACAGCTAGCTAGTTGGTAATCGACTCTGGATCACTGCCGTATCCGCCAACTCAGGTGCTGTCTGAGTCCCAGGCAACTCATATGGTGTGTCCTCCACGTCCTCTGATGCAGTCCCACGACCCTCATCGTTTGCACCTGTCGACTTCTCGCTTTTGCTACTATCTGGGTGTCTCCGGCGAATCCAATACATCGCGACGAAGATGACACTGATGATTGTCAAGCCCCCCAAAACGCCGCCTATTATCGCACCCACATTGAGGGACTTGATTTCGAGTTCGTTGAAGGAAGACGACGAGCTGTCATCGAGCGTCGCAAAGTCGCTAGAGGCCGGCGTCGCACTTGCTTGCTGATACCATGAAGAGGCGTAGCCAGAGTCGGATCGGTCGACTGTTATGGTGACAGTCTTGAAGAGAGGCGGTATTATGACTGTAGAGTATGGTCCGGGACTCGGTATAACGGTGATAGTCTTGAAGAGAGGTGGTATTATGACGGTAGAATATGGTCCTGCGGATTCCGTTGCCGTTTCGGTCAACAAGTCGCCGGTGTTGGGTGTTATCTCAAGCGTGCGGAGGCTTGCTGAAGTCGACTTAATCGGGGGGGTCCAGTAAGAGTAGGATTGCTTTTTATTGTTAGATCGTAGACCAGTAGCAAGATGACCAAAGTACATACCGTCTCCATCTCAGCTTGTCGCGGTCGGTGTCTCAACGGCAGCGAGTAACTTTTACGAGCAAGAAAGAGGTACCTAAGACAACTTTGACTAGGTAGAAGATTGCATAGTTATGCCTCCTGTACCAGCCCCTTTCAATAAATATGTCGATGTAACACTGGAATGCGGCATTGCGGTTGTGTCACTACCTGTATTAGCATGGTACAGTGAGCGCGTAGAAACTGCGCGAATGAGGTTTCGTAATACAGAATACATACATACTAGGGTATATACAAGGTTAGGCTCGATATGCAATTCATCACGCGCATACGGGAAGATACATGTTGGGCTCGAACATAACATGGGGTATCATTTGTGGTACATCGCTTGACCATGCGTCTATGGTGTGTTCCTGTCGGCTTTATGTGGCCCATGGTCCTCAAGATGGCAAACGAATTTTGATCTTTCCAAGTATTGTGACCTCGCAGCGTGCTCCCCATCAATATGTCGGTCATGATCGACCTTGCTCGACGAAATCGATTGAGCGTTTCGAGCCGCCGCCTCGTACTCATCGTCCATAGAAGGGCTCCACGCGCGACGATGGCAACTTCCTATAGGGTCTCAATCGCCACGAGAAAGGTGTGAGTGACTCTTAATCGCTTGTAATCACACGACTTGTTGTATGTGCACATACGCGGCTCTTCTCAGCCTGCGGCCTCCTTGACTTTGCCACCTGGGTTTGGTGCTTCGTCAATAAACTGCGGTGGCGCTGTGTCGTCTAACATGAAGTTCGGCACGCCTGACGACTCTCCGATACCCTCAAAGTCGACTTCGTCACCCAGTGCTTCCAGCTCAGCATCCAGCTCCGACTCGTCCACATCTTCAGGCACATCGTAGCTGCGACTTATAGCATCCTGTATATCATTTCCCATATCCATAAGATCGGCCATCTCGTCTTGCAGCTTGTCGATCTTATCAATGTTGACCTTGCCGTATTGCTTCCGTAGCTCTTTTGTCGTTGTCTTCATAGCGTCGATGGTAGTCATTGTGTTCTTGAGGTTGTCCTGCATCATGCCGGCTTGTTCCATGTTCCACGATTGCGCCTGAAGTTGGTCGCGCTGCGCTTCGTATTGCTTCCGCTGCTGGAGGACTTTGAGGGCTTTTTGCTTGATGGCGGTTTTGCCGGGGCCGTCGCGCATCTTGGCAAGCTTCTGCTGGTAAGTGGACAGCTCAGCATTGAGCTTGGCGAGCTTGACGTCGAGACTTTCTATGCGTGTGTCGACCTGAGCGCGTCAGTATTGGAAGAGCGTTGCCTAATGGGTGGAGCCTACATTGGAGATGGCGCTGTTGAGCGTGGGCTTCGGCGCGGTGCTCTTTGCTCCGAATAGGCGGTTCATGTTGGTGGAGGGATATGTGGGTTGCCGGCCGGAGAGTCGCGATATACAGCCGAGGGGAGAGGACAGGCGTGGAGTGTGTTGGCAGTGTGGGGTGAATGGCAGGCACCGAACGATGGTCGTAGCTCCGGCAGTTCCCGCTAACGTCATCGATCGTCACGTGGGCGCTAGCGATCGCCCTGACCCTGAGATGCCCAAGCAGGATTGCCATACATTGGAGTGTCCCATGGCATGGCAATTGCCGACATTGACAAGCTCACAAAAGCAAACATAGTACATGATGAAGTAATTCATTAACAGCTATCTACAACTAGGTGTCAAATGAACTTTCTCACAGGCGGATGCCGGCATGCGATGCCAGATGCAAGATGCACCAAACCATCACACACTGCCAAAGGTCCTACATAACCTTGGAATCTCCAGCATGCGCGGTGTTCATGCCATCAGCACTAGCTCGCATGCTTATCTGAGCAGTTGCTGGGTCTCAAACTTGCAAGCAAATACAGCTGGTAGTCTTCTTCCTCGACACGTCCTGGTTGATATCAGGGAGGTGCAAGTGATCTGCGGGCCTGGCACGCTATCCGTACTACGCAGCTTCTAGCCTTGTCACCACCAGACCCAACAATACCCACAACACTCCGACTCGGGAGACACAGACGTTTTCGCAGTCTTGTATCTGTAACTACACCTCGCAACAGTCGGTGCATGGGTTGATATAGAGCCTCGCGCGCTTTTCGTTTGCCATTGCCTTCCCCGCGGCCTCGTTCGCCTAGTATGTACCTGTCCCACCTATGTAACCCAGCCCAAGCCACGAACACGCGCCCTCTGTCTCACTCGAGTCGCCCTGCTAACCAGCCCGCCGCCGTGTCCAGCTCTGCACCGGCGAGTCCCTTCTATGACGCATTGGTCGCCGCAGTAAATCTACGCATGTGCCCCACGCTGCTGCACACGCTCTCGAGTGCCTCGCCCGACCCTTCCCCTGCCCCGCCCTTGTAGCCGCAAACCACCGCAACCACCATGTTTTGGCGCTTCGGCGGGTACGCGCAGCTGTCGTCGCTCGACAGCATCCTCGACAAGCCCGACGTCACCGTTGAGGAGCTGCTCGACGAATCGGATCTCATACAGGAGCTCAAGCAGCAGAACTCGAAGCTGATAGAATACCTTCGCGATGAGAATGTCTTGGAACGCCTGCTGCGCTACGTTATCGCTGCCAGACCCGACCTGCCCCCCGACGACGACACCGGAGGAGAGCCTGCGCACGAGGCGAGGAGTCCCAGTCGGACGGGCTTTTTCGGCAAAGTCAGGGCACGCTCGACATCCACCACCAAGTCCGATGCGGGCGACAGTGAAGAGACCAAGGAGGAGCGACAGCGCATGAAGTACGCCTACGTGTCGTGCGAGATCCTATCGTCCGAAGTATGGTCCATATCAGAGGCGGTCCTCGAGAACCAGGACACCTTGCGACAGTTCTGGGCCTACATCAAGCAGCCTGCGCCGCTCGACCCCGTCCAGGCTGGCTACTTCACCAAGGTCAACGAGTCGCTGCTCGACCGCAAGATGGAGGAGATGCTCGATTTCTTCAAGTCATTGGACAATGTTGTAACAGACATGTTGCAGCACGTCGACTGCCCGGTCATCATGGACCTGCTGTTGAAGATCATCAGCCTTGAGAAGAGCGAGGGCGGACAAGGCATTGTTGACGTAAGTCTTCACATACAAGCTTGCTGGCATGACTAACAGACCCCAGTGGCTGCAACAACAGAACCTCGTTCCCCGCCTGATATCGTTCCTCGCCCCAGATCAGTCGACTTCCACACAAACGTCAGCTGGCGACTTCCTCAAAGCCATCATCACGATATCCGCAAACGCTACCACGCAAGATCAATCCGTCATCGGCCCCAACGAGCTTACGCGCCAGCTTGTCTCCGAACAATGTCTCAAACAACTGATCGACTTTATGCTACAAGGCGGCAACCCGCTGACAGTTGGCGTGGGCATCATCATCGAGGTCATCAGGAAGAACAACTCCGACTATGATTTGGAGAACCAAATTGGGCCGGTACCCAAGAATTCAGACCCCATCTACCTAGGAACGCTGCTCCGCCAATTCGCAAACCACATCCCGCAGTTCATGGAGCTGGTTAATAGCTCGAGCCAGATCGTGACACAGCGCGATGGCAGCACTACAAAGAAGAAGCGAGAGCTCAAGACAGCCTTTGGCGAGAAGATTGAACCGCTTGGATTTGATCGTTTTAAGACGTGTGAGCTGATGGCCGAGTTGCTGCACTGCAGTAACATGGCTCTGCTCAACGAACGGGGCAGCGAGGCTGAAGTCAGGAGGCGAGATGCCGAGCGGGAACGTCTCAAGGCTGACG
The DNA here is from genome assembly GCA_022609215.1 of Alternaria triticina. NCBI lineage: Eukaryota > Fungi > Ascomycota > Dothideomycetes > Pleosporales > Pleosporaceae > Alternaria > Alternaria triticina. Next base: position 134,812 of record JAGKPX010000005.1, read on the forward strand.
GCAAATTGACTTCAGCGATCTCCGGCAACCCAGGCGATTTCTCCACCAGTGTCGATAGCCAAGGCTTCCATCACGCGCGCGCCCCATCTATGGACTCTCCTGCAGAGATAAAACCTCTGCACGTACAAAACAGTTCGGAAGACGACTTTGAAAAGGTTGTCGCGCCGGAGGTTGCTGTCGAGGAGGCCAAAGACACCGCAACGGAGAAAGAGCAGATTGGAGAGCCATTGGAGCCTTCGCCAAAGCTGCCACCGAGAGATGCGCCGCAGGAATCTTCTGCCACCAAGACTGCAGGCGACGATGGCGAGTTTGTTGATGAGCCTCTAACACCGCCCAAGGACGCTGCAGCACCTACTGAGAAACCTGCATCTCCACCTAAGCCGGCAGATGATGCCGAGTCACCCACATCAGCAGGCCTGAGTGCCAAGGTCGACGAGCTTGAACTGGATACCGACACCGTTATGAACGACCGTCAGGAACCGACAGAGCCTGCGAAGACCGAGAAGTCGGATACCGATGTCAAGACCCCGCCATCGCTTCTCACACAGCAGCTCAACCAGACCTCGGATGCCACCACCGCTGAACAATCCGAAAGCCTCTCACCCCATCCAGACGACAAACCAGCGCCACTGTTTGCGGGTAAGAACCGCAAAAGTGAAGCCGAACCAGCCAGCATCGACACCTCGCGCTTCACCGCACCAGTAGCAGGTTCAGATCTTTCAGAGATAACTCCCATCGACGAGTCTCAGAGCGTGCGTTCGGCAGTATTCGGCAGTGCAGAGGATACTACAGGCTTCGAGATCGACATTGACGGTACGCCTGTTGTTGGCGACTTGCTGAAGATCACATTCGTTGAGAACAAAGTTGTACCAACGATACTGGTAAGCCCACTCGATTTCTTTCAGCAGTTCATGCTAATACTTTCAGGACTTCTTTTTCCGCTTCCCGTGGAACAATTTCCTACACAATGTAGTATACGATGTCGTTCAGCAAGTTTTCAACGGCCAGATGGACCGTGGATACAACCGCCAGCTAGCGATTGACCTCTTCGATAACGGAGGCATTACCGAGCGCATCATCAAAGGACAGCAGGAGAGCGACAAATCGCACCAAGAAACGTCCATGCGACTAGGGTACATGGGTCACCTCACCCTGATCGCGGAAGAGGTGTTGAAATTTACAGAGCGACATACCGACGAAGTTTTGTCGCAGATGGTCCTAGAGAAGGTCCACGCTCAAGAGTGGGTGTACTATGTGGAGCATATTCTGGCTGAGACGCGAGAGCGCGACAACGCCATTCTCGGAGGCGTCCGACCTGACATGAGCGTCGGCCCCAGACAGGCTGTGCTCAACGCCGTCAACGCGGCGAACAACAACTTCGGAAGCGACAGTGGCGGGCTCTCCAATGCAAGCCTCGCCAACAATGGCAACATAGGCCTCGACAGCATGGAGCTCACCAATGCTGGTGACACTGAGGGTGGTGGGTACACCTTCAGCGGAGGCTCCTTGCTTAGTGGCTTTACTAACTCGAGTGACGAAGAAGACGAAGACATGGACGATGTCGACACCGAGAGAGAGCGGGAACAACGACAGGGACCTGTCGACGACTCCGAACAAGTGGGTAAAATCTCATTTGACGATGCTGATATGGACTATCGATAAGTCCATGGCCCCGAGCATACACACTATACCACGAATGTTTCCCGCCCTTGGTGCGTTTCCTTTTCTTATACTTGTTTGTATCATGAGCGGGAACGGACAGACGGCTCGCATGCTAGATCTATGGGCCTATCATCATCCTTTCTGTACATACATTCCTTGCGCCATCCGACAGGGTGTATGATACATGTAGTAATACGCATCGTGAGATGTGGTTTCCTCTCATCTCCTTTGTGTGATGTACCACTGGATGATTGGGCTTCATTGATCTGGTATGGCGTCCTCTTTCCTCCTCGCTTCCATTTGCTTGTCTCCCTTTTGTCAACCCTTTCTCTGTAAAATCCGATTTGCTCGCGTTCCATCTCCGCCCTATACTGCCGTCCTATACTACCATTGAACAGCTCCACTAACACAACTTTCCAGCCCAGCATCCCACCGCCCCTCCAGATCCCCCCATCGCGCGCCCGCCGCCAATTCGCCCTCCGCCTCGCCCAACGCAAAGCGCAGCTCGAATCAACGCGCGAAGCAGAAGAAGACCCAGACGACCCTTCCGCTCCGAAAACCCAAGAACAAGAAGAACGCGAAGGACACCAGCGCTTCGCACGCATGTTCGAAGGCATCGAAGACTCTTCTGATGACGACAGCCTACACAGCATCGAAGGCATAGGAGAGGATGAGGAGAGCATACTAGGCCGCATCGAGGTTGAGGGTCAGGAGGTGGGCAGGAGGAGCCCGATCAAAGTGGCCAGTCCGGAGAAGGTGAGCAGTCCGGAGTTGGAGCGGGGTCCGAGTGGTGGTGGGGAGGGTAAGGAGGAGGAGAGGAGAGTTGTGGTTTAGTGTGTTGTTGATGTGTTTATGAATGTGGTTGGTGGATAAGGCGCAGGCTTCGTCAGCGGGGTCGTTGATTTGTAGATCTACGTTGTTGTTGATGGGCATTACGCAGGTTCATGTGAGGTTTACGCGATGTTGGCATGATGTATGTAGTAATGCATGGTTATGAGATACCCCCTTCGATCTATCTCTTTGGCTCCTGTATTTCACGTTGAGCTGGAGCAAGTGCAGGATCACTGAAGCGTTGGAAAAATTTGCTTCACGATCTCTTGTCGTTTACGAAGACGAGGCAGGTACGGCATTGGCGAACAGTACCTACCCAATTCGACGCTCACGTCATGTGACTTGGCGACACGCTAAGTAGATCCCTAGCGCGTCCGTCATCCACTCTTCCCTACCATCAACACTCACAGACTCCACACACAAATCCTACACCACCCACCACTATGTCCTCTCAACCCGCTCCTCCCCGCCCTTCAAACGACCACCGCCGCACCTCCGGCGCTCCCAAACGGCAATCCATCCTCCCTAAACCCTCCTCCATCTTCCTCGACACCACCGTCCTCATCGCCCAACACGCGCAAATCACCGGCACGCACCCCGTCACAATTGGCCCTAATACCGTTTTACATCCACATAGCAAACTCAGCAGCGCAGTTGCGCCTGTTGTCCTCGGCGAGGGCTGTGTCGTCTTTGAACGCGCGAAAGTGGGTGTTGGTATGGGTGCTGAGGGCGATGCGGACGGGAAGAGAGGGAGTATGGCACCTCCTGCAAGGGGGAGTGGGAGTGTGAGGGAATCTATGCGCAGTGAAGGGACGGTATTGGGTAGGAATGTGGTTGTTGATTCTGGGGCGGTTGTTGAGGCGGCGGAGGTGGGCGAGGGGAGTGTGGTTGAGGTTGGTGCTGTGCTGGGGAGGGGCAGTATTATTGGGAGGGTATGTATACTTTCTAAGGTTTGATTGCATCCCGGGAGCTTCAAACTAACATGTTTGTAGTACTGCACTATATCGGCTTCTTCGGTTATACCGCCTTACACCCGCTTGCCAGATTATACGGTCGTGTATAGTGGGAACCAACAAAGGGTGGATCGGACACTGCAATTAAGACCGGAGATTCTGGAACAGAAGATGGCGGTGCATGCGAAGCAGTTGGATATGTTTAAGAAACTTATTCCCAATAACATTGCGAAATGGTCTTGAGGGAAGGACGTACTCGGGGATTTGCGCCATCCTTCGAATCCAGACAGGACGAGTTTTGACACAACGCCTCGACAACGTTCTTACACAAATGTCTGCCTACGGCAGCGGTTCCAGGGGTGAAATATTTTTGGGCAGTGAAAGTGAGGTGTTCCTACGGGACTCGGCGCTGGTTGCCTTGTGAAAGCTATGGATAGTCATAGTAGAAGCAATGGCAGCAGTGAAAGTAAGGTATTCCTACTGGACTCGGCGCTGGCTACCTTGTGAAAGCTTTGGAAAGCCATAGCAGAAGCAATGGCAGCAGTCTTTCACCGAACAGTGGGCCCTCTGGGACTATCCCCTGATTGTATATGTACGAAGCACCTCCACCGTTCACGACAAGAACCACCACACCACTCAGCTCTACCGCCGGTCGCGTTCAACCAGCACTAGCACCAACACCATTATTGTGACCAACAATGCCTCTCTACGCCTCCAAACCAGCTTTCCTCGCTTTGGACATGAAGGCATGTCCCATGCCGCCCTCCGACCCCTCCTGTCCTATCTGCCGCGAAGATCTCCAGCCTCACGAGCCAGAAACCTCATCCGCGGGCCCTTCAGGCGAAGTCGCACAAAATGACACCCCCATCCCAAACAGTTCCGCCGCTGACCACGACACCACCGCCGTCAACAGCGCACCCGCTGAACCAAACGAAGATCACTCCCCCGTCAAGGTCACCTGTTGCAACAACATCTTCGCTCGCAACTGTCTAGAAACCTGGCTCACCAGGGGAAACAGCTGTCCATTCTGTCGCGCCGAGTTCTTCCCCTCGCAGACTGTATCATCCCGAACGGGATTCGATTGGATTACTCCGGCCCTTGAGGCAGCACAAGCTCGAGCCGCCGAGAGGGCGAGAGCTCGATACACAGAGGGCATGCAGGAGGTGACAGGTCGATCCGGAGAGGGCATGCAGGCGGCGGCAGCTCGATACAGAGATAGCATCGGTCGCATTACACTCATGCACGAAATGAACCTGCGTGCACAAAGGATGCTGGGGGAGACAGTGGTACAGCGTACGTTTGAGGCCCTGCAGAGGGCAGGTCCGGATGTGGAATTGGCGGACCGGGATGACGCTGAGGATGAGTCTGAGTTGTCCTCTGAGCCAGAGTCGGAGGATGAAAGCGAAGGATACCACTCGGAGTCTGGGTCTATTTTGAGTGAAGACGAGGATGACGGGTCTGAGTTTGAGGATGAGGATGAAGATGAAGATAGCGGTGATGAGGGCGGAGGGGGCGATGGGCCCCCGGAGGGACCTGGATCTGGAGGTGCGGTTTGTGTTCAGTGCGCTCATACAGGTGCTTCAATGCGAGCCTAGAGTGGCGTCGCTGGAATAACGAGTGTAAAGGAAGGTTTCGGCAGGCTGGAAAAGATGACATATTCCTTTTTCATGGTTGCGTTCCTCATAGTCATACATGAAAAATCATGTCGAAGTAGCACTTGCTTCAACTATTACAAGTTCAGCATCTATTATACTAATCCCCTGACTTTGCACGTCTACCTCTACCAACGTACGTATCCGGCTATGACCAGTTGGGATAGCTTGAAACATCGTGGTATCCAACGATCCAGCAGCTGGTCATAGCCGAGTAGGTATGTCGGTAGAGATAGATGTACCTATCAGACTACACTACATCTCCCACAATCACCATCCCAACCCCACTCATCCCAACTTACTGCCACCGGAACGCATCGCCCGGAATAAAGAAATTCGCGTCCTCAAACGTAATAACACGATCCATATCCAGAAAATGACTATCCATGAACGCATCCGATAGATTGAGCAGAGACTGGTCTTGAGTGCTATGCTGGTTCCCCGTCGCACCAGTATTGCCGTACGGAGCGAGCGATGGACCAGATACCGGGACTCCGTTTCCGGGCTGTTGATACTGCTGTAAGGGGGTATGGCTCGGGTAAGTAGCTGATACTTGCGGCGACGCGTATATCGGAGGTGGCGGCTGTCCAGATGGTGATATCGCGTGTGTGGATGGGAGGCGCGGATGGTGTTGCTCGTAGTTGCTAGGAGAGGGCATGGTTGTGTTTCGGATCATGTCAGGAGGCGGGATACGTCGCGGGCTCTGGGTTGAGTGTGAACTAGCGAAGCTATTGGTGCGTTCGTGGCTCCTCATGAGAGAACGTTCGTGTGCGAGGCTTCTGGAGCGCGCTTGCGGTGTTGCTGCGTAGGTTGGACTGGCGTAGTTCTGTGGGTCGAGGGTCAGTCCGTTGTGATCGTAAAAGTCGAAGCGGAAATTTGCGTCGTTTTGACATGCTTCGAGTAGTCGCATAAGGTGGCTCGCATATATTCCTGCCTGGTTTGTTGGTTTCGCGTCGTTTGAACATTTCCCTTTCCATCTTGCTGACATTTCCTCGAGATTGTGAGTCAGACGATGGAATTCTGAACGCAGATGTTTGCGGGTTGCTTGGTGTTCGAAAAGTAGTGCTTTGGCGGCGATGAAGGCGCAGAATGAGAACTGGACGTTGACGAAGGGTATGGGGGTGTGGGTGAGGAATTTGTCGACGATGTTTGAAGTTTCTACGGCGGCGAGCTCGCAGGTCTGGGCACTGCATTCTTTTGGTAATGCGACGAAGTCGTTCCATCCGCGGGGCGGGTATCCAATTGGGTGATGCAGTAATATCATCGAGGTATTATGTGTGATGTGGGCTAGAGTCAGATTAGGATCCATGTCGACCACAGTCCTGTCTGACGAGATGTTGGAGTCCTTCCATCTGGGTGGCAGGAAAATCTTCCATTGCACAAGTCTCAAGTCCAGCTCTTTGAAGCGCGTCAGCCAACTGACTGCATGCTCCTTGTCTTGCCAGTTGATCCTTTGTTGAAGGAAGAATGTCGTCACCTGACTCAAACTCTCGGTTGCTTCGACACAGTATGCGAATGCGCCTAGCTTAGAAGCATCAATGTAGCCGTTGGCGGAATTGGGGCTGGCTCCTGGAGGCAAGTGCTCGACTGCTGGGTCTTCTTCGTTGTATTGCGCGGGCACGTTTGCTAGTGAGCGTCCAATGCGGGCGGCGGCCTTGTTCCAGATGCCGAAGTAGGGTGTGGTTACCGGCTCTTCTCTGGTGAAGAAACCGCCGTCTGCCGGTAACCGACGGTGCACATCATCTGCTGTGAGACTGGTGTTCCATCCCGTGGACACCGAACAATATCGATCGAGCAGGAAGATGATCCAGAACAATCTTCGTCGCTCTTCCAACTCCGTCCAGTCGTTTGAGGGCTTCACTAAACGCACAGGCGTCATCAGCGATCCTGATTGCGATGTCGATGGCTCGGTAGTAAGTTGGAGGTAGTCTATAGTCCTCGTGAGCGACCCGATCAACGGCCACGCTCTTTGTGTTTGGCCGTCATTAAGAAGATCAAAGACTAGGAAGATGAGGGCCTGCAAGCTTTCGATGGTGACATTGCGCATCGCATGCGTTTCCACGATCATCCGGGAGACCCTCGTCTGTTGAAGGATCTGATCATTATCCAGATACAGTACGTCGGGGTCCATGTGTCGCAGAGCAACGGCGACTAGAGCATGAAGGACCAACACATGTCCTGGATCCTGACAGCCTTGGCGCACTCGCGTTTGAAGTCTCGCCTTATGAATATATGGGATCCAATGATGGAACGAGATGCAGAAGAAGTCTGCAACCTTCTCGAGTAGTGGTTGAGATGGCAAATGCTGCGCGATATCAACATCCTCGAAGGGAAATAGCCAACTCTCCGCAATCGGCATTTCGAATCTTCTTTTCAATGGATTTGACACGCCGTTCCCTTCTTCGGAACCTCTGGAGCCATCCTCTGCGGATTGGTGGATGTGGCTATAATCGGGAGTAGGCGCGACATACGGCGCGTGTTCCTCTACACGGGGCGCGCGTTCTTTCACAGCACTGGGGCTTTCATGCGCGACGGCATGGCCATTCGCCGTGGTATCATCGTCTCTATACCGTGGCCGGATGTTTCCCGCATCATCTAGCAGTATCCTCTCCAGAAAGGCTACGGAGTGTAAGATTGAGTTCATCGTAGAAGGAGCACCACATACCGACGCGGCGGGTCAACGCCTCAACAGCTCCGGGCTTAAGCCCAGGTTTGTTCTTTGGCTGATAAACACATTCAGAGGCTATGGCACATTAGCGACGCGGTGTAGCGACGCGGAATAGCGCCAATCGATAGAAAAACTCACACAGCCTCAAACAATGCGAGCACGAGGGGGTCTCGCGCGAGCATCGCAGCTTGCGTTGCTTGCAGCTAACGCAGGCGGGCGTGTCACCGCCCACCGAGACGGGACCGTCGTCCTCGCCTGCTTGGCTACCATTGCCAACCGAGTAATTGGTCCACCCAGCCGACATCAGCACGACATCGCAAAAGCGCTGATCAAGAAGAAGCAAATGTGGAGGATGCAGCGAGCGGCGGGCATCGGGATAAATCCAAATTACTCCACACGCGGGCCCCGCGCGGGCTAACCCTCCTTTCGGCTGATCACGATCACTCCACCCCAGGGGCCATCCGATTTCATCAATACGGGACGGGAGCCTATGGCGATACGCGGTATCGATATATCTTTCGGATGCGCTACCTATTGAAGCTTGGGTGTCAAGAGGCACGAACTGGCTTTTGCACCCATTGGTACCGCCCACAGGGGGTCACGCCATAGCACTGGATACAGGAGACTACGGAACATGTAGAGACGCAAGCGCACAGCCTCTGTCCGAAAGAACTCTCAGCTTCTGCATCTCCACACAGTCTAAGCTCTTGATGACGCTAAGGACACTATGCCTCCACTCGACGGCTTCTCAAACAACCCGTTCAAGACCCATGCCGATTTCAAGACCGCATCGATAGCACTCCTTCGCGCATTGAAGCCATATCAATCACCTCATGGCGCCAGGATCAAACTCCCGTTGTCAACTGGCACCCATTTCGACGATGTCGCCGCTCAGCTCGAAGGATACGCCCGGCCGCTATGGGCAGTCGGTGCGCTGATGCACTCGAATGTCGTATCCAAGGACGAGTACAGAGAGCTTATCAAACCTTACGCATTAGGCCTGGCCAACGGTACCAACCCACATCACGAAGAGTACTGGGGTCCCGTCGTACTACGCGATCAAAGGATGGTGGAAATGGAGATCATCTCGTTCGCGCTACTATCAGCTCCAGATACCATGTTCCATTCTCAGACAGAAGAAGCGAAGAGGGATATCACGGAGTGGCTGGGAACTATCAATGGCAAAGACTTCCCGACGACGAATTGGCTGTGGTTTCGCGTCATGACAAATTTAGCATTAATCAAAGTATGCGGCGTACCCAAAGAACGTGTTCTAGATGCGATGAAAGCGGATCTGGATCTTATGGAGCAGTTCTACCAAGGAGATGGATGGGCAGCAGATGGCATCTGGAGTGATGAGGGACGACAAGCAGACTACTATTCCGGCAGCTTTGCGATCCAGTTCTCGCAGCTTATCTATGCGAAGATGGCACAGGATCTGGATCAAGAGCGGTGTGAGAGATTTCGGGATAGAGCGAAGGCATTTGCAGTGTCGTTCTGGCGATACTTTGAAACGAACGGTATGTTGAATACATATTGCAGGCACCCAACACTAACTAAAGCATCCTAGGTGCCGCTATACCCTTCGGCCGCAGTCTGACATACCGTTTCGCGTTCGCTGGATTCTGGTCCGCCGTCGCTTTCGCCGAGCTCGAGCTCCCGGAACCACTCAACGACTGGGGCGTGATCAAAGGTCTGTTGCTCCGGCATTTCCGCTGGTGGAGCAGTAAACACGACATGTTCAACGTCGACGGCACTTTGACAATCGGCTTCACCTATCCCAACATGTACATGAGCGAAGACTACAACAGTCCACAATCTCCTTACTGGGCCATGAAATCTTTCCTAGCACTAGGACTGCGGGAAGACCACCCATTTTGGTCTGCGGAGGAGAAGCCTTTACCCAGTGCAGACGTGGCAGTTATGCCAGTCAAACCGGCTATGCACATCCTTTGCAGCCAGCCAAACCACCATTTCCTCCTCTCCATGGGCCAATTCTGTCCTTGGCCGCTCAAAGCCACAGAAGCCAAATACGGAAAATACGCTTACTCCTCGCACTTTGGTTTCAGCGTGCCTACTGGTACGCTGATACAGCAAATCGCACCAGACAGTACACTCGCAATGAGTAAAGACGGTGGCGAGACATGGCGGGTACCCTGGAAAGTCACGAACTATTGTTTTGCCACGGCGCGACTGATGCGTAGCGGCGAGGTCGTAGAAGACATACCGTGTTTGACGAGCACATGGAAGCCCTGGGCCGACGCCGATATCACGGTACAAACACACATCGTGGCTCATTGCTCGCGCTGGTCAGATTGGTATATCCGCTGGCATCGCTTCACTAATACCGGGTCTGGCACGGTTAATATCCAGGCCGTTCAAGGTGGCTTTGCGATCCAAGGCCGCGGCGATAAGCTTGGGGAAACCTTACCAACTCACGCACGCAGCTCTGAATTCTCACGCGAAGCAAGTCGTAGCAACACAGCTTTCCCGCAAGGCACGGTGACAACTCAGAACTCAACACTCATCTGCTCCAACGCCGGCGCTAGCGGCATCGCTGCCCTCATTTCAGACAGCACCGATCACCCACCGGAAAGAACGTATGCGGAAATCCTAAAACCGGACGCGAATACGAATTTAATGTGGCAGCGCACACTCATACCCACTATTAGGAACCAGTTAAGTATACCGCCAAGTACGACAGAGCAGCCGTCTTCTGAGTTTGGGAGCGCAGTCTTCGCTCTGGCTAGGACCGATGATAGAGAGGATCGGTACGCGGGGTTGGATCATAGTGAGTTGTGGGGTGATGTACCTGTGTTGGATACTGGGAGAGGAAAGGAGAGGAATGGGGAGTGGTATATCAAGCTTGAATAGACATGCGACAGGCTAGTAAAGGTACAGGCTTTTATTGATGACTGGCTAGCTGAGGAGCACACAGAAAGACTACACGCGTCGTACACAAACTCGAGTCACGACCTTGGGTCAAGATCGTAAGGAACGTGAGTATCAAAGGCACAAGGTCCCAACATAGCTTCGAGCAGCATACAAGCATTCTGTTAACACGTTACCACGCACAACTTTTGTAAACATATTCTAGTATTCAATCTAGCAAACAAAGACCCGCAAGCCAAGCTAATCGTGCAAATGTGATAATCGGTATATCTTCCTCCATTGCCCAAACCGATTCAAGTAAGCGCCCAGACATTTCAAATATTGTCCGTTATAGCTAGAGAACACACAGATAGTACAAGCAGGTCATGATCTTGCCAATCCGCATCAGATATGTGCAGAGGGTGATTTTTTTTGTAAATGACAAAACGTCATGGAAAGACCACGTATAGCCTCCTTAGCTTGCGCTGAGGTCCAAGACACCGGGTAACGCCAACATGATTGATTAGCAAAAGGTGGCTGCTGCCGCGAAGGACGAGTTGTTCGAGTGGTGATTGGTGCTTCTACCTCTTCCTCACGCAGAAGAAGAGACCAGTGCGACCAAGGAACCACAAGCATCCGATGAAACGGACGATGGCGAGCGCAGCGGTAGCCCACAGAAGGGCCTGGAAGAAATGCGCGGTTCTGCCGGAGGCGCTTGACTGTACTTGAGTTAGTAAAATGATCGAGACAAGGAGTTCAAGTAACTTACAGAGAAACCGAAGCGGTCAAAGTTGTCCTGGGTAATGACAACCGCAAGTGTGGCGTTTGAACCGATCCAGGCTGTACACAAATGGGTACGGAAAGACTTGTAAGAGTCCTCAAGAGTCTTCTCGTCGCTCTCGACAGGTGGTACGTAAGGAGCGAGAGCGCGCTTGACGGTGGCCTCGAACTGACTGTCAATATCGGCTTGTGGCAGATCTGGCTCCTCGATAACGTTGTGCTTGCCGTCAGCTCCCTTCTCCGTCTTCGCTGAGGGAAGCGCATCTGCCTTGTCGGAACCCTTGGTACCCCAAGAAACATCGTGCCAGTTGGAGAAGGCGTAGACGTTGAGGATGTTGACGTAGGAAGACATGATGAGCAGATACTGAGGGAACGAGGTGAACATGTGCCATGGGTCCATGTATAGGAACGAGGCGACGTAGTAGAGACCGAAGGTAGCCGCAAGAGCGATAATGATAATACCGACACCGCTTGACGAGAAGAAGGACGAGGCGAATGCTTCCGGCGACGAAGTGTCGAGTTTCTGCGAGGACGGGTTCGTGAAAGCCTGAACAACGAGGTAGATGGACAGGATAACAATGTAGAACTGGATGAGACCGAACACGCAGAAAGAGACCAGGTAAGACCACTTGGAACCCTTTGGACGATTACCAAAGGCCAAAATGAACTGTAGGACCAGGAATGCGAGGTAGAGATAGGTGACGATGACGTTGAAGATGGGCGTGACAGTGTTTCCGAAGGGCCAGGCGTCTCGTGTATCGGTTTTGGTGCCGACAAGACTCATGATAACGACGGTGGTAAGCCAGAAGGAAGCCAGGGAGAACCAGGCCATGATGGTCTGGAACACGTTGTACAGCATTTGAATGTGCAGGAAGAACATACGGACAAGGTTGTGGCCACTCTTGTACATGCGGCCGAAATGGAGGAGGGAGTAGATACCGGCGGCGAAGGAACCGTTCAACCAACGACGACGCTGACCGATGAACTCGGCAGCACCCTCAGGCACATCGGTTTCACCCTTGGAGGCCTTGATGTAGGTGAGATGCCACTTGGATCCAGCCTTGGCGACAAGCTCGAAACACAGAATACGATCTTCGGCCAAGAACATGTTCTTCTTGAAAATGTTCATGCCCTCGATACCCTTCTTTCCGAGGATCTTGGCGAGTGTGTGGTCACCGTGGAAGTACTGCTCGAGCGGTCTGCCCATGATAGCACGGTATCGGTAGGCCGAGAAAGCACCAGGCAACACAGAGACGTATCCAAAGGAGGATTCCAGCGGCTTGTCGAGAATGTTACTGATCTTGTACTCGAAGTTCTGGGCGGCTACAAGCGGGTTGAGGAGGTTCTTCCAGCCCTTGCCTGTGGGGCATTCGGTTAGCAAGTCGCTTCAAACGAGTGAGGCTCAGACAGTCAGCAACATACCCAACATAGCGTGAATCTCACCGCAAGCACCACCGAGATCCTTGTCGTTGTAGAAACCTTCCCAGAGGGCGAGAAGGGACTTGGGACCGGGCTTTGTACCAGCGTCGAGCAGAATGCAGACTTCGGGGTTCAGAATGCGACCGATAGCAGTAAAGAGCCATCTGTGGGAGTTGATCTTCTTGCTGTTCTTCTGCTTCAAGCAGAACATCATCTGGACGGGGGGAAGTGTGCTGGCGCTGTCGTCGTGGGGGCGAATGAGCTGCTGGTTGGGCGTAACGGAAAGTTGCGTGGTGTATTCGAACTGACTTGTTAGTAGACTGTCAATAGAACATGACATAGATGAAACTTACAATGTGAGCAACAGTCTCGTTTCCGTCAATGTCCTTCTTCATGACGCCGTCCTGGTAGATACCGACGGTGGCGAGCAGGTCAAGAGTACCCTTGTCGCAGGGGTCAATACCGTCGAAAACCAAGCACACAACGATCTTCTGCCATGCCGGACCGCCCTTGTTCCAGAACTCGGACTTCTTCAGGTTGACAATGTCGCGGATGTTCTGCATGACACCGTGCAGAGTACGGGCAGTAAGAACCTTGTCTTCGTTGTAGTAGGTAATGGCAATGAGCAGCTCGGTGTGGCGGTTGTACATGGCCGGACGCAGATTGTAACCGTTCTTGAGGGTGAAGTCGTTGGGGTCGCATGTCGCAGCAGTGTCTAGCGGCTGTCAGACCTGAATGGGAAATACAGAACGTGGTACTTACAGCGCATGTGGGTAAACTCCTCGCTACCGCTCTCGAGGTCATTGCGGTACTTGGCCTGGATGGCGTTCTGAATGGCAGAGGGCACGGGGTAGTCGGCACTCAGAACGGAACCCTGGACAAGCTTGACCTTACGGGTCATACCACGCTTGAGGCCACCGGCAGCACCTCCGCCGGGCTGCTGTCGCTGCCTCCATGCTTCGGTCGAGCTGGTCTCGCTCCTCTGGTATGGTGATGGGGCTCGCTGGGGAGCTCCGAAGTCGCCCTGCGCATCGTAGCCACCGGACGCCGAGTAGGAAGTGCCGGCGTGGGCCTCGCCAGGGTATTGTGTTGGCCTGTCGGTCGCGTAGGACTCGGTCAAGCTGTAGGTGGAGTGCGGGCGGACCTCAGGGTTGCCGTAGAAAGGGTCCGGGTGGGCGCCGGTAGGGTTCTCGTGCAGCAGCGAGCGGCCTACTTCCTCCTCATCGTGGGTGCGGTCGTACTGCGGACGCTGTCAGTATGTCGTGCCTTCCGCCATATCATCAGGGGCGCCTACGCCGGTGTTCGGGTCTCCAAGGTTATAACCTTGGTTATTGTTGTACGCCATGACGTGCTGCAGTCCACGGGCCGGCGCTGCAGATGGCGGAGTTGAAGGGAAAAAGGAATAGGCGGTAGGGGTATAAACGGTTGAGATAGAAGAAAGGCGGCAGCGCACAACTCGGGGTGTCGCTTGATAAAGGTGGATGGAATGTCTGGGGCGCTTCAGGGCTGAGAAAGCTGAAGGGACGCGCGCTATACCCCTTGTGGTGGGATGGGGGAAGGTGCGCTAGGAAAACCGCCGTCTCTGAAACACGGCTTAGCCAGCTTCTATTCGTCGTCGCCGTGTAAGCTGCGCGTTTCGGATGCAGCTGGGCACTCCTTTAACAAGAATGCATTCGTGGAGACGCTTCACGAACTGGCGATCGCTCCTACTTGAATTCGACGGCAACCGCAAAACCTGCTGGCGGTGAAGCACACGACCGAAGCACATGAAGTCTCCGTCGTCTGTCAGTGTGGCGCTAGCCGGCCACGACGACCTAAAATTAGACAGGCCCTGGACGCTTGCTTGCTCAGCCTCACCAAAGTCTACCAACATCGCTATTGCCGGCATACTATGATACTATCATGTAGACTGCCTGACTCGCCCTGCGCAGACTACTCCTACGACGTGCATACAACGCCCGTTGCCGTCGAGTGGCTGAAATGCTCAAAATCCCCTTCTGCACGGCTGCGCGTCTCTGTCTCAAGCTAGGGGTCGCACGGTCGACGTCAGCCAGCTTTCAAGGTTGCTCCGCAGGCGGATCCACTCAGAGAGATCTCCTAGTTCTCTGCAAAGGGTTACATGCATTGCTACTGTAACCCGGCCTACCATATTGTATACGAACCCATAGTCGGAGCGATTGATTTTAAAATAGGGCCGTTCCCATGCCACCACTACAAACTTCGCCACGTAGTTTTTGCCTGCCGTTTTGCCAGCGTTATTGCAGTGCTGCGTTTGGCTGCTGGGTTCGCGTGATGGCGGTGCGGTGACAGGGTCCAGGCCTGTGGTAAGGTCTCCTATCCGTTGTGTGGGCCGCCGTTGGAAAGCTGTTCCTGGACCCAGGACCCTTCATCTCTGCTGGGTCTCACATCTCAACCGCCACATACTCGATCTCGCTGACAGCTTGGCATCGGCGTCGGTACCACATGAGACGACGTCGAGAAGTCAGATATTTCACAACAGTCCTCGGTAAGATACAGGCTTGCGTTATGAGTTAATTCGAATGTGTGCACAACAAGATGCATAGAACAGGCAGGCCTATGCTGAGCAACAGTCTGCGCAGCTCCCCCGAGTCATCACATCACGTGCTACAGCCTCCTCTTACATCCATGATACTACCAGGGCTGGGCAGTTCCTTCCAATCCAGGTAGCGACATAAGAGTATCCCTCTCAAATCGCTTCTTTTGGCAGCGAAGATGGTGAACGCGACTGCGTTTTTGCACCTTATCGCGCGGGGAGCAGCAGGCCGCACCTTCCGTCACCAGCGCCTCAACAAAACGAAAACTTGTATTGTCCATGTGCATCCACACCACTCGTGTAGTCTTCCTCATGCTCGAAAAACAACACCTTATTACTCAGCCGCTTGGCTGGCGTCATACCCGCTACTACTGCCCCGCATCGAGATACTAGTCGCAATAGTTGTAACTACAACGACTGAACATCTTGTTCGCTAATCACCTACGACGCTCTACACAGTTCCTCTTCGACCCGCATATCCACTAAGCGGTACGAGCCGCCATGGCCTCAGCCGCACCATTAGTGGATCTGCCCAAATCCAAGTCTGGTACTTCACCACCGTCCACGGCGACCACATCTCCAATAGCTGAAGGTCACGAAAGCACAACGCAATGGCAAACACCTGAGAATCCCAACTTTGTGCATCCCGACCACGCAATACCGTCACCAAGCTATCCTAGCGCGGAGAATCTCATCATCGTTTGCTGCCACGCCATCTTCCTTCCGAACGCGGATGAGCCCAACTTCCCTCTGTGTAGTCCTCACTACGAGCCGCATTGGTTGCTAGCGCCTTTCCAAAAGTCAGACGAAGCGACAGGCAAGCCAGGCGAGCATGAGACGTTCTTGGCCCATATCAAAGCTGGTATCGATGCTCTGACTGTCGGAACGGACGCAGAGCATCCTCCCTCAAGCATTCTTGTCCTCAGTGGCGGAGCTACTAAACGAGCAGAGTCTCTGAAAACCGAGGCACGCTCATACTACCATGCATCGCTCGCAGAAGAGTTAGCAGAAGGTCACAGGGGTGGAGGACGAACCCATAGGTGAGCACCCACTATACTTGTCGCAACTCCAAAACTCGTCATTCGAAGACGCCGGTGAATGAACCAAAAGCAAACAGCAAGGCTTTCTTCGAGACCATTTTCTGACCATATACACAGACTATACAACAAGGGATATATATTACTAGAGGAACAAGCGACCGATTCATTCCAGAATCTGCTATTCAGCATCCTGCTGTTCAGAAAAGCTACAGGCAACTATCCGAAACAGATTCGGGTAATCACGCATGCTTTCAAGTCGAAGCGTTTCCTTGAACTACATGCTCCAACTATTCGATGGCCGAAAGAGCGTATCCTGGTGCAGGGCATAGATCCGCCGATGGCGAATGACGCATTACAGAGCACGCTTCGTGGGGAAGAAGAGAACGGATATGCAGCGTGGGAACATGACCCTATGGGTACTGGAGATATTTTAGGTGGGAAGAGACAGCTACGCGGATGGGACGCCAGCAAGGCAGCCAAGCACTTCAAAGATCTGGAAGACAGTGTCAAGGAGTTGTTTCAAGGCACAGTATCCGACGAGCTGCCATGGATGAGCTAGAGCAAGAATTGCTAGGACTTGCTTACTATCTAAACTCCTACCTACCCTATCGAAGCGTTGTATTTGGTCGCCCACAGAGCACGACATCTTCACCTAGCGGGATCCATCTCGTATCTTTCAATCTTGTGATGGGCAATCGTTCCGAGCCGCCATCCGGACACACCTGTACACCGCCTCTTCCCAGCCATGTAGGCGCAATTGTGACAATGACCGAGTCGACTAGAGAATAGGCAGGACCAGGCCCCAGTATGTCATTGATGACAAAACCACCCCCCTCAATCATCACGCTCTTTATATCTCGGTGCGCCAAAGCATCGAGGATAATATGCCACGACGAACCAGATGCAGCAATGTCTTCAGGAGAAAGTCCCAGAACCAAGAACTGGCCACCTACGCTTTCAAGAATCTTTCGTTGAGTATTGGACGGCACCACAGAGGTCACGATGTAAGGCGCTTTTCCCTTTCCCTCCTTGGCTAATCTCATCACTTTGCTTGCTTCGCTGAATTGCCAGCGCCCATGAGGATCAACGACAACTGGTCTTGGTTGCCATTTGAGGTCTGGTCCACCATAGCCACCCACGCCCTCGATTCGACAGTTTAGTGATGGATTGTCGGCGATAGCTGTTCCGGCTCCGATCAGAATTGCCTCGTGTCGTGACCTCAAGAAATGCGTCATGGCTTTGGATTGCGGGCCAGATAAAGCTGTCTGCACGCCAGGTGCGATGGCTAGTTGGCTGTCGAGTGAAGTCGCGAATGTTAACGTGACGTAGGGCTTATTATAGACGGTTCGATTTTGAGAAGGAGGGAAGGGAGAAAAGCGAAGCGGTAGGTAGCCATCTAAGCGCCGGCTATCAGAAGCTGGAAATTGTAACGCGTCTCGTACCGGAGTTGTCATGGTTGCTGTAACTATGTTTTGACTGTACGTGCGAGTATCGTGAGTGTGTGGATGGAGACTGAGAACCATGGGTGACTAAGCCGTAAAGTGGGCATCACCAAGAAACCGTGGTTGGACCCCACGTCGCAGCACGGACGCCCGAGGATCGTGGCAGCCTGCCCAACTTATCCTCACCCTCACGTATAATATTTCTAGCCCTTCTTTCGTTTGGCATTCGTACCTTCGCAGGCCCTCGCACTCGCCGCCTCCTCCACTAGCTTCTCCCTACCACCCAACCGCCACCTAGTCCTCTACCTGTCGCTGTTTGCCCCGCGACCCTCACGCGCGCGCATTCCAGCACACCAACGCGGTTATATCTATACAGGCAACAGCCCGGACGCCGCATACAATACCGCCAAGATGATGAAAATATGGTCTATGGTAGGTCTTTCAAATTCTAGTGTCGCGTGGCAATACATGACGGCTAACAATCTTGTAGAAGAAACAGCAGCAGCAGGATGAGGCTGCACAAGCTGCCTCAAGCAAGAAGAAGAAGGTCACCCCAGCCCAGCTGCGAACACAAAAAGGTACCGGCATCTCTCGACTACATACCATATCCCTCGCAAAGCTAATGCGACACAGATCTCGAGGAACTATCTCTCGGCACAACGATGAAGACGCACTTCCCTAACCCCGACGATATCCTCAACTTCGAACTCACGATCGACCCTGACGAGGGCATGTACAAGGGCGGACGCTTCAGATTCGACTTCAAGATCAACCAGAACTTCCCTCACGACCCGCCAAAAGTGAAGTGCACACAGAAGATCTACCACCCAAACATCGATCTGGAGGGAAACGTCTGCCTGAACATTCTGCGAGAGGACTGGAAACCAGTATTGAACTTAAATGCGGTTGTTGTTGGTCTACAGGTATGTTACAGGGTTGCAAGATGTGGAACGGCATGCTGACAGATTACAGTTTCTCTTCCTCGAGCCGAACGCGTCGGACCCGCTGAACAAGGAGGCCGCCGAAGACCTCAAGCAGAACCGAGAGGGCTTCAAGCGCAACGTGCGCGCATCGCTCGGCGGCGGCACAGTCAAGGGACAGAACTTCGATCGCGTGCTCAAATGAGCTTTGTCGCGTAGGATCAGAACAACACAAGCTTCCACGCAGCAGTCCTTCGAAATGCCCATCCACGGACGGATGCATCACAATGACATGAGACCGAGCCACGGGCTTACTGTAGGACGGGGTTAATGCATGAGAGAAGATTGGAGGTGAATATGTCAATACATTAGCGACTGCATGTATGGTCTGGCGCATCATGTAGAAGGTGCATGGGTATCATACGGGCGCAAGATAGTCTTCCAAGATCTCATACAATATGACTGCACATTTGCGCGCAAAGATAGTTTTACCCGTTCGTGATACTTTACTGTGACTGCGATGTTTGCTTGAAGATTGCGTCACCGCAAGGCCAAATCTGTAGCCGTCCACCAAGGCTGCGAGAGCTAGAGGCAAACCGTACTGTGCAACGTTACCTCGTAGTAAATAGGCCCGCTGAGAGTACGGTCAATCTCACCAAGTCATCAGCCGCCACGCACTACCCACTATGACTGGGTCCAGCGATGCCTCATATCATCAGAACCGCTCTCGGAGACACGCATTCCTCCCCGACGACCCTCCGGCCCCCCTGCTAGCACTCTGACGACGTGTGGTGATTGGCCGACGACGCGAACGGTCGGTCTGGGGCAGCGATAATCGGCCTGGTCCAAGCTCCCCAACTCGAAATTCTGGGTGGGTTGACGATCGAGCCCAGCGTGTTTAAAAGCCCATATCCCCGCCAAACAATTCTGACCCCAAGATACCCCTTTCACACACATTCACAATGGCTTCAAGACCTGTTACCCGCGCTCTGCGCCAGACCGCCCGCCAATTGGCTTCCACTCCAGCTCAGAAGCGTACGTTCGTGTCTGCTCTGAGTGCTGGTGCTAAGAAGGCTGCTCCCCGCGCGGCTGTCACAAGCCAGTTCCAGCAGACCCGTGGTGTCAAGACCATTGACTTTGCCGGAACCAAGGAGACTGTCTACGGTAAGTTTGGCCATTTTCGATGCGTCAAGACCAAAGCTGACAGCAAACAGAGCGTGATGACTGGCCAAAGGAGAAGCTTCTTGAGTACTTCAAGAACGACACCATGGCCATGATTGGCTACGGATCCCAGGGTCACGGCCAGGGTCTCAACATGCGCGACAACGGCCTCAACGTTATTGTCGGTGTACGGAAGAACGGTGCTTCGTGGAAGGAAGCCGAGGCCGATGGCTGGGTTCCCGGAAAGAACCTGTTCGACATCGACGAGGCTATCGGCAAGGCCACCATTGTCATGAACCTCCTCTCAGATGCCGCTCAGTCTGAGACCTGGCCCGCCATCAAGCCCCAGCTCAAGGGCAAGGTAAGCAATACTCATCAATTTGACATGAATTGGAACTAACAACCCCAGACTCTCTACTTCTCCCACGGTTTCTCCCCCGTCTTCAAGGACCTCACCAAGGTCGAAGTCCCCACCGACATCGATGTCATCCTCGTTGCCCCTAAGGGCTCCGGCCGCACTGTCCGCACCCTCTTCCGCGAGGGCCGTGGTATCAACTCGTCCATCGCCGTCTACCAAGACGTCACCGGCAAGGCCAAGGAGAAGGCCGTCGCTCTCGGCGTTGCCGTCGGTTCCGGATACATGTACGAGACCACCTTCGAGAAGGAGGTCTACTCCGACCTGTACGGCGAGCGTGGTTGCCTGATGGGCGGAATCCACGGAATGTTCCTCGCCCAATACGAAGTTCTCCGTGAGCGCGGCCACAGCCCCTCCGAGGCCTTCAACGAGACCGTCGAGGAGGCTACCCAGTCGCTGTACCCCTTGATCGGCGCCAACGGCATGGACTACATGTACGCCGCGTGCTCCACCACCGCTCGCCGCGGTGCCATCGACTGGAGCAAGCGCTTCAAGGCCGCCCTCAAGCCCGTCTTCGACGACCTCTACACCTCCGTCGAGAACGGCAGCGAGACCAAGCGCTCCCTCGAGTACAACAGCCAGCCCGACTACCGCGAGAAGTACAACGCTGAGCTCAAGGAGATTGACGACCTTGAGATCTGGCGCGCCGGAAAGGCTGTCCGCTCCCTCCGCCCTGAGAACGCCAAGTAGATGTGCGTCGAGGAGAGGTTGAGCTTGGATAGCAAGGAAGATGAAAATGTGTAGATAATGTCATGTCTTTTGTTACGATTAGGGATGTTATGGCGTCAAGCGCTGGGTTTGCTATGGGCGCTGTTATAGCTGCATTGGCGGCGGTCAAAAAAGAACCTTGGGAGAGAGAAGGAAGGGATAGCGCAAAAGCGAAATGAACACCTTTCCATGACAACAATCATCTCATTTGATGCATTCTCTTGCGATGTATACTTTCCTGACCTGGAGATATTCTATCTCCTCAAAGACATCTCACATTGAAGTGAATCCCTCCATCTGTGCGTCCAATCCATCTCACATATCCATCATACTTCCACTTCTCTACCCCAACTTGACTGACCCTATCTTATCCCTCTTACTGCAACTTCTCACTCCCATTCTTATTCGAAACCGGCGGCGCTAACCTCGTAAAAGCCTTGGACCGTGCGTACGTCGTCCAAAGTCTCCCTTCCAAGTCTAGAAGTAGTCCTGGTTTACGTCTTTGTGCTGAAGATGCAGGGGTTCTGCATCTGGGGGATGATGTTGAAGTTGATGAAGTTGTAGATGCAGGGGAGCTGCATCTAGGCGACGATGTTGAAGCCGACGAAATCGTGGATTGGGGTGAGCCTGTTGATGTTGAGGCTGATGTGGATGTGGACGAAGTGGAGGTTCTGCGGGCCATCTTGATTGTGGTAATATATCGCGGGTGGTCGCGGAGGATCGTGTGGAAGTTTTAGGTCTGATGGGGTTGCACTGGTGTATCCGTGTATTTCTGTCAAGATGTTCTTGATTGAGAGCCGTTGTAAAGGTGAATGTTGTGATGGTACTTGATGGGGGGGTAGTTGCCCGGATGGTAGATTGATCGTTGGTCTGTACGGGGGACTCAAGTAGTTGATCATATGAGTGATGAAGAACATTGAGATTAAAATCTACCTTTTCGATATGTATTGACAAGAATGACTCAGTTATCATTTTCAGTGTGAGCTGAACTATGGTACTAGGTGGTGAATCTGGTGTATGTTGGTGTAGCGTACCATGGTTCGTTTACAACCATCTCCTACCCCATCCAATCCAAACACCCTATCACGACTCTTTAAACCTCGCCTCCATGTCCCATTTAAACACAGTTGTCCTCCAACTTCCCCAGCCGACGTCGAATGTGAACTGGCTGCGTACTTTACGGTAGCCTGGTTCCTCCGGTTCCATGTCTTCTACGATGGGCTCCACGACAGGCTCCACGGTGGGTTGTGCGATGGGCCATTCGACAACCTCCCAGTCCTCGCTGATGTTTTTCTCGTCTCCCTTTTCAGCGTCGGGGCTTGATTTTGATGGTCTCGCATCAGGCGCTGATGAAGCGTGTTAGTCAAGGACGAGTAGTGGATCTGTCGGAGGGAAGGCGTACTATGTTCTTTATTGCCTGGACGGGATCCGAGTATGGGCTTACCGCCTATGCTTACACTGTAAGACCATGACGATTCGCGATGGTATGTGCCGCCAGTCTGTGCCATATCGCGATACTTGACTCGAGAAAAGACACCTGTCGATGCGCTATGGAAGTAATATCTATCAGAAGGTTTCTCAAGGTTGTGGCGTTTCACACAGGTGTTAGATTGTAAAGTTTTTTTTAGGTCTCATACACATCCGTCTGCTGACAGCAAATAGTGGTTGCCTGATATGGCTCCGCCACATCTTGATACTGCGGGGTGCTGAAAGAGGGAAGGATCTGTACAGGTTTCCCGGAAGTGACGGCTTCTTAATGGACGCGAAAGGATGCAGGATCTGGCCAAATCACACCAGATCTCTGACTTTGATATTGGGCCTAGAACGATGATGCTGCAAGTGAAGTAAGTTCTATTGTGTGCATCGTGGTTGATAAATCATGAGTCGCTAGCAAGGAGTGTGCTGTCTTGCAGGTCGTGTTGGGAAGGGAGATCAAGAGATTAGGATAAAGTTGAACTGTCCCTATCTGAACGAATAAGTTTCCTGTTGAGAAGTCCGTCGCAACGTCGTATCATACTCTAGTTGGGTTGTTCTCGTCTTCTAGACCTCTATACAAGGAAATGGACTCCTGCAGAGATGTGAGAGACGAGCCTAGGTCAAAAGGCGTGAACCGTTCTAAACGAAGCGTCTACAACCCGAACTTCGGAATTGGCAAAGCAGAAGGGGCTCGCGAAATGGCAATCGATGAGTCGCGGCATGAAGACAAGATAAGGAAAGTGGACATCTGCGTCGGTCGAAAGTGGAAGCGAGGCCAAGTGGCTGAGAGAACAAGCACTGCTTGGCTTCTCCTACTTGACGCAACGACATATTGCTCCTCGGAACGCCCTCGCATCCAGCGAGACTTCAACATTACCCAACAGCGCCCAGGCCCTGTGGTATGCAGTATACCCATTACTCAGGATAAAGCAGAGACAACACGGACGCGATATCGAAGGCTTCGTGCGTTCGCATGCTTTTGACGCACCTGAACACATCCAACGCCCACGCACCAGCAACTCTCCGCACCCCGCGGGCACCTAGCGCCTCCACAAATCGCATGGCGGATGTACCAGATCGTGCATCGATCAAGGAGGCGTCGAATCACTCTCGGGTTGGATGCGAGGCTAAACTCCGATTTACCGATCTGGGGATCTAACATCAACATGACATCACCACTTCAACATTGAACTATCGACGCGTCGCAAACATGAGGCACGTAACAAGTGCGTGCGCGCAGCGAGGCGCTCTAGTTAACTGTCACTGGGAACTATGTTATAGTACTGTCCCTCCGTTCGGATCCCCCACAACGCCCGCAACTTTCGCGGATAGTCCTTTGAGACCGTCGCAAACGGCTTCCTTTAGCCATCTTTGTTTACCGTCGATCATTGGATAGCGATTTTTCTCGTAGTAGTTTCGCAACGATTACTACTTTTCTTTGGCCTTCCTAGGCTGTGGAGATTTTCGCGATGGCTTCCAACGAGGCAGGAACGTTCCGGGATTCCGATCAACAGCACATACAAGACGCGTCGCAACAGCAATCCCACGCTACTTCGGACGCGTCTGCCACCAATAATGAAACGATTACACACAACACCTTCATATCCAACGTCTTACACACCAGTAGCCGAAGCTACTACGGCGCAGAAGGCTCAGGGCTGTTCTCAGCTTCAAGCAATTCCACGGCAGTACCATCGCCAGATGTTCGACCTTCCTCAGATGTCGCAATACAACATTCAGCTTCCGAACATGTGTCCAGCGACGAATCTGCAACTCAGACTATTCCAAGCAACGACTACCTGCAAAAGACAACATCAGGAGGTCCAGTCGAGGAGCACGTCGTCTTGCACGACGATTCTTCAGACTCAGAGCATGAGGCAGAAGAACCGTCTGAGAAGCGTACCGAAACCGCCAAGAGACCCGGCCTCCAGTCGAAGAACTCGAAACCCATGACCGAAGACGACCTGTTCCGCGCGCTGTCCAGGCGAAGAACGAGCCAGGCCAATGGCCTCAGCAAGACAAATACTAGTGCGACAGGACGAAGTCAAGAGGAAGAAGACGAGATCAACAAGCTCATGGGAAAGATGTTCGGACACACTAGACAGGAAGCATCAGAGGAAGAGAAGACGAGACATCAAGGTGTAATCTTCAAGCACTTGACTGTGAAGGGCATGGGCATTGGTGCGGCATTGCAGCCGAGTGTTGGAAGTCTTTTCCTAGACCCTGTGCGATTTTTCAAGAATCTGCTCACCAAGGGGCCGCGCAAGGCAGGCGGCAAGCCCCCGATCCGCACCCTTCTTGACGACTTCTCTGGCTGCATACGACCTGGCGAGATGGTGCTAGTTCTTGGTCGACCTGGGGCGGGTTGCTCAACCTTCCTCAAGATGATCGGCAATCAACGATACGGCTACGAAGAGATCACAGGCGACGTCTCGTATGGCGGTACTGACGCAGACGAGATGGGCAAGAAGTATCGTTCGGAGGTGCTTTACAACCCTGAGGAGGATCTCCACTATGCGACGCTTAAGGTCAAAGACACACTTAGGTTCGCTTTGAAGACAAGGACACCTGGCAAAGAGTCGCGAAAGGAAGGCGAGTCCCGCAAGGACTACGTCAACGAATTCCTTCGTGTGGTCACCAAGCTTTTCTGGATTGAGCACACCCTGGGCACAAAGGTTGGCAACGAACTGATTCGTGGTGTGTCCGGTGGTGAGAAGAAGCGTGTCTCCATCGCCGAGGCCATGGTCACGAAGGCATCGGTACAATCCTGGGATAACTCAACTAAAGGTCTCGACGCGAGCACGGCTCTCGAATACGTGCAGAGTCTGCGATCTCTCACGAACATGGCTCAGATCTCTACTGCGGTAGCGCTTTACCAGGCAGGCGAATCGTTGTACGATCTTTTCGACAAGGTCATCCTGATCCACGAGGGCCGTTGCTGCTACTTTGGACCTACAGAGAAGGCGGCAGATTACTTCAAGAATCTCGGCTTTGTCAAACCCGAGCGCTGGACGACTAGCGACTTCTTGACGTCCGTGACCGATGACCACGAGCGGCAGATCAAGGAAGGCTGGGAGGACCGCATTCCTCGCACAGGTGCTGCTTTCGGAGAAGCATTCGCCAACAGCGAGCAAGCCAACGATAACCTCTCTGAGATTGACGAGTTCGAGAAGGAGACCAAGCGACAGGCCGAGGAACGCCATCAGAATCGTACCAAGGCCACGAAGAAGAAGAACTTTACCATCTCGTTCCCAGCTCAAGTCGTCGCTTGTACAGACCGCCAATTTCGCGTCATGGTGGGAGACCCGCAATCTCTTATTGGCAAATGGGGTGGCATCTTCTTCCAGGCCCTTATCGTCGGGTCATTGTTCTACAACCTTCCAAACACTGCTCAGGGTGTGTTTCCGCGAGGTGGTGTAATCTTGTAAGTTGCTGCTGTACGACATGCATGTGAGACATACACTAACTTCATCACCTTTGTAGCTTCATGCTGCTTTTCAACGCCCTTCTCGCTCTCGCTGAGCTTACGTCCGCTTTCGAATCTCGACCCATTCTACTGAAGCATAAGACTTTCTCTTTCTATCGACCGGCTGCCTACGCTATTGCGCAGACCCTTATCGACATGCCCCTTGTACTGGTTCAGGTATTCATCTTCGACATTGTTGTATACTTCATGGCCAACCTTTCGCGGACAGCATCGCAGTTCTTCATCTCACTCCTCTTCCTCTGGATCATCACAATGACCATGTACGCTTTCTTCAGAGCTATCGGTGCCTTGGTAGGGTCCTTGGACGTCGCAACTCGGATTACGGGTGTTGCAATCCAGGCGCTTGTCGTATACACCGGCTATCTGATCCCTCCGGCGAAGATGCATCCCTGGTTTTCGTGGTTACGTTGGATCAACCCCATTCAGTACGGCTTTGAAGGTCTCCTAGCGAACGAGTTTTATAACCTCGAGATCCAGTGTGTACCCCCGTTTATCGCGCCGCAGATTCCCGGTGCCGAGGAGCGGTATCAGTCTTGCGCCATTCAAGGCAATAGGCCTGGATCACTTACAGTTGCTGGCCCGGATTACATCTCTGCAGCGTTTGGCTACAGCAGATCGCATCTTTGGCGCAACTTTGGCTTCATCTGTGCTTTCTTCCTCTTCTTTGTGGCGTTAACTGCTTTCGGTATGGAAATCCAGAAGCCCAATAAAGGCGGAGGAGCAGTCACTATCTACAAGCGCGGCCAAGTACCCAAGACTGTCGAGAAAGAGATGGAGACCAAGACCCTACCCAAAGATGAGGAAGCTGGCAATAGTGAGCCAATCACCGAGAAACACTCCAGCGACAACGAGGACTCCGACAAGACGGCTGAAGGTGTGGCAAAGAACGAGACAATTTTCACATTCCAAGACATTACCTACACCATCCCATACGAGAAGGGCGAGAGAACATTACTCCAAGGCGTTCAGGGCTTCGTCCGACCCGGCAAGCTTACTGCACTAATGGGTGCATCGGGTGCCGGCAAGACGACATTGCTGAACACGCTTGCCCAGCGTATCGACTTCGGCGTTGTTCGTGGAGACTTCTTAGTCGACGGAAAGCCACTCCCGCATTCCTTCCAGCGTTCGACCGGTTTTGCAGAGCAGATGGATGTACACGAATCTACGGCGACAGTACGCGAGGCACTCCAATTTTCAGCGCGGTTGAGGCAACCTAAGGAAGTACCCATCCAGGAAAAGTACGACTACGTCGAGAAGATTATCGATCTTCTTGAGATGCGCGACATTGCTGGTGCGGCGATCGGTACAGCTGGAAACGGACTCAACCAGGAACAGAGGAAGCGTCTCACAATTGGTGTGGAGCTTGCAAGCAAACCTGAACTGCTCATGTTTCTTGATGAACCTACTTCCGGCCTTGATTCTGGTGCTGCCTTTAACATTGTTCGCTTCTTGCGCAAGGTAAGTCCACAAATCTCGACGTTCTAAGATGACTGACTAACTCGACTGCAGCTTGCGGACGCCGGTCAAGCCATCCTCTGCACGATCCATCAGCCCAGCGCCGTCCTATTCGAGCACTTCGACCAGCTCTTACTTCTCAAATCTGGCGGCCGCACGGTCTACTTCGGTGATCTAGGCCACGACTCCCAGAACCTCATCAAGTACCTCGAAGCCAACGGCGCCGACAAATGTCCCCCGCACACCAACCCTGCTGAGTACATGTTGGAAGCTATCGGTGCTGGCAACCCCGACTACAAGGGCCAAGACTGGGGCGACGTCTGGGAGAAGAGCTCAGAGAACGAGAAGCTCGGCAAAGAGATCCAGGATATCATCTCCAGTAGGCGCGATGCATCGAAGAACGACGAGGCTCGCGATGACCGAGAATACGCGATGCCATACCCTCAGCAATGGCTCACAGTCGTCAAAAGAAGCTTTGTGGCTATCTGGCGAGACCCTCCCTACGTTCAAGGAATGATCATGCTCCACATCATTACTGGGTTATTCAACGGTTTCACCTTCTGGAACCTCGGAAACAGCCAAATCGACATGCAGTCACGACTGTTCTCCATCTTTATGACCCTCACCATCGCACCTCCCCTTATCCAGCAACTGCAGCCTCGTTTCCTCAGTGTGCGCGGCATCTACGAGTCTCGCGAAGGCAGTGCTAAGATCTACTCTTGGACTGCTATGGTTTGGGGCACTATACTTAGCGAGCTGCCCTACCGTATCGTTGCGGGTACTATCTACTGGTGCTGCTGGTACTTCCCGCCTGGCTTCCCTCGCGATACGTATACCGCGGCCAGTGTGTGGCTCTTTGTCATGCTCTTCGAAGTCTTTTACCTGGGCTTTGGACAGGCTATTGCGTCTTTCTCTCCCAACGAACTGCTTGCGTCGCTGCTTGTGCCGCTGTTTTTCACATTCATCGTGTCCTTCTGCGGTGTGGTCGTGCCATATAACGCGCTACCCTCATTCTGGTAAGTACTATCTACAGATTGATATAAGACATTTACTAACTACGAACGCAGGCAAAGCTGGATGTATTGGCTTACCCCTTTCAAGTACTTGCTTGAAGGATTCCTAGCGCTACTCGTTCAAGGGCAGACCATCCGATGCGAAACCAAAGAAATGGCGATCTTTCCACCCCCACCTGGCCAAGACTGTCAGACATACGCCGGCCAATTCGCGCAGCAAGCAGGGGGCTACGTCGAAGCCCAGCCGGACGGGAACTGTGGGTTCTGTCAGTACGCGACTGGAGAAGCCTTCCTGGCATCCTTCAACGTGTTTCCACAGTACATATGGCGTGACTTCGGCATTATGTGGGCGTATATTTTCTTCAACTTTTCCGTCGTCTTCATCTGCACCTGGCTGTATCTGGGCGGCCTGCGCCAGATCAAGTCATTCTTCAGCCCGGCCGCGCGCAAACAAAAGAAAGAGGCAAAGCAAAAGCAGAGCGGTGATGCAGCTTGATACAGAGATTTCAAAGATAGCAGATATTCGGCACAGTGTGCAGCGACATGCTTCGACGTCGACTGCGAAGATGCGGGTTCCGGAAAACTCCTAGCCTGCCCGCGGCCGGAACGCGCAAGGCTGGGAGACGCAGCTTTGGGACGGCCCATCCCAGCGCACTGTGGGGCTCATTTCCGCCTCGTGCATTCCCCGCGAAATGCCTCTTGGGGATCTAGAGCATGTGCTAGAGTTTCTCAGTACGTACAGGCTGGGTTCTAGCGTCCACCATAGTGTCACTCGTATAGCCAGCGGTGTAGCATTTAATAGTAATTTTGACAGCGTAGCTGTCATGTGTTCAGAGTGCAGTAGCTTCCACTGTGCATTTGACGTGTGAAGTATCATGGATGTGCTGGTCTCCGTTGTAGCTGTCGAAGCGTGCGCGATTATCAAGACCGCTCACACGAGATGCTCGGCACTTTGACACATGCAAACCCAATCTTGCAGGTATCGGGTCAACAAGGCATCGTGAGAAGCATCGAAATGCCTCAGCTTTTCCGATGGGCAGCGCCGCCCGTCCGAGGCCCTTGATTTGTGCATCGTGAAATCGAGGACTAAGCCGAACGGCGTTCCATCATAGTGCAGGGGTCTGAGTGGATCGCAAACTGCACACGAGCTGGAACCGGAACTGTGGTATCTTTGCACCGCCTCCTGTGGCCGAGCTATGCTGTCGACTATTGGTTATCGCGATGCGCAATATTGACGCGCATGTACTGATTGTGGTATGCGGCATTTCGCACTGTTCGTTCATGGCCGCTCTAGTCACCCTCCTGAATCATACCGAGGTCTATGATCAATAGCACAGCTACTCCGGCGAGAAATAGGCCAAGAGTCGTTATAGCCGAAATGTTCGTAATGTGGCCCAATGAAACAATGACGAAAGGTCGTTGAGCCTTTACCGCTTGCAGCGAGCGTGAATGTGGGGTAAGTGCGATCAGCCCCTCCAGCCAATACCGACGCGCGCATTGCCGTTCACGCAGCTGTAACAATCGTCACGAGGGCTCCGGTACTGCGAAAAGTCGTCGACCATGACACAACCGTGACCGCAGACCTCATCTTAGTCCTAGCTAGAGAAGAACAGAATTTGCCATTCCATGCGCGTCGTCGGCCTAAGCTTTGGCAGCCATAAAGCTGGAAGTCGTGGTTACACATGCCGGGCGCTCCTTCCGAAGTCACCCAGCCCTCGTGCCCAGCTCCGCGTTATTTTCGTCCCTCGTGAGCCGACCGGCACTCCCACTACCCAAACACGCGCCATTACCCAATCAGCGACAGTAGCGCTAGCTTGTCCCCGGCCCAGCAGTGCCAGCCTGAGCGCAGACGACGTCGTCAGAATGGCTTCGAGTGGTATTAAAGCTGCCTCGGACCCCGTTGTTAGAACTGCATCCCCAGCTCCTTTGGCCCAAGACTTTGCCCGTCAACAGGTGTCAAAACAACAGCGTTCTAATTTCCATTCCTCTTCCATCTCTCCACTCATATCCAACACCATGGTTTCTCAAAGCGTCAACAAGACCAATCTCCACCCTTCCGGCGTTGCGTGAGTGCCATCCTTTCTCATGCCTGAGGTCAATTGAGTTGGATCAAACTAACAACCATCTCAAGGCCGAACAAGGAACACACGGAGATTGAAGAGTCCCTCCACGACAAGGCACACATCGACTATGACCGTGTAGCCATTGTAAGCTTACCTGGGCGTACAAACCTCAACTCCAATACTAACCATGCCAGATCGCCAACCCTTCAGTCGCTGCCCTCTACGAAGATGCGCTCGTATACGAGACTGGCTCAGCCATCACAGCCTCAGGCGCTCTCTCAGCATACTCAGGAGCCAAGACCGGCCGCTCACCCTCGGACAAGCGCATCGTCGAGGAGGACTCGTCAAAAGACGACGTCTGGTGGGGTCCAGTGAACAAGCCGATGAAGGCCGACGTAAGTCTTCTCCGCATTTCCTACGCATTAAACTTTTGTCTACGTCAAACCGCGGAATTGGCTTGTGAAAGTTTGGCGGCAGACGTCATGTACGCTAGGTGCATACCCGATGGAGTTCGCATCCCTGCACGTGGCGCGGTTCTGGGGCTCGGCTGCCCCGCATCGCGCCTGCATGACGGATCAACTTCCTTCGATCCATCTGGAATATTATCACGTGCACCCTATACAAGGGAAAAACTGAACACCTAGGAGCCTACATCAAGATCAAAGCTTGCGAAGTTGGTGGCCCAACGGCGACGTAGGCTCCTAGGTGTTCAGTTTTTTCCTTGTATAAGGTGCGTGCGCATCTTGAGCTCCTGCTGACATCCCCTTTTAGGTCTGGCGTATCAACCGTGAGCGTGCTATCGACTACCTCAACACCAGGAACCGCATCTACGTCGTCGATGGCTTTGCCGGCTGGGACAAGCGCTACAGGATTCGCGTTCGTGTCGTCTGCGCTCGTGCCTACCATGCTCTCTTCATGCGCAACATGTTGATCCGCCCTTCAAGGGAGGAGCTGGAACACTTCGAGCCTGACTACACTATCTACAATGCCGGTGCTTTCCCTGCCAACAGGTACACCAGCGGTATGACCTCGTCAACATCCGTCGCCCTCAACTTCGCCGACAAGGAGATGGTTATCCTCGGTACCGAGTACGCTGGTGAGATGAAGAAGGGCATCTTCACTGTGCTCTACTACGAGATGCCTGTCAAGCACAACGTCCTCACTCTCCACTCTTCAGCCAACGAGGGTATCAAGAACGGCGACGTCACCGTCTTCTTCGGTCTTTCCGGAACTGGCAAGACCACCTTGTCTGCCGACCCCAAGCGTGCCTTGATCGGTGACGACGAGCACTGCTGGAGCGACACTGGTGTCTTCAACATCGAAGGTGGCTGCTACGCCAAGTGCATCGGTCTCTCTGCCGAGAAGGAGCCAGATATCTATGGCGCCATCCGCTTCGGATCCATTCTTGAGAACGTTGTCTTCGACCCAGTAACCCGCGTTGTTGACTACGACGACGACACCCTGACCGAGAACACCCGCTGCGCCTACCCCATCGAGTACATTGAGAACACCAAGATCCCCTGCATCTCAGAAGGCCACCCCAAGAACATTGTTCTCCTCACCTGCGACGCCCGCGGTGTCCTTCCTCCCATCTCCAAGCTCAGCCCCGAGCAGACCATGTACCACTTCATCTCCGGTTACACCTCCAAGATGGCCGGTACTGAGCAGGGTATCACCGAGCCCCAGGCTACCTTCTCTTCTTGCTTCGCTCAACCCTTCCTCGCTCTCCACCCCATGCGTTACGCCAAGATGCTCGCAGAGAAGATCCAGCAACACGGTGCCAATGCCTGGCTCCTCAACACCGGCTGGGTCGGTGCCGGTGCTACCACTGGCGGCAAGGTAAGACATTCCCCAACAATCTTCATTCGAAACGTTTGCTAACATCTCCACAGCGCTGCCCCCTCAAGTACACCCGCGCCATCCTCGACGCCATCCACTCCGGCGAGCTCGCCAACGTCGAGTACGAGACCTACGAAACCTTCGGCCTCTCCGTCCCCAAGACTTGCCCCAACGTCCCCGACGAGCTCCTCAACCCCGCCAAGTCATGGAACGGCACCGCCGACTTCAAGGGCGAAGTCGAGAAGCTCGGCAAGCTCTTCATGGAGAACTTCAAGAAGTACGAAGACCAAGCCACCAAGGAGGTTATCGAGAGTGGTCCACACGTATGCTGCTGCCCCAAGCACTAGACGGTTGTTTTCGGTTCCGACATATCTTTCTTACTCTTTTGACAGACTGACTAGCGGATTTCCCTTACGATGTTCCTTCTCCTTATGCTACAATCGAGCGGTCGAGCGGGTACCCTCCATCGACGTCAGCGGCTGTGCTTTCCTTTTTCTTTTTATTGAATGGATGTGGGCATAATGTGTGCCTGCAGATGGGATTCGATATGATATCATGGTTTTCTCTTAATCGTTCGATGCGTCTTATGAGCGCTTTGTTGCGTGTACATACACTTTTGGCGTTGGTTTCAGCTAGGCATTGCATGGCGGGAGATGAGAAGGCTATCAGGAGAGAGAGACAAAATTTCCATCATGTTCATCAAAGCGGTGTTCGTTATGGTATGGATGTGGTTGAGACTGTACCACTCTTGGAAGATACTTGCACCACTTTCGGAAGGTATCTGTCGAGAGTGGTACATCCTTGATCCACATCTATACCATAATGCACAGAGCTTTTGATGAAAGCATGGATCTTTGAATGGAATATATTCTCGGATGCTCCCTCACTCGAAGCCGTGAAGATATCCATCTATCGACTTCATGCTCTTGCCACTACTGTTCCTTACTGCTTTCTCAGTACAAGCCATTCCAACCCCCATCCAACGATCCCCATCCATCTCCCCTATCCCCAACACCCAGCATTCACAGAACCGCCTCATCCATATTCCTAATCCACCCCCACATCCACATGACCGTATCCAAATGCGCCTGCACTCCCACCTTCTCATCCACCGTATGAATATTTCCCAAACCAACCTGCTCCCTATCCCAACCAGGTCCATATCGAAAGATATTCTCGCTCAAATCCCAGTAGTAGCGCGTATCCGTGTTTCCAGTCATGATACCAGGACTCACAAGCAGATCTTTGCCGTAGAGGGCACGGGTTGTGCCGGAGAGGATCTGGTAGGGTGTTGCGGTTTTGTTGGAGCCGACATTCAAGGATGTGGGCGTTACAGGCGCGGGCTCTAGCATGGTGGGGCCGTGGGAGAGGGTTATGCTAGAGGGCGTTTCTGTTCCGTTGAAGGCGTGGAGTGTGAGGTTGTGCTTCTGGGCTACCTGGGCGGCAAGGGATGCGATGTGCGTTTTCACGGCTGAGGAGCTGGAACCGACGTTTATACGGTGGTTTACTGTGATTTGAGTTCGCTCGGGCAGGGCGTTTGTCTTTACGCCGCCGTGGATTATGTCGACGGCTACGGAGGTTGTGAAGAGGTATTTTATACCTGGGCCTGCTTTTGCGGCTTCAAGTGCTAGGGCGTCCTTGGAGGACTTCTTAGAACACGTCAAGCTGCGTTTGGAGCGCTTGTCTAGGAGTTTGCCGAGGTGATGCGGGAAGTCTGGGGCGTTGGAGGCGCCGCATTGGAGGAGGCCTAGGTATGGGTTCTCGTCTGCGAGGTGGGGCTCGTAGGCGTTTGCTTCGATTAGAGTGATGAGCTCGCTGGCTACGCCGATGCCGTTGTGTACGGGAGGGATACTGCTGTGGCCGCCGGGCATGCGCATAACGATGTCGACGTCGATGTAGCCTTTCTCGGCGACACCGGGGATGGCAAAGTTTGCACCCCAGCTTTCGACGTTTACGGCGCCTTCGTCGATGATGGCGGCGATGGAGTTGTGGCCAAGCTTCTTTAGCAGGTACTCTGAGAGATGGCCTGCGCCTTCGCGGCCAGAGATCTCCTCGTCGAATCCAAACGATAGGACCAACGTTCGCTGAGGAGTAAACCCAGCAGAAATCAACGCTTCGACGCTGTTCAGAATAGCCAACAACTGATTCTTGCAATCGCTTGCACCCCTGCCCCAAACAAACTTCCCATCGTAATGACCAGAAAACGGAGGATACGTCCATTGCTTAACCGTAGAGTCCGGGACAGGCACAACGTCCTGATGCGCCATGAGCAGATTAGGCTTCAAGCTCGCATCCGTGCCAGCCCACGTATACAGCAAGCCATGCGTGTTGACCTTGTCCAACTGCAATGTCGCATGCGTCAACGGGAAAGTCTTCTCAAGGTAGTCGGCAAATGAGTACATAATATCCCAGCGTGGGTCGGATCCAATCTCGCCCATGTCGTCGTAGCTTTGGGTAGGGATCTTGACGGCGCCTGATAAGCGGTCGATGGCAACGTCTCGGAAGGCATCGGACGTCAGGTAGCTTTCCATCTCATCCAGCTCTTTCGTCTTCTTCGATGGATACAGGGGTTCTACCTGCGGACATTGCGCTTTCGAATTGGCATTGCTCAGCCTGGATGGAAGCTGCCATGGCGATGATGTAGGCACGGTGACATGACGTAAGAAAGCCAAACCCGCTAAGCAAAACAACGCGCTTCCAACGAATTGACGGTAGTAAGAGCGACTATACTGATTCGACGGAACCGGAACAGGCGTCTGCGTTCCCCAATTCTTGCCCGCCATAATGTGATGCTTGTTGATGGTTAGAGTCTTGGTGTCTTGGTTATCGGATGTTGCGCGGGGATAAGTGGTGGTACGTTTGCGACTAGTCTCGATCAGGAAGGTATGTACATGGCTTTGTCAGTATTTATCGGATCGACGAGATAATCGTATCTACGTCGCTGTTTGTTTGTGGTGTATATCGGAAAATTATCCCGCTTGCGTTCACTTATCGGAGGGCGGAGAGGTTGTTGTGCGTGAGTGGTATTTCGTTGTTAGAGCCCACTTCTGAAGACGTCATTTTTTTTAATCATGGTCTGGTTTGATGTTTTGGGTTCACAGGAAATCACCAGCTAGTCATTTGATCAGAAACATCCCATGTCAAAACTCGTCGCCACATACTGCTACAATGAACCCTCCGGCCACTTGTACTCCGGCCACGGGAAATCTGGATCGTACTTCTGCTGAAGCACAACACTTCCTGCTGGAAACGTCTTCTGTGAGCCATCAGGCATATCCACCGGCTGCGCCTCATCAACAAAAGTCCACGCTGCGAGCAGACCAGCAGCCCGCGCAACCTCGTCCTTGAGCTTCCCAAGTCTATCTGGCTGGGGAGAGAAATTCTCCAGCAGAGTTCTCTCCCTAGTCTCCTCGAATTCACCTGGTTCAGCGGTCACTTCCACATCTTGATCACGCTGTTGCTCTCTCATATCCATTCCACCGCAATCCAATACCAAGGGCTGGAAGAAGTCATTCTTCAACGGTCGCTCCACTTCAGCGTTGTCCAAATCCTCATCGATGTCGATGTTGGGAATCTCGTAGTTGATGTACGTCAGAGCCAGGCATTCCGTCTTCACAAGGAGCTTCACGACCACTTGTGTACTTTCTGCTCGTCCCTCTTCCACCATTTCGTCGTCGGCAAAGGCATACACGTACCAGACTGCACTCCTCTTCACTGCATCTTCGTCAATGACGACGAACGGGGATTCTCGGCCTGCTTCGTTTTCTTTGGCGCGCATGTATTGATGGGATTTGCCGATGTAATCATCGGGAGGTCTTATGATCTTGAGCTCAAGCAATGGCTGGAATCGAGAGCAGGCGCCGAGTTCAAATTCTGTCTTGACTTTTGCTAGCTCGTTGTCGTTCAACGGAGCCACGAGATATGCTGCGAGGGATGTGACATCGAAGG
Organism: Alternaria triticina; assembly: GCA_022609215.1. NCBI lineage: Eukaryota > Fungi > Ascomycota > Dothideomycetes > Pleosporales > Pleosporaceae > Alternaria > Alternaria triticina. Next base: position 171,169 of record JAGKPX010000005.1, read on the forward strand.
AAGGCGAAATGAATACCATGATGGTGGTGAGTTTGATAGCAGAAGGGGTTGAATGTGAGCATTACAAAGGATTGGTATTTCCTGACTGTTTATGTGTGATGCATACTGCATGGTGGTCCTCGCGTTGCCAAAGACATTGTGCTCGGCCATGCAGGAGACCAACGATTGGCTACAGTTACGCTCGCGCAGGCAGCAATATTGTTGAGGGCCCTGCATTTAGCGGCTCGACTTAGCTTGAGATCGGCCCTGCCGATCTGGAAACGTTCGGCTCTTCAGCAATGCACTTCCCAGGCATCGCCTACCCCGCAAAGCCTATACCCGTGTCAATACAATATCTAAGTCCTGAACACTATCAGCGCATTCTCATCCTGCGAAGGACCTATATCGGGCCAAATGTCGGTCTGGCACCCAGCTGCCCTCCGAGCCATATCCCTCTCCAGAAAATTCGCCAATTCCAGACTATCCCAAAGAATCTCTCTCCTCCTCCGCGACCGCAGCATACTAATAATCCTCCGCCGCACTGCCACATCAGTGCAGAAAACATATAGCTGGAACAACGCCGTGGTGAGATCCGTTTTGAGTCCGTAGAGTGGTTGTTGCGACTTGCTCCACAAGCTATCGAGGTCGTCGAGGAGGAGACTGCATTCTACAGCGTCGAGTTGCCCAGTGGGCTGGTTGTCGCAGTCGACTGCAGGGCTTTCTTCGGCTAATAGCAACTCCCAGAGTTTGTGCTGAATTTTCAGATTGACAATTCTTTCTAGGTTTCTTGCGTATTCGGCTGTGCCTACTAAATTCTTCACCACTGCCCGGAATTGTATATCCCATACTCGCAATTGTTCTTGTAAGATCGCCCACTGCTTTTCGCACTCGGAGTTGGTATGCTCCCGATCCTGCTCCAAGTCCCATGAGATATGCGTGACGACATCATCGAACGTGTTCATCACATCTTCCGCCTCGACGAGATCCCGAAGCTTTCCAGCAGATTTGTTATATTTCTTTTTCGGGGCCATGAATGGCGTGATGTTTGCGAATATACGGTTTGGGGAGAAGAGGCCGACTTGGCTGCCAATGGCATGGAATATCGCTGCCAGTTCCTCGAATTCATGATTGGGTAGGTATGTGCTGGGTTTGTGGTTCACAATGAGTTCTGTCCCAGACTTGATGTGCCGAATCGCTTCACTGAAGTTGCCGCGTAGGCTCTCGAGAATGGCAAACAAGACGCAACATGTCAGGATAGTGACTAGGTCGGTTTGGGCATCGTTCGCGGTGCCTCTTCCGTATATCAGACCAGATATAGCATCATTGTAGTGCGACAGGGTAAAAGCTTCAAGACTTGATGGCTTGTGGTGGTCCCATGTTGTGAATTGCCAATGGACGGCGCCAAGAGCCATGACTGCATGTCGTACACACGAGATGTTTTGGCTAGGGCCCTGGAAGGCCTTCTGCCAGAAGTTCTTGTTCAAAGATTCAGATATCTCCATGTCGTGAATCGTGTTGGTGAAGAAGTGAGTGTAGTAGTAGGTTTCCAGGGGATGGCCTGGTACCAATAACGTTCTGGGAAGATCGAGGATCGAAGATGCCCTTGAAGAGCAAACGGTTCGGATAGGCTTTGGTGCCAGCACTGGCGCGTTTGAAGTCTGCCATCTTTTCAGAGGCTCAGATGCGTAGCCATCGCAGACGAAGCCGGCTAAAGTGCATCTTTGACATGTGGGTTCAGTCTCGTCGCATTTCTTCCTTCTTTGCTTGCTGGGCGAATTAGGTAAAAAAGGTGTTACGGGGTGCGACAAACCACACTGCGGACCTACCAGGTGATACAGCCTGTACGCGTCTTGTGGGAGAAGGCTCTAACCCTCCGTGCGCCTGATGGTGGCTTCGTGTTTTGCATCGCGTATATGCAGGGGAAAGTGCGCATACATCCTACTTTAATGGCCAGAGATTGGCAGGACCGGGCTCCAGTCTGAGTCAAACGCGTATGTTCTGCATGTTGATACGGGAACCTTCGATGGGGGAGATCTGCCAGCCCGTACGCGGTGAGCCGGGAACTTTGGTCGCTGCGCGTTGGGCAGCCTCGCTCAGGATATGATTGGTCTCCTATACGCGCAGGCCCACCAACTGCTATAACGGGACTAGCGCTCAGCTCGCCAAGCACACCAAAGTCCGCATGAAGCCGAGCTACCTTTCTTTGGTCGTAGAACCATGACAGTATCTAAACGGTGTACAATTTGGCTGAGTCCGATTTATGTGACTACCTAGGTAGGTACACCCGCAGGGCAAAGCAAGAGCATGGGCGTTAGGCTCCAGGTCGCAGAGCTAACCGGGCTCCGAAAGAGAACGCGAGGCATTCAGCGTTGAATAGGTGACTCTTACCGTCTAGGTGTTTTGCTCGTTCCATTTGACACCCTCTCACAATACCGCCCTGACCAAAAATACAACTATCGCAATATCTTCATCTCAAAGCATGACCGACACCCAACGATCTAAACCCACCATGGCTGTCGCTCCAACCCAGGAGAGCCCACCCTCAAAGTTGGATGCTTTCATATCAGCACACCCCGAGATTCAGATTGGTCGCGCTGCCTTCGAAAGCCTCCAATCTGCCCACGATGGCAGCGACTCATTCTCCATCATCAACAAGCCGTTCGTAAACATGGTGCTGTATCAAGAGTTCAATGCGGATACGAGAGAGCGCATATACGTCGTCGCATTGATTGACGACCAGAAAGCTCTTGATCATTATGAACAAGACTGCGGTGGAACTTTGCACGAAGATGGATGCGATTGTGCAGAGAACCAAGTGCCCGAACACATGATTTACGAGCGTGTCGTCGAATACAAGAGCGCGGAATGCGATAACCACAAGAATGAGCCGGAGCCGGACCCTGATTGCTCTGAGTGTTGGCCAGTTTTGTGTGGGAGTAAATGCGCTCCTTGAAGTGCCTGGGCGACGAACTACCGTCACAAGTTAAAGACCCTGGACTGTTTTGAGTTTGTTTGTAGGCTAGCACAGCAAATGTACATCCTGACGAGCTCACCCTTCCAAGCAATGATGTGAATGGGGGTTTGGTCAATGCATGCACCTGGGAAACTAAGCTACGAGAGATATATTGGCATGCCATAATCGATATTCTCATAATCCAATGGGTAGACGTGATAGAACGATTACTGGTACATACAGGACGAATACGACAGCGGTGGGCGCTTCGAGAGCGCTGGCGCTGCTCACTTGTATCACTGGCACTGCTTTTAGCGTGAGGTGCGAAGCTTGCTCATGAGTGGCCTTTGAAGAACAACTATTACCTGGTATGTTGCTGGTAGCCGGGATGCCGTCAATAGTAGATTTCACAAAGTCGTATCCGATATCCGTTCGAATCCCCTCAGGGTTCTTAATCTCGGCGTCCTCATCTTGAGAGACTGTTAGCAAGGTTGCGATTTTAGCCCGGAAGGACAACTTACACCACAACTCATAGGCTTCCGGATGGGGACCAACAAGACCAACAAAGCCTTTACCGTATGGAGTGACTGAGGCAGCCACATTTTGATTGGCAGAGTATCTAGCAACAATTCCCGGGTCAGAGTCGTTGAAGCCCAGCATTGCCGCACCCTCTTGGAAGTACGCCCATCTCGCCTTCTCCAACTTCGGGCTGCTAGTGCTAGCATTGAATTTCCAATCGACTTGAATCGTGGTATCTCGGTCGTCGTCAACCTGTGCTTTGTCCTGCAGTATTTCGGATCCGACGTCGACACCGCTGGGCATAAGATCGAGTGCCGACTTTCCAGCAAGATAAGCCCCCAGGCAGAAGCTCATGTACCGACCGCCGCCGTTGACAAATTCTCTTATCGTCTTCGCATGCGTTTTGAGCTCATCCCAAGCTTCGTCAAGATCTGTGAAATCATTCTTAGTTTCTTGTGCTTACTTCAAAGTCAAGACGCGCTACGTTCTCATCATCGGACTAGGAAGTACTGACCTGGTCCACCAGGATATGCGTAGAGGTCTGCTTTAGACAGAAGTTCGGGGCTGAGGTCCACTTCTTCGTCCGGTCCGGCATACGTGACGTTGAAGTGGTAAGGGGAATTCATGAGGAGTCTGCCGACACTCTCGGAGCAATTGTCGCAAGCGCTGGATCCACGGTAGACGATGGCTGTCTTCATGGCTACAACAGCGGGTAATGCCAGGAGCAGTACTAGACCATCTGCGATTCTCATCTTGATTTGAGTAGTCGAGGAGTGCTATGTTGCGCTTGAAAGAAGTATGTAGGTTGATGGGATACAATAATGTAGGTGTGCAACGAGTCGGGTTTTATACACACGGCTTCACCTGTGTATGTACAAGAGGGGATGGTACCTTGATGATCCTCGGGCGGGCCTCCCGCCCTATGCGCGACACTCATAAGGGAGGCCCACCATACCTAGGTACGAAAAGCCTCTACTACAGTCATCGCGCGAGCGCGTATATGATTGCTGGGCGAGAGGATCAATACTTAGATTTCGCTAGCAAATAATCAGGCCGACGTTGAACTTCGCTGTCGGCTCAGCGTCAGGCTGTGTCAAGCGTCGAACGCAGATAATTCCGAGGTTTGTAGTGAGATGAATTGAATGGTGGAAGCGTATAGCTGGCAAATCAGCGACTTTCTGAAATCATAAAGTGGTGTAAGGGTAGCACCGGGCAATTGCTCTCAAGATGTTGGCGTCGGCCCCTGACTGCGCGTAAAGCCGGCCAATCAACGACTTCGGCCCCACCTGAGGCGAGAAAAACCTTGGAAGTGCCACATCTCCATCTCACACCCATTCGAGCCCAACAACTCTCTCGCATTAGAGCTTGCGTGATGGCTTCTCCTCGTAACGCTCTGGATCCCAGAGCTACTCAATCGTTTGTTGGCGTAGCATAGCAAGCTGCTTCTGGTAGTCCTCTTTTGCTTCCTTTGCCTCGTCAATTTCCCAGCGCGCATCCCTCGCTAGTGTGAACACCTTCTCTATCTTTCTAATCTGCCGCCGGTGGGCTTCTGCCTCGGGCCCAAGAATCTTTAACAATGTACCAGCCGATAGATCTTCTTTCTTACGGATGACCTCACGCCACTCGTTGGTTTGGCCATATTTTGGCGCGTGTTTACGGAAGTTGGATGCAAGTGCGCCACTGTCGCTTGCGTTGAATCTCTCTCCAAAACGAACCCCGTCGCGCATGTCAACATTCAGGCAATTATTGATGTAGCGTTTGACCTTTGGAGGCATGTCTCGAAATCTAGACTGGTACTCTAGTACCTTGATCATGTCGACGAAGATGGCGCCTTTTGGTAGCTTGAATCCGATGTTGGCTAGACCCTGCTGTGTCAAAGTCGGTCGATGGGAACAGACGCAGATTGTCGGATGCGTTGATGACAAGTCACGGAAGATCTTTTCAAGGACCGCGACGGTATCGTTAGTCGATACAAAGCTGGAATGGGTGTCGTTTGGATTCGCCTGCCATTTATCCTCCCGCATGCGAACGACATCCTGCGGCCATTTCGAACGCATCCAGAATCGGTACTCGTGCGTTTTGGTCTGTTGATCATCGCTTTGATCCTCAGTGGTGGATACTGCCAGGGATGCTGGGGTTGTGGTTTCCACAGACAAGACTGGCATCGCTTCTTCTTGCTTCCAGTAGCCTCTCATCTCGTTACAGGACATCCAACCCTTCCAGGAATAGGCCAGACCAGACGGGGCCCACTCCATCGTCACCAGAGCGACATGCGGTTTGTCCCAGCAGCGAGCTAGACTTTCATTCTCTGTTACGCATTCCCGTATTCTCTTCATCTCGCTTTCAGCGATGAGGCCGGTCGGTGGCATCATGGCAATCACTGGACGAAGTAACCTGCTGCTGTTAGGAAGTAAGTAGCTGCCAATAAACAATGCTAGCAGCACTATAACAACCTACACAGAAGTTGAGCCGGAATCTAATAGAGGGCGAGAAGCTCGTATGTCTAAGCGCGGTAAAGAGATGAAAGAGATGAAAGAAATGGATAAGAAACGGATTCTATCAAAAGCCACTGTCGAAGACTTGTTCTCTGATTAGCGCTTACGCTCTGAGAATCGAATTTCCATGTGACGATGTGCTCAGGATCAACACTGCCTATCAACCCCAAGGCAGCAGCACAGCCTCGTAACACATGACCCCAAACTCATGGTGGCTGAGTCGAGGCCAAAGAGATTGTACCAACCTGATCGACCTTGGCCGACAAGAATTTGGACACTGGATACAACACTAAGATGACTGAAAGCCTACTTGCCTAGGTTCGTTGCGATGATGTGGTGGGAAGATGCGCGCGCAGTCATGTGCGAGGCGGGGTTGGCGCACATTAGGTCATCGGGCGTAGCACTCCGGAGGAAGGAAGCCACCTATCAACACCTGCACTTTTGCATTGAGCATCATCTTTCTCAGTTCGACTAAATCGTCAGATCGACAAAACACTTGTATTTCTCTTGTATTTCTCTTGCTGTTTACATTAGAAAAGTACAAGACTCACTTTTACTTGTCGGGCAGCGAGGAGGCTACCTGGGTATTTTGCATAAGTTTGATTCTCAGTGAATGCCCACTTCAGGACTACACCGTCCCAATAACCCGTGTATACATGTATCATAACCAGGCCAGACGATATCAAATAGCTCCAGCTATATCGAATACCGCGACTTCCTGTCAATGAAGACGCCTCGCTGCCCCTTTGCTACCTAGGTATCGCAATCCCGACCTCCATGTCCTATGTCTTCGCGACCGTCCGATGTGTCCAGGTAGGCGTCTACTGAACAGTCGGTCCTTGCATGTTGCTCAAGTTCTCTGGGATGGGCTGGGAGCGCATCTGGATCCAAAATTCCGGCCATTCGTCCCTGAGATGGCCTGTCGGTGATAATAAAGCTCGCGGTCAGTTTATCTTGTCAAGCGTCTCCAGTAGGCGTAATTGAAGCGAAACCATTATCACTTCTCCAACTCAGACTGATACTTACCGATGAGATTGACGAAGCCTGAACGAGGTGTGAGCTTGTATCCGCCTTCGTAGGGCTCGAAGTGGTCCGCGGCGCTGCCAGGGTGGACCTGGTCGAACATGGTCCGGATGTCGGTCAAGGTAACTTGGTTACCGGACTTGAGGAGAGTGAGGATTCCGGGGAGGTGGCCGGCCTTGGTGGGGATAAGATCTGAAGCGACGTTTGGCATCGTTGTTGGGGTTTGTATGCTTGGGTTTGTTGTAAAGGGTAGGAAAAGGATTGTTGATATTGAGCTGTATCTTTCGATCTCGAAGGTGGGGTATTTATGGAAGAGGGATACATGGTTCCTGATGGCTTCTTTATATATCAAGAGGGAGTGAGATATCGCAAGAGCGAGTGAGTTGGATTTCCAGGTGAGTGAGAGAATGACTGCGGTGTAGTCTCGTGGAAAGAGGGTTCTGATTAGTGCAACTATACGTAACAATAGCCAACCATGTTTTGACAATAATAACAAAATAGCGCGTGATCGAAAGGTTGTTTACTTCCTTCAATTTCACAAATTGCGTGTCATTGTGTAGGTGCTCGTGCAATTATTTGAGCGCAGATCCAAGAATGAATCCATTCAGAAGACTACAGATCTGGGAACAATAGTTTAGTACAATGTAAGCACCCGAACGGGGTATTTCCTGGAGGAAGAGATCTGAGGAACATGAGATAACAATTGGATTTAGCTACGCGAAACCCTACCTAAATATGGCAGATGTGATTGCTAGGTGCAAAGAACCACTTTGATTGTACACGAGATAGCACCTGATGGAAACCAACAACAATTCCCTCTACTAGTGTTTAGCGAATTCATTGCGCCTTCCTAGCACTTGGAGGGTACTCTGCGCGTCTTCCCATTCCTGATCAGTCTGTTGTCAAAATTGAACGAGTGGAATTTCGAGGTGAGCAAGAATCGCCTGTGAGGAGAGAAGTATTGTTTGTGCAAGTCGTGTTTGGTATTGAATGAGAGTAGACTCCACCGCTTCAGTATAGCCCAATTACCAATCCATCATGGATAAGGAAAGTGATTATCCCATCGCCCTATCCAATTTCTCCACACACCGTAACAGTACAGATTCCATCAAGCCGTTTCCTCTCCCAAAACCGATCTCCGGGCCCTCGATCGCACGGGCCGTCTAGGTAGGATGTGGATTTTGGGCCGTTGGATTTGCAACATATCTATTGCTCAAATACTCCGGAATGGGATTCTCAAGCAGCTGCTCCCAGAAGTCAGGCCAATTGTACTTGAAAAAGCCTACTCGATCGATGATGGTCAGCTTGTGTTGGCTATGCTTCATTAGGTGTACGTTGCATGTGCAAACATGACGCCGTTCTTCAGCTCACGATCATACGTACCAATAGAAGTTTTGAAGCCCGAAGTGGCATTGAGTTTATAATCGCCACTCGGTTTCACGTCAAATTGCAATGCGGAATTGCCTGGTACATGCGTGTCGAGAGCAGTCCTGATCTGGGTCAAGGTAACTTGATTGCCAGAGTTGAGGAGAACAAGTATTGCCTGGTACTGGAGGTTTGTGAGGGGTGGGGCCATCTTGGGTGCAGCTGTTGTACAGTGACTTTGTGGAAGCAGTAGAAAGATTTTTGGTAATAGTAAGGTGCTCGTTTCTCGTCTTCGAATGTACTGTAGAGTGAAGTGGTATACAGGCCATATTGAAAGCAGCTTTTATACTGCGATTGAGTCAGATATGCCTGGGAATGAGTGACTGTATCTACAAAATGAGTAAAAGGGTGACTGTGACTGGGCCTTGGTGAAGGACGATCTGAGTAACATGGCTATAGCCCAAGCGGGAAGTGCCAGTCGCGCTGTTGATTGATACCAAACGGGCTCTCTGGGCGGAGGGGTACCACTACAGCCATGGCAGACTAAGCATGCTTCTTTTCTGCCACCTGTAAGCTGCGTGCAATTTCCTGCGTGCGCTTACAAGGACCTGAGCTCAGTGTTGGCGGAGAGTTGGAGGACGCGCTCGAACCCCTCGCTCCTACCATTGCGGGTCACCCCAACCACTATCTGGCAGTGACGGATGCGTGTCTAGAGTACGACTTCCATGGCACTCGTCATCGCCAATCTTGTGCTCTTGACTCCTGCACTCGTCATCTCCCCCTTGCCCATACTCCCCACTTGCTACTTCTTCACCACTAATTCGAGCAGCGGTGTCGGCGTCTGCTAGAACCTCTTCTAGCCAGCCCAACAATCTCCACCCAGCTCTACGCAGAAGCTCAGAACGGAAGCAGCGTGAGATGATTACGTTCCCACCTAAGCAGTCAAACACACGCGAGAAAACCGACCGAGGAGCCGACATGAATGCTTGACCCCAGGCGCAACTTTTGATGCTGAGCTTTTAGCGAGATCCAGCGCAGCAGACGGCCCTAGACTTGTACAAACCTCAGTCGACATGGTTGTTAACCCAAATTCTGGTCTGATACTGAATGAACTCGACTTATCATATATACTCAAGGTAAGCATCTACATCTCTTGCGCGCACTGTGAGTAGAACGACGTTGTTGGCGTACATTGTACTTCTTGTAATCATTCAGACACTGTGGAGTAAGAAGGGCTGAGCTCCAGAGACAACAGTCCAATGGTAGCATCATCATCCTCTCACTGATGTTCTTCTCAGTGTCGTGTTGGCGCCCAAGCTCGGATCAGACCAAGCTCCAACGTTCATCCCATGCCATACGTTCTTCGTCCGAGCACAACATTGTACTATTCCTGTTCCTCGTCCTCACTGTCGTCATGGAACATGCCATGTAGTCCCTCCGTTTCAGCACCGATCAAAGGAGCCCTCTCGCCCTCGTGACGCGCGAGATGGCCTCCTATGCTGACAGCCAGAGTACTGAAGCCATGAATCATGGTACTTCCGAGCACAATGAAGCAAACAAGAGGCCAGATCATAGTAGCTGTCCGTTGTCGCTCCACGGGCAGATCGTTAGGCGGATGTGGAAGGGGTAGGGATGTACCAGTCTCGAGCTGTGCGCGGGCTTCGATCGCGAGGAAGAGTGCGCCGACACCCATCGGTCCAAAATGGCCGACAAAGAGGGCTTCAGTTGTAGTCTTTACGGACGGCAACATTTTCGTCTTGAAAAGCGTGAAAACGATCGGAATTCTGCGGAAGAGGAGGATGAGTGCGAGTAAAGCAATCAGTCGCAGAGGGGTAATTCCGTCCACCGCGTTGAAGCTCGCCCAGGGTATCATTGCGCCAAAGAAGATGAAGAAGGCCGAGTTGATCAGCAAGTCAATAATGACGGGTAGGGCGGTTCCTTCTGTCGGGTTCTTTTGGTTGTGCGCGAAGCCACGTCCTGCGAAAAAGGCCACTAGGAAGTCGTCCACTCCAAGAACCGATGCCAATCCGATAGAGAAGATGGCCAGGAGGAGGTAGAAGGCGAGGTAGGAGGCTCGGCCCATCCACTCGCGGCTGTGCGAGAACCTGTATAGGCCGTTGAAGATGTATCCGAGGGCGATACCGAGGAGAACGCCTACCACGCACTGGTACAGTATCGTAACGAGGAACCATTTCGTGAAGAAGCCACTAGCGGTGTTCTTCAGGAGAAGGCTTAATCCCAGATACAAGAACGGGAAGGATATGCCGTCGTTGCAACCACTCTCCGCGCTCAACAAGTCCCTAATCCGCTTGGGCACTCGGGTGCTGAACTGGCTGTTTGACAGAACGGAAGCTGCAAGAACAGGATCCGTGGGTGTGAGACAGGCCGATATCGTTAAAGCAGTCTGGAAGTCCGTGTCGAAAAGGAACATGATGAGCATTCCGCACATCAGCCAGCCGAACGTCATTACAGGCCCGAGAAGAACAAGCAGGGCGCGCCATTTCTTTTGGAGATAGCCTGCGGGAAGCTCCAGACCGACTACGAAGCACTGAATCCCGACAATGAGACGCGTCATTTCTTGGATGATTTCATCCTGCGACGGTTAGTATTGTTTGTTTGTGTGAGGAGTACACTTACGGAAAAGCCCCATTCATATGGCCTGAGGAGGTTCAGAGCGCGTGGTCCGATAATCTGTCGTTTTGTTAGCGAAAGGCTAGTTCTTGAAGATGTCTGCAACTCACGATACCAAACAGGGTGGCTAATGGTGGTTCCGAGAGATGCAGGCGGTTCCGGATCATAAGCGAGAACAGCGCATACAAGATGAGGAAGAAGGTCAGGGTCACGTAAGTAACGTGCGGCCCCGTAGGCTCAAGTTGAGACCAGGCCATGATGCTTTACTGTTGTTAGAGGCACGCGTGTAATCGTGGTGAGTGAGCTGAAGTCTCTGCGAAGCTTGGGCGAGAGTAGGCGTTCTATGATCGACGTGACGTCGAAGGTAAATGGCGAACACCGCTAGGAAGAAACGCGCGCGCTGGAAAGACAGCGGAGATTCACGCACGAGGACCTCGGGCGGCGAATATCACAGGGGATCAGAAGTGCAGGATTAATGGCGCGTTGGATCAGGTGTTGATCGCGAAGGATCACACTGCATGGAGGTGCGCATCGATGACGAAGGATGGCTGGATTTGGCAGTGCGCTCGGACAGTAGTTGCCGGAAGTGGTGGCACCTTGCATGTTGGACCACACTACCAAGCATCCAAGGATTGATGAGATGTAACAGACTCTCGAAGAGTGCAGGAGAGACGTCTTTGCGAGTGCATGTTTGCGGAGTATTATGGCCTATCATACGTATGCACCAGTCCCGAATGCGATATATGCAGCTAGGTCAAGCCACTATCTCCACGTGAGCACGCGAGGTAATCAATTCGCTACTTTTGTGAATCCAGCGCCTCCCTTGAATATGGATATGCCCAACGCCGCTCCCACGCGGTGATGCTACTCAATCTGGCCATGCCAGGCGGCTGCTATTAAAAATACATGCAAATTACAGTGAAACCAATGGTTGTGATTATGGGGATTGTCGGCTATGCGTCGTCCGGTGGGTTGTTGAAGAAGGCGAATCGTATCCTGTGGAGCTGGGGAAGTTAGTAATGCTTCGTCTGAAGAGTGTTGGGGTGCATACCGAAGGGAGCTTTGGAATGACGACTGCTATGGTCGCAAAACAGTTGATGAGGAAATACGTCAGATTGTAATTCGTGTAGTGCGTGCTGACGAGAAACAGCACAATGGGCACGCTGAGAAGGAACTTCTTGGCTGGTGTGTATTGCTCGCCGTTGTCGATCTGTTCCCACATGTTCAAGTTGTCGTAGGCGCCCGAGTTGAAGTCAAAGGGCACACCGCGCACGTAGTGGAACATGAGGTAGGATCCCGCCACGTACGAAAGGTTGACTAGGGTCCATGATGCTTCTTGCGACATGCCGGGGATGATGTCGAACAGAATCTTGCCGAAGAAGATGAGGACAAAGTGGATGGCCCAGGCGCCTGGAGGTGTTAGCCTGAGATACAGAATAGCAGCATATCATCTCTGTCTCGTGTGATATGTATGCGCGGTATCTCGTGCTCACCCTTTGCATTCACCCATTCGGCGTTGAGGTTGGGCAGGGCGGACTGGTCGCTCAGCTGCTCCAGAGACTCGGGGGGCTCTTTGTAGACAAGACTACTGCTACGTCGCCTCCTCGCGTCTTTTGCAGCATCCAGTGACATCTTGGAGTAGGACGAGGGCGAGTCTGATGGGCGAGACCGCGGGTCGCCAGCAAAGCTCAGGCGGGAGGTGCGATTGAGGAGTATGGGTGACAGTTTGGCGGTATTGCTGGATTCGTCGGGCGGCCGGGCGGTGGGGAAGGGGGATAGATAGTCGCGTGCGCGAGCTGAGGCTATGGAAGAGCTGCCACGGACAATGGCATGTCAGTGAGGTCCGAAAGGAGCAAGGCGGCGACGTGGGCTTTCAGGGTCTTACTGAGTACGCAATACCTTCCGGAGCGTCCGAGCTTTTGGCGTTGAGCGATTGGCGCAGAGATGGGCGTGTCGACGGTAGCGATATGGCGAGGCAGCGGGCAGAGAATAAGGAACTGTTGGCAGAGGAGGAGGGAGTGAAGCCTCAGTGGGCAGGCGTGAAGACGGAGGCGTGGCAGGTCCACATGATGCTCCCAAAGACCGTGTTCCTAGCAATCACCGAGGCCGTGCCCTGAGCGCAACCATACAACTCTAGAACCAGACACGACCACTTCCGTCTACGCCAGACCCTCCAACCACCACCCTTTTCACCACCATGGCCTCGGAAGCGCCGCCCCCGATGGAGCCCCACGCCCTCGCCCACGATGCACCCCAAGTCGATGCACCCGATGCGACGCAGAAGCCCGTCAAGCGCTCGTGGAGGTATGACGCGCCCATGGATTAAATGCATCCCCAGCTAATGTGCATAAGACGAAAATACCGCAAGATGCGCATCAGGTTCGAAGAGGCCATGAACGACAGCGACTCCCTCATCAAGCAGGAGTGGAAGGCCATGGGCACCGCCCGCCGCCTGCAGGAGAACAACGACCAGATCCTCGACATCCTCCTCGAGCTCAACGAGCAGACACGCGTCAACCCGCGCCTGCGCTTCGACCTGCGCAACCTCTCTGCCGCCGACACCGCCGTGCCCTCGCTGGAAGCCGTCCCCGATCCAGAACTCGTAAAAGCACAGCTGCAGACGCTGCGAGAGGACCTGGCCGCCAACACCATCACCCCCGAGGAATACGCGACACGGGCTGACCAACTGCACTCGTCGCAAGCGATCCAGCAGACGCTCAAGTCCCTCGCCAGCCTCGAAGCCAAAGTCCCCCACACGACGCGCGCCGACCTGCCCGACCACCCGCTTGAAGGCATCGACCTCAGCGAGCATGCGCCGGGCTACATGTCGCCCACCCACGAAGACGAATACCTCCTCGCTACCGACCAACTCCTCGAGCAACCCGGCTTCGATCAGGCCCTCCAGCAGGGCCGCCCCGTCCGCCTCGCATCCGCCCAGCCCCCGCTCAGCGAAAAGGACCTCACCGTGCGCAACCCCGACAGCGTCTACAACTGGCTGCGCAAGCACCAGCCCCAAGTTTTTCTGCAAGACAAAGATGCGGCGCATCACGAGAACCTCTCCGAAAAGTCTGCCGCGCCAAAGACCAGCAAAGCCAACGCAACCAAGGTCAAACGCGAGTCAAACATTGGCGGCGGCGGCACACCCGCTCCCCGCGACCACGATGACGATGACTCGGCAGCCCCCGAAACCGGCAAGGGACGACGCAAGACTGGTGGTGGCGACGACGACACCGCCTACCGACCCAAGGGCGGTAGCTCTCGTCCTGCTAAGCGCAAGCGGGAAGAGGGCGAGACACCTGCGGGTAAAGGTAGCAGGAAGAAGAGTCGTCCCAGCGCGGTCACAGGGCCAGCTGCTTGACCTGCCTGCTAACAGCGCGCATAGAAGAGATGGCCTATCGAGCTGGGGTATGCACTCATTGCGTGCGCAGTTATGATAGCAGGGCCTCGCACACATGCAACGTGCGGATCCACGCTGAGAACGCTTCCGTAGCCATCCCTTGTAAGATGTGCATGCGCCGTGGCGCTGAGTGCATTGTCGATCCACTCAATACCGGTATCATGGATACATCCGTTTAACATTGTCGTAAAAATCACGTTGGAATTGGGTATGGCGTTATAGGGAAATATCGGCGTAACGATGGGTCTAACTATACCCTTGGAAGACTATTCCGGAAATTTGTATCACTAGGAGTTAAGGTCCACCACTGGATATATGGGTATCATCCACACACGCAGCACAGAAAGATGCTGTTTTCCATTGCGTATTTGTACAACAATCAAACATTTCGTATTCATACATCAACGTTGACATCAACCACACTATCTTAGTGGCTTCCCCCTCGCACCCCCCACCATAACCGTCTCCGGCGCCTTGCCCGTCTCACTCATAAACGGCAAACTCGTCTCAAGCACCTTGCTTCCATCCACCAACAGTCCATTGCCCTTCCTCTGATCCTCAAGATAAGCCGTCTTCGCCCTCTTCTCCTCAAGATACTGTTTCCTCTCCTTCGTCAACACCCATTCCTTGGGAAACTCCGCCCGTTTCTTCGGCGTATGATGTCTGAAATCAAACGGCACATCTTCAAACGTGTCCTTGCCTTCCTTCGCTTCTTTGATAATAGCAGACAGGGTTTCGCCTAGGAACCGCTTGTTCTGCGCCTGTGTATCGAATTTCTCGCACGAGAGCTTGACGATGTTGGTGGAGGGGTTGTAGCGGGGTCCGGCGAGTTTGATCACTTTGGAGACTTGCTGGGTGGTAAGGGAGTGGGAGGCTGTGAGGTCGTTGGGCGAGAACTCGACGACGACTTTGTTGGCGGCTGGGTGCGATTCCCCGAGGTAGGAGGTGTAGCGGAAGCGGAAGGGTGTTGCGGATGTGGGGGGTTCGAAGGGGCGGGCGAGGTCTGGGGAAGCGTTAGTTATTTCATCCCGTGGATGGTTGGATATATGGTAAACGTACGGCTCAAAAGCGGTAACTCCCACGCAATCAACCGCGCATACTCCCTCAACTCGCGGTGCTGCTCCAACTCTCCGTGTCCGTGACTTGTCAGGTCGTCGCCGTAGTAATCCTCATCTGGTCCCATGCTCTCTTCTCCCTCGGCCCAGAACCCAGTCGATACCTTCCTCTTGTCATCCTCTTCGATATCGAAGTCTTCGTCTGTTTCCAGGCCAAAGTCTTGGGTTTGCGGGAGACCGCGTTTTCCCTTGCGCAGGGCGTCGCGGACTACGTTCGGATCGATCTCTGCGAGGGAAACGCGGAGGTTCTCCAACATGGCGGATTCGCGCTCTTGCGGTGTCATGTCTTGGAATGCCTTTGACTGCGTGGTGTTTGAGAACGACGATTGAGGTAATTCCGGCGCCAATTCTTCCAAAGTCTCAGTCGGTGCCTTTGCATCCGCAGCGGTTACGGAGCCCTCTTTCGTGGGTTCGTTGGCGTGCCGCCGCGGCGTTGTGGATATTGGCCGTTGCCATTGTGCAGATGTGTGTTTCGGTGCGGCGAGCGTTCGTATCCGCGAGGGGCATTGGCGTGACTGCAGCAGCAGTCTTCGTGGTATTGACGCCATTGGATGTGGTTGGGCGGGTGATGCTGTCGTCGACTTTTCGCGATGCAGGAATGGCTTGGCGATGGGGTGCAAAGTGTGGCCGTGCGTTGGACCAATTGGAACTAAGATGGCCCCGACCTTCGCCGCCGTCCTGGCATCGTGACCATCTTCACGCCGACTTGATTTCGACTTTTGGTTCTGATCTCGAGGGCAGTTGATGGCTAGACTGATCACGCTTACCCAACACTATCCCTCGATATCTTGACATCCATCACATCCACCATGGCTTGGAACTGGACGTCTGATTCGAAGCTCTGCTTCGTGACTACCGGAGCAACGGCGCCATTTACCGAGCTCATTGAATCAGTGCTGACTCCGACATGTCTGGATGCACTACGCGAAGATGGATTTACACATCTCTTGGTCCAATACGGATCTGCCGATTATGTGTACAAACAGTTCTCAAAACTCGCTTCAGCATATATGCAGGAGACTCCGTCAAAAGGAGACCTCGTTATAGATGGTATAGATTTCAATCCGGACGGACTAAAAACCCAGTTCCAGTTGGTGCAGCGGTCGAAAGGCTTGGTTATCTCTCATGCTGGTACTGCACAACCACTTCATTTGGTCGATCCATCTAACGATGCATAGGATCTGGTTCTATCCTCGAAGCACTCCGCTATCAGATTCCACTCATCGTTGTGCCAAATACTGGATTACTGGATAACCACCAGGAAGAGCTCGCTGTTGCAATGGAACGGAACAACTACCTTGTCCGTGGCGACGTCACGTACGTCATTCTTGACTTTAATGCTTTCTCGTACTAATGATTTTGTAGCAATCTTGCGCCAGCGATCAAGAAGTCAGATGATTTCAGGTTGAAGATGTCACAATTCCCACCCATGACCAGTGGGAAACATCGTGAGACTAAGAGCTTCGCGGCGATCATGGACGAGACGACGGGTTATATGGATTGATGCGACCATCATCAACACCTATTCGATTTTCACCCCCGGGAGAACACGAATTCCAAGGGACTTGAGGGATGGTATGATGCTTGGTAGAAGGTCACGCTGTTCGGCATAGCTCGTGTCTTGGATACTCAGGTCTGAACTCACACCACCTTCAACCTACATGCGATTGAACAAGAAGCAGAGATATGTCACTATCTCAAGGAATGACATTGTCGCAGTTGGGTACTATGTCGCTCCTTCAACGCATCGATGCGGCAGGAGGTATCAGGAGGAGCAGGTCGACACGGTTGGAAACTGCGTCACCTGTCACTTCCATTGGGTCACGGCGTGGAACCGAGATTGGTTACTCCGGGTATCTATTGTGGTAGTCGCCTCCCCTTCGCTCTGCATGCGGGTTTGCAGCTGCTCGGTATTTCACTGTATACGCACCTACGACGTTTGTACCTGAGCTTTATAGATGGTATCCACAGGCTTGTACCACCTACTTCACTCCAAGAAGCTTTCACTTTCAAACTACCACTTCGCTTTCTCGTTGGACTTTCTTTCTCTGCTTTACTGCACCTCGATAATCTGGCACAGATACAGCAAACAGTCAAACCCACACGCAATCCAGCATGCGTATGCAGTCTTTCATCACAACGCTGGTGGCCGCTGTAGCTTCCGTTGTAGCAGCCGCGCCGAGGTAAGTACCCTTCAGTACGATTTCAGTCTGATAGGCTCACCACATCTGCAGTACCCTTCATGGCCGAAGCGTCGCCTTTGACTGGGGTACCGAGAAAGTGCGAGGTGTGAACATAGGCGGTTGGCTTGTCGTGGAACCGTAAGCAAACCTACACCCATTGTTTGCTTCTCCTGACACTACCAGGTTCATCACACCATCCATCTTCGAGAAGTACGACTCAGAGGAATGGCCGGTCTTCGACGAATGGACGCTTTGCGAGCGACTGGGCTACGATGCTTGTGCCGATGTGCTAAAGCAACATTGGGATAACTTCGTCTCATTGGACGACTTTTGGAAGATCAAGAATTCCGGCTTCAACGTCGTGCGCATTCCCGTCGGTTACTGGAGGTAAGATTTCGCATAACGACGATACACGATTCATACTAACTCCAATCTCCTCAGCTACGTGGAGCCCTGGGGCCCTTACATTGCCGGTGCGGCTCCCTACCTCGACGCCGCAATCGATTGGGCGCGCCAAACCGGCCTCAAGATCATCATTGACCTCCACGGCGCACCCAAATCTCAGAACGGCTTTGACCACAGCGGCCACACAGCATCTTGGCCATCCTGGGGTGATGCCGAGAGTCTGAGCCACACACATGCTGCTCTCAGTGTGATCTCACAAAAGTACGCCAGAGCAGAGATGCAAGACGTCGTGATCGCCATCCAGTTCCTCAACGAGCCTTTCCTATTGAAGCTCGATCGGGAGATGGTCAAACAATTCTACAACGACGCGTACTGGAGCCTACGAGATATCAGCGACACACCCGCCATGATGCACGATGGCTTTGAGAACCCGTCTTGGCTGAACGGTTTCCTGACTACCAAAGATGGTGCGAGCAATGTGATCGTCGATCACCATGAGTACCAGATTTTCGGAGATGGTATCAACGGCATGTCTATCGACCAACACGTCGCTCTTGCGTGTAACTCTGTATGTCACAGGCTCTCTGCCACCCCACCGGTAAACATGCACTAACCCCTACCTTCCAGGTCAGCAATTACGACGGCTCCGACAAATGGACCAGTAAGCCCCGCCCATTCCCTCCCCTTCCGTCCGCTCCCCTCCCATCCGCACACTAACCCCCCACCCCAGTCGTAGGCGAATGGTCCGGCGCCTTCACGGACTGCGCCCCGCACCTCAACGGCTTCCACCTGGGCTCCCGCATGGAAGGCAGTTTCCCCGGCTCTTACTACATCGACACCTGCGCGGGTAAATCCGGACCTGTCTCCTTGTGGTCTCAAGACTGGAAGAACAGCGTACGTCGCTATATCGAGGTCCAACTCGATGCGTATGAGGCCAAGACCAAAGGATGGATCTTTTGGAACTTCAAGACTGAAGGGGGCGCGGGTGAGTGGGATTTGTTTCAGTTGATTGATGGGGGCGTTTTTCCGCAGCCGTTGGAGAGTAGGTGGTTTGAGAGGGCTTGTACGAACTTTTGAGGTGTAGTGGAGTGGGATGGGAGACGGGTGTAATGTTGTGGTCGACGGGTGATGGGGTATGAGGTGGTACTTGTGTTTGGGTATGTGGCATCTTAGTGGATATGTACTGACATCACATGCAATACAAACAATCACCTGGCTATCCGCTCAGTCTCTGCATTCCATGGTCAGGTTTTACGCAGTCTTGATATTTCATTCTCACCAACCGATCAAAGCCAGGTGGTACATGACTGAGCGCGTGCAACTACACTAGCTTGAGGATGTCCTGTGGCCTGCCGACACTTGTGACACTTTGCGGTACAAGATGTGCATCTACTTTGATTATCATTATATATAGTGTTTTTCCGATGCCTATCGTGGACCTCCCATCTATATACCCAAACTCTACTTTGCCCGTACGTTTCGTTGGGCGCTAATCACCTACATATATACATATATATCCACCTTGCCAAATCCCCCGCACTCCAAACTTGTTGAAGGTCCTCAGACGTAGAACCTTCCGATATGTGTGGCTCGCCTGCCTACAGCAATAACATCTGCTCAGGGTTGCCTGCTGGCTTTTGGGGTTAGATCAATGTCAACAACGAGTGCATCGCGAGCATGGAATGCATGGAAGAGTGCGTTTTGTGGCCTACATATACATTAAATGGCTTTACAATGGGAGAAGTTGTGCATGTCGTTCGAGTACCGGCTTTTGTACAGTATGATGTGCACGAACCTTCGTAAGTCCTATCTGCTCTATTTCTATAGATTCTGCTAATAATAGGAGTGTCCCTCCGCGTATAGCGCAGAGCTGCAGTACTCGGTCACTTCTTGTACGAGATAGTCAAACGGCTGACGATGACGTACCTCGCGGATATATACTCGAATCGCATGCTACTCTGCGCATTCTCCCTATATATACATCGACTCTGATTCCAGTGCATTCGCCTATTGGCTCATGTTGCGGAACGCTGCGCGCGTCACACTCATGATCAGCGCATGCACCGTCTTGTGGTATACACAAGTATATCCGGTCGGACATCGAGCTCGGTGTCGTTGCGCTATATACGAAAGCTGGTATGTAACCAGACTATTTCCCGTTGTTGTATTGTGGATTTAATGCTGAGCTTGTACGTCAGACTGCGAACACAACTGACATCTCCTCAGGTTGTACGGGTGCCAACTGCTTTGACTGTGGAAAGCGCCGATGGTCACTGCCACGATGGTTGTGCGATGTCTGCCCGTCGGCAACTCGCAGTATATACACCTTGCAACAGTCTTTCGGCTTTATAACGCATCGCCATTCGCCATGGCAATATGCATGATTGACTCTGGACTTGCTTCAAAACTACATCCACTGGTACTGCGATGGGGCAGAGCGACGAGGCGCACACAAATGCATCCCATGCATAATTTTACTCTCGACTGGAGAGATTACAACCGCGAGAGGCTTCCTTCAAAAACTAGATATCGCTCGCGTGCTATCCTCATCATTCAATTACGAGAGCAGTATGCAAGTCCAACGCGCAAACTCTGCTCGTAAGAAAAATTGTCCTGCAAGGAGGAAGTTTCTGATACACAACCCTGCTGCGATCACAAAGTCCAGAACCGCACATCATCATTTTCACCTCTCCGCACACCCGTCATTTACTATTTTTGCGCCGTGCGCACCGGAAGACGTGGGCTTCCCCGCTCGCCACGACCACGGCCCTCCTCTCATCCGCATTGCGTGTCTGTGTTGCGTGCTCGGATCTCACGAATCTTATCGGACAGACGCTCGGAGAGGAGGGGTTGATGCGCATGTGAAGTTCTGCTAGATAGGAGGAAATCCAACAGTTTAAAGTGTACGGAATTCCGCAGACGCGCGCGAATGAAGGTCACTCCCACTGCCGCACATGCTGACGTGAAGTACCGAGCCAATTGCCTCGGTTTCCACGGATTCTTAGTCGTTTAGCGCTGATTGCCGGTGCCGCGCTCGCTAGTTAGGGCCTGGGAACTGCAGCAACCAGCACAACGGTTTTGCGCCAAGGACTGGGTACCAATTTTGGGCTGTCACTGGGCAATGCGTGGTCTTCACCCCTTCTTTTGATCGCAAGGCTGATAGTCGATCTGCGTGGCCCTGTCTGGGAAACCAAATGCACAGACTCGGGTTGCGATGGCATCGTCCAGATTATAAGGCGGTGGTCAAAGAGCGTTGTGTTCGCCCCGTAACGCGTCCAAACTCCTTGGGCACGAACGTCGCCAGGAGGAGCCTAACTGCTTTGGGACATCGCGTTTGGGCACCGGCCGGCTAGTGCTACTGACATGCACCGAACCACGGTCGAAAATTTCGAGTCTGTCATCAAAGTTCATCAACTTGCTGTGCGCATATTCAACAAGCAGGTTGATGCTGGATTTCGATGATGACCTTGCTTCACAGACCAAACCTTGGGCTGCTGGATGCGCTTTCCAAGATGCATCGCGAAGGGAGTAACTCCTTTCTGTCAATAAAGACAACTTTCACATGACGTCTGGTCCACGTCCACGACCCGCATCGTTCATGCAAGGAAAAGACTCCGTGGGGTCCTCGGAAGCTGCGTAATGCAGACGAAACGTGGGAGCACAGACGAAAAGTAATGGGAAACCTCGAAAATACAGTGCGAAAACCGACTGTCGAAAAGCTGTTGCTGGATTTTAGAGTTTCGGACCGGTTTACGTCGCCTTGTTTGGCAAGCCTCAACAGCCCAAGGCGCCTCATTACCAACGGCTTTAACGCGAGCGCTCTGGGAAATTGAGCACATGTCATCGGATCGTAGTGGGAGTGTGTTCTGGACCAGCTCGCTAATGAATCACTCCACATTATTCTCCGACACATCCCAGCGATCATGTTTCGCATCACATGGGATGCCTTGGGTACTGATGGGTTCTGTCGTGGAAGTGACGAGTATCGCAGCTGTCTCTATGGAAACGTTCGTGCATGGACGGAGTTCACTGACATCTGTAATATGCACTTCAACGGCTTTCTGAATGGTGAACCAGACTTTTGTTGTTTGGTGTGCATGTAGCTAAGGCATAGGCGAAAAACACACCCCGGTCCTCGTCTTTCTGAGGTCATCGGATGAGAGTCCGAACCACAACATCGCCCCGCCTCAGCAGCATTGAGCCAATGAGGCGCTTTGCCGGACAGTCGCTGGACTATTGACCGAACGGCTCTGCATGGATCAACCGTTTTTCTGGCGTATTACGAAGATCGCCCCGCCTTGCTTTGCGACTGTTAGCGGGGCCGGTGGACGCGCAGCTGTGTTTCCCAGTTTCAGCTGTATTTGTACCCGTGGCGCCCGTGGTCAACACAACAACAACAATCACAAAAAAGCAACTAGCATGCCCCTATCAACATAAACACCCCGCGCGAACCACTCCTGAAACATTGAACTCTCTTCGGACCCAGGAATCGAACTCAATCGAAATCAATCGCTCTCTGCCAGGATGTCGACTACCATTGGCGTGCCGTACGACGACCTTCGTCCCCATGTGCTGCGACAGAAGAAGTCGTTCTTCCAACGGCTGAACGAAACACACGACCAGCTCCTTTCACACATGCGGTCGTTGAAAGAGGATCCGGTGCTTTCGGTCAAGCAATCAGCGGAACGCACGCGGGCGTCATCGACAACATCGCTCACATCCGTACCGGAGTCGGATCGGGAAAGCTCCCAGGACACGACACGATGCACCGAATTCGACCTCGAGACCCCGATCTCCAGCGGATTCCTGTCCCCGCCCATCTCACCCGTCGAAGGCAGCTTCTTCCCCATCCAGCAGTTCCTGATGCCCATGGACCGCAAGCCCAGCAAAGAATTCATCCAAGGCATGCAAGGCTACGTGCACTGGAAGCAAGCAACCTACGAGTCCACCCTCAGCCCTCCCATCTCCCCTCCCCAAACGCCGCAAAGCAGCTACTCCTGGAGCTCCTCAAGGAGCACCCGCAGCGAGATGTCCGACGAGGAGATGGACGACTGGCTCGACCGGCCCATGGACGCAGACGTGCATCGCTTCCGCAAGATCTCCGCCTCTTCGCTGGAAGAATCGTCTGACTCCGACGAAGACGAGAAGAAGATCCACGTCATCCAAGAGCAACCAGAGGACGAAGACAGCGCGTCGCGCGAAGAACGCCAGCACATCTCCGCTATGTGGCGGGAGACGTGGTGCATGCGCGACTCTCAGGCTGATATCTCGTTCGAATACCAGAACGGCGAGATCGCGCCCGAAGCAACGCTGAAGGCTTCACCAAAATCAAACAAATCCAAGAACCGCGAGTCCAGGTTACTATCGCTACCGGACGAACTCCTCCGCAACATTGCGCTTCACGTGCCGCAGGAGCACACGCAGCCTTTCCGGTTGAGCTGCGCAAAGTTCGATACCCTTGTTCAAACACCACTGTGCTCTACTTGAGCGAATTCAGAAACATTTCCTTTGTCATTTTGTTATCGCGTCCGACGTTTGTCGCGACTGCAGTTATATACACCGCCCCAAATCGGGAGCTAGAGAGAGAAGCCGCGAGGCACCATTACATTACCGCATTTCATTGTCTTGAGCAGTTCAATTTTCTGGCGGAAGAGTATCGCGTCGGAGACGGTCGGCCTGCCAATCCACATACTGCGTCGAACGAAGACAGCATCAAAGAGATGATGTCATCGACACGAGGGATTGGGTAGGCGGGTGAGATTCAAGTCTGGTGTTCAGATGGATATCATTGGATACATAATATTTATTAGTGTGAGCCATTAGATGGATGAGAGTTGGGGTATACATTAGACGAGACAGAGACAGAGAGAGAAACATAAGAAAGACATTACCATCACCATCAAACTTCGTTCCTGCCTCACACCATCTCCTTCGCTTGTGGTCTCTGCTGATACGTCCTCCTGCTCTCGTAGATGTCATGTGAATGCATCGACTCAGTGACATCTACCTTTGTCGTCACTGTGATGTTGCCCATGCCGCCACTTCCATGTGCTTTGCTGTGTAGCCTCGTGTCGCTCTCCGTGCTCCCCCGTTCCCCGCTCCTTGAGCTTCCCTCGGATGGACTCCTGCCTAGATCTCCACCTTGCTTGGTCGCCGCATCGATTGTCGTGAGCATGTATGACTTGCCAGCAGCACCATGACCTGCGTACTCTCCCTCTGATGTCTTGTTCGATGCAAGAGGGCCGTAGCTTTTGACCGCAGAGCGCTGCTTTGTACCTTTTCCGTATGCATCTGAGAAGTATCGCGGTTGCGAGTTCTTGCGGGAGCCGCTGCCGTATGTGGACACGAGGATGGATCGAAAGAGCGGTTTGAGGCAGGGCAGATTACCGGCGACGATACCGACGTTGCATTCGACAACGGTCCAGATGGTCATGTCGCGTGAGTCCCAGAGGAGGTCGCCTTCCCGCCCGTAATGAGGAAGGTAGGATAGTTTGACCAAAGCGGCGACTGTAGCGAATGTACCAAGGCCGAGGATACAGATGAGGGACGCTTTGTGGCGGCGGTTCATTTGCACGCCCCACAGCATAGGAATCTGCATGAGTATATTAGCCAAGTCAATGCAGTGGGCGGGTCTGGAGGCACTTGCAGGTATGCCCACCGAGAACGCAATGTCGGTGATGATATTCAGTATGATGTTCAGGAAGCCGAGGGCTTGTCTTGTCTGGATGGTCCAGCATGTGCCTTTGACGCTTTGATCCCACATGAGACTTAGGGGTTGGCATTGCGTGACGACTGTAAGGGCGCAGCCGATGGTGTAAACTGTCATGAATACTAGGACTGGTTAGCTTCGCATATTGCTATCAGAGAGTTATGCACTCACCCATGATGCCGATAATCAAGCGCCTGTATAACCGTCCGACCGCAATCCGAAGGAGAAAGAACCCCACAGAGACCTTGACGAAACATATGGCGAACAGGAAGATCGGCTGCGAAATGAGGTTCAACCTCAGAGCGGCTACGAAGTCTTCATCTTTGATGTAGTCGATGTGTTTCCCTGCGCCCATATGAACCTGTGGTATAACAAGGCATTGACCAGCAATGCACTGCAGAGCGTTAGCAATTGCGACGAATTCAAAGACATCTGTTTCATACCAATGTCATAGCCAACAACATCACATAATCCTGATCGCACAAAGTCAGTGTTGTTCACCCATGCCTTGCCAGCGGAGTACTCACGTCCCAACCAACATTCCTGATCATCTTAACTCGGACATAGAACCTCGCAATCGTCGTGAGCACGGCCACGACGGTGACGGTTAGCGTGCTCGCGAGGATGGTAGGACCCTGATCTTCGTAGGGTCGCATTGGTGGCATGGCTGCGCCGCTTTGTTGCATCGTGGAAAGCACGTCAATTGAAGGTGAAGGATTCCGGATCACGCAAGTTTCTTCGAAGTTCCAGCAAGATGCTTGCACTATATGCAATATAGTACCAGCCAGCGGGAGGTCGCGACGACGTCAGGGGTTTCACATGGCGTACGTCTTGAGACCAGCAGCTCCTGCCTGCAAGACCTTAAACCGCCACACGGAAGGACGGAGAGAATACAGTTAACGCAAACCTTGTTTTCTGGCATCTGCGATCCATCACGCGGCGCAAGAGGTCGGGCTCATCGAATTTGGTACCGAGCCATAACGACATGTGCTGGCGAGAAACCGTCTGGACTAGCCTCGCTACACCTTGAAGGAATGGTGGCTGTGGACGGCTGGTTCGAGACGAAAGTATGGGTCTTGGCGTGGCAGACTGACGGGGCAGGAAATAGTGTCCCTTGCATCAAGAGTACCCCTGCAGACGTAGAGTCTCAAGTGCAGGGTCTCGGGGCACGGCGCTGGTAGGGTAATCTAAGTGCGGTCCTAAAGAACCTCGGGAGTTGCGACGGCACTGAGCTGTGGCTGAACGCCCAGTATAGCGGCACGTTCTGACAGTAGTGTATGGTTTGGATGGTCATTGAAGCTACACTTCGTGCTCCCAGCAAGTGAAGATGATTGACCCTACCCGCAAAAAGCAGACAAAGATGCGTGACGGAGCTACCGGCCACGTGGGTATGAAGCTGCCAAGGTAAGGCAGCGAGGTACTATCCAAAGTACCGCATGAACCGCTCTCTAGAAATCGTTAAAGCGAGTGATGAAGAGCTAGAAGCTGCATGTCATACCGTTTACTGCACATCTTCAAAACTAGAACACTCCACTGTGCTAGTCTGGAGCACGGGCATGTGGAGAATGATTTCGTCAATACGACCGAGCATTGATAGGAGAAGAGAGGAGTCCGCGGATCAACCATCAGATTGAGGACATAGATGGTATCAGGCCATGTAGAGAAGGGCCGTTGCGGGAAAGTAGACGTGAGCAGATCCCCCGGGCCGCGTAGGCTGTGCTTGAGCGCGTCGTCTGCAGGCAATCTCGAGAACTCACCGAAACCATACTGCAGTCCATCTACTGCAAACCGAGGTAGGACTGAGAGAGCTGAGAGATCGGTTAATATCTACTGCGCTTGTCGCTTCCAGGCGCCTTGTAAGGAAGGTCGTAACAGCCGGCACGCTTCCAGAGACTCGAGAGGTTGGGCGTAAGCCAATGACTGCGCCAGAATGGGGCCTCCCGTGCGGCTGCACGTTAGATTCGCAATCGAGATTAACCGGTAGCTTGGAAGTACTGGAGGCCTCACTGGCCTTGCGCTCGGTGTGAATATGGAGCGGAGGAAGCGGGACGGGGAGTCGGCAAGACGGATCTCATCCCTTAGCGTGGCCTAGCGTCATGGCACGATTGCGCCACCAATGTGCAGCGGCATAGAATGCTTAGCAGTCTTCACCTAACACGCACGATATCCGAGCGACCAGACCCGATGCAGGCCTCTGAATCATGGAAGGATCAGTACACTTTCCAGGGAATCTTCGCAAACCACATGGCTCTGCCGCCAGGAAGAATATTTCCTCTCCTGCACGTGGGCGGGTCGCGGCTCATTATGCAGGTCTCGGACGTGATGGCCTGCAGACGTGGAACAGACTGGTATCAGGGCATCCTCGGCATGAAAAGATAGATTTACGGACATGACCGAGGTAGAGTTATCGAACTACTTGTTGTATGGGTAACTAACGATTGCGGAGCTCATACATTACTCGCAGCCGGCACGATTCAGAATGCTGCGCGCCCATCATGTTCCCGCGCATCAACTCTGGGTCTTTATCCAAACGACGCTAGGCCCGTGGCCATCCGAAGACCGGGCAGCCTTGACATGACACTATGGGTACACCGGCGCCATATGAGTTGTCCGGCAAGCTACTTCCGATCTTGCCATGCACATGTCGCCGAGCGATGGCTCTTCGAGGGCTCTTCGTATGGACTCGCTTGCGTACACGACCCGGTTCACAGGTAGCTTGCCAATCTAGCCTCAGGGTCCTTGCGCTCAGGGCATAACTATAGTCGGAGATGGAGGTAGCACTGGCTCCAGGCACCAGAAAATTATTGGCCCCACACGTGGCATCGCCTTGCCATGCTCCAATGCTCCGCCATCAGACGGAGATAGCAAGACTAGATGCGGTGTACAGCACTGTTCCAGCAAGGTCGTGGTGGCTTCGGCATGTGCTCGCCACCGACCCCGGCAGTGAGCATGGCAGGCTCAATCGGTAGCGGTATCTGATCATTTCTCTGAAGTATATGTATGGGAGCGGCACGTATTTCTTTTGTTCATCAGCACTCAGTTCTTCTGCTAAACAAGCCGCTTCCTGATCCATCAGTTCCATTGGTCAACAGACAACATGCGTTTCAACTCTCCCATCGCACTGGCCCTGCTCGCTGGAACTCTATCACACGCGCTACCAGCTCCACAAGATGCGCCGATAGACCCATCCTCGCTACCGACTGCTCCCTCGAGCGATCCTTCAGTCGCAAGCGAACAACTTGAGCAATTGGCTCAGTTCGCTCAACAACAAGTCGAGGAAGCACTTGCAGCAACTTCGTCAAAGCGAGCCGCTTGCACCTGGAACAATGTGTCGGTACGCAAAGAATGGGGCGCCCTGACGAAGCCGGAACGCAAAGCCTACACCGATGCCGTACTCTGCCTCCAGAAGAAGAAGGCCAACACGCCTGCTTCACTCATCCCAGGAGCAAAGTCTCGCTTCGATGACTTTGTCGGCAACCACATCTTGAAGACTATGGAGATTCACTACACTGGTACCTTCTTGGCATGGCACAGGTACTTCACCTGGCAGTATGAGCAAGCTCTCAAGAATGAGTGCGGCTACAAGGGGACTCAGCCCTACTGGGACTGGGCAAAGACTGCTGCTAGCGGTCTCGAGAAGTCGCCAATGCTCGACGGATCTGCCTCCTCCATGTCCGGCAATGGAAAGTTCATTCCCGGCCAGGGACAAGTTGTCATCGCAGGCAGGGGCGAACCATACATCTACATCCCCGCCGGTACTGGTGGTGGCTGTGTAACGAGCGGTCCTTTCAAGGACATGAGTAAGTCATCCATACACACCCTAGATGTTCAGTCAGATACTAACAATTATTTCAGAGGTCAACCTTGGCCCAGTCGCTCTGAGCACAACCAACGGAACCGAGATCGCAAACGGCGACGGCCTCTCCTACAACCCCAGATGTCTGACACGCGACTTGACCGACTACAGCAACAAGAAGTGGGCCAACGCGACCGCCATCGCCGACCTCATCATCAACAAGAAGGATATCTGGCAATTCGAGATGGTCATGCAGGGTGTACCAGGAACAGACAGCCTGGGTGTCCACGGCGGTGGTCACTACTCCATGGGCGGCGACCCCGGCCGTGACTTTTTCGTCTCGCCCGGTGACCCGCTCTTCTACCTCCACCACGCCCAGATTGACAGGACTTGGTGGATCTGGCAACAGCTCGACCGCAAGACGCGCACGAGCGAGGCTGGCGGTATCTCTGGTACTGGCACCTTCTTGAACATGCCTCCCTCCGCCAACACCACCTTTGACACAACCATCAACCTTGGCTATGCTGCGGATGGCACAGAGAGGATGGAGGACTTGATGAGCACCACTGAGGGACCTTTCTGCTACATCTACGTATAAGCTTGAATGACCGTTATGACACACATCTAATTCGACTGTATATACAAAATAATTAGTAATTAGACACAAAAGCAGCAAGTTTTAAGAATCAACCCAACATCCACTTTGTGTCGTTCTTCGCATGTTTTACAGAGGACGCCATGGCCTGCTCAGGTACATCCGTCGCAACTGCCGAGCCCCGATCCAGATCCACATCTTCACGATGACCAGGTGTCTGTTAGGGTTTTAAGTAGTAATCTTAATATATGTTCTATAGGAGCGAAGGCAGCAGAACTATAAGTATAAATTCTATAATACTATAGTTACTTATTTCTAGAAGTAGAAATTTTATATAAGCTACGCTTAACTTTTTTTTATTACTATAAAATCTCTACTATTATTATTATATTTGCTATTTACTATAGTATTTACTACTCTTACTAATTCTAATTACTTTAGTACTAATAAGTTTAGAACTATTACTATATAAGTATTAGACTCTAGCCTATACTTTAAGTAATAAGTCTAACTTATATATGCTAAAATTATTAGCTTAGTAAACGCGTACGTTTAATATAAAAACTTAATTATTATAATTAGTATTTATATTAGCTTTACTTACGTTCTAAGTAAATTATAGTTAATATACTTAAGTAATATTAGATTACTTATACTTAAGAAAATTACTACGCTTAAAGCTCTTTATAAAAATACTATTATTATACTTAAAAATAAGGCTATAACCTTTATACTTAATACTTAGTTATAGTTACTTATAAGCTTAAGAAATAGGGTTTATAACTACTAAACTTACTAAGTACTTAGACTATAAGCTTAAGAAGAAAGCTAACTAGTAAATAAATAAAGAAATAAAAGCGTAAAATATATAAAGAATTTAGTAGATTATACTATAGAGACTAGACAAATTAATTAGTATATCCTAATGCCTAATACCTCTAAAATAATACTAGACACCAGGGGATTCACGATAACGTATACGTTCTAGAATTCTCGCACACTACGCAACAGCATCCATCGCGTTTAAACTCCGATACCACCGAGACCTTGCTGTGATCGGGCTAACAGTAGTTATCGAGCCAGGGTAAAGATTGGCTGGTGGCGGCGTTGATGATGGTTCCATGATGGCTACAGCTCCGCTATAAAGACGCGCATTCTCAGCCAAGCTTTCCATAGCTACCTATCAACGAAACAATCGAGTCAAAACCCCATCATGTCTCTCAAATACAACAAAGTCCTCGTGCTAGGCGCGACATCCGGCATTGGGTGGGCGCTCGCCGAGAAGATAGTCCAACACGGCAAACACGCCATCATCGTTGGCCGCCGACAAGAAAAGCTCGATGAATTCCAGTCGAAACACGGCAGCGACAAAGTCTCGACATACGCCTTCGACATCACCAAGCTAGACGAAATCCCCAAGTTCGTCAAAGATGTAACAACTGCGCATTCAGACCTCGACTCCATCTTCCTCAACTCGGGCATCCAGCGCGGTTTCGACTTCTCCAAGCCCGAGACCGTGGATTTGGATCTGCTAGAAATGGAGTTTAGGACGAATTACCTGAGCTACATGCACCTCACCACAGCATTCACCCCCTTCCTGCAGAAGCAAGAAAAAGAAACCAGCCTCATCTACACAACCTCAGGCCTCGCCCTCATGCCCCTCCCCCGCTGCCCAAACTACTGCGCTTCCAAAGCCGCACTGCACCACATGATCCTCGTCCTACGACACCAGCTAGGTAACGGACCGGGCAACATTAAGGTGATTGAGATATTCCCGCCGGCGGTGCAGACGGAGTTGCATGATGAGAAGCACCAGCCTGATATCAAGGATGGGGGTAATATTGGTATGCCGTTGGCGGAGTTTACGGAGGAGGCGTGGAAGGGGCTGGTGGAGGGGAAGGAACAGATTCCGGTGGGGTTTGTGGGCAAGGCGTTTGATGCGTTTGAGAATAAGAGGCAGGAGATGTATAGGCAGATTTTCTTGTCGGAGAAGTAGATATCATGGGTTCAAGGGCTAGTATGTGTTCGAGGAAGCATGGATGGATGGGATGGCAGAGTGGGGCCTGTTGGTACCCAGAAATTCAAGCCACATTTGGACCCTGATGTACAGGCGCAAGGAGATGTGCCGTTGAGAAAACCATCGTTTGCTATGAGCAAGTGATGGCAAAAGAAACAATCCCATCAGACGCGTTCCTAATAAGATCAATGGCTGTTTCAGTGAAGAAATAAAGTCGGGGCAGTTGCGCAGCCAACAGGCGCACAGCCCCAATGCGGCGCAGACGTTCCGAGTGGTGTGGTGCTAGGCATGCTGCCGCCCGTATCAACTCCACCCCGTCTCACCAACTCTTGTCGCGCATTCTCTGACCGACTTCTCCTTACAATCTGCCTGAGCGTCTTCATACAAGCGATATTTGCGCATTATACGCGAAAGAGAAACTCAAAACATACTCAACATGGCGGACAGCTTCAGAAACGCGATGATCAACCGATCTCTCCGCGACATCAAGAACGTAAGGCACCTCCAGCCGCTGCCATTGGTCTCATATTAACGATATGTGTGTAGAACCTTGAATTCCTCGTCGAGTCCAACGTTCTCACCCCGGCGCAACACGACACCATCGCCGCGCAACTCCCCGTCTCAGCGGAAAACAGCGCGCGCGCCCTCCCCGCCGTGCCCTCCGCCCAACTCTCGCAGATGAACATCCAGAGCGAGCCCACGCCTCCCCCAGAGAAGAAGAACCCAGCAAACATCGGCTACTACGCCGACAACACCGCCAACGCACCACCCCCAGCCTACCCCTCTGTCCCCGCCACACCCGCCGGTCCCCCAATCCTCGCCCACGCATCAGCAATGTACCAGTACAACGCGCAAGACGCCGGCGACCTCGCGCTTATGCCCAACGACAAGGTTGTTGTCACGGAGTACATGAACAACGAGTGGTGGAAGGGACGGAACGAGCGCACGGGTATGGAAGGTATCTTCCCTGCTAGCTACGTTCGCAAAGAAGAGAAGAGCGTTGTTCCTGCATACAATGGAGCGCCCGCGCCGAGTAACTACGGTAACATGCCGTTGGATGTTGCGAGTGGTGCGCAGCAGGGTGGGCAGGTGCAGCCGGCGGGTGAGCCGAGTAAGATGGAACAGAATGGCAAGAAGTTTGGTAAGAAATTGGGGAATGCGGCGATTTTTGGTGCCGGTGCTACGATTGGTGGAAACATCGTCAACTCTATCTTTTAGATGGAGATGGAAGGGTGTGGGATTGGAAATGGGACATCGTTTTGGCGTTTGGAGGCTTGTTATCACGACGTGTTCGTTGCGGTCTTGTATGGAATGAACGAGGTTTCTATCGGAACTAATGTGGTATAGGAAGATTGAATATGAGATTTCTTCGCTTCTCAACACATATACTCACATTCTTCTTGTGGGAGTGTGGTTGTTTGCACTGCATCATCGCCATCGAGTCCTACTTCAAGGACATATTCGCGCCGGCATTGACATATCGCTGAAGCGTTTGACAGGCCTACCAACAGAGCCAACCACATACCAGTCAATGGCACTCCGCTCCCTCGTTTGCAGATCAAGCAGATCCGTTCATGTCTCCTCGCTTCACTGCCAGACACCACTGAAGTCGCTACAGCTTCGCACATCACTCACCGTACCACGTCTTAAACACGCAGCTCGAATTGGCACCGCAATGAACCGTCGGCAACCCCAACCCCTCGAACCCCCCAGCTTCTCCGCGGTCCAACAAGGCAACTTCGGTATCCCAGCCGCAGTTTCGAAATGGAATCCCTCGAACAGAACAACAGCCCCTACACGTCATCGTTCCTCCTCACCCCCATCTCGCGAGCCAGCGCCTAGACAGCGAAACCGCTCGTACGCCCCTCCCTCCCTGGTTCCTTCTCCGCATATTGAAAAGACTTCGAACTGCGCTGACCGACTCAACAAAGCATGTGGGCCCAAGCCCTTATTCTCTTCAACGTCCTTGGGACTCCCTTGTCGTATGGCACGACGCTGGAACACCACTTTACAACGGTATTCCCTACGCGTTCAATGCTTGAACTAGCCATGATACCGAGTCTACAACTCCTCTTCCTCTTCGCCTCGCCGTTGCCAGTCGGGTGTTTATACCGTTGCATACTCGACTTCAGTTCCCGACCGTGGGGCTGGAGAGTCTTGTTTGGAGCTGGTATCATCATGGTCATTGCGGCACAGTTCTCATTGTATGCAACACAGAGTTACATTGCAGTCTTGCTACTCCAAGGACCAGTTCTAGGCACCGCACTGGGGACCTGTTTTACGCTCAGCAGTCTAGTCCTCGCGGGCCACTACAGAAACGACGTTCCGCTCGTATCCGTACAATCAGGTTTCGCCGGCTTCGCAGGCGCAGTCGTGTATACCGCCTTAACTAGATTTGGCTACGAAAGTAGTGAAGATGGCAACGCAGCGCGCGTCCATCTCTACACCGGCGCCGTAATGTCCGCCACACTACTCCCCGCATTCCTCCTCCTCACCCGCCTCGATCCCCAAAAAGAGAAAGAATGGCCATCCACCCACCCCCTCCATCTCCTTATGCCCAAACACTTCCTTACCGATTTAAAAGGCGGCGGAATCTGGTTTCTCATCGGCTACATGCTAGTCTTTTCAGGAAGTCTCGTTTTCCCCTTCTACAGCATCCTCCTCCTCACCCAACCCCCTGGCCTCTTTTTCCCGGATACGGCGACATACAGCGTCCTTGCTATGTTGAGTGTTGCCGCTATCTCAGGCTCCGCCGTCGCCAATATACATGCGTTGAGGCGGGTTGGCCCGGTGAATATGTTTGTTGCTGCGGCGGTGCTGGGGGGTGCGGTCTGTCTTGCGCCTGTTTTCTATCCGAAACTTTATGTTGTACTTCCCCTTGCAGCCATGTATGGGATGGCGCTTGGGGCGGTGTTTTCGCTGCATATGGTTGTTGCGGCGAGTTTTCTTAGTAGGAAAGTAGGCGGGAGGTGGGAGGATGATATGCCGGCGAGGGTTGCGGTTGGTATGGTGTTGGCGGGGTTGGCTGCTTTTGGTGGTGTTGTTGGGGCTGCGGCGCTGATTGAGGGGAGTGAGCAGGGTGGGCGGATTGCGCTGAAGGTGTCGGGTGCTTGTATGGTTGGTGGTGGTGTGTTAGTTGGATGCGCGAGGTTGTGGCGGTGGAAGACGTTCTTTTATGCAGTCTAGAGTATATGATGCTTCTACAAGGGCTGTCAAGGGTCGTGGCACCATGTTTGTGTATTGGACTTTTTATTGATGCTATGTCTAGCAACTGGGGTATCAAATTATATTATTAAGTATCGCCGTCTCACCCTCTTCACGCAAACATTATGCGCAAAGGAACTTGCGCATCCAAGCATTGCCCTTCTCCTCATCCGCATCCCTAGTCAATTGACTATTGGCACGCGAAACATTGACAAACTTCGGCCATGTGTTGGTGAGAACAAGGTACTTGATCTCCTTCTCGGCAGCATCAAATACCAGCTCGTTGAACGCATCCGGAACCTCGACGTCAGCAACAGACTCGTCATCGTACAGCTCGCCCATACGGGACACAGCTTTAAGGTTCGCGCGTCCGAGCTTGTCGAGGCTAATGGCGTTGGAGGAGACGTGGTTGCTTTTGCCGGAGGTGTTGATGGGCAGATCGGAGGCGTCATCGGGCATGACGTTGTCGAAGGGTGTGGCATCGCTGACGGAAGACGATTCGGAGTTGCGGCGGCGGCCGAAGAGGAGATTTGCGGTCCTCTCAAAAACCATGTGGAGGAGCTTCATCTCTTTGGATGAAATGTTGATAGGAAATTCGGAAAACTCGAGGGAAATGAAGTGAGCGTAGATGCGCGTGGCGGCGAGGAACTGCCTGCGACGATGTTCGGCGATTGAGGACTTTGGTGAAAACCAGTAGAGGCGCCAGTCGGCGACATGGGTGAGGAAGCTGACGTTTTCGCCTGTTGATTGCAGTCAGTATACGATCGTGCAGTGTTTGTCTGCGGATTACTTACCAGAGAAATCCTTCAAGGCAGCGAATTGGAGCAGTGGCATGGCATTGGTGCGGAGCGCATTCTCCAGGGCAGTCATGGTCAGGATGTCGGACTTTTGCGAGTCGAATGACTGGAATGACTGGTTGCCGATGCTGACCTCCCCGCCAGACTTGAGTGTGGTCGTGTTCGAGTATTCACTGGTGCTCTTGACATCGATGGAGGCTGCGTCCAAGCCTGCCGATTTCTGGCGAGCTTCCCAGTTTGCGATTGCGTCGAGAGTCTCTTGGCGGAGTTTGTTGCCTTTGAGCACATCGATGATAGGGAAACCGATGCTGGAAATCTCCATGATGCAGAAGCAGACTGAGAACCACACTGGTGGAGGGAAGATGGCGTTCATGGGAGCAAACGCGGGAGTGTAGAGACCGATGAGCCAGAGCGGAGATGCGGGAAGCCTGCGGGAGTCAGTGACGAACGCGAACAAGCAATTCTTAGTACATACCCAGCAACACAGCAGATCATGGTCTGGAGGCGCCAACCGTGCACATCGCGGATGCCGCGAGACTTGAAGAGAATCCAAGGCGCGTATACCCAGGACCAGAATAGCTGCCACACGATTGATAGCCACCATTCCCAGCCCTTGCTGCACTTCATGCGCACTTCCATGCCGGTGCCGACAACGGTGTAGTCGATGATACCAAAGCCACTGTGGAACTTTCGGGATGCGAAGTAGACAAAGAGAGTGAGGGCCATCTGCACAGTGGTTAGATTGTGGCTAGATAGTGACTGCGGAAATTGCTCACCTGAACAGCCATGCCAATGCCGATGAAGATCAAAGTCCGCTCGATGTTGTCGGCACGCTCCATTCCATTCATGATCCTCTTCCAGCGGCTGTTGACGACTTCCTGGGCCTTCTTCTCATCGATGGGCTCATGGTCTTTCAACGAGCTCATACGGGCAAAGTGCTTCTGACGAGCGGCAAGGTGCAGGAACTGACTGTTCGAGGCATGGAACAGGGCCATTCCCAGGGGCACAAGAATCGACATCGCCCAGAACTCGACTGAGCAAGGAAAGACTGCGCCGAATGGGTAGGCTAAAGGTGTTCAAGTCAGCACAAGCTTGATGTCGGCAGATCCACGTGATGCAAAAGCATGTTTGGGTGTAGTAGGTGTGGGCGTACGTACATAGCGTGCAGAGGGCGCCATAGATGTGGAGGACGGAAACTCCAGCGAACAAAAGCGGCAGCCTTCGCATACGCAGCGATGGGTGTTGACGATGAGCCCATAGGAAAGCGAAACCAGACAACAGTGAGAGATTCCAAACAATGAAGATGGTAATGTACGTCCAGCCAACGCCGTCGAGGACAAGGAGTGGGTTGACCATGGTGTCAGTAGGAGAATGTTCAAAGAGCGTGATGAGTACTGAAGCTCGTTCGACGACACTGGTATCGTGAAGTTGGCAGACGCCTCCAACCTTATACAGACCGCCTCAGGCGTTGGAAGTTAATGAAAGTATCGGCGAGACGACAGGGCAAGAGGGTTCGCGGCATGGTGCAGGGTGCGAAGATCGACATTCTCTCCCGAAGATTCATCTTGGACGCGGGAGATGTGCCAGGGTGCGCGATGTCGATAAAGTTGTCAGTGTGCACCTGTCAGCAAACGATGTGCCGCTAGCTTCCACCGGATCGCAAGCCATTGTCGGATGCGGCTTCGCTCTATGCTGAAAAGGCTAGTCTACGATCTGTCAACTGGGCATCCTGGAGAATTCCGTGGATCGTCATTTAATCGCCCAATACCCCAGGATCACATCCCTTCCAGATGATGCGTCCTTGCTTTCGTACGGTTGGGCGTGAAACACCTGGTTGGTGTGCCTGATGTTTTGTTTTTCTGTTCAGATGCCGACTTCTCGGAGAGATTGACGCCCTGCATATATGATTGTCGCGCGGAGAAAGGGTAACACAGCCACATCAAGGCTGCGACTTCTGTCCTCGCTCTGGTTGCCATTCCGCGCGGTCGCGTCGATCCCAGGAACATGAGTTCGCCGACCTCTAACCGAGCCAGAACGCCGACGTTTCTGAGCGACCTATGCCGAATGGCTACTTACACTCGTCATCAGTATGACTCGCCTCCTTACAGCTGGCTCAGCCTGGCTGGCGTCCTCTATCCGGGTGCGCGGGTGTCCGGCCACGATGATTTTCACGGCAGGGCTCTCTTGTCACTTGGTCCAAGCGCCGAATCACACCAATGCCGCTGTCGCGCAGCGTCTTCTGCTGTAGTTCCTGACGATCTTAAGCAATCCGATATAACGATAGAGCCAGCCTATGGAGAATGGGGCGCGGATGCCAATGATTCAATAGTCGAGTTGATAAAGCGATTAGCTAAAGGCCACAACCGACTTAGATGATCGTCAGGGACAGCGAGCGGTTCCTTAAGCACGTAATCGATTGACGTCCTGTCAGTATGCAAGACGGCACTTGAGCATGTGTGTGTAGTTATGTCGAGCCGAGCTGCTGAACGTAATTCGGCACGATAGGGTCAGGAGAAGCGCCGTTCCGTGAGACCAGGCTATCCAGCCTCGTATCAAGGCACTTTGAATGAGGCGACAAGAATCATGGCTGTTCAGCAGCGGACAGGCTTCAGAGATTTCAGGCATCCGCTCACATGACCCCAGGCGGTTGGTCTGTAGGCAGGGGAGGGAGCGGTACATCGATTGCGAGCCTCGAGGGACGCCAAGTGGTCCAGACTCTTTGGTTCACTAACAAAGTGTGCAGGTTTTTGAGCGTAGGTCCCGCTCGTATCCTCGACGGAGTTCATCGCTGAGAGTCTGCATGCGGGTAGGTCCTTCAGCTGCGGAGATGTTTGTTCCCGCGGTGTTGCTATTAGGTAGCTGCTCGCCTCTCGTGTACATAGCCACTATCGCCATGTGGTAGCATGGCAACATCCGCGCCTGCAGTATGCCCGCTCAGGGGCCTTGCGGTCCCAGTCTATGATTCTGGTGCGCGGGAATAATGGAAAGGGAAGCTCCGGCGCCTCTAGGGGTTATACGTTACGACGTCTGCTCAGCCATTGAGTAGTCACTTTATGCCGATACATTGAATTTGCTAAATGTCGTCGCTGAGCATGTTTGCTAAGACATTGGCAGTGAAGGTATCTGTGAGCGAAGCAAAGGGCATCAGGTGACTCCGGGGATAGCGTGGTGTTTCGTTGAGGAAGTGTCGACGAGGAGGAAATTGGGCACGAGTGCAGAAGAGGAGAGGCGTCGGCGTTTCGTGTTTCGCATGTTGCATGACGGCAGCCTCGCCCCGCGCAAGTGGGGCATGACTCGCGCTATGGGATTTTCTCCCCGCCATGCTCTTCGCGTCACTCTTGGGCTTACGCACACCACGCCCAGACATCCCGCCCAAACATGCCGCCCTCGCCCTGCGCACTGTGCAAGGTGAATCGGGCACTCATACTGCGCCCCAAAGACCACTCCAAGCTGTGCAAGACGTGCTTCATCTCGGTCTTTGAAACGGAAATTCACCACACCATCACCACAAATTCCCTCTTCCAACGCGGCGAAAAGGTTGCCATCGGCGCATCCGGTGGTAAGGACAGCACTGTTCTCGCCTCCGTTCTCAAGACACTCAATGAGCGCTACGACTATGGCCTTGATCTCATCCTCCTGTCAATCGATGAGGGGATCAAAGGCTACCGAGATGATAGTCTGGAGACGGTGAAGAGGAACGCGGAGCAGTATAGCATGGATTTGACCATCCTGGGATATGCAGAGCTGTACGGGTGGACAATGGACCAAGTGGTGGAGCAGGTGGGAAAGAAGGGCAACTGCACGTACTGTGGCGTCTTCAGGCGGCAAGCGCTTGATCGTGGGGCGTCGAGGCTTGGAGTCAAGCATGTAGTGACGGGACACAATGCGGATGACGTCGCCGAGACGGTTCTAATGAACTGTAAGTACTACCTTCAACGTTCAGTTTGTACACAACACTAACTAGAACAGTGCTCAGAGGCGATCTGCCCCGTCTGTCGCGTACCACTTCCATCATCACATCCACGCCCTCCGCGTCGTCTGACCCTGCTTCAAATACCAATATCAAGCGCAGCAAGCCTCTGAAATACGCATACGAGAAGGAGATCGTCCTCTACGCCCACCACAAGAGCCTCGACTACTTCAGCACGGAATGCATATACTCGCCTGAGGCTTTCCGCGGCAGTGCACGTGCTCTGATCAAGAACCTCGAGAGAGTGCGACCCAGCGCCATCCTTGATGTGGTCAGGAGCGGCGAGGACATGGCAAAGCTAGTGCCTGGTAGCGATGAAGGTTGCGGAGGCGCTTGCTCGAACAGTGTGCCTGTGGCTGAAGAGGAGGAAGGCGGATGCGGAAGTGCCCAAGGGCGCAGCACAGGTGGCGAGATGGCTAGCGTGGAGGCCCAACTCAGGCAGAACGAAGCAGCCGTCGACGGCAACCTCGAGACTGAGATCACTACCAAGAGCGTCAACGGTAGCGGTCAGCAAACCAATGGTGCTGTACCATTGGCGAACGGGAAGAAGGTCAAGAAAGGCTTCACGCCCAAGAAGACGAGCAAGCAGGTCATGGGCCAGTGCAAGAAGTGCGGATACCTCTCGAGCCAGGAAATCTGCAAGGCCTGCGTCTTGCTTGAAGGCCTCAACAAAGCGCGACCGAAGAACAAGATCGAGGTTGGCTACGAGGTCCAAGATGTCAGTATGAACAGCGTTCGCGACGAGCTTGAGGCAACGACGATAGGAGGAGAGTGAGGGAAACGCCGACGATGCGTTCTACGACTACGCTATCGCGCAAGTTGCCATCACGGCATCAGCTCGGCCACAAGAATCAACCGACACATTCACGATCAGAGGGACAAGTCTATGCGACAACACACCGATAGCTCTGCACAACACCAACGTCATGAATGCGGGAGTGCTTCCCTCTCAATGGGTCGGCACATCTTGGGTAACCTCCAGACCGAAGCCTCGGTCGACATGGTCGGTGTGCGCTACAAGAGCTCGTGGTTGAAAGGTCGGTGAGACAACCCCGGGCGATGGCAGCGTGACCTGTCAGGCCAAGACCGGTGTCTCAGTCACACGAGAGTCAACACTCCACTACCCCGCACGAATGATCTCGCACCCGCACCCGCCCCGTCTCACCTCGAGCTGTGACCATACTTAATTTGCACGACATCGGTGCGGTTGCATTCGGCCTTGGTGGGTGCGTGGTACGTACCAATTTTGGGTTGTACCTTTGTGCTTCTCGTGCTGCAGTGTTGCGGCGTGTCATCAAACCCTCATACCAGCGTATTTCCAACTTCCAGCACGTGTCTTGAATACAGGCAATAAGTTGTAATAACTCGGTATCCGTCGTAATCCTGACGGGTACCGAATTATTACACCTTATTGCCTCCTGACAAACTTCTATTTGGGAATTCTTTTGAGAACACAATGAGACGATCCATCAATACGGTAACGTACGATGATCAAGATCAAGTGTCGAGTTGGTGTTGCAAGCCGATGAATTCAGAATACGTGCTGTAATATCGGAGATGTGTCGATCTGAAGATCTGATGGCATGGCGGTCATGCTGGAAGCTTTAAAAAGCATATTGCAATAGTATAAGAACAAATGTATTGATAAGAAAGTAAAGAATAAAGAGTCGCCCTCCAAGAGCCCTCCCATGGTATCTCAAGAATCCGTTCCCTGAATACAGTTCCATACACATATCCAATCAAACACCCATGAACGCCATGTCTACATGCAAACCGCTTGCAATGAAGATCCACTCCAACACTATATCCAACTACACAACAAGATGCCACCTCCTCCGTGTAGATAAAGTCGTAAATGAACCCTAAATGTCAAACACACCCAGTCGTCCCAGTCTTACAACTCGAACGAGAACTCGCCATCCATCTTCCACGGCCCGTCAACAGTGACAGCACCCTTCTCGCTATCAAAGTTGCCAGTCGCACCAGCCTTACCCTGGCCCAGCACAACAACCTTGGCAACAGTAACGCTCTCCTCATTCGCGCCAGCGTAGCTAAAAGAGCCCGTAGCGCTGAACTTGGCGCCGTCGTACGAGAAAGAAATCTCGCTAACAGCAGGCTGATTCAGACTCTCGCCATCATCAAGGTACAGCCGTCCCGTCGCCTTGCCATCCGCACCCGGCGCAACGATGATCAAGAAATCTTCTTTGCGCAGCGCTTTTGTGGTATTCGCGCTGTTGACACGCTGGGGCACGATGGAGCCGCCGCGGATATGCACGGGAATGTCGCTGTAGCCCAGGTTGTTAACCGTGACGTTCTTGCCCTCGCCTTCGACCTTGGCGTAGGTCCAGTAGTCGTAGAACGTGTCTTTGGGCAGGTAGAAAGTGACCGTGTCGGAGTAGTCCGTTACAACAGGTGAGATGAGCAGGGCGTCGCCGTAGAACCATTGTAGGTCGATGCCAAAGGTGTTTGCGTCTTCGGGGTAGAGGAAGAAGAGGGGGTTGATCATGGGCGTGCCTTCTTTAGTTTGGTAGTACAGGCCCGTGTAGATGTAATCGAGCAGTTTGTAACGCGTGTCGATGGCCCGCTTCGCGGCGTCGGCGACGACGTCCCAAAGGTAGAATTCTTGGTGGATGGCGCTGATTTCCGCGTGGTTGCGGTAGAAGGGCTGGAAGGCGCCGAGAGTGGCCCAGCGGGCGCACATGTATTGGTCTGCGTTGCCGTTGAAACCGCAGACGTCGGAGCCGACCATGGGCATTTGGTGCATGGAGACGAATGATAGCATTTGGCGGATCGAGATGCGGTAGTCGTCCCAGGCGGAGAAGTTGTCGCCGAACCAGTGGGCTACCTTGCGGCCGGTGCCGGCGAAGGTGGAGCGGGTCAGGACGAAGGGACGGAGGGCGGGACGGCGGGCTAGCATCGACTCGCGGGTTGTGGATGCCATCATGTTGCCGTAGAGGTTGTGCGTGTCGTACTGCCAGCTTCCGTCATAGTTGGTTGTGTTCATGGGGATGGTTTGGCGCGAAATATCACCTAGATGGCTGTTGATCTGATACGCGGGCTTGAACCATTCGCGGTCGGGGAAACCCTTCATACCACTCGGGCTATCGTAGGTCTGGCGAGCAGGTAGAGACTGGAAACCGCGAGCTTCAACAGAATCTGGGCGTGGTGCAGAGTTGGGCTCTACATCACGGGCCTTGTTACTGTAACCCGGCTGGAAAGACTCTGGGAAGCCAGGAATCGGGCGGCCGGTGTTGGGTCGTGGCGCATTGGCAGGGTGAGGAGGAATGTTGTCGTCGATGGTTTGCTGGCGAGGGTTGCAGGTTGTGACATCGTGACAGAAGTTGGAGGCCTCGTTCATGTCGACCCAGATACCATCGATATCGATACCTGACTCGGGGTTGAACTGAATGTTCATTTCCTCAGTCCACCACTTCTCCGTGTTGGGGTGGAACCAGTCAGGCCATGCGACTTCACCGGGCCACTGAATTCCGAGCATGTCGGAGCCATCGGCGGCCTTCAAGAAGACGTCCATGTCGTGACCCTTCTTGTAGCTGAGGTACTGACCGCCGACGGCGTGAACACCCGGGTCGAGAATCAGAATGTATCGCTGATCGCGCGAGTGGAGTGTTTGCACAAGCTCACGCATCTTGGAGAGGGGGAAGCGCTCGGGGTCAACCGTGAAGTCCTCGCGAAGATACATGTAGTCGATATCGGTCCACATGACCTCAAGGGGAATTCCAGCAGTCGAGTAGTTGCCGACGACTTCAGCGACCATGTTGACGTCCCAGTAGCCGTACTTGCATTGGTGGAATCCAAAGGTCCAGTATGGGTACATGGCGGAGTAGCCCGCTATATCAGCATACTGCTTCGAAACCTCGGCGGGCTTGCTACCGGCCATGAAGTACAAATCGATGACACCACCGATGGTGTTGTACTCAAGGTACTGGCCGTCATCGGCCTTCTTCATTTCGACTTGCATTGGGCTGGAGTTGAGCATGAAGACACCATGGGTGCCCTTGTCGCCACGGTGGTCGAAGTAGACAGGGTGGGTTCCGTACAGGTTGGCATTCCTGGGAATCTGGGGAGACTCCGCGTTCAGCAAGACACGCTCGTAGTTCTCCGCATTGAAGCGGAACGCGTCGCTGTGCTCACCAAGGCCGTAGAGGTTGGGGTTATCGGGCAGCTTAGTGCGAAGGCGGACATACTGCTTCTCGAAAACCAGTGGCACAGTGCCAATGTCGAACAAAACCTCGCCGTTGTCCCTGCGCGTCACATCGAAAGAGAATGGACTTTCCTTGAGACCAAATTTAAGCGCCAGGTTTGCACCGCCGGGCCTCTCGTGTTTGGGGCGTGGGAACACCTCTTCAGATACTTGGTAGACTTGCTCAGCGGCATCGTAGATCTTGACATGTAGACGGTCGTCTATTAGATGTTAGTAATCGTGTCCAAAGTGAAGATGTTGATACTTACTAGTTTGGTACTCAACTAGCAACTTCAAGTCCTTGATGTCATCGCTGTATGCGTTGCACGCATCTCCAGAAAGGGTAAGGTCGGCAGTCAAAGTGTCCCCGCTCTCGACTACGTTTGAGGCGGTGTAGCCAGGGCAAGCATCAACTGCGGCCCTGCGAGTGAGAAAACTCGCGACATCGGCAGGGTCTGGCGATACAGGAGCCGCGTATGTGAGGCTCGAACAGGCGGCAAGCCCGAGCAGAATAATATTGATCATAACGATGTTTATCAATATTACCCAAGGGTGGAGAAGCGTTCGGGGAAGAAAGAGGAAGAGTAAGGCCCGTTTGCCCAAGAATATATACGTGGGGAAGACCTGCGTGGAAGGGCCGTGCCAACATTCACGATATCGGTAGCCAAGGGTAATTCTGAGACCAC
The DNA here is from genome assembly GCA_022609215.1 of Alternaria triticina. NCBI lineage: Eukaryota > Fungi > Ascomycota > Dothideomycetes > Pleosporales > Pleosporaceae > Alternaria > Alternaria triticina. The sequence goes on from JAGKPX010000005.1 coordinate 215,209, forward strand.
AGTCACCGCTTGACCCACAATATGCTCTTTTCGGCCTGTGTTGGGCCACCTGATGTCTACCTGGGGAGGGTATTCATTGCTAAAGCACAATGACGCGACGAACGGTAGTATTATTCCTCCGTTGAAGTGAATGTGGGGAATAACAGTTGTCATGCAGCAAACCGGTCTGGGCCAGGTACCTGCAGGAATTGACCCATTTATACTGCAACAAACCAGACATCTCGCCGAAGGTTGTACATGGGCGCGTACACGATACAAAAAAGCATGTTGTTTGTTTGGATGCTAGCATCTCGCTAGGAAATGACGGATCGACAAGTCGTGGCCAGGACCGGAAGTCCGGCCACCACCCAAGGAGGGTCCGGGGTAGTGCTCAGATGGGCGAATACCCTTCCTGGAGTGCATCGCCACACTTTCCGCTCGGTGCACACATGCCTGCCAATGGATGCGCGCTGCCCAGGTGTGCCTGCAGACCCCGAGTGCGATCGTCATAATTGCTGGCGGCCTTGCTAGCAGGATGCCCCCGTGACGGCCAAGACAAGTTCGAGGTCAACAACAGGAAGGCCGTAAGGGATTTGCGTATGAAGAAAGTGTCGCGAGGCCCGCTATTCAGACATCTGAGGTGTCTTCGTGACGTCGGGAGTCTTGATCAGATCAGTTGTAAGGCTCGCGTGGACTGCGGGGGCGCCTCTTCCGCGCTAAGCCTTTTAGCGCGCTGTGGAGTGCCGTCACCTGGACTCAAAGTCAAGTAACGGCATCTTACTCTTCCATCCTTGAGCGCGGGTGTGGCTGTCATCTTTCTTTCTTCCTTGTTGCTCTTCCTTCCATGGCCCACACCGCTTCCACAGGGCTTGCAGCAGCGCCGCTGGGCATCACGGTGCCCTTGTGACTGAGTTGTCAACCTTCCCGACCTATCCGTCTGCTTCCCGATACCGTCACCACGAGCTCGATCGCTGAGGGCTTCTTCCAGTGGTTCCATTGGCATTTCACTAACATTCAATATCACGGAAGCCAACCTTCACGGGAATAAAGCAAAGAGAAGGAACTAACGAAAGCTTGGAGCTACAGGGTTGCTTCTGCGGCACGAACCTAAAGCCGATTATACCCTCCGACAATCATGCGCTTCCGCAGTGCTTACCCTAGGCGTTACTCATTCGACTATATACACTCCAAGGCTCCTCTTTTCCCGTTTCACCTATCCGTCGGCCGAACGGCATGTCACCAACTTCGCGCGCGCTGTCGTCCGCTATAGAGTTCAGAATTTCTTGTGTAAGTTTAGGGCGTTGACCTCCGTCTCGCTAGACACACGAACTTTGTTAGCCACCGAGTCATGGATGAACTGGTGCGAACGGACGCACGGGCTGCTCCTCGTCTGCCGAGGTAGTTCGAGGCGTCGCCATTGACTCAGTTTTGGTCTTGCGAGACGCAAGACTACGAGAAGGCTTGTCGGATCCGAAAGCTGCGAGAGTACTACTAGAGCAGTAGGTGAGTTTCTGAGAAGCATTAGACTTGGCGCAAAGTATGAAACACCAGGCTCAACTCACGGTCGAACTTCAGCTGGTTATCACTGGTTGTGAGCCGGTGCGTATCCTTGCTGGGCTTGCTTGCGGTTTGGTGGTCTTACGATGCGTGCAACCTCGTTCCTTAAATTCATTTGGTATGAAGTATCGTTGGATGTGAGATGCGGCCGCATTTTCGAGGCATCCGTGCTGTTGATTCGAGGCCGCAAGAGGACATCGCTCCTAGCTGGGAAGAGTTGGATACTATCACAGGGCGCAGGGAAAGTAGAGCCGGATGCCATGTGCAGTTTCCGTACGATACGAGCGGAGAAACGGGCTAGGTTCAGGTACCTCATGTACATTCTCCGTGGATTGGTGGCCGCAAAAGTAGATTACGAGACTTCCGCGCAAGTCTATCGATACTTACTCTCTTGCATCTACCATTGGCGGCCGCTACGTGATGTTCCAGAAAGCATTTGGTTATTGTCGAAACGCCTTCACTGATGGATATCCTATTGGAGGCCGCAATCGTGATATCACTTAGCCGATATGCCTGCATACAGGATGATCAAAGAGGCTGGAACGCAAACTTATCATTGGACGTCGCAAACCAGACTGTTTTTCGAGTACCGCAAGGCTGTACTGGTGGCTTAGCAACCCAGCCTACATATGTTAATTGACATTGGACTAGAAGTAAGGCTGCACCTTATACAAGAAAAAACCAAAACAGGTCTGCAGGCTACATTAAATCAAAAACTTGCAAAGTAGGCGACCCAACGTCAATGTAGACTCCAGGGTGTTTTGGTTTTCTGTAGGTTGGTGTAGCCGCACAATTGCGTATAGGCCACGTTCGTAGTGTTGCGTAATGTCGGCTCCCGATACTAGTAGAAGTGAAAGGAAGATGTAGCGTTCTGCGGTATTGCAAGCACGAGAGTTGAGAAGCTAACACTGCGCACTTGTTAGCTGAGACAGCTATTGACATCACAATAGCCCAGATTCACGTCTATTAGATATTACATTGAGTGAGTAGATGATCATTGATATGTATATAGCCAAAAGAAAGACGGTGCATTTGCCCATGTTCCCAGGCAGTCTTCGCGAGGAATTTCAACGCAGGAAAGTATGAAAATGCCGCCACTTTCTCCATCAATGGTCCCTATCTCCTTATCTAATTACTAGCCTTGTTCGCAGCAGCGGAGAAGTCGGAGTAGGTGGGACAATCCTGTCTTTGTCACGTCTACACTATTGCAGTGTATTGTGGGCGTTGCAAAGACAAGATAGTCCCACCTTCTGCTACTTCTTCGCTGCTGCAGACAAGGCTAGGCAGCGAATATGATAAAACAAAGGAAACGCAAAAAGAAAAACGCGCCTGTACCCTTACGCCAGCAACTTCACCTTACCATCTTCGTCAAGCTGGAAGGCAGTACGTGCACTGCCCTCTCCCATCAACTGCATCGTCCAGACCGCGAGTTAAAGTACGGTATCCGTGTGATGCGAGTCTGATGCCACTCGCGTTTGGATGGCAAGCAAACGTCAACAGGTCCTTACGAAGATGGGTGGCGTATTGGGTATGTTTGCGTACCTCTACTCAGTAGAGGATTTTGATCTCATGATCATGCTGACATGGTCGTATGCGTCCAAGGAGCCGAGATATTCTGAATGATACGGTGCGCTCTGCAATGCGACCGTCTACTGATAAGTGAAAACACTTCAACTCGTAGTCTTCATTGCTGCTCTAGGGAGGTGATGATGTAGGTGCTTGGTCTTTGATCTTATGACGATTGTTTCTCTCGCGGGAGTTGAGGTTCTTGATGTGTTTCTGAAGATCGTCTTTCCGTTTGTAGCGCAGGTCGCAGGTACACACGAATGGTTTGTCTTGAAGATTTTTGTTCCCGCATGAGCGAGCTTCGTGGCGCACTAAGTCCTTCTCGTGTTTGAAGACTTTCGCACATGTCGCGCACTTGAACTTCTTCGAAGACGAGACGTGCCTACAGCGAAACGTGGGTTGTTTGTCAATCCGCATCTTGCCGACTGGTATGTCTTCCGTCGGGTTCTCGGTACCTTGCGAGCTTGGAGATTGTCTAGACGAGCTTTCTTTCGATGCCAATGATATTTCGCTTAGTGTGGACTGCGGGTACACAACAGTCTCGTTGGTCGCGTGGAAAGCATCGTTGCTATGGAACAGAAACGGAGGGGGTACATCGGGGATAGCGCAATTAGAGCAGAATGAAGATTGAGAGTTGCGAGCCGAGACCTCATCGGCGACGTGTCTGGTGATAGGCGAAGGGGAACATTGGGCTACGGAGTCCGGCATAGTCAAAAAACCATAATTGAAGCACTCGTCAACGCTATGATACCCTGGAAACGATGTATCGAACAACACGTTCATATCCCCAAACAGGGCGTTCGTGTCGAACCCAAGCAGATCTTTTGGGTCCAGGGTATCGGGGGATTGCTCAACAGCAACCCCTTCAGCGCATCGAGTATCTTCGATCATGCGTTCCGACTGCCATGTCGAATCCACTATTGAACACCCGTTGTAGATTTCGTCAATCGTCTGACAGGCCGGAAATGAGGCGAATTCGTTTATCAGGTCATTAGAATGAAGTTGTCTCGTGTGTGACTCTTGGAGCGGACCACCACAACCAAGGGAGGAACTGGACAGGTTGATAGCATTTTGTCTAGCGACCTGTCCAGTTCCTCCCTTGGTTCCGGTGGAACATTGACCAAACTGTTCTATGCAATGATCACTAGGTGCGATCAGTCTTGCTATGTGAGTCGACGAAACCAATCATCCACTCACTGGTAGTAGCAATTGATGGCGTGGACGGCCTATATTTAGGCCGTTCCCCGCAATCTGAATTGTTGTTTGGTAGAAGGCGGACCGTTGTCGCACATACAGCGCTTTAGTCGGACTTTACGCAGCTCCGCTGCACTCGGAAGGTCGATGGACACCAGTTCAGGCACTGTTGAAGATTCCCGGCAACCATGTAGGGACACAGGTGCCGGATGAGATACGGTCGTAGCGGCAAAGCCGCCTTGTGGGATAGAAGGTAATAGATGTGAAGGGAGTATGGATTGGAGAAGAGCAAAGGTGGCACGGCGCCCAAGATATGGAAGCTGAGATGCTGTGCAGGCCAAGCTGGATGCAGAACCCCGCGGACGTCATTTAACGCTGATTGGTGGCCGGAATGTCGTATATGCCTGTCCTGTGCAGGATGTGGCTGATATAGCAGAGTCTTGTGACCGGTCAAAGCTAGCACTAGCTTCATTCGGACTAGCGCAAGGTCCTCCATATGCACAACTCGATCGCTTGCAGCCCCCAACTCTGATAGCACAAAACGCGCTGGAAGCTTCCATCGGAATGCTCAAGAATCAGACCCCAGGCGATCACATCAACGCCAACTGACCGCAACCACCTGCGCACGCAACATTGTCATGCAAACAATGTTTCGTATGCGCTCCATTTGAGGGGAAAACTGAACACCCTGGAGCCTACATGGACGCCACGCCTCCACATTTGCTTATCGTTTGGCCAATGTAGGCTCTAAGCTCTTGTGTTGACGATACTTCTCTTTTGAGAGGACCTGATGTAGGCTCTAGGCCTGTTCAGATTTTTCTCGAATGAGGTGTTTGCGTGGGAGAAACGATAGCATAAACTAGAAGACCTGCTCACCACCCTCCATATTTCTCCCATCAACCCAAGCGACGCAAAGCCCAGCACCATCTCCGCCATACCATCCCACACCCTATCAGCTCACTTATGCTCCTTGCACTTCTCCAAACTCTTACTCACAACGCCATCGAGGATCCTGCGCGCCTCAGCTACCAACTCGTGCAGCTCCAGACGAAACTGGCGTCCCTCGGGCGTATCGTGCTCCTTCCTGTTCTTTTGACGCTGAAAAGCAGCGCGAATCGTCTTGAGGATCTCGACGACTTCTTTGCGCAGCTTGTCGCAGGTGTTCTTGATGAGGGCTTTGACGTCCTTTTCGACTTCGTCGGCGATGGCGGAGAAGGGGCCGTTGAGACCGATGATCTTGTCTTCGAGGTACGCGTGGCGGACGTCGCGAAGCTTCTGACCTGTGAGTGGGTTAGTGGGGGTGTTGGTAGTGTAGTGAAATGTGGGATGTTACCTTTACCGGGCCTCTGCTCGAGCGCTTTCTCGTAGATAGGCTCCATGGCTAAGGACAGGTAGCACTTGTCTCCCGGCTTGACGGCCTTCTGGTATATAGCGATGAGGCCCGTGCGGAGGTCTTTCATGGAAGTGTCAACCTTCAGAGTGATATCCTTCTCGTAGCCGACGAGATTCTTGCCGAAGCAGACCTGGTATGCGTCACCAGCCAAAGCCTGAGGATCGTCTACATTGCGCATTAGTAGGAGAAGCAACTGACGGATCACCTCATACAAGAAAAAAACTGAACAGGTCTGCAGACTACGTTGACCCAAAACCTTGCTAAGTAGGTGACCCAATGTCAACGTAGGCTCCAGGCTGTTCAGTTTTTCCTTAGGTTAGCGTGGGATCAGCGTACTCACCTTTGAGTTGCTTGTTCAAATCGTTGATGCCGGCTTTGATCGTCTGCGCAGTCTGGGCTTTGAAGCTTGCGGGTGCTGCATCCAGTAGATCCCGGAATGCGTCGAGGACGGCTTGCTTCGTGGGTGCAAGTAGCGCGGCGTTCACGTCGTGCTTGATACCAAGCTTCTTCTGATGATAAGTGCCTGAATCTCGTTAGCGATTGGCTTACCAGTCTTGGAAGCGGGCAGCACGAACCTCTCTTGTTCACCAAGGCTTTATGCGAGGCAGCGTTCTACCATAGTCAGTAAAGCAAGCAAATGGATGACATGAACCATACTATCTTGAGTAGCTCATCAAGCTTCTTCTCAGCGACCTTGTCGAACCTATCTTGCAACTCATGGTTTGAGAGCGCCGCTACAAGTTCCTTCACAAACGTCTTGTTGCACTTTGTCGCAACAGCTCGCACGCGGGACTCAAGATTCTGTAACTGTCAGTGACATGTTTCGACCAGGGGATAGAAATGGTACCTTTATAGACTTATCGATGATTTTGGTTACGTGCTCAATGCGAGCCTCGGTGGTCTTGCTGCAGCTCATCTGGACGATGCTCAACAGCATCGGGACTTTGAAGTGGATGAAATGCTCCAAGACTGCTGTCCTTCCTTGGGAAGGAATGCCTGCAATATAGGTGCATGCAGCTGGGATCTGGGTCTCGTCGAGCTTCATCGTAGGCATCTTCTCCACGTTTTTTGTGTTGTAACCGCGGCGATGTCGCATGTACATACGATTGGATACGCAGAACGCTGCAGCGCCAGCATCGTCGCCAGTGTTCTGGCTGTACATACGATTCATACCAGCGGCGACGAATCGGTTACGGCATGCAATGCGTGCATCTTTGCGCCTGACAAAGTAAGCTTTTTGAAGTCAAATGTGAGGGCAAGACTTACTCTTTCTCTAGCAAAGGTATGCGCGGCATCATGTCCTTTCCTTTCTTGCGACTGGCTAACGCCTTGTTTGCTGCCTTGAGGGCCTCAAGCTGGCGATGCCCATCTTCAGGGGCAATGTTCTGCTGAATCTTGAGCCTCAAGCGCTTCATTTCAAGCTTGTTGGATTCCAGCTCGTTGTCTATGGCTTGCATTTTGTTCTCCAGGTCAGCCAGCTCTTCTTCGATGGGCGCCAGTTGTTCTTCTGCTATGATGTCTAGCTGGAGCGTACTACCGCCGTCGTCGTTCAATTCCTACGGCGCGTATGGTTAGTCACGATAAATTGCTTGCTTGCTGTATTAACTTACATCGGCTCTCGTCGCGACAAGAATAACGCTGCCATGGTGCCTCCGACTGTGCGCATCGAGGTAATGCTGTCGAAATGATTGGTCGCTTGTCGCACGCTTGATGTCAACCACCACTATTGTCATCTCGCATTGCTGCAGATAGGCGGTTGCTGCAGTGACACGGTACATGTTGACATCCTTGGTTCCTGGAACATCGGCCAAGCAAATGCCATCTTGTAGTAGAGGACTATCAACATAATACCTGCAGATAATGTCAGCGACGCAGCCTACGTATAAATGAGCTTCTTCTTACCGTATGATCTCCACGAACGGCCACGGGCTGAACGGGAGTATCTTGCCCTGGTAACGTGCGTTGGGAGCTCGCATCCGGAACGGACGAAGCTGCTCGCGCATGTCATTGTGCGTACTAGATTTGAATGGCACGGAGAGCTCTCCATCCGGTACGAACTGGCCATGTATATCCATGGTCCACTTCAAGAGCTTCTTCAATGCTGGGTTGTCTTTAAGAGTCTTGCCTGATGACATGAAGTCCTCGAGAGATTCCGGAGCAACGCGGGAGGCGAAGAGATGTTCCAGGCACTCTAATGCGGCGTCCTTACGTGCGCGGTCCTCGTCGTCGACACTGTCTTCGTCCTGCATGAGCTTCTGCCTGGTGTTGAACCAGACTTTGAACCAGTTCGTGACTAGATCATCAGTGCAGTACTCGAGACAGTAGAACTGGACTTCTGCTTGTACTGCGCCGATGTTGGTTGACAAGGTCTTTTGCCGGAATTCTGTGACGACATTCGTACACGCTGCACCGCTATCACCCTAAACATGCGCATTAGTGATAGCTCTTCGCTTCATTACTTGGGAAAACAGTACCTCTGGCGTCAGATCCTCACCAAGAAGAGCGTTCGTCGTAGCAGACTTTCCCGTACCAGTATCTCCAGTCACAGCGATGCGAATTTCGTCTTGATAGAGAATGTCGCGGTTCTTGATGATCTCGTTCCACAGATAGGTCGCCTCTTCTCCAGCAACACCATGGTTGTTAGCGGCCTTCAAGAAATCCATGAAGACACGCAAGAGGCCTTGAACATCTCCCTCGGCTTGTTTGAATCCGGGGTGGTACATCGGCAATTTCGGTCGGCGCTGCTGGGCTGGGTCGTAGGGAGAAACATCTTCAGAATCTTTATCGTCGTCGCTGTCTTCGTCGTCGCTTTCCGACAGCGCATCCATAGCTACCATGAGTTAGTAATATACACATCTTAAATTGGGAAAAGCACATGCCCTTGCGCTTTGCAGGCAACATTGACTCTACGCCGCCGGCGTTCCAGCCCATGATGGCAAGCTTCGCGCTGGTCTCGATGTCCCGGAGACTCTGCATGTACGGTGAAATGCTGAGGACCTCTGGAGTGGGGACCATGATGGCGATGGGCACAGAAGATGTCGGGCACTCAGGCTCAAAGATGGGACTTGCCGACCTCTCAGGTGTGTACTGTTGAATGCCCTCCATCAAAACGCCGTCCGTGGACATGGCGATCACTAGACACGGCTTATGATGGAAGGTCTTGACGACGAGCAGGAGCCAAAGTTGACCTTGTGTCGAGCGAATGGGTGCAGTGACTTGGGCGGATTGAACAGAAAGAAGAGTCAAAGGATGGAGAAGGAAAGATGGAGAGAGCAAGGTAAGAGAGAGACTATATATAGCCCCATACTGGCCCATACTGGTCTGTACTGGCCACACTCAGACACCTTCAGGTGAGAGAGCGGCCACGAATGCGAGGTCACCTCGTCTGGGAGAATGTAAGAGGTGCCTACATGGCGTGTTCGTGGTGATGGCGAGTACCCTAGATCCGTCGGTCACCATGGAGCTTACATCGAGATAAAAATATGCAAACTAAGTGACCCAACGTTGATATAGGCTCCACGCCTATTTGGAATTTTCCCTGTATGAGGTGCTGTGAGCATTGTGGGCTGCAACAGATCGAGCCGCGCACGTTAATCTAGCACAGAACGAACACTGTAGAGTTGATAGTGACGTTAGGTTACCTACTTTGTATCTTTTCATCTTGATGTAGTCTGCAAACCTGTTTAGGTTTTTGCTGATGCGAGGTATGCGCAGACGAGGAGCCCTGGCAAACCACCGTTATGTGCTACACCTGGATAGCCACGCTCTATGCTGGGAAGCCATGGCGCCCTTGGAGGTCTGCCTTTACTTTTCTATATGGCCCACCCTGGTGCTTGACGGATCCGGGGTACTCGCCGTCACTGCGAGTACGGCAGGCAGGCCTGGTACCAGCATCTCGTGTAGATCCAGGAATACGGTCCCGATGAGTGCGATGCTCGATCGGAAAGACGTCTGGTCGATATTGAAGTCGTGCGCTCGATCAATTGGAAGTGGCTGGAGATGTGGCTCACAGGAGACGTGGTGCAGGCGTCCTACTGGAGCCAGGTGCATCGCACGCTAGTTGCTGACCTCTATACGCCCCAGCCGAGAGAAGGCGCTCTGGACCCTGTCGATAAACTTAAACCTCACACCTCAGCCGTGTAGCTCTCTCAGGCTTCCTCCCACCCTCTCCAGCCTTTTGCGCGACCGTGGTTGTATAGTGATGCGTCGCCATGGCATTCCCACGAAATGCGATACGCGTCAGCGCCAAGCGGATGGTGCCGATTGCCGCCCCCTTAGCCTCTTCGGTCCTCCCGTCGGGCTAGACAGGGAAACTCGCAGCCATGGATGCTTGGAAGGCTTGCGACAGCGCCGAAGGACACTTTCATTGTCTCCGTGAGCAGTCTTTCCTTTCCTGAGTTTCATGTACGAGACGCAGATGCATACTTCAACGGCATCACAGTAATCCTTCAGCGCTTCGCACGCGATCTACATTCTTTTGCAACTACCATCATATGCCCACCATGGCTATCCGCCCGCTCAATTCGAGCCTCATCTTCGACAGGCGCGTTATACTCGCTCTCACGGCTGCCGTTGTCCTCGCCTTCACGTTTGCCTTCCTCTACTCGCCCGACCTACGTCCCAACTCGGAATGGCTACCACCTCTCAGCTCGAAACCTACCTCTACCTTCTCCGCGCCGCTCAAGAACACCGAAGACCCCAACATCGTTGAGCTAGACTACCTAGCCATCAAGCCAAACGTCTCGGACAAGGTTAGGTTCTATTGGAACATACCGTATGCTGCAGATGCAGGAGGCCAGAACAGGTTTCGCGGACCACAACCGGTGAACAGGACATATGGCGTTGGTCGAGGCGAGAAGCCTCTGGTGTGGGATGGATCATTGGGCATGTGCCCAAGAATCCAGAAGATTGATCCAACCCAGCGAAACAGGGAAGATATCTCAGGACCGGACGTTCTGGGTATCAAGACTCGTTCCACGGAGGATTGTCTGAGCTTGAACGTCTTCACGCCGATTGACGCTGAGGCAGGCGACGACCTACCAGTGTTGGTTAATATCCCCGGCGGTGGCTTCCATCTCCCAGGACGCAGCAATGGAGGCGAGATGGTAGAGAAGGCGCGACGTGAAAAGGGCGTGGACGGCAAACTCGACAAGGGCATCGTTGTAGTCACCATGTACTACCGCAACGGCATCTACGGCTTCCTCTCTGGCAAAGAAATTGCAAAAGACGGCGACTACAACAACGCGCTGCGCGACCAAAGGGCGGCCCTGGAGTGGGTCCAGAAGTACATCAGGTACTTTGGAGGCAACCCAGACCATGTAGTCATCATGGGCACAAGTGCTGGCGGCGCATCTGTGATGCTGCAACTGACGGCCAACGAAGGCGACAACTACCACCCTGTCCCGGGCGTCGGCCGCAAGCAGCTCTTCCACGGCGCCATCGCCCAGTCCCCTGCGAGTCCGACATTCTTCACCCCCGACCAAGCCGAGAAGTTTTACAACGAGGTCGCAGATGGATTGAACTGCACAGACATTGCCTGCGTGCGCAACGCAGCAACAGGCGACCTCTACTACGAAAACTACCCCATGAACTTCCCCGGCCGCGACACACCCCCACGCTGGATGTGGGCGCCAACCACCGAGCCCGCCGGCGGCATGTTCACAGCGCCCGCCCCAGCAGCCATAATGGCCGACCGCTACGCCAAGGTCCCCACCATTATCGGCTTCACCTCAAACGAAGGCTCCGACCAAGTCAAAAAGACCACCGACAACGAAGGCGAATTCAAATCCTACCTCAAAGACCACTACCCCCTCCTCACCGACGAAGACCTCTCCACTCTCGTAAAAACCTACCCCAACGACCGCCACTGGCCCGACAGCGGCGCATGGTGGGACGCCGTAGCCAAAGCCCAAGGCGACATCCGTTACATCTGCCCAACCTACCTCGCCTCCAACGCCATGTCGCTACACAACCCGCCCTCCGTACCCACCTACCAATACCAATGGGACGTAATGTGGGGACCCGACATAGAGAACGGCTACGGTACCAAGCACGCCGGCACCGTCGGCCAGGTCATGGTGCGTCGCCAAAACGAGATTTCGGATTACTTTATCAGTTTCATCAAGTTTCTCGATCCGAACCGCGAACATGATGTTATTCCAAGGGAGAATGTAAAGATTGCCAAGTGGGAGCCATTGGATAATACCGGGAGGAGGATGTTCTTTACGAATATTAAGGAGGGCGGGCAGAGGGGGGATGGGCAGAATATGTATGGCAAGATGCGCACGGAGATGAGGGGCAGGGATGATGAGAGGGAGAGGAAGTGTGGGATTATTAGGGGCATGTTTAGGAGGTTGCAGTTTGAGGGAGTCGAGGCGCTGAAGTTGGATTGAGGGGGTTGAGGTTGAGGTGTGGTTGTCTTGCATTTGAAGGGGTTTGGGAGTTGCATTTGCGACATAGATTCTTCTTTTCTCGTTTTATGTTGTATGAATACCATATCTTTTGCACGTTCAACATGGATCTCTGGATGGGATGTAACTTGCAATGAAATCTTCAATTGGTATAAAACGACGTGCTAAACCCCAGACTAACAGAAATAGATCCTCCCAGATCTCGCGATTGACCCACACACCCACATCGACATCCGTAGCTTCCGCTCTGCAGCGCATCCTTCATTACATAAATACTGGTTCCTAGATCCCTTCGCGCAGATCGCAGACGACGACCACTATCTCTTAAATCTTCCTAACATGCTCAATCAACTCCGCCACATCGTTATGACTTAAACTCTCATCGTCAAGGCTCATACCCAGCTCCTGTTTCTTCTCATCAAGGTTCTCCCTCTGCCCGTCTAAATCACGCTGCGAATCGCGCTCCAGAGGTGTCGCCTTCGTCTTCTCGTCCCTCAGCACCCTCAGATCGCCCGTCTCGACGGCAAACGGCGTTGCAGGTGGAGGGCTAACCAAATCAGCGCTCGTTTTCCTTGCATGCTCTACGACCTCTTGCAGATCGGCGTGAGAGAGACTGCCATCGTCGACACTCATACCGATTTGCGCTTGTTTTTCTTCCTCTTCGCGCTTTAGACTGTCGATTGGGTTCTCGGCAACGGGTATAGGTGAGTCTTGTTGTTTGGAGTCTTTTCTGCTGACCCAGCGGACGAGCTCGTCGACATCGTCGTCGGTGATGTGGCGTTTCTCTTTGATGGGCTCGATGGACTCACGGCTTCGTGGGCGGCCTCGCTGTTCTTCCTCGTCGATTTCGTCAAAGGTTTCTTTGATTGGCGTGGATGCTGCGGACTCGCCGCTCGTGCCGTCGTGGCGCTTGAACCAGCGGCCTAGTTCGGGCACGTCGGAGTCGTAGTGCTCGCCTACGTCAGAATCTAGCTCGGGTCGTTGGAGGTTGCGACGTACGGGGCCTGCTTTGGGTCCGTCGCGATGTGATATCCAGCGTACGAGGTCGTCTGCATCTTCTTCTTCGTCTGAAGATACATCTCTGATTTCGCTGTCGGATTCGGTTGATGCGTCGCTATAGCCCGAATGTGCGTCGTTGAGGATACTGGTCTCCTTTGTGTCAGATTTCCTGCTGGCAAAGCGAACAAGATCCTCGACATCTGAAGGCCCCAGGCTCTCATGACCACTATCTTCCTTGGCTTCGACCACGTCGCCGCCCTTCCGTCGTTCACCGTCGCTAGGCGGATCTCGTCGACTAACCCACCGTACTAGTTCGTCCACATCGAAATGATCGATGCTCTCATTGTCACTTTCATAGCGAGTCGTCGATGCTTCTCGTTGATCCTTCTCGTTATCGGAGGAAGCTGTTGATGCGCGATCATTGAACTCGACCGGTGCACCATCCTCCCTGATCTTCTCCATACTTCCTGCGTCCTTGGTCGTCATCCGTCTTACTGTCATCCGGATCCTACTTCCAATTCCACCTTTCCCTGAAGCGTCCTGGTCAGGTGTTCCCGGGTGATGCATCTGCCGTTCGGCGTGTTGAGACCGCCATTTGTCGGCCGCATTTTGCTCCTTCTGGCAATCTTCCTGCGTGGCAGTCTTCATCTGGTCTTGAATCCTCTGTTGAAAAAGCATGCTGCGCAGGGAATGGAATCGCGCCATGTGCGGCTGCTTTTGTCTGGACTTTGCGGACTTATCTCCGCTGCCATGCGCCGAAGACGGCTTAGAATGGCCAGAGCTTTTGCTGGTCGTCTTCAGGGAACTTCTGCTTGGTGATAAAGATGAAGGGCGAGGCGCCTGGGCAGCGACGTGCTTTTGCTTGTCTTGGCGCAATTTCTGGGGGTCGAGTGCTGGCTTAGTGTGTTGTTGAGCGGCACGTTGATCTTCTTCTTCGGATGGGTCTTTTTCTTCGCTGCTATCACTGTCCGATTCTTCGTCGCCTAAACCTTCCAATATTTGTGTGACTGCCGGGGACATCAAACTGTTCATGCGACCCAGTTGCTTGCGCTGGTCCTGCGGCATCTGATCTATATTCGTAGCTGGCGGCGCCTTCTGCGGCTGGAGGTCGAAGTATGACGCCATGACTTCTAGAGTGGCCCTTTCTCCCCAGTAAAGATGATGCGTGTTTGAGGTCCGAGGATGCCAATGGGCCAGATATGGAGCGGGATAGAAAAGAGCTCAAGTGAGGGCAGTGCTCTTGGAAGGCTTGGAGGTTCTGCAAAGTGTCGGGCTCGCAGACAAGCTAGCCCATTATCGCAAGTCTCTACCCCGCATTTTATGATGTCACGCCTCGTGAGTGGCCGGGCGCGCTGATTCAGCTGACTAGTGCAGTGATGATCGGCGTGGCAGGCTTGGGCGACATCACCGCTTTGAGGTTAAGATCTAGGGCTCCATGCATGGCGCATCAGTCGCGACAACCGTTGAGATCGGAGGCTTTCGCTGGCGAATCTGGACCGCGATAGGTGGGATCTGACCACCGATGAGGCTGACATACTTGACGTGAGACGGCACGGCAGGTGAGTTTCATGCATCTTCCCGCCTCAATGACCGGTGCTGTCGCGCACGGCTCGATCCGCACGGTCTATGAGCATGCGCTAACGGACAAGGCCGATCTTAACAACTTTTGAACATTGTCTCCCAGGGTCTCCCCTTTGTCAAACCTATAGTACCGGATCATAATGCCAGACGTTTCCAGCCGATGATGGACTTTGACGATTCTATGCGACACGCTTTGTACGTCTGCCATACTGTTGGGATGCCTCCGCCATATTGAAAGCTAGAAGATTCGGTGTGTTGCCATGGAGAGTACTTTCATCTATCGCGCCCTTTGTCGCGACGCCAGCCATGCTTTCGCATAAACCCTCCACTGGCCATCCTTGACCCAGGAAGTACGCGGCTAAACCAACGATATGAGGGGTTGCCATGCTCTGAAGAAAAGGGCAAAGAGTCAGCGCGCGTCATACCAACGGTTTTATCTGGGAATATACTTACAGTTCCGGAGTGCGTCTCGATAGTACCGCCGAGGTAAGTGCTGGTGATGTCAACACCGGGCGCCAGGATGTCGACAATAGGGCCATAATTGGACCATTCGATGAGCGTGTCGTTGATGGCCGTAGCACCCACGGTGCAGACACTAGGTTCAGATGCTGGAGAGGATAATTCAGCGTTCCGTCCCTCATTGCCTGCTGCGACAGCAAGGAAGATTCCCGCTGCGACGATGGCAGCGGCCTAGATCGATGTTAGTTGGGTGTCTGGTAAAAGACGGAATGGGGTACTCACAGCATCATTAAGGGTCTGCGTCTTACGCCCCCCAAGACTCATATTGGCCACGAAACCGTTGGGACAATCTCCGGCCTCTCTACTTTTTGCTGCATCGGTAATGACAAACTCCATACCCGCAAGGACGCCTTCGGTCGTACCAGAACCGTACGAGTCCAGTACGCGGACAGCGAGCAGCGTCGTCTTCTTCGCCACGCCCCATGTCATCGAGCCGATTGTACCAGCTACATGAGTTCCGTGGCCCATGCCGTCGATCATAGTGTCCTCACCGCTGAAGTCCGCTAGGAAGAGAGCACCTTTCCAATCGTCAGCGCGTATCTACCAAGTCGAATCACTCATACATACGCCCTCCGAATTCTGGATGTTCGACATCGATGCCTGTGTCAATGACGTATCTATGGTTGCTTTGTGAGCAAAGTTCAGACATGCGCAAATGCGGTTGGGAACATACGCGCATGTACCCTCTCCGGCGCTGGAATCGAAAAGGTAACTCGTTTGATACGGCTCGGCGTGAGAGATACGGGCTAGACCCCACGTAGCGTTGTTCTGTTGCACGATCTCGTTGCTGTGGATCCTGGCGCTCTGTTCGATGTACTCAACCTGATTACGTTAGCTCAGCTTTGTTAATCCAGGCGTATAGCTTACATGCTCAGAAGCCTGAAGTCGGACAAGTTCTTCCTCGGAGATACTGCCGGCAAATCCTCGGAATCCAGGCATAGCGTATTGGTAGTCGGGTTTGGTGGACATGGAGGCCATCAGGTCGTCGTGAGCTTGTGTTGCTACGTCGCCCTTCATCTTGACAATCCATTTCCCGGCGATGGCATCTGCGCCATCGACCCTGGTCAATGGGGCAGCGACGACCAACGAGATAAGAGCGAGGAGTACTGGAGTATACATGTTTCCGAGCTGTTCGAATTGAGTATGCTGGAAGGGATGAATAAGGGGCTGGGTTTCAGAGAAAATGTGAGGGGTCGGATCCTTCACGTTGAGTTGTACCTGCATGAGCGGCAGGACCAAAGCTTAAATACAAATGCCGTACAACCCCTACCAGCATCAAAGACGGCCGGCTCCTTTGACACCCAATGGCGCAATTCGAAGGACCAGTTGGCAATAGCGCTCGCGAGTACGCACAGGCAGTGCGACCTCTCACGGACCACGTTAGGGCATGCTGTCTGGCGAGCGCATGCTACTTTGCAACACCAACAAGAGCACAAAAGATACCGCTATCTGACAGCGCGCATGATGCCGGTCCATGGGTTGACGGCATGGGTACACGCTTCAAGGTTCTCCGATGTTACTCGTCTGTCATCATTGCGACGGGCCGGATGCTCAGTCGTGTAGAGCTTTTGGTCGTATAGGTCGCACAGTAGGTCTAGCAGAGCTTTGGTGTTTCCCGCGGATGGTACATAGTCACATCGAGAGGTATATGGCGTCCAGATAACCAAAGGGAAGGATCTGGTCCAGATCCAGCACCGACGGACCGTGACCACGGGAAGGAAGTTATCTGAGAGCCAATCAATCTGGACAAAGCACCGATTGAAGGTCGTGTTACCTCTAGCGAAGCGCTGTGCTATGTGTTCTGTTATGAAGCGGGTTCCTACATGATGTCGTTGTTGTACCCGATGGGCGCTAAATCTCGGCGTCTTGTCATAGTATGTTGATGACTGGTAGGAGATGAACACCCTTATCATGAGCGCCACAAAGAAGCTCTGGGAATTCGATCCACGGGATATTGTCGATGAGTCTGCCCACGAGTCGTGGAGTGGTGGGGGAACGAGAGTGCATGTGCATGCAACAATCGTCGAAGAGGGCATTGGTACGACTGCTGGAACGTGTGTCGGTGCCAACAATTCGTCGTCACTGTCAATAGTCGTTCCTTGACGGGATCACGGGCTTGCGCATGGAGTCTCGCCAGATCCTGCGATCTCTGGCAGCGAGTATTGGCTGGTACACATCTATGTTGGCCAGACCATACTATCGGGATCGTGGCAGCGCAAGCTATGCTGTCTTACAGGATACAGTACATCAACATAATCGAAAGTCAAGCTTCATAGGTGCTCGAGATGAACTCAATTCCTTATCAGCTCAGCGATAGCTATCAACATACCAAGGCCATGTTTGCCACCTTTGGGTACCTCACAAAGTGGCGAGCCACTTCTCCAACGCCTCATTAACCTCTTTCGGCTTCTCCAATTGTACCCAATGCGACGACTCAATTGTCTCATACGTCAAATTCTTCACATCCCGCTTCATCCTCTCCGCCAACTTCGGCTGCACACTAGGCGAGCACACAGCATCGTACTTCGCATCGATGTACAGGAACGGAAGCATCAACACCCCGCCATTCTTCTCGCTCTTCGCATACTCCACATTGGCTTCGTGATTGAAGTAGTATGCGTTCGCACCGAAGAATCCATGCTTCTTCTTGCTCTTCAGCAGACTCTCATACAGATGCTCGTCTAGTGACGTATACGAAAGCGGGATATCAGGAAGGTTTTCCGGATGACCACCGAACCAACCCCCGTCTCTCAGGATACGGCTTGTGGGTGAGGGCTGGCCCCACTTACTACCATCACCTTTCACATACAGGATCTTGGTGATGACGTCCAAGTGCCCGTCGAACGCTTTGACGCTTTCCTCGGGTTTCACCTCGTAGTACCGCATGTACTCCCAGTTCCCCCACTCAGTCTCGCTTTCGGGGTAGAGGTCGCGGTTGATGGTGCTCTTGAGGTATTCGAGGCCCAGCTCCACGCTCCGGTAGGGGACGCAGAGGTTTGCCATGGCAACGAAGAGTTCGGGGTAGTGTGCGGCAAGTGCGTTGGTGACGCCGCAGCCCCAGTCGTGACCGATCCATACTGCCTTCGTTATGCCTAGCTTTGAGGCGAACTCAACGAGCTCGGGAACGAGGACTTCAAGGCGGTAAGACTCTTTTTTCTGGGGTGCTGTCGAGTCGCCATAGCCGCGCATGTCAGGTGCGATGACGCGGTATTTTGATGAGGCAGCGAAATGTGCGAGTTGGTGTTTCCATGATTCTGCGATGTCGGGCCAGCCGTGAATGAAGATCAGGGGAGTACCGTCTGCCGAGCCTCCTTCGTAGTAGTGCGTGACCTCACCATTTTGGTGGGTGATGTCGCCTGCGGTGAATGAGTCCATGGCGTGTACTGGTGCAATAATGCTAAGATGTTTGGTAGAAGATGACGTGGGCTGGAGATTTTGTATACTGGTAGAGAAATGGGCCGATGAAGGTTCGTACGATACTGACTCTCGGGGACCTCGGTAGACCCACCACGAAGTGGGTATGACGACAAATACGGATTCAGACTAGACCCAGAAGTTGCGGCGTGGTCAGAATTGTTGAACGCACATGTGATAGTGTCGTGTAACACCAGAAACCCGAAGTAAGCTGACTGTGGAAGCACCCTTGCATTGGACTGCATAGGATCTTTCGCGGCGCTCAACTCGGTTGACACACATCGTCAATTCAAAGTGCGAGCAGTTGGTCGATGATTCGAAGAGCTTGAGGCCCAGTTCGAGAATAAGATAAGAGCATGAGTTGACTAGCACTGCGCGAGAACTATACATCGTATTCCATGTCCACCGAAAAGCTTCGGACTTGGCTCCATGAGCTGAATGCTTTCCGGAGGAATTGACTGAGAGCGATTGGTCTACATAGTATTCTCCTGCGCCCATGGCACGAGCTCGACGAGATGTATCTCGCCATGTTCAGCATCGAGAGACTCGTACTCCAGTTGGCCGAGATTTGGGACCGAGTATTCCGATGAACCAGGAGGTCAGCGGAGGGCGGTCGAAGGTGTGAGAGCAGTAGCGTTCGTCAAATGTCGATGACAGTGTCTCATACGCTTGTTCTATGGTACGGTGCTAGCATCAGTGGTCGTGCGAGAGCTACCGGCATGGTCCGCCGTTGACAGCGCGCGCATGCATACTAGCAACGCTCGCAGTCTTTGTTCGACTGAATGCCCTAACACGTCAACCTAGGAAAAAACTGAACAGGTCTAGAGCCCACATTAAGATAAAAGCTTGCGAAGTTGGTGGCTTAACGGCGACGTAGGCTCCTGGGTGTTCAGTTTTTCCCTTGGATAAGGTGCTAAGGTGCTGTGAGTACCGTATGTTGGTACATACTTTATTGGCCTGTTGGGCGATATTCACCGCGCAGTCTGCTCTCATGTGTGTGGTACTTCGCAGGCGTTGTCGAAACGCTGAAGCGCGTCCGCGCGACGCGAGCTTCCGTCAGCCCGCAACGCGAAGAAACGCGTCATACGTGGCCTAGAGTGCCGATGTTATCTCGTGATCGTTTGACCCTGCGCAGATCTAACGTCTCAAGTACGATCCGCGTCGTATCGCTGCTTCAGGTGGTTCGCGCAGACTGGAGAGGCGGAAGCGGCAGTTGGGTGATGAAGTTGGTGGCGCACCTCATCGCGAGAACCCTGGAAGCGTCCCGAACTTCGCCTTGGTCCGTGCGTCCAGCTGGCTCGCGGAAGGAAGATGGCGGCTGCAGCCTTAACCGCAATATCTCCTTATTGGAATTGCGGGGCGAGATTGAGTCTCCCGATGAACCATGCTGATCAACGTTGTGCCAATATAGCTTCGACATTGCGGGGAAGGCTTCAGCCTCTGGTACCGTATGCAGCTAGCCATGTATGATGCGTGGTACTTGTTCGAGCTATTGTTAGTCGTCCGAGGTTGCAAAGGTTAGACAAAGGTCGGGAAGTATGGAGATCTCAACTTCTTTGTCAGGAATAAAGATAGTTTGGTAGAAGATCGCAATGTCTTATTGATCGTTACACCGAGAGATTTCCCTATGCACAAACGATCGATCTTCGCAAGACCGAGGGAAGTGCTTTCTTTGTTTGCGTAGATACATGTGCCGGTAGACCCTGCATGAGCCCAGCTACCTATGCAAGACGACGCAGGGCATGTGGACGCGGCACCGTTATGCTAACGCGCAAGGACACGCCTCTCAAAGCCACATACGACGCAGCACGGTCAACAGTACTTCTGCCGAAACAAAGAATGACCCATCGTGACACATGGGCGTCAAATATAGCCATGATGACGAGGCTTAGCGTAAGCCACCCCCACAACAGCAATAGGGACGGTATCACAAAGCCCGTTTTTGTAATGTCGATCTCCGCATTGAAAGGCGGTAGTAACGAGATGGTCATCCGTATTCCCTTCATTGACCGAAGATCGAGATCATGAGGCAACATATCGGCAGTCAGAGCGAAGACATAGCATTGGGAACGTTTTGGATGAGTAACTTCATAGATTGTATCTCCATTGGTGCTATCGACTACCAAGAGACAACTACCGCCATCATGACTTCATAAGAAAAGAAGGAAGCGAATCTTCGACTTCTATCAATGCAAAACTAGAAAAGACTCAATGCAAAATGCTCATAAAGTGCCGCTAAGAAGAAGAAATGCTTAACCGCTGGGGTTGCCGTTGAAGGCAAGGTAGTTGACGGTGCCGGAAGGAACACCGGAGATCTTGTTCTTCAGCGACAGTGCGGTGAGACGGCTGGAGAGTGCGGCAGGGGTCCTCTTGCCCTCGAAGCCGAGAATGTAGGCGGCGAGACCAGCAACGTGAGGAGTAGCCATGGAAGTACCGGAGATGGAGTTCTTTGTATCGTTAGCTTTTGATGTAAATATCCACGGAGGGTTAGACTTACAGTGCCACCGTTGTTCCAGGTGGAGAGAATGGAGACACCAGGAGCAAGGATGTCAACGACGGAGCCATAGTTGGAGAAAGAAGCGAGGCGGTCAGAGCTGTCGGTGGCACCGACGGTGTAGACAGTAGCCTCAGATGCGGGCGAGGAGTTGCGAGCATCGGCACCGTCGTTACCGGCAGCAACAGCCATGAAGACGCCAGCGCTGACTGCGTTGGCAGCGGCAGAGTTGACGGCAGTGGAGCGAGATCCTCCCAGAGACATGTTGGCAACAGCACCGTTGGGGCAGCTGCGGGTTTTGGCATCGTTGGCAACGAAGTTGATACCGGCAATGACACCGGAGTTGGAGCCCTTCAGAACATTAGCAACCTATAAAGCTTGAGATGGATGCATCAACATACCGAGCCACTGGCATCGAGGACCTTGACAGCGTATAGCTTGGTCTGCTTGGCAACACCGTAGGTCTTGGATCCGATAGTACCGGCGCAGTGGGTGCCGTGACCGTTTCCGTCCGTGTTCTGACCGTCACCAGCATAGTTGGCGAGGAAGGTAGCACGGCCCTCAAATTCGGGATGCGCTGTGTAGATGCCAGTGTCAATGACATAGGCGCAAGTACCAGCACCAGAAGAGGTGTCGTAAGTGTAAGAGCTGGAACCAGGCTCCTGGTGGGAGATACGAGCAAGACCCCATGTGGACGAAGACTGAGTTGTGTAGGCCTTCTTCTCGAGGTGCGACTCGCCAAGGTTAGCCTTGACAATAGCATCTTGCTCAATGTAGTCGACCTAGACAATGTTAGCACTGAGTGTGATCTTCTTGAGGCTGCATAGCTTACACCTGGCAGGTTGCGGAGCAGCTCAACAATGTCGTCCGCCATATCAGCAGAGAAACCACCGAATCCAGCGAACTTGTAGACGTGGGCAGGGTCCTTCTTGAGAACCTTCAAGGCGACGTCGATGAGGTTCTGAAGGTTCTCATTCTTCATCTTGACAATCCATCTTCCGGGAATAGGAGCGCCAGCACGGGGAACAATGACCGGAGCGGGAAGGGCAAGAGCCACAGGCAAAAGTGCGAGAAGAAGTGAGAGCTTCATGTTGACTGATTGATCGAAGATGGGATCTTTGGAGCGAGAGACGATGAAGACTGCTGATGAGGGCTGAGTGTTGCTGTGCTCGTGGCCTGATGCTATAGAAGGGCGTCCAGTACCTCTTATATAGACATGCTTGATAATTTGGTGTTGAGACAAGATGGCAGGAGGCAAATGCACCTTCCAATAAGGACTAGCAGCCACCGACAAGGCGGTCTCGTGGCATGCCGACGTACCTGAACCACAGCCCAAGGTGTGTTAGTCGCTAGAACGGCTTAAGATGGCGTTTGAACCACTCCGATACCCAGTTGGGTAGGTGCTACAGTGTGTTCGGGCACTACTTGCTCCCAGCCCACCTTAGTAGCGGTAATAGAACGGGCGGAAAGTCTTAGAGAAGGAGGAGGATGTCGCGAGTAGCAGGTCAGACGCGCAGGTCTTGGCAGAATGCACTATAGATTGGCATGCTTACTAGTTTAGGGATGTGAACAACGTCGCGTAGAGATTCAACGTAGAAACCGGTGCGTTGACGCGATTGGATGGGGCGGATCGATCTGCAGCCATCCTGATAACGGCGTAGAGGTGATGAGTGGATCATTACCAGGTCGGCTGTCAAATGAAGCTGTTTCATGCAGGATTATCGCCCGGGGTCCATCAAGAGTGACCCGTCGCCTTTGTCTGTTGGTTACGGTTGCACGAGCCAAATTCAACTCGGGCATGGCACGCTTGCCAACCCGGATCAAGTGAACCAACATGATGTGTTCCTTTTCCATCCCTGACGGCAAGTCCCAAGGGCACGGGACGAGCCGCTACTGGCTGAAGGGTAGTTCATATGTCAAAGTACCGAGGCAATCGTCGGAGATACTGCGCGAGACTCATGTGCAGACGATTCCGAAGCCAAGAACAAGGTTTACATACACCGTCCGGGTGTAATGAATGACGTGAGGAGAAGACCCGGCTCTAGTGATTGTTAGATGGCAATTGTATACACGTTACCTTGAGTCTTACATCCCTTACATATCTGCATGGATGTCCAATCTCGCTAGATGAGATGACCGAAGGCATTTACTCCAATCACAACAGGGTCGCTTTCTCAACTGGTCGCTGCACCGATCCCGTTTCAGACGGCTTGGAGACGTGATTTGGTTAAGAGCCAATCAGATATTGCAGTCCGACTTTATCTGGCGGGCTTGGCGAGACCGGCTATGCTGTCGTAGCGCTGTTCGGCAGCGCCGCAGCGTGCCATCGTCATGCTTTTTCGTAACCCTCGAATGGCCGGCTGTATTGAACATGCAATATTCAAGTGTTGTCATCCGACGCAGCTGCAGCGCCATCCGCTGACACCCCAAGACCCGCTAGCATTAAGCTTAAAAGCACGTAGGCGTTGAAACCACCTCCTTCTTTGGGATTTAGCATGATGCAGATCAATATAGTTAACCTGGCCATTAGCCACACCTCAGATAAGGCAACAGCAGGAGAAGCAGATGGGCGAATCGCGACCTGCGATGTTTTGGGTAGCGCTCTTGCCAGCGCGAAATGACATGATCGCCTTGAAAGGTTCTCGTCCGGTCACGTACAGCTCTTGTTCCCGCAACTCAAGCACACGACCGGCGGCGATAGGAGATCTAGACGTGTAGTAATCCCGCGGACTGGAGGAAAGTGCAGCGGAAAGGCGCCCTTCCTACTTCCAAGCCTTTCAAGGCGACTGCGGGTTCTGGTGGAATGGCGTCTTGCCGCTGTGTCGATCACGACGCCCGCCGGCAGATGTGAGCATGGCAGGATGTCTCCTGCCTGTTGCGTGAGGTACTCCGCCCACTAAGGTGACCTACGAGCCGTCTTCAGGTGTAGTTGGAGAAGCTGTGGAGGCGAAAGGGTGTGGCGTAGTGTTTTGGCGTGGTTCTTCAGGACCCGCTCCCATCTCAGGTCTGGATGTTGGCCGGTGCCGAGATCCCGCCGTGGGCACGCGCGCAGCGCACGAACCAAGCCGGCATCGCTCACGATGTCTCGGTATTCTCCTGTCACGACATCAGCAGCCGGTGTCAACAAGTCCCTAGGCAAAACCTTCTGACATTTTTCATCTGCACTTGGGTAACTCGCATAGATCGTCGTTTGAATGCCCGCTATATTCCCGTCGCAACAAGTGACAGCTGTCTGTTCCAACGTCTAGGTCGAAAGATCGGCCCTCGTGGCATGTCACTACGGACAAGAACGGGTCATCACATGACTGTCGTGGTAGCAGGCGCGCGTGATCTATTGAGGACTTGCTGCGCTTGAAGGTAACAGCTCGCCGACATGGCCGGCAGATGGATACGGATGATACCTCAACATCAAGCGTGTATTAGTCGTTTGCTAAGTCAGAGCAAACGTTTGAGTCAATAGCTCGAAAGTTCCTGAAGAAGCTGAATCTCACAGGACAAGCTAATATTCACTCTTGTCAACACAAGGATGCCACACACAATGACATCCCAACCTTGGAAGTTAGTACATTTGCCATTCCTCCCATACCGCTAGTCACTTCCATACATAGCGCCAGCAGCATGATCTCCCATGATCTCCTCGTATCTCAGACCCTGCGACGATCTTCACGCGACGGTTAAGGACCTTCCCTGAGCGTCAATCTTCCGCCAGTGCCAAGAACGCAATCGCAACCAGCGCTTACGTCGGGCCATGACCCCACACACCTCCGCCATGGGTTGGCTGCATGGTAGAGCTAGCTGCATGTAGGGAGGGATGATGGCTTGCGTTAGCTTACATGTTCTGTATCCAGGCTATCTTTGGCCGTAGGGTCTGTTGTTGCCCAACCATCATGCAGGTACACTTACTGGTATCGTAGGCTTCAGTGCTGATCGATCATGCAGTCGGATGCAGTACCCATGGCGCGGGTCCTATGGCTTACAGTCTGAAGTGACCTTCCTCTTCTGTCTCTACACCAACGTTGACTGTCACAACAACTGATGCGACCGGTGTTCGGATGGCGCTATTTACGCCATGGTTGACGAGTAGGCGTCCACATGGGCAGTTCGAAATTTCGCAAGTAGACCCCCAAGGAGAAGGTCAATCGAGCTGTTCAAGACGCACAGCCCGACAACAATTAGCAGATTCACAGGATGAATTGAGACGTGTTGGTATCACCGAGCCCCGCCGCAGCAGACTGTATTTAGCAACGGCCCGTCCCCTGTCCTTCAAATTCGAGCCGAAGGATTCTGCTCGCATGGATAGATCATGGTAGCTATCTCGCAGGACCTATGCACCACCCCACCCGGTCTTCCAACGCCGCAGTATCCTGCGAAACGATATTCCTGATGATGGAGCCGCCAGCCACCGCGTTCCCTCCCGTCAGGAACCGGAGTCAACGTTCCGCTTTGTTCTCAGTGGATCCAATACATGTACCAAGCGGACATGTACGGACGTTGAAACCTAGAATGAACGGTGCTGATCCGAAAGACGATGTATGATCGATCACGTCCTCCTGCTGTTGCTCACTCATCAGAACTGGACAGAGATAGAGGATAGCATGCGCACTGGAGCTGCGCTTCAAGGCTAGTTGGGTGTAGAACATTTCGACTTCCTCGCGAGCTCCCTTGTCACCATGCATCTAGAAACCGTACAGCATCAGCACCGCCGCGCAGATCAAAGCCCATCACTTTCCTGTTCCTTATCGCCGATCCCTCTCCAGCCTCCTACCCCTTCAACTCCCCCAATACCAACATCCAACCCGCCCCGGAAAGCAACTCGTAACCCACCCCACCCTGCACCACACGCGCCGGGTGTGAGCAGATACAACGCCACCAACACAGGCACATCTCCGCAATCCTCCCAACGGCTCGGCCCTTTTCTGGAAAGGCGCACAGAAGGACCAGATCCACATAGGTACCGTGTGGATATTTGCGATAAGGCATCATGCGGAACAAGCCTTGGTGAGTGTAGGATAA
This sequence comes from Alternaria triticina, assembly GCA_022609215.1. Taxonomy (NCBI): domain Eukaryota; kingdom Fungi; phylum Ascomycota; class Dothideomycetes; order Pleosporales; family Pleosporaceae; genus Alternaria; species Alternaria triticina. Next base: position 241,328 of record JAGKPX010000005.1, read on the forward strand.
GCCTCATTAACAAGGCGGGTGGGTGTCTTGGCCCGGGTTGGCGACCTTCCGCTCTGGGAATGTAGGGCCGGTTGGAGGGGTGAGGTGGTAGGTGCGTGGAGGGCATGGTGATGAAATCCTCGGTAGGTCGTTGAGATGGAGAAACGCTGTGAGGTATCCATGCGACATGTGATACTTAAGCGCTACATAAACGCAATGCGAGGTACATCCACTGCTCGCTGGATAGTGGCTATGATCATATTTAAGGATGACTGAGACATTGACTATGGCCACGCTGGGTGGTATCATATCAGCTCGATCATTGTATCTTGCGTGTTGTGGTATGCGTCAAGCACGCTTTGCAGTACCCGCCTGTGCTCATCGGGGTTTCTCTGCCACAAAATTGAATCTGCTATTGAGTCGAAATAGCCCACCCGTTCATAGCTACCAACTTTGGCTCGACTTGGTAGGACCAATATACCTTGTAGACCACGTCCTTCCTCGTACGCGCACTGGCGAAGGATCACCAGACTGGCTTCCTCGCCCAGATCCCTCGCGTCTGGAATCGTACAGTCATCGAGAACAATCTTAACTCGGTATGGTGGCCATAGCCAATCGGCCAGATCCAGTAGGGATAATGGAATTAGGCGACATTTTAATGTCACAGAGGCGTTGACGAGTTGCCCGGAAGGTTTCTGGTCCACGGCGATGTCTTCTAATACCACCATCTCATTGATGAAATTTGACCGGCTCCCGCTCTCCCACCGCAATTCATGGCTCTGAACTCTCTGATTGATGCTCGCCCAACTCCAAGTAGGTGCGCGCCATATAGAAGGCTTCGGAGATGCATAGCTCGGATCTCCAGATCTTGCGTTGCGTCTCCAGCACAGGTCTTCAATCATCTTATGACGCCATAAGCCAGCAACTAAGGTGTCTTTCATCACCTCAGCAACTGCCTGCGCAATACCATGCAGTGCAACCAGTATATCTTCCTCTTTTGTCAAGCTGAGGCCGGAATATTCTCTCCTGAAGCAACACCAGTCTTGATAGATTCCTGACAAGACTTGGCGTAAGTTGAGATTGGTCGGACCTCCCGAGGGGATGGCCAGCTGAACCTTGTAGTCGCAGATCTTCGATTTCAGAGTATGTAGTGCGGAGACTCCCGCCATCCCATTCGCATTCTCGATCAAGCAACCGTCAGGGTCTTGTTCGCTCGTAATAGATTTTTCACATTCCCAGAAGAGTACATCTTGTGTGAAGTGAATGGTTCCAGAACTCAGGTATCGTTCTTGCGCAACCCAGGCTCTTTGGTTTAGAGGTGCCTCATCGATAGCCCTGATAGGGGTGATTATCGGGCTGCCAATGCTGTAGGATAGCAAGGGCTCGTTTGTCTTCCGCCCAATAATTCGAGTTCTACTGGTAAGAACCCGTATCGGTGCTATCGGATCCCGATAAAAGAAGAGACCGACGTCAGCATCATTGGCAGACGTTGCTGCGATACAGAAAATCGCCCGGCTGTAGACGTCTTGCATACAGGCAGCCTCTCTATGCCAATCGTGAGCGTCATCTTGGATAATGCACCTATAACGCGTGAGAAGAGAGCAGAGATGGCTTAACCAAGAACGTCTTACAATGAGTCAATCCAAAGATACCGAATCCGCATCTTTCGAGTCACATGAATAGCGTCTTGAAATGTTTTGGGCAGATCCGTCGATGCGAAACCTGCTTTAAGACGCGCTGCAGTACTTTGTGTCAGTTGAAGAGGTTGAGACTTACCCCAACAATGCGACAGCGCAATGTAGGGTGGTACTCCAGCACAGTCGCCAGCTTCCACAAGACAAATCTTTGGATCCCCACTGTGGCCGACATCGATCATTCTTGTGGGCAAAAACCCATTTGTCTCTTGTCTCCTTGGCCTCCTACTTTGACACCCGGTATGCGACTCTCGGCATCGTCTCAACTGAGACAAGACAAACTCAATGCAGACATCACTGCCTGTATAGTTGGCAGCAAGGCTTTTGTCTGCCAATGCAACCCCAGAGAGAGCGTATAGGTAAAAAATCGGATTTTCGACTTTTTCCTTGGGCGTCAAAACGAAGTCTACGTACCAATGAGAACAATGGAAGGAAGGACGTAGGACATGCGTGGCATATTCCTCTCCGTAATCTTCCTCTCTACACGAGAATGGGGTGAAAGTGTATGTAGTCGGTGCCAATTCGAACGTCTCATCTGATTTATGGAGGCCTGTAACGGGTTAGTCACTTACACACATCAGTGATAAAATATTGGTAATACGCATTAGGCGACTGAGTCTCCCTCGAAGGCGTCTACATATACCACAAGGCAATGCAAGACCTTGCTGGAACGATTCAGCAGTTTTGTGATGAATGAACTCTACCTTCCCATGCTCCTGAGTTAACAAAGGGTTTTCTCCCCTGAGAAATCTTTGGCATGGATCACAGAGTACCTCGTCTGACATTGAGATCGGTAGAGTGACTTCGAAGAAGCGATGGTTTGTCGATGGAAGGGGACAAGGAAAGATGTGGGGTCAGCCGCCATTGCCTAGCGATTGGACCAGCCGTCGTCCTGACTGTCTAGGTAGCGTAAACTATTCACGCGTTAGGATGCGGTAATGGTAGCATCCAGCGCGATATTTCAGATGATATCGTGAGTTATGCCGGTGGTGTTGTGGCAGCGCGTCCCCAGAGATTAACGGGCCCACTTCCCCTAGCCTAAGCCAGGGTCCAGCGTCGCCCGGCCTTCGTACCTGCCTGTGCTCAACTTTTACCAATTGCACACCCTCAGCATGCTGACGCTCCCTTCTCTCTCCGCAATGAAGCGGACACGATGAACTCGTCACGCGCATTCACTCGGACGACCCAGAACACCTTCCGCAAACCTCTCGACTTCCTCAGCAACCTGTCGCGGGGGCCCGTACAACTGCCAAAGGACAGAAAGAGAAAGGACAGCAACGTACACCGGCGGAACAACAGCGCGAGCTCAATCGACGATACCGACCATTCTGACATCGAGTTCTACGCGCAAATGGAGACGTCACGGCGGAGCCATTCGAGGCAGAACTCGCTGTCGGAGCTGCAGCCTGCGGTTCCGTTAATAGACATTGGCAGTCGCAGCACGAGCCCGTACCCGCGCAATCGAAGCGCTGCACAGAGTGAAGACGAAGACGATGAATACGAACCAGCGAGCAGTATACGGCCGTTGGTGAGCCATGACGTAGGGCGAGGGAGCCATGCCTTTCGCAGCTTTTGGCAGCAGGGCGGGCCTGGGGCTTTCTTTTTCGGCACATGGAGGGGCTGGCAGGTCTGGGTGGGATTACTCGTATTTTGGGTCGGCGGATGTAGCTTTGGGCTACTGCTGATGAACCGCTTCATCATGCTGACGGGCGTCTACAAGTGAGGAGAACGCGCACGCGAATAAGATGTATACTAACAACTCCAGGTTTCCCTTCCCCCTCACCCAATCCTACGCCCAACTCATCATCACGCACATTCTCCTCATACTCGTATCGAGCCTCCTACGATTCTCCAGCAATCCGCTGCATTTCATAGGCTTCGGCGTCGCTGTGCCGCCCTCGCAACCCGCTGCGCCACAGGGAGGAGCCTTTAGAGGCAACAAGAAGCCTGGCATATACGCATTTGCGCGATGGTTGTCGAATGGATCTGGTGGCATTGCTGGCGGAGGCCTGTTTGAGTTCGATTTCCAGATCGCGAAACAGGTGCTCCCACTTGCGGTGGTCTTCGTCGTGAAGGTGCTACTCAGCAACTTCTCGTTCGCGTAGGATGCCCATTACATCCCTATTTTCTCCGATGCTAATATGGAATAGTTACGCGCCTCTGCCCGTCTACCAACTCGCTCGCATCGGTATAACCCCGCTCGCCATCATCTTCGCCTGCGTCTTGCAGAAGGAGAATGTCAATGGCAGCACCCTCTCCTCCGCCCTTGTCGCAACCCTCAACCTCTTCTTCGCCTCATACCGCTCCAACGTCCGCGTTACCTGGGAGTCTGTCGTCGCCGGTGTCTTCTCCTCCATCTTCGTCGCCCTATATCCGATCCTCCTGCTCCGCACATACCGCAAGATCGTCGCTGGCCTCGTCCCTGCTGGCGATGTGCTCACCGGATACCCCAGTGGCTCGGAAGAGCCAGGCAACAGGGAGGAGACTCGCGCCTTCTATCGCACACTACACTACACGTCCCTTGTGTCGCTCATGCTCCTCACACCGATCGTGATCCTCTCCGGTGAGGTCCCGCATATATACCACAACATACCCTTCCTTGACGTGCCCTTCTTCTGGGCCATGATGTTGTTCGGCGGTATGGGCTCCTGGGCTGTCTTCTCGGGCACTTTGCTGCTTGTCAAGGCGACGTCTCCGTTGACGGCGACCTTTGTCGCGGTTCCACGAAGCGCGTTCCAGCTTGTTGCCATCACACTGTTCAAGGGTCCGGCGCAGACTTGGATCGGTGTGATACTTTGCTGGATCAGCAGTCTGTGGTTCCTCGTCGCGAGACGCGATGAGGGGAGGAGTAGGGATCGGTTGAGACTGGAAGGCAGGTAGCAGGCGTGGAGATGTTTTGGCACATTCACTTCGCCATCTCGTGATATGATATCCGTCTTCATTCGAAGTGTGTTGCTCCAATTTATCTTGCATAGCGTAGCATCTGATACCAATACTTATCACAATTTTGTCAAGGATTTCTTTACCTAATGAACGACCAAGGGCTGACATTGCCGGCTTGCTCATTGTGGAAATCCGCGCTCTCAAAAGCGTTGCCATGTGTTGGTCCAGTAGCGACATCGCGCAGCCGTTCGAAAGGATTCCCGACTTCGCCATGGAATGAACTTCCTTGCTTTTGGTTTGGCTCGCAAGGACACTACGTAAGTTCCACTCAAAGCACTATATAAAACTTCTCGTACTGTCTTTACTTCTTCCTTCTCATCATAAACTCTCTTCCTATTTTCCAAAAAGTCATCAAAGAATTGCTGATGGCATTGAAACCTTTTCTGAACGAATACATGTCTTCTTCCGCTTTCTTCCTTCCAAAACAAATCCTCCAAAAGTGTGCAACAAATGTCTAATTGGAGCTAAACGCCCAGCATTCGAATATAAAAGCACCGAGGACAACTCCATGCGTTCGTTCCTCTACGACAAACTCGAAATCTTCAACTCCAAAAGATGTCAACGAGTGCATCATGACACCGAATTGCTTATCAACCACTCGCATGATATGGGCCGCGAATGCCTCTCCTCTTCTTCCGCATTGTCTTCTTCTGGAACATTAAAAAGATGCAAGTTTTTGTGCATGTTCTGGGGGCTTGCTTCGAGTTCGAAATTACCAAAGGACGGTTCCATGTGTTCCGCCCCTCCTTTTTACCTTCAACGAGCCAGTCACTCCCGAAAGACAGTTGGATGAGCAGAATGGGTTATCACACACAAATGATCGACCCAAATAAAACCGAGAACTTGTGGATGAGATTTGTGCCGCCCTGCGCCAGCGGAGACTTCCAAAAGCGTTAGCAAAGGATGAAATGTCTGGTTAAGGGTCCAAAGAAAACCACAATGAGCATCATGTCTTCGTCGGCGCCTTTTTTTGAACGCGGTAATGGCAGCTGCATCACTTCCAAAACATGGTCGACTGGTTCCATGTGCGACTGTGTTGTCGGCGCGCGTATATAAACCTCTATCTTCCCTGTTGCTCAGTCTTTCTTACACAACACTCGCGGGTTTGGTTTTCCAAAAATAAGGAAGATGCTCAAGCATGGAGACCAGAAGGGGAACAAGAAGACTCGGATGTCTTTCCGTGTGCACCGCTGCCCTCATACCTCAAAGGCATAACACAGCCTCCCATCAAAGTCCTCATTCACAACTCGAATACCGATAATTGCTAAACAGCCAAGTACGGACCCTTCATGTTTCTGAGCCTTTCTTCGACTTCAAAAAGGCCAAGATGGATCTTATGTGCTTTGCTCGTTTGCGAATCGTCAGCAAGCTTTTCGCCGTCCAAACACCAAAACAGCCGCACCGAACTTCATCGAGGGGTGATCTGTTATTTTTGGAACGAGCCGAAAAGTCATGGGTACTCTTTTTTTGATTTTGGTGATTCCCTCGCAAGGGTGAGGTATAGAAAGTCAACTTCTGGGGGTCACAAGAAGTGACTTTATACTTCAGCGATCTTTGCCAAGCACACAGCCCATGCACTTGGTAAAATTTGCTTTCGTTTTCTCTCCTCCTCCCATGCATACGTGTGATATGATGTCTGTATACAGCCATCATGATAGTGGGAACAACTCGCTTTTAAACGGTCGAGCATACATCGGTGATTCTAGAAGTTTGGGCGGTACGCGCGAAATCCAACGGACGACGAGATCGCACAGCGTGATGGCCGATTTGATTCCGTCAACGAGTGAAAAAGACTTGATAGGAATACATGGCGGGCGAGGAAGGAAGCAGAGGTAGAACTCTCCATTATCTGATAGAGTATCTTTTTGGAAGGATGAGCGAACATGAGGCTAGCGGTCCCTAGTTTTGGAAGAAAAAAAGCTGTGCTGTGTTGAAGGAACAAGCAACTGGTGGTTTTACTAGACTTAGATAGACATTCACGGCCTGCGCGACTGGTTGCTAGTACAGTGCACGTATACCGCAGTCTTGGCAGCTTCAAGGTCGCATTGAACCGTGTGAGGGAAATCGTGGTATATCCACCGTTGTGATGACTTTCGGCACATCGCGCGATGCTGTTTAATTTTGTGGCAAGGTCCCCACTCGCTCGGAAAACATACATGTAGTGATTTGTACTTTTTGGACTCACCACATGCCTTCGGGTGCTTTTCGAGGTTATGCAAGAGAGAAAGAAGGCGGCGGAAACATGCCACAGAATAACGCTGCTTTTTGGAAATTTGGAAGGAGATGTTATACGATGCTCCAGTCGAGGTTTTGGAAGACACAAAACTGTGATATAGGAAGAGAAGAGAAGGGCTCGCGCGGCTTTTATACGTAACTGAGCAAGAAAAGAAACCATTTGTCGTACAAAGTGACGTTTTTGGTTGACAACACATGCATCTGTTGAACGTGGGAGAAGCAGCTATTATGCATCTGGTTGTGTATTCTTTTCATCATGATTCAAAGGATCAGTGCCAAAGGAAAGGAGCACATGTACGAAGCGATTGTGATTTTCGGTAGACGTGCTCACGCCATGGGAATACGTCGAGATGTTTTGTAGCAAGCCCCAGCAGTAAGACCACGGACCCAAAGACGGACATGCAACTTCAGTCTGAGTCTTTGGAAAGAAGAAGAACATCGTATAGTCGGATTCATCTTTTTTTGAATAACTCTTCGACGAGAGTAGAGTATAAGACACCAAGTGCCACAAGCCTGCAAGAGCTTTCTATACCTTCCACAAACCCACAAACTCCATGTTGTCGTTGTCGCCGTATGTTTGCGCAACATGAAATGTATATCTGCATGTTTTAAGAGGCAGAAACCGCCGCATATCATCTGACGAAAGCTTTTTGGAAGGAAGAAAGACCAGACAGGAAAACCATCATCGTATATATAGACTGTTTTGGTTTTTGGTACAAGGAAGTGTGGTGTAGCAGATCAGGCCCCAGGAGAAAGAGAGGAGCTTTTATATCTTCATCTCTCTCGAACGAGCTGGACATGTGGATGTGAGTGCTCGCCTTCGACATGTACTGGTATGCAATAGTTTTGAAGAAGCAGAGACCGCCACATAACTTGTCTTGTGCGGAGTTTGGAAAGGCAGAGGGCAAAGTCATGAACGATCAAGTCCATAGTTTCAATTTTCGCAATGAGGAGTATGATACAGAAGACCAGGTCTCAGGGAGAAGAGAAGGATGGCTTTTTATGACCTTCTCACTCTCCAACAAGCATCGTTTTCTGCTAACCATTTTTCTGAACGATATTTTCGCTTGTAGACATAGATTTCGAGACGCAGAAACCGCCATATCCCGTCTTCGTGGCGTTTTTCAGAAAGGAAGAGCAGCGCAGACAGCAAAGCCATGAGAATGAACCAGGCGTTCTTAGTTTTTTGAGAAAAGAAGTGGAGTGTAGAAGTTCATATCCCACAAACACAAAAGGTTCTTTTGTACCCCATCAGCAGATGCCACAACGACGTCTCTCCCGGCCATGACGGTGGCAGCATGATATTTAGAAGGAGATTGCCGGGGTGAACTCCAGAGAAACATAGGATCTCCACTCTAGAGTTTTTCGAGGAACAGTCGCAGCCATGTCGAAGCTGAATAGAGGTTTCGATGTCGATGTTTCGAAGGGACATTTGCCTTCTCTCATGTACCATTCGATCGATGTATTTCTTTGTTGTAGGAGGCGATAGAGCGGCGAAGAGTCCATATATCTTGTCGTCGCCTGATTTGGAGGAAAGAGAAGCAGCCATCCGTGTGTTCCTGTCTCCTTTTGATATCAAGCAATGTCGATAGATCTATATCATGTACAAGGCCGCAGTCGTTTTTTAGTAGAACAAGGCAAAGACCGGAGGAATCTTCATGCGAGCGCGACGTGCTGATTTTGAAGAAAAGGACGCAGCCATAAAGGAATATCTCAACCCGTTTGGATGTTTCGAAAGGAGCAAAGTTCCTCATGAATTCGCTTCATTCCATCTTTGGTCGTGGTAGGTCGAACAGGAAAGACGAGGAGGAAACTCCATGGACGGCAGTACTTGCGGTTTTGGAGGAAGGAAGCGGCCATCCGGCAGGTTGAAGTCCATTTGGTGTTTCAAGAGGAGCAGCTGTCTCTGCCATGTGCCTTTTTGCAGCGCTTTTGTAGAAGTGGAGGAAACCGAGGAGGGAGCAAACTCCATCGCATCAAGTACAATGGTTTTTGGGAAAGAAGAACAAAGTCATCTGCGATGTTCGCGCGATTTTTGGTAAAAGCACTGCGAGAGTGTGGGATACAGAAGCAAGAGTTGTACCCGCACAAAAGACGTTTATATACCCCACCTCCATCCCATCTCCCGTCCCCCATCCCCCATTCTTCGCCTCTTTACTTGCGACCGCATGTGTGAGAAGCCTCCAAGTGCGCGTCAAAAACATTCATGATTATACTAATCTTGGTATCTAATCTGCGACCCAAAGTCCTCATCTCCATCTCTCATCTTTCATCAAAAAGGACCAGCCTATCTCGCCCAAGCAGCGCTCGTTCAAAAAAACGTTCATGCGCGTACGCATGTCCTGCGTTCCCCAACCCACCCAAAGTCTCCATGCCATGAGCAAAAGAAAAAACGCCATGCATGCAACGCCTCGTCTCCAAAAACGCTCCAAAAGGGCAATCTATACAGGAACGGGCATAGTTATATCCGTCCACCCTCAACAATCTCCCTGCCAATCAACTCCAACTCACCACTCTCAGCCGTGCGCCTCCGCTCCAACACCCACCTCCCCTCGCCCGCTTCATCATGTTCGCGCACATAAGTCACGCTATCAGCCGCGCTCCCCTTGCGACTATGCCCTCTATTCCATCCACTCCCACCACCGCCATTCGGCGTGATAGGACTAGAGTTGGAGATAGGACTAAGCCCCATACTCTGTCTGCGCGTTTGACCTTGTGTAGAAACCGTGGGCGCGGAAGGCGAAGACAGGGATGTGTCTATTGAAGGTGGGTTTGGCGGTCGGTTTACGTGTTGCGGGAGGAAGGGCGAGGAGAGCGGCATGGGGAAGGGGGAGACGGGGAGGGAGATGTTGGAGGGTGAGGTTGCGGAGAGGCCGCCGGGGGACATGGCTAGGGTCATGTTGTGTTGGGCGTAGAGTTCTGAGATGGGAGGGAGGAGGGGTGCTTCGTTTCCTACGCCGTAGCCGGTTGGGCTGGAGAGGCTGTTGTAGTCGCTGGATGTGAGAGTGGGGCTTTCGGGGCGGTCGTTGCCGTCGTAGGAGTCTGAGCTGGAGCGACCGGACTCGTATACGCCGTTGACGGCGTCCATGAGGCCGTCGTCATCTTCCTCGTCTTCGTTGTCGTCGTTGTGGTAGTCGGAGGAGACGTTCTTGGAAGAGTAAGAGCTCTCGAGCGAGCTAGAAGGGTGTTCCCTCATGCGGTTACCGACTGGGCTTGAGGCTCGTGGTACGAACTGCATGCCCATAGGAGAAGAGTTGCGGGGGCTGTTAGCCGCACTGACAGGTAGACTGGCAACACTTCCACCAAAGGCGCCTTTCCGCAGCTTCAGCAGAGTATCAAGACTCATGTCTTCTTCCTCATTCCCGGGGAAGCCATACGGGCTCATCCTCGCAAGTTGTGCTAGGCCAGGGCTAGACATCGGCTGGTTACCGTCGCGGAAGTGGTTGAGGCTGATGAACGAATTGCGAGTGCTGTATTCGCTGCGCTCGGTGATGGGCGTAAGATTCGGCTCTCTTACGGCGTTGCGACCGCTGACTGTACGGCCCAGACCCATGCCAGATGGTCCAAAGAAGCCACCCCAAGCGCTCGGTGACTCCCCGACTGCAGACGCATAGAACCCAAACTCTTGTCCGTAGAATCCCTCGTCATCATAAGCCAGGGCTTCAGCGTTCGCCTCGGCGATGATGGGGTCATCTTCCATGGCGGAGTCAAAGTCACTGTAGTCGTAATCGTCGTTCACAAAGCCAGAGCTCATGCCGTACACATCATCATCTTGTGGGAAGCTAATGGTGTCTACACTGAAGCGACCATCGTCAGGGACAAGACTGGGCCGGGAGTTGCTGAGAGAAGACTGGTCGTCGGCATCGAAGCTGGTCTGGCCAACATCCACACTCGCTTTCCTTGTAAACCGGCCAGCAGCCTCCGCGCGTGTTGCTGCATCCGCAAGAGCACTATGATACGCGCTGAGATTCTCAAAACTGGGCACGGGTCGCTGCTGGGCGATTGAAGTCTTGTGTGCGAGCGTGGGCGAAGACTTCTCTAGGTGCTTCGACACGGTGTCGTCGTCCGCCTCATAGCCTGTTTCCGAACTCAAGACATCGTAGGCACGCGGCTGATGAGCGGCAGACGCTTGCTCGTCCTCGGCAAATTTGACCTTCCTCTCATATAACGGTCCATTGGGGTCGTCGAAGACGTTTTCGTCAAACTCTGTAGGCTCAATGTCGTCTTGGTCGCCGATAAGTCCGTCGTCAAAGTCAAAGTCGTCGCCCAAATCGATATTCCCGAAGCTTTGTCGTTTGGCAGCCGAAGGAACAGCGTTATCTGATGTCTCAGGTAATTCGTCCTTGGATTCGTCCGGCTCATTTTGAGAAGTCGTTAAACCCAGACCCTGCGCTTGAGGGTTCATTGGGTTTTGTCCATTCAGCTGACCGCCCATCATCATCATCTGATACTGCTGGAGCATCTCCTGCGACATGGCAAATCCGATAGGGTTTCCGTTCATGTCAACGGGTGTCTGCATTTGGTTCATGGGACTAGCGGTATGACTCTTCTTCTGCTGTAGCGACAGAGACGAGAAGTCGAAGGTGTTCATGCCAGAGTCAAGGGTTTGGTCTCCCAGTCCACCCCCAAACTCATCCTCCTCGCCCAGCATCGGTATTTCTTCATCAAACCCACCGTCCATATCGTCGTAATCGTCCATGCCGTAGTCGTCGTAATCGTCTTCGACAGAATTGGTAGAATTCCGCGCTTGCTTCTTCTCTGCCTCCTTCGCCTTGTGTCGCTCCTCGAGCAGCTTCTCTTGCGCAGAATCCGTCTGACCAGATATCTGGAAGCTGAACCTGGATGCTCGACTGCTGAAATGCGCAGGTAGCCCGGCTGGCTGAAACGACGGGTCGGAGACTGAGGTGGCTCTCGAGCGCGCGGGCGGTGGTGGCGACTTTGTCGACTTTCTTTTCCGCGGGGTAACATCTGTAGACACATCCAGCGGGTTCTCCGACTCTTGTACGGGCGAAAGGACTGAGGAGCCGCTGTCGAATCCTTGGAAGGACGGTCGAGGCAGTGGAGACGTTTGTGGGGGAGGCAATGGAGACGACTGCGGTGGAGGCGGAGGCGGAGGCGGCGGCGAGTTTTTGGGTTGCGGCGGAGGAGGAGCTGAGCGTTCAGGCGGCGGAAATTGTACGGAGTTTCTTGCGAGGAAGTCCTTGTTCACCAGCTGCTCTGCCCGTATAGCAGCTTGCGACTGCTCGTAGCTGGTGTCGTCGTCAAAGTGCTCATGGAACACTGGTGTATGCTCCTTGTCTATCTTCGGCGGGCTGACACGACCAATCTCCTGCTGTCCTTCCCCGCCTTCTGCCGCAGTGTTGTAAGAGTAGCCTCTGTTCAGTCTCGGCGCGTTGAAGTCGTGTACGATCTTTCCGCGGATACTGGGGTCGTAGTTGTCGGGCATGGGGGGAACGTTCGACGGAGAGCGCTGGGTGACGAGCGATTCGTCGGCGAGAGGATCCAGGGTCTGTCCAGACCTGCGTCGCATGAGGAGCGACATGGGATTGCGCAGGGTCAGCCTCGATCTTGACTTGCTGGGGGCTGCCGTCGGGGTTGAAGTGCCCTTGGAACTGCCCGTGAGTTTGTCGCTGATGCCACTCAGCAGCGACGTCTGCGACTTGGAAAAGTTGGAGTAGCTGGGAGAGATGACGGAGGGCGCCAGGTGGGAGGATGACTGGGGAGGCGTCTCAGACGACGGGGCGGGTTCTGTCCTCTGTGGCAAGGGAGAGCCTCCATTGTGTGAGCGCGCAGAAAGGGGCTTGTTCTCATAGGCGGGGGAGAAGTGGTCCTGTGTCCGCTGGGGCGGGGAGAGCAAGCTGCGATCCTGCGCCATCTTACTGCTGCTCCCCCCAGTGCTCCCCGAGTGCTGACTGGCGGTATACTGGGAGCTACCAGGCGAGGCCGCCTTGTCCAGCTTGGAGGCGACGCGTGCAATGGGCGGCAGTTGGGGCGGATAGGGCGATATGGGCGAGCCCGAGGTGTAGCTGGCATTGTCGTTGAAGCGCGGCGAGGAGAAGTGGTCGGTGGTGTGCGCGGGCGAGGGCAGTGGAGGTGCGGCGGGACTGGGGCTGGGGACGGGCTCGGGCGAGGCCAGATTCGAGGCATTGCGCTTCGCATGGCCGGGCCTGAGCTTGGAGAACATTGAAGTCCCGGACGGCGCCATGGTTGTGTTTCGTGTCGCCGCGCGGCCGCTGTCGCGCTGCGTCTAGCACGCAGAGTCGATGCCGGGCGGCGCTGGTTCGGGCGGTTGTCGTGCCTCTCAGCGAGGCCATGCACCGAAGCGCACCATGACCGGGTGGGGAGAAGCGGGCGGCGGCGTCGTTGGGGCGATAGGCCGCTGATTGGAAAAGTTGGTGATGGATTCCGGCGTGGTACAGCCTCGGAATGCTAGCGGGTGAGGCGCGACGGCGTCAATTGCGGCTTGGCGGTGGTAGAGCAGGGCAGCCAAGTGCCGAGTGTCGTGGCCGTCTCGTGTAGCCAGAGGGAGGGGCGCGTCGCTGTCTTCGTACTGCTCCGTCGTGGCTGGCCGTGGATGCTGATGCGACCTCCTCTCCCAACACCAAGGTTCATGCGACACGCCCGCTAGCAGGGGTCTTCCCGCACCACTCCCTCCCCACTCAGACAACTGGAACGCTCTTGCAACGGCTTCGCGTAGACTTTCTGAACCCGCGAGCGCTCGGTCCCACACAGCTGCTATGCGCTGATCAAGCAAAAGAATGCATGAGATCGCTTCACTGCAAAGTCGAAGATCATCAATCAGACACTGATGACGTTGAGCCCGTACATACTACAAACCCCACTATAGCCCTAGACGAGCGATAGGACCATGGCCTGACATGTGCTTTTTTATTCAACCTTCATGTGAAGAGGCAATACAGCCGAGTCTACCCTCCCAACATCTCACTAAGCAGGCCTCTTGCCGCCCTTCGACATTTTCGGCCTTCCAAACCTCCCATCGTTCCGCTTCCTCAGTTCCGCCCGCTTCGCAATTTCCTCGCCAGCCGCCCAGGTAGGCTCTGGGTCCGGTCCGTTGAGCGCAGTGTTGTATGTCGAGTTTGCCGGTGTTACCTCGAACTGGATCGTGGCATTGCCCTCTCTGTAGTCGCTTGTCGGTGTGCCCACACTCAGGTAATTCGCGTCACACTCCTCCTTGCCAGTCGCGATGTCGACTTGCTTAAGCGCGCGCTCGAAGATCTCAAGCGACGCAAGAGGTTGGTAGAAAGGTACCTCGTGGCCGGACTCGTAGATGCGGAGGAAAGAGAAAAGTCCTGCCTGCTTGACTTGGCCGTGCACGATGCCGTCGCTGGTGGTGATGTTGGTGAATCCAGCCTCAGAGTAGCCGGTTGCGTTGATCATGTCTGCGACGACCTGACCACCGAGCCAGTTGCAGTTGTAGTCGGCGTCACCGTAGTACAGCATAACCTGAACGCCAGCATCGAGCAGTTTCTGGCAAGCAGCAATGGTGCCAGATGGACGGTCGTCATCACCCGTGTTGCCAAATGCCGCCGAGACCGTGCTGGCACTCGTGGAGAAGTTCTGGAACGCGCCAATCGCTTGCTGCACCTCCGGCAGGTTCAGATAATCGCTGAAGTAGTCGTAGGGGAACGGGTCCGGCGTCAAGAACCTCATGTCGTACTCGTCGCGTCCGCTGTAGATGTCGTAGAGGTTTTCGACCTTGGAGTAGCAGAAGTCATCTGCGGCGGCACAGACCGAGTTGATTCCGGTTTCGTAGCATTGCTTGGTGCGATCTACGCAGTTTCCAGGGCCGTAAAGGTTGTTGTACCACTCAGCCTTGACTGTGTCGTTGTACGGGTCGTAGTCGTAAGTGTTGCCAGGGAAGACGGAGTAGTTGTAGTAGGCCTGGTACTGGACAAGTGGATCGAACCACCCGTTACCGATCAGCACGTTCTCGAGATCGATCTTATGTGCGCCGCTGATGTTCTTCGCGTTCTGGTCGAGGAAGTAGGCGTTGAAGACGGGTGCGTAGTGGCCGCCGTAGCTCTCGGTGGTGAAGCTGAAGCCGTTGCGCGAGTACTGGGGGAAAGCACCCATGAATCCTTGCAGCGTCTTCCACATGTTTGGCGCCGCGCTCTCGGTGCTGTTGGCGGTCAAGGTGTGGTCGGGCTTGGAGTACGTTCCGCAAGTTCCATAGTTCTCAGCGTAGTCTGGGCAGGTCGCGTTCGGTAGCTGAACGATCGTGCTGCCGTCGCTGTAGCCGGGGATAGGAATAGAGTATGAGAGACCGACGTCGGTTGGCTGATCGATGAAAAGCATGTTGCTTGCATTGGTCCACGAGTATGGGTTGTTGAACGGCTTCATGTCTGGGCCGATACCACATGGTCCCAATTCCTGGAAGAGACCGATCATGGAGCTGGAGCCTGGGCCTCCATTGATCCACTGGAAAGACGTTAGTATGTTTCCGTGATGCTAAGAAGAAGTTCGTGATGTTTTGCATTGTGAACAGGTCTGCAGCCTACATCAACTTGGAAACCTGAAAACTAGGTGACCTAACGTCGATGTAGGCTCCGGACCTGTTCAGTTTACGTCTTCTATGAGGTGCGCCACAGATACGGTCCATAGAACACAGTCTCGTCGCGTATGCTGACTTACCACTGTCAACGGCGCATCAGTCGGGTCCTGATTGCGCGCCTCGAAGAACCACCAAAAGATATGCTGATCTTCCGCCACATCCGCATAACCACTGTAGCTCTTGACACTCGGGTCAAGCTCGCAGATACCAGCAGGTACCTCCTTGTACCGTACACTAACATTCGCATAACCCTCTTTAGTAATAAGATCCTTCGGTGCAGGAACAAACTGCGCAAGGGCACCCGCAGCCAACAAAGGCGCGGCGATAAGCTTGCCTGTCGCACTCTTCATCGTCGGTTTCGTTGCAAGTCTTCTTGAGGCGACGAGCTGTGAGGTGAGAGAATAGAGAAAGGGCAATGACGAGCACGTTCACGTTTTATTCTAGAAGCTTATGCAGGTCCGAACTAGAAAGGCCCGCAGTCCTCGCGATAGCCAGCTCTCACCTTCCCATGCGGGCTAACAAGTTGCTCATCTCGGTCCCGTGGGCCGGGGTCGTGGCTATCCGCGTAGCCCGATGCTCGTACCAACGACGTCATGGTGTAGCTCGGTGTTCGCGGTTTGTTTTTGCGCGACGCGCGCAAGTCTGTAAATATGGTTTGCTGGTTCAAAAGTTCATCGCTGGAGCTACCTAGGTATATGCGTTGGATAGTTGAGTCCAGAAAGCCTACGACTACGATATCCGACTCGGGCGGACAGAAATTACGAATCGACCGAAGCTCGTCAATGGAGTAAGAAGCCGCGAAAAGCTACCCCGCTACTCAACCCAAGCGCGCATTGGCAAGTGCTTGTGCAAGCTTGCATGGCTTGATAGCCGTCATGGCGATAGTGGCAGACGATCTAATCCTATATGGGCAGATAGGTAGCACCGATTATCCGAACATCACCGGTCAGCTTCATGTCTTCGGCGCCGCGTCAGAAGTCATTTCGGTGTAATCATTGTATAAGACGGCTTGTAATTCCATGTCAAGGAAGGGAGACACCACGCGATGGGTCGGAGTCGTTGATCAGAACATATTTCATTTGGCTCATGCCATTACAATCGTTGTGTATTCGTATCCGTCACTTCGTATGCAATCGTCAAGTCCTCCAACGCCTCTTACTCCATGTCATGCTGGGATGCAATTGAGGTGGACGCTCATCTACAATACTGTACCGAAGCCGAAGGTCGTCTTGATACTTCGCACGTAGTATTGGTCCCAGTTGGTCTTAGTGGGCTCCTCCTGACCGACTGGTACACCCTTCCACTCGACCCTCATAACCGTCACGGCATCAACATCGTTTTGATCAAACCATATCGACAGTGTCGAGTAGTGTCCCGCAGGCCATTGTGCAAGTCGCCATTTCTGGACGATGTGTGTGGGTTCTTGGAGCTCGGTGAACTCTCCACTGACGTTTCCGCCAAAGAGCTCAAAGGTACCGCCAGGCTTTGCGCCTGTGAAGTTCTTCGGGGGTGCCCGTGTGAACGCAGCGATGCGCTGGGGGTCCGTGAAGGTCTGGTACAGGTTGGCCGCGTCTGTACGGAACTCTGTGCTGTCGGTGATGGTGGTCACGTTGACAACAGCACCAGAGCTGCTCTTCTGAGAGCCCGATGACTCCGTCTGGGAGGTGGATTTGTTCACGCTTGAGCTCGAGTATACCTTTGGGGCCGAGAAGCCGCTACCGGGGTTCGCGCCTGGCGCGTGTTGGATGTCCTTTCCGTGTTCCGCCATGACGGCGGGCGCAAGCCCTGTGAAACTTGTTCGCAGTTGCGGCAGGATCTTGGATCGTACTAGGTCCTTTACGGGTTGTTTGCTCGCTTCGTCGGAGTAGACGTCTACCTCAAACTGTGTCGAGATGTTAGTGACTGCGTACACTAGCGGGTGCGAAGAAACGAAGGAGGGTGCCAGCGAAGGGAACATACGACATACTCGTCTTCCTCCGTGTCGTGAGCGACTTCCGGGACGGTAATGGTGCCGCTGGCCTCTTCGCCCTCTTTGTTCTTGCCTGCCGACTGAGTCAGCGCGACCAAGAAAGGCAGCTGAGAAAGACGTACCTGAGTATTCGAGCTTCAGCTTCACGTCGAAGATGGTGATGACTTTGCCTTTGCGTTGGCTCACGTCTACGTCTCCATCCATGCTAACGACCTTGTCGATCTTGGCTGTGACGCCATCCTGCTCCGCCGATATTTGCGTGAGCTCCTTGTCAAGGTACTCGCGCGTCCATCCTGACACATCCTTGTTGACCCAATGCCAGTTGTTCGGGTTGTGGAGGACCATGGTGATGTTCGGCGGCGCGCTCGATCTCGATTCAATCTCTGTCAGGAAGTTGTTAGCTTCGGCCTCTCACACTATGTAGAAAAACACGTGTAGTGGGAGATTATCAGAGGGCGACTCGTAAGTCTAAGCAGCTGATCCGCATATAAAGAGTACAAGTCTTCTCAGACTGGTGCCAGCTTGTGTCTCATCATTCAAGGATTGGTAAAGGGTGGTGAATGCTTACAAATTATAGCGCTCAAGCTGGAACAGAACCCTACAAGCGACAAACTAAGGCGCAGATGCAGAATATTGAAGGAGTCGAGGTGTCGATGCGAATTATGTAGAGGGGAGCTCGAGGCAGAAGTTTCTGGAACTGATATCACAAAGCGCGCTATGCTCGGGCCGACCGAAGCTCCGCTCGCGTTCCTTGGCCCGAGCTCTTTGCAGCAGCGGCAGCAACGTCGATGCATGCTGCTGGTCGCGATGCTTTCACTCACTCCAAACATCTTCACAAGAGGATGCACTCAACGGTTGCCAGGTAAACGGTTCGAGTTCAATAGGAAGCTGTCACGTTCGACATTGAAGAAACTTTCGGGGCTTCACTAGCGGACAGGATATAAGTATTGGCCGGCAATCTCGAACTCACCCATTGCAACATGGCGTGCGATGTTGTCCAGGTGATTCAATCTCACTTCCACTAGAATCGGGCCATTGGGATGTTCACCTGGACGACCGCTGAACTGGTGTCTTTACTGCCGTCTTGACGCGGCATGTTGATCGCATTGAGTTTGGGACCAGGGTTTAGCGCACGGCCGGGAGAACGCCCTGGGGGTTCGCGCTGTCTTGCCATCGTCTAACGGCGAAGAAATTGATGTCATTTTCATTAGAGGATACCGAGGGTGGAGTATTTGAAACCCCTTAGCCCCAAGGTAGAGAAGCGCACCTGCCTCCATATCGTTTTGTCTCCTGCTAGTACCTGGTGTTGCTTGCAGCTAGAAAGTGCGACCGTGTATCTCGACGCGCAGAACCTTGCGACCACCTCTTTCAGGTTTCCCCTCCACACCGTTGCTTTCTTTTTCACGGCAATTGCACGTCAGATTCTATAATACACTGGGCGCGTCCCTCATTTCTTTCACCACGACCGTCTCTGCACGCACGCCAAGTACTACGCCGCCCGGGTGCATGCGCGACGCGTCTTATCAGCGACAAATCGCTTTCAGCCCCTCCGGACCATCGGCGCGCACATATCATTCCTTCCCTAGCATCGCGAGCGGCACAGCAAAGCCATCTGCTGCTTTTAAGATTACACTCGCTTCCTCTATGTATTCTCATGTTTTCTCTCTTCTCTGCCATACCAACCCGTGCGGGAAGTTTTAAGGTTCTGTCACCTGTCATTAGCCGTGCGCGAGGCTGTGCGCGCGAACGAGCGTGCCGTACAGAATATGGAGCATTCCAGCCTTGGTGTCACGACAACGCCTGGAACAAATGGACCGGCAAGACATATGAGACGACAAGACTGGTCCATGCACGATTGAAGCATTGCTCGATCTCTGCAATAGGACCAACAAGTCAAACATATACGGCAATAAACATGTATTGTCTCAGACAGCGTTTGCTCGTCGCATCATGTGCCGCTGCAGCCAAAGCTCTTTCTTGCACGGATATTTACCTATATAGCATGTGCAGAGCGTGCGATATTTGTCCTCCCGCACACATGGCTAACTCCTCGTCGCAGTATTAGTAGACCTCCACAGTCGCGATCGTAACGCCTTGAATCATCTGAGATGGTGGCGTCCGTTCTCCAACCAAGCACCTCTCGGGCCAACATGGTGAACAAGAAGAAACGACCAGGTGAGTATCACATTTTTGGCTCTGTCCAAATCGGCTCCTGTGCAGACACTGACCACCACAGCTTCTGAGCAAGCACAGCCAGCCAAATCAAAAGCAGTACGCCCATCCGCAAAACGGCGGTTAGAACGGAGAGTAGCAGGACATCAAGAATATCTTAAGGGTAACGTCGAGGACTTTGTGCGTCACGATCCAGCAACGGAAACGTTGCCCGGTCTACTCGCCTACCATGATGAATTCTTGAAAGCTCAGAGGGCGTGCCTGGAGATCCCACAAGAATTAATTCTAGCTGTCAAGCCAGACAAGGACCCGCAATTAGCCGCAAGTCTCAGACCCAAGCTCAATGAGGTGATGGACGAGTACCAAAGCGAACCCGAGCGTGTGGCAGTCGTCGGCAAGACTGGGCAGGGAAAGTCGAAACTAATAGATGCTATCTTGGGCATCGATGGGATTGCAAGATCGGTAAGCACGACCTCCCCAAAGCATCACATCATCTAACTCTTCTAGGGGGCAACCGGCGTGGCAACGACTCGCACTCCAATTGTATACTCACCCCGTCGAGCGCACGTACAAATCCCCTACGAGGTAAGACTGGAGGTATCCGCCAAGACCGACTGCCGAGATTCAGTACAACAGCATCTTGCCAATCTTACGGAGAACCTGAAAAGGTGCGAAGGACAGCCCCTAGAGTTCGACGAGTATGGACAAGACAGTATCAATGCGCTTCAAAATCTGTTCAGCGACCTCCCAGAATTCGCATCGACCGAATCTATTTCATCATTCCTGGGATTTGACTCGCCGTCCAAAGTAGCATCAGTAGCGAAGCAAAAGGATGCGTTCAATCAATGCGTCAAATGGGCTGAGGAACGACGCCAGAAAATCGTCAATATGTCCGCACAAGGTATCTACGCTACCAATGTGACGGAGCTTCGGCAGGAACTCGCGCAATTTAGCGACGACCAAGCCAAGATGAACGACACGAAGCTTGGCTTCAATCCTTCTTCGTTCGTAGAGAGGATTGAGGTCTTTGGTGACTTTCGGATTCGCTACTCGATCGGCGACTGCCCTGGACTACAGGACATCAACAAGGCAAGCTTGTGCCCTTCCCAGATTGACATCGCTCAAGCTAACCGTGTGTTGATAGGACCGTGAAACAAAAGCGAACCGATATCTTCAGGACTGCAAAGTGGTCGTAGTCGTCGAAGAGATCACGCGAGCTGGTGACAGCGCGTTTCTTGACCACTTAATCAAGGACCGTACTACAAGGAGACCCGATCAACGCATCATCATCGTCTTGACAAAGGGAGAGAGCGGTCTGGACCCCTCGGATCGCAATGGACCAGCATTCAACCAACATGAGATAGCTGATCTCGACTGGCTAGCCCAACGTAAAGTAGAAACTCGGAGAAAGAAGGACAGCTACGCGCCAACAGACTATGCGCAAAGAGACCACTGCGCCCGCGAAATCTCTTTCATCACCCTCGAAGAAAAGGAAATATGTGCCCGAGAACGAGGTCGTCGCATTGGCGCAAGGCTTAAGGCAAGATTCGCAAAACAGAACGACAATTTGACAGTTATTACGACTTCGGCACAAGACTACATGCAGCATGTCGAGGGCTACCACCAGTACACCGACGAGCATCTGCCGCTGTCCGTTGAGTCCACCCAGATCCCCAGTCTATGTAGGGAACTCGCTGCTATCGCCAATGAACGGCTGCAGAAAGATCTTCTTCGCTTTTACAGGCGAACGCTTCCCGAGCTCTTTAGCTTCATCGAGCTCGCTTGCAGCACGACTTCCGGGCCGGTGCAGACAGGGCCCAGGTTCAACTTTGAAGAATTCGCGTCCGGATTCTTGAAGCAGCTCGAAGTCTTCCTCGAGGTTTTCGAAAAAGAACTCATCGATCCGATGATTGAGACCATGAGAAGCGGAGTCGTCGATTGGAAGAACGACGCTCACGATGATATCAATAAATGGCGAAAGTTGCATGGCAACGCCGTACGGTCCTACTTGATCAAGCTAGGCAATCACCGGACAAAGGGACAGCCGAATTGCGGTTGGAACCTTACGCTTCTGCGTGCTGTCCAGACGACGCTCGACCCACTGTTCAAGGTGCTAATCGCGGAGGCATCCTCCAGGCTGGGTAGCCTTGCATACCAGCTAGAAGGAGACGTGGACGACTTCCTGGAAGCCCTTCTCGCTGCCGCCGAACAGCTCGACAGCAAGAACTTTGGAGCGAACCTTGACGACAAGAGACCGCAACTCTACAACATGTTCAGTACTGTCGGCAAAGACCTGATTACATTCATTCGGTTGTTCCGAGGGCGTCTTACTGAAGACGGCAATGGTGACTTCTTTCCCCAAAAAATGAAACCGGTCTACACTGCCACATTACAAGCAAGACCGACAGCCAGAATGACCATGAAAGAGGCGCAGATGCAGATACTGGAAGCGCGCATATGCGGAAATAACAGTCCCTATGACAGAATGGTCGACAAGTTTGAAACCGCCTGGAAAGCCAAAAAGATAGCGTTGTTGGAAATAGGCAGACTAGCTATTGCGGATCAGATGGCAGAGATCAAGGCATCTTACAAGCAACTCAGTACTCCCGAGTCGCAGGACAATGCTGTGACGCTGTTGCGCGCTGAGCTGGAGCGCAAGGTCGGCTTGGCGAGGGAACAGTGCAAGGGTCCTATTCTGACTTCTCTTCTGGAATGCGGACTTGATCCGAAGTTGAAGAGAGAGAAGAAAGTGAAGAGAGAAAAGAAAGTGGAGAAGGTGGAGAAGTAGGCAAATGGGGTGTGGGAAGGGTAGTGCGATAGGGTGTATACCCAGGGTTTGCTTTCATGCGTCCGTTCAGTTCAGGTATGATACCCACGATGGGCGGTAGGCCCGCGAAAATGGAGTCTGGTTCTGTTGTGCGATACTTTTGCGATGTATGTATGTCTACGTAGGCTTTCGAATAAGAGTTTGCCACACCATGAGAGATTTTGTCGGATGATTAGACTGTCGCATGTCTCCTGCAGCGAACAATGGAAAAATATCATCCAGAAGTCTACGTCACCTTAAACGCATTGCTAACTTTCATCTTTGCACCACTGTAGACCGCAGCGCCCCTTATTCGATTTCGTGTTTGTGTGCTTTACCGAGATGATTGGTGTCTCAAACCCATCAACCCAAAGCAGTCCGTCTGGCCGTTGATGGCCTGCGATCCATGTGTGTCGACAAGCGTCGTCACGCCCGCTGCACCCACCAAACCGAGCTCGTCGGCGTCGCCACCGACCTGTCCTTGATTCGGCGGGTGACCTTGAGCGGGCGTGACGGCAGTACATGCCCATTGGAGCGACTACGTCAGCTTCCTTGGCTTCGACGCCATGGTCGCCAGACAAGAAGTCCAAGTCGGTAAGCCGACCTGATGAGTCCAGTGGATGGGTCGGTGCCAACAGCGTCATGGAATCTATGGTGGCGTCCGCGCCAACGGCATGCATTTCATCGGACCTGTTGGCGTTGATGTAGTGGTAGGTCGACATTCAGGATACGACACCAGGGACTGGAAGCCAGCGAGAGAGCAGCGGGCGCAGAGAACACCTCCACATTACAGGGTTCTAGCATAGCACGCGGAGATACCAACAGCCAACGAGAGCTGATGTCAGAAGCGCGCGAGGGCACAAATACGTATGTCGGCGGTTCGGCTGGTCAGAGGCTCCTCCAGTTGCGACAGTTCCTGCTCAAGGGTCTTGTTGGCAGAAGTCAAGGCTCGTCCTCGGAACAGTCTTGAGTTTGTCATGCGTTGGTGTCTTCCGCGAGACAGCGAGACCACGTCCGTCTTGAACGCCTGCTCATGTCCACGGACAGCTTACGCGATCCAAGGTATCATCAAATACGCCCCACGGAGGCGCACTCTCGACCCGTCAAATCAACTTGATCCACCTCCAACGCGTGCACCAATACCACGCCAGCTTGAGGTCTTGACCGATGCCATTGTCTTGAACGCTACTCTATGCCGTTGACTGCATCGATAGCACGTCTACCGGGCTCACCAGATCGACTCCAGGCTGCTCACCACCCCGGGCGGTTGACATCGTCTGCCATGGGCATCTGTGGTGAGACCGGCCCGTCATGGAGATTGCTGTCATGCCTGGGAAGAAGGCACTCGTGTCACTCGCGTACAACGGCACGAATATCCGCGCCGCGGAGCTGTGAAGACACCCATGCAAGGCCCTGAAGAGAAGTCGATATGCATAGCCGGTGAATAGGACACAAGGCGTCCGTGTGCCACGGCGGCGCAGCGGCAGGTGTTTCTCACAACAAGAGCATAGGCTCAAGTGATTCGAGAGACGGCAGCAGATAGGGTAGATGCCCGACACACTCTGGGTTGAATCATGCCAGCGCGCGGGCGTCCTTATATGGTGCACAGACACAGCTTTTCCGGTGCCATGCCAGTGTATCGTGATGGCGATATCCTGTCCAGCTAGCTCCGCCCTTGACCTGCCTTACACGGGATAGAGGAACTGATAGCTACATGATGGCATGTCAGGGCTCTCGCTCCCTCTCGGATAGGAAGGCGCCTTATCAGGTCCGTGCCTGCAGTAAAGACGCTGGAGGTTCTCACGCATTTTCAAGGCGTTAGAGAAATTTCCAGAACACTATGAAGTGCTCCCGGGTCCTCCATTACCTGCTAGAACAAAACTTTGGCATGCGATGTCGGCGGCAAAGCCGGTTTCTGAAAAGGCGATACGAGCCTACCCAGGTATATAACAGCTAAGCCTGGAGGTTCTCACGGATTCCTGAAGCGCTGGGGAAATTTTTAGAGATCTATGAAGTGCTCCCGAGCCTCTCAAGACCTGTTAGAACAAAAGGTCTTGCTGCTACGTATGCGGCAAAACCGGGTCTACGCAGGGCGAAATAAGTCTACCTAGGTATATAACGGCTGAGCCTGGAGGTTCTTACGGATTTCCAGGGCGTTAGAGAGATCTTCCGAAGGCTGTGAAGTGTTCCAGGATCCACTGATACCTGGTAGAACGAAAATTCTCCTTGAAATGTATGCGGCAAAGCTTATCACAAATTCCATATCTAGAGTGTCAATCTTTGCGTCGCGATAGGAAGGCCTGCAATAGCGCAGCGCTATCAAAGGTGCATACTAGTCTAGCCTAGAGGCTCTCACAGGTTTCCCGGGCGTTGAAAGAGTTTTCGGAGATCTATAAAGTGTCCTAGGGCTCACTAATATATGTAAGAGTACAACTTCCTACTATCATGTATGCGGGAAATGCTTTCTAGCACTAGAGTCAATGAGATGCGGAAGCGCGACAAACTAGAAGTATAGTCGCAGCAGATAACAGATGTTGCCGCCGAAAGTAGTGAGCTATGACTAGGTGAAGTACATGTAAGACATGCACCGACTTCGTGTGTTCACCTTTGCTAGGTATCCTGCTAGCAAGCGCATCGGCCAGCTATGCTGTAGATACGCTCTCTACCTACCAGATGCTAGGGAGAGAAATGAGGATCGAACTTCAACCTCACTTGGACTAACCGTAAGAAAGATGGGAGCGTGCTAGTAACATGTACAGACCTGATGCAGTATCTTCTCAAATGTTGCTAATGAGCGCCAGTCGTGATATAGCTCTACCAGAGTTAGAAGATAAGAAGTATAAGCGCTCTTCCAAGTGTTTTCACAAACGTATGTCGCACCTGACGACTACATCGGCGCTGTAGTGACCCAAAAGGAACCGTCGCCATGCTCGTAGTCGCCAGGGCATATGATCCTTTTTGAGTGTTGTCGCGAAAGGTTTCCGCTCATGACGACTACGTTGGTGTTGTGGCGACATGAAAGAAGCGATTAATATGCTCGTAGTTGTCAATGTATGTAGATTTTTTAGATGATGTTGTTGGAATATCTCGCTCCTGGAAACTACGTTGATGCCGTGACGATCTAAAGGTACTTATCGCGATGCTGGTAGTTGTCAGAACATGTAGTTCTTCTGAGTCTTGTCGGAGCATACGATGCCCTTGATGGTTATTGTGTATAGTCTTAGGATCTGGTCGGACTGTCGTGACGTGCTCAAAATGTCCTGCTCTCGTGGCAGCGAATAGAATAATCATAAGACAACCGTCCTCCTGCCAGTAACCATGAGACATCCCTTTAATAACCCGAAACCTGCACGTCTATGTGTACAGTTTCATAAGTCGAAGGCGCTATACCTCCGTGCTTACTCCCGAGGTCTAAAGGGGGTACTATTCTCGAGGGCATAGTAGAAGCGGAGGAGGGCCGAGAGTCTGCAGGCGCTTGTTGCACGTTCTTCCAAGCATGCGCGAGCGATAGCGGCAGCAAATGTCGCCCCTGTACCGAGCAAACATTGAGTGTCTGCGCTTCATGTGTTCTTTGAAGAGAGTAAAAGAAGGATTGTGGGCAGGCTCATAAGAGGGATTGATAGTGCGCTTGTGAGCTCTATCACAGTACCAGCGTTGACATGTAAGTACCATTCCTTCTTTTGGAGTGATCAAATTAGTGTCGCTTCGCTCGCTCAAACTTGCCTACCTTTAGCAGATCATACCTAGGTACCTAGGTGCTGAGCAGGCTTCTGTGTCGTTAAAGAAGCAGGAAAAATGTTTGATTCGATCGCGCGGCGACTGCGAGCTTACACTGAAGGGGTTCCTGTGCGACCATTGACGTGCGACTACTGGCATCCATGGATGCGACGAGAATAGAACGAGTAGTTGGGGATACGGGCAGGCTTGCGCGCGACTAAGATGGATGTGAGGGCGTACATTTACACTAATCACCTTTAGAAGGGGAAGAATGGGCTATCTGACAGTCGGTGACTAGATGTGTGATAGGGTCTTTGTGGGTCGGTAGAAGGAGACAATGGTGGTGATGCAATTGATTGCGGACTCGCGCTTACTTGATGAAGTGGCCAGGGTAACTTCTGAGGCTTTGGTAATCGATGAGAGCTGGTGTACTTCTACCTTTGCCCCGGCGATAGCACTGCGAATAGGTCTGAGCTGTGTTCTTACCGCAGATATCGGCCGACCATGACGAAGCTAGCTTCAGATCCTTCTGGATGCATCAATGGGTCGTTGATCCCAAGTGTGACATCATTCATGTTAGCTGAGCAAAGGACATCACATAAGAAGAACTGATCACAGAGAAGCACACAAGGATCCAGAAGCAAGGCGAAGGGGTTTTCATTCACACACAAAAATCTATATATCTATTTGTCGTAAACTATGCACTTGCGCAAAGCGCACCAACGCCCCTTGTGGGCGGAGGGGACGAGGTATCGCGCAACCGGGCGATGCGGGAGCACAACGTCGTCGCCCAGCTCCATGGGCACGTCGACGGCAGCGGTCTCAGCAGCCGCAGCAGCAGCCTCGGAGGCGGGAGCCTCGACATCGGCAGCCTTCTTCTCGGCAGCCTTCTTCGCGGCGGCGTTCTTCTTCTCGGCAGCGCGCTTGCGCTTGTTGCGCGTCTGCGTTGCGTTGAAGATTTGTCTATCCCATGTTAGTCGAGTCAAAACCTAGTACAATCGAGTACAGCATGTTCGAAAGGAGGAAGAAATCGGTGAATGAGCCCTCTGAGTCGAGCAGTATAAGAGGGTGTAGAAGTAAGAGCACATACGGGGCGGGTCTCGGAGGTTCACCCTCCTCCTTCTCCCTCTTCTTCTCCTCCTTCTCGAGCTTCTTGAGGTCGGCGGCGATCTTCTTCGCGTCCTCCTTGGCCTTCTTCTCCTTCTTCTCGACTCTGTAGGCGCGCTGTTGACAAGGTTAGTACTGTGCTGCATGGCATTGCGGGATCCGTAAGTCGCGAAATGCGAAAATCGACGCTTTCGCATGAATATGAGAGGAGGTGGAGCTAGTAGTGCTTTGCGGAAGTATGGGAGGGTACTAACGAAGTCGAGGACGTGCCGCTTGGGCGCCGCAGGCGCATTGGGTGTGGCCGTAGCCGGGTTGTTCATGATGGTGTGAGTCTACGTTAAGGTTAGCAGAAGCTTTAGTTGCAATGTACTTGTTGCGAGATATAGCTGTAGCGGTGATGCTGTTAGTATTGAACGAGAGGAATAGCTTACTTGGGGTGAGGGTGGTGTGGGTACGGGCAGTCTCAGGTGTGCCAAAGAGCAAGAAGAATCACAGGAGTCTCACGTCTACGACTACAGCTCGACGGAGTCCGGAGCATTGCGCCGGCATCACAAGTCACGCGTCACTCGATCAAACCTACGCTCGCCATTCATGATCTGAAGACGTAGCCATCGCTCATTGCGAGCAACGAAGCACCAATCGTTGCGATCGCTTGACATGAGCACCATGCTTATCGCTGTTAGACCGTCCATATTGGGGCAATGGAACTCCTTGGAACGTCGATGTCGTACGTTGGGTGGGGCTGTTGACGACGCTAGGGAAGTGAGAGCTCTCGGAGGGAAGTCGCGATGCTTGCCACCGTCGACACCTCGAACTGCCACACCCGGGTATGCGAAGATTACTGGGAAGTAGAAGTCAATGACATGAATTTGAATGCATTATACCGACTGTGTTTAATTAAGCATGCACGGTGCAGTCAGTATGCGATGGTCGTTCTTCTATAGCTGAGGTGGGCTCGAAGTTCGAGTGGGCGTGAAGTTGAAGCGGGCATGAAGTGGAAGGAGCGAACACCACCACCACAGGATACCGCTCCTGCCCAGCAGGAAGCTCTTGGATAGATGGCTTCGTAGCTCGAATTCTCTGCACCTCTTCTAAACCTCACTGTCCTGACTGCTGCCCGTGAACTCTGTCTTTTTTTTTCAATTTCGTCTTCACCATGTCTTCTGTGCCCGTCGAGAAGCGCCCCCGCGATGTCGTCGATGACGATGCCGAGCGCGAGTACCCCCCGGTGAAAGCGAGGAGACCGGACGAGGAGCACCCTTCGCACCCTCACTACATTCTTGACCATTTGGTCAGGCACGTGCTCCCCGAGCGCTGCCGCAACGACAAGGTGACTGCCTACTACAAGGCACAGCTCGACGACCCGGACGCCACCATCGCCGAGTGCAAGTCCTTCCTTGCGGACTGGGTGCTGAAGATGTGGACCAAGGGCACTCTGTGGAGGCATGACTTGTACGCAACCAAGACACATGCATGGCCTCTTGTGGAGCTCCTTCACATCGAGATCATGTTTAACTGTGTTTTTAGTCTGAAGCTGCGTGCCGTCAAGAACTTCCCGCGTCACGGCGCCGTATATGTGAGCTTTCTTGCCGTCGAGGGTGAGGAGTTTCGGTACGCTGGTCAGACCAACGACGCCGATGCGCGCATCATCGGGATGCATGAATCGCCAACGTATCGCAACTCGCAGCGTAAATTTCTGTATTTTCTCCGGGAGCGCGCTGAGGAGGTTTTTTACCTCCTTCCAATCGACAATGCGGGTCTGCGGGCGGGACCCATCCACAACATCCTCGAGCAATGGGTCGCCTTGATCTTTCGCTCGCTTCAGCCTTCGGAGTTGAAGCACAATCTTTGCGCCGAGACTTTGCGCTGGATCCCCGCCGACGAGATGCACAAAGGGGTAAACGTTCGCGAGCCTCTGGCTCAGGGGTTTGGGTTCAACGAGTACCCGATGAGGGGTACCTCCTTTAAGTACTCGCCCATATCTTTGAAGCGCGAGTGGTACGAGGTCCACCGCAACCATGAGATCATCGTTCGGACGGAAGGATTTTTGCGCGGTGACCTTTTCCCCGGCTCTTTCTGGCATGCTCCCGGGTGGTACGGCAAGTCCGATTACGAATTCCAGATCTGGAGCGTCAAGCTTCGCATCGGGAAGGCCTGGATCGACCGCTGCGCCATCGAGACAATCCGAGTGTGGTGCGACTTGCGGCCTGAGGGTGAAATTCACCCTGATAATGTCGCTCGCGGTTCCGGCGCCCATCTCGCATACAACGACCCCGCCTATCGTCTCGGCATCAAAGTCAGCGGTCTTCGGAACGGTGACAAGGAGGAAGGATGGTGCTGGCTGATGATGGATGGGAATGCCGAGAAATCTATCCCACGACTCAACCGGCTCGTCGACTGGCTTGACGGCTTGGATACTGAAGAATTGCGACCTCGTCGCTGGTATCCCGCCAACAAGCGTATCGGCCGGCCGCGATGCGGATACACTCGCCACCCACGGGACGCTGGAGAGAAGTGGATGGAACTCCAAATCCAGGACTAATTCATGAGAAACACTTTCGAGGCGTTTCGCTAACATGCACAGAACTGGCCCAGCATCTCTGAGATGCTGCTGGTAAGGGACAGGAGCAATCCAGACCCTACCAGAGCTTGGCGAATACGGCACGGAAACCATCCCAGGTTTCATTCCAAACGTGCTTGAAATCCAGGCTCGGTGATCGGCATTATCGAAACCTCGAAAGAGGTATTGAGGTGTTGACTGCCGCTGGTACGGGATCAGGAGCAATCCAAATCCTGTGCTAGCCTGTTGAGCATTGCAGTGTGTCTTTCGAGAAACATGCTTTGTAAGACGGGACCCTTTTCATTGACTGTTACCCTTTATGGGTGCAATTGAGGAAGAGGGCCTTTGAGGAGACTACCTAGGAGGCTACTATTCGTCTCCCAATGCGTCGTCTCTTGTCACCCCTCCATTACACCGCCATGTGCTTTGATGCAGTCTCCAGTCTCCAACTCATCTGACGATGTGTCTACTTGCGCCACGATCGGTGGAATGTTGGATATCTCTCGTCTCTTGCACCAGCGCATCGTCAACGTATAGCGACCTGATCCAGACTTTTCTTTCACATCATCAAACTCTCCTCGTTGGTAAGGATTATATATGCCTTGTGCCTTCTGACGCCCAACGCCTCAGCGAGCGTGGCGGGACCAACGCCACCCTGCCTATATGTATCTCCAGCGCATACCGAGTTCATTCATGCTCTCCCTAGGTTTGTCTATGTTTCGGCCGTAGCACAGAATGCGCCTCCGCTCGAGAGGGTAGAACTTGTGTTGGTTTCCAATGACTGCTTTCGTCGTGACGTTGCAAGCATGTATCGCGTATCGGTAGTCGTCTTGATCATCGGAGCGCCGCGCAGGGTAGACCGAGCGGTGTCTGTGAGGGTTACATGAGCGTCCTTCATTGCGAGTGTCGTGGGTCACTGGTGGTGTTGCGAACAACTCGGAATGCGACCCTGAGAGCGGCGACGCGGCGATGCGCAACCTCGGCTGTAAAGCTTGGCACCTACCCGTGGACCCTTAGACTTCGGTGTCGAGCTCAGCTGCCCGTATCAACCAGTGCGCCTTCGAGCTTGGTGAAACACCCACACGCGTAGCCCTGGACTTAGAAAGCATTGCCGCAGCATCTCCAGACTGCACATTGGAGTTCTATTCAATGTTGATCGACCACGCCATCGTTGATGCAGGGGTCATGCTGATGATGGTCGCTGCTGCGCGGCAGGCTGGCGAAGGCGGCGAGCTCGTTGACGCTCACCAACGGCCTCGCCTTCTAAGTCTGACGGTGGCTCAGCGTTGCCTCAGAACACGCCCTGGTAGCTACCGACATTAGAACACTTCCTCTCAGGTTGTTGTGGCGCTAACGTAGGAGTCTGAACGTATTTTGTTTGCGACAAAACGCGCGGACATGACTTGCGCATAGCCCATATGGCATTCAGCAAACAGGTTGCAGGTCTGTCATGATGCGTTCCATGGCTTCGGAGGTGCACCAAGCTGCGCACTGCAACGCCCATTAGTCGTCATAGACCGCATTTCAATCGCACGTGTTAGCGAAACGCCGCATGGTACTAGCATTGGAGGATAGTAGGACAAGTGACTGAAGTGGTTGGGTGCGGGTACAACAGCATCAAGATACGGGTCTTAGGGAAGGAAGACCACCTGCAGGACTTTAGATAGCTCTCGCGCATTCAGTCGTAGAGCGCAGCAAGCTTGCGCAATCACCTAAACATTTCAATGACAATGCGCACAGAATTAAACTGCTGGTAGTTTTCATGCAACCAAGTTGTGTGCGCTGGGCAGTAGGTCTTTGGTGTTCATGAGGTGGGTCGAGCGGGGCGCGCAAAAAGTCAAAAAAGAACGCCGACTGAACTCGGTCTCGAACCCATGATCTCAACCCACCACGACGACATCATGTCTGCAAAAAAAAATGGTAGCTTCTCTTTGATCTGTCATATTGGTTAATTACTGTTGAATGTCTGATGGACGTTGGTGCTACGTACTGAGCGTGTCATCCTCTAGAAATTTGTCAGCAATTGTCTGACATACGGTTCGTACCGGATGTGACTGACTAGTGCAGGGGCCATGCTAATCTTCTCTGTATCGTTTCAAATTGACCAAATGCCCGAAGGCGAAGGTTAGACAAATAGATCGATATATAGAATGCGGTGCCTAAGCTGGTGCGCTGGGGCGCGTGAAAAGCTGGATTTGGGCCGATGGCGGTCGGGAACACCAAAACTTGAAAGTGGACCACGCTCGAACCACCAAAGCTTTGGAACGTCATCAGGTGACCGGTGCGTGTCCTAGAGCTGCATGATGGCAATCATAGGGGGGCTTCGCCCGCCTATGATGGCATGATGGCAATCATAGGGGGGCTTCGCCCGCCTATGATGTCCACGGCTGCTATTGCGACTATTCAATGTCGCTATGTCTCCATAGCCCACAGGACATCCAGGATATTTTCGCCATCTCTTTCTTCAGTCAACGTAAGGTACGCAGATCGATGTATACAGCTGGCGGCAACGATTTGTTCCGATGCGGATGCACTTGCTCGCTGCGTTCTTGTCTTGTTGGTAAGATCAGCATATGAATCCAGCGCGTTATAGTCGGACCTGTCGCGTATTCTTCCAGCGTTCTTCGATATTGCAGGACTCGATGGTGCTGTTGGCGATGTCCGTTACCAGTTACTGGATTTGGTTGTTAGTTTTCTGCATGATTTGGAAGTACTTAGGGAATTGCATCTGAAGTCTTTCAGTGTATGACATGCACGGAAAGCAATCTGGTGTCTTGATTTGAGATGGAAGTCTGTTTCGGGGCGCGCAGTGATTGGGACAGTGTCACGGAGAGAGAATGCAAGTGTGTGAGAAAGCCAGGCAAGTGGTATTGACTGTGATGTTTACCCCTCCACCCCACTTGCGCTTCGCGAAACTGCGCATTAGGAAGTAGCGCTTCAATATGGTCGTCACGGTCGCACCTTCCAAATCTTGACTCAACTACACATGTACGTGGAAATTAATGCGCATGCCAGAATGATCATGAGTGCTAACGCATATCCTGAAGTTATATGAGATGCTCTGAATAACAGCCTCGTGACATGATGTATACTTTCAAGTAACTCTTTCTGTGCGATGCGCCTCAGAGAATGAAATATTTTTGGCATATCAGTATGTATGCGTAGGGCAAGTGGCCGATTTGAAACAATACCGCGAAAATGTATAGGGCCTATCCCCAAGACGAGGCGCTCATATTCCAAACAACATTGAGATATTCGGAGAGGAGACAAGGGTATCATTACTACACACATCTACTCCTCCAATAAGTCCATCACCAACTGCGGAATGACCTGTACACCTTCCCCTTGTATCGCACTAATCGGCACAGTCTGGACGTTGCGCCGCCACGCATGCTTGCGGTTACTAGGATGGGGTTGCGCGCCCTTGCTCACCTCCTCAAGATACGCGCGAAGAGCCTCAAAGTTGGCCTGCGTATCCGGCAAGTCGGCCTTTGTCGCAACAACGAACCACGGCTTCGACGAGATCGGGGTTGTGCTCAGGAAGGGAAGAGGCTTCGGCGAAGGATCCAGATGCGGCGAGTCGAGGAGGTCGGATGCGTCGCTCGGTGGTGCTTTACCAGCGGGCGTGTATGTGACCATCCTGCGCTCCGTTTCGGCGTTGAGTTCCTTTCCGCGCAGCGTCTCGTATTCGGATACTTCGCGCCAGAGTAGCTTGAGCGCTGCGACGGCATCGCCGGCGGAGAGGTCGATGACGAAGGCGAGCACTGCGGCGCGCTCAATGTGTCGCAGGAAGCCTAGTCCGAGCCCTTTGTCTAGATGCGCGTCTTCGATAAGACCCGGCACATCGGCAATGGTAAAGTTCTCTCGCAGCTCTCCATTTGGCCTGCGTGACCTGACAAGCGGTCGCCCCTTGTGGTCGTCCAGAACAACGGTGCCGACGTTTGGCTGGAGGGTCGTAAAGGCCCAGTTACCGACTCGCGCACGGCTGTTGCTCAAGGCCCGGAGGAGCGTACTCTTTCCAGCGTTCGGCAGCCCTACCAGTCCCAGATCTGCGAGAATCTTCAATTCTAGTTGTAGTGATATCTTCAGGCCTTCATCTCCGCGCGTAGCCATCTTCGGCCTGTTGTTGAACGGCGTCATAAAGTGCGGGTTGCCCAGGCCGCCCATCGCTCCGGCTGCAATCAGCATAGGCGTCTCCATGTGCTTGTCCAAGTCCAGCCACATGGGCGCTTCCGGCTCGAGGGCTGCAAGATGCGATCGTCGCGGCGGGGGAAGTTTGGGGAACTTGATCCTGCTCAGCTCTGAGGGTATAGTACCGGGGTAAACCAGCCATCGGTCTCTCCTGTAGCTGGGCTGTCCCTCTTCCAACTCCTCCGCTTCTTCGTCCTGCTCCATCTTCCAGTGCTCCTCCTCCATGATTGCCACCGGATCATGTCTTTGTAGCTCGCGCACGATAGTCCCCACAGGCACCGTGATCAAGACGTCGGTCCCCCGCTCGCCACCTTTGACCTTGCCCTGTCCATTGCGCCCTCTGCCCGCCTTGATCTGTCGCCGTCTCGCAAGCTTATGTAATGACGTCTCGCCGCGGACTGCTTGGATGTAGACGTTGCCTCCACTGCCACCGTCGCCGCCATTGGCAGGCCCTTCTTCAATGTATTTTTCGCGCAAGAACGAGACGCAACCGTGACCGCCGCCACCAGCTTCAACCGTGAGGATGCATCGGTCGGCAAAGGGCGTAAGGGAATAGTCGTCCGCCGTAGGATCTAATCGCGAAGATTGCGCATTCGGGTTCGCATCGGGTTGCTCAGCAGACGTGGAGTTGCATCTGAGCTGTAGCGGGAATCGTTTGCGTAGTGGACATCTGCGCGCTGCCGAGGCAAGTGGCACGTGGAGGAAGGCGGGATACAAAAACGGCGTCAGCGTACCGCTCAGACTGTGCGGACGAGCGAACGACATGCGTTGATTGCGACAGTGGCGTCGTTAGGAAGATATGTTCAATCCTGTATATTTCAATCGTCAATATCGCGTCGCGGGACTAGCGAATGGCGGCCCCAGTTCCGAACAATGATCTACAACGCTTGTCCAGGCTAGTCCTACATGCCTCGGTACCCAGCAAACCTCAAAAGTACATATGACTTCTTGGGCATTTACTTCTGCCTTGGACAGGCGTTCCATCGTTTGCCTATCTTTCGCCCTTTCTTGGAAGCCCCCAAACTTCGTATCAGTACCTGCATAGTACCTGCCTCGACCCCATCAGCCCCCATTTTCAATAAACGCTTTCGCCCCATCTACCAGCCCCATCATGATCCGATGTGCCTTGCTCACACTGGCAGCCGTGCTGCTCAGAGTCGCCAAACCCGAGTACTTCAGACTTGGTGGGAAACTCGGTCTCTCCAGCAGTCAGCTTGTAACCCTCCATTACTACCTCAAGTGGGCGTTGCCGATATGGGCCCTGGTAGACTTCAACTCAATGCTCAATCGCTTTGCCGAAAGGCGGTGGATTTGGAGGACTGACAAGTCTATTTGGGATTGGAAGAATGAAGTCGCTGTAGTCACGGGTGGTTCGGCGGGCATCGGAGGCTGTGTGGTGAAGAAGCTTACCTCTCATGGCATCAAGGTCGCGGTTCTCGACGTTAGCCCCCTGTCAGAAATCTTTACCAAAGGTACGTTGCGGCACAGAATCGCCGTGTTTCAAGCTAATGATCTTAGATGAGCTTGCCCTCGTACGATACTACAAATGTGACATCACATCGCGAGACAACATCCATCAGGCGGCGGAAGCCATTCGTTCCGACTTGGGCTCACCATCCATACTAATCAACAATGCTGGGATCGGTAACGCGTGGACTGTCAAAGACATTCCCCAAGCCAACCTCAACAGAATGTTCGACATCAATCTTCTGAGTCACTGGAGCACCGTCCAAGAGTTTCTGCCAGACATGCTCGCTAAGAAGAAAGGCCACATCATGGGCGTCGCAAGTCTTGCTTCCTTCGTTGCTCTCGCAGGTGCCGTAGACTATAGCGCCACCAAGGCGGCACTGCTAGCCTTCCACGAAGGATTAACGCAAGAGATTAAGCATCGCTACAAGTGTCCAACGATCCAGACCTCCATGGTCCATCCCAACTGGACCAAGTCAGCAATCACCTCACACGAGGCGATTGCGGCGGGGCTGAAAAGCGTGCGCGCAAACATCCTAGAGCCAGAAGACGTAGCCGAGGCCATGGTCAACCAGATAGTCTCAGTCAAGAGCGGGCAACTGATTCTTGGCCCAGCGATTACTCCCATTATCCGAGCACTGCCTCTTTGGATCGGGGAGCTTATTCGCGACAGCCAAGCCAAGGTCGTCACCGGTGATGGTTCCACCGGTGCATGAACGATTCCTTCGACACGGTGATGACAGGGAAGAGCGGCAGTTCCTACGGGCGGTACGGAGCGTACCCGTTCCAACCGCCTGGGGCCAGCAGCGTCAGTGAGAACTGCATGTTCCAACCAGCAACGCCCCGCCGCAATCTCGAGAGATTCGTTGGAATTTTACCGCGAAGCCGAATCAGCGGCGCAGACGCTGTCGAGATCGCAGAGGTTGGAGAGGGCTGCGCCACGTCAATATTCGGGGTCGGCAGTCAGCAGCGCTTCTTCTGTCAGTTTAGCGAAGTCAATAGAAGGTATTTTGCGCAGCACATCATGGGTAATGCGACCAAAATGCCACTTCTGACAACTGTTATAAACGATCGGGCGGCTGATGCACAATATGCGAACGATCGCGCGCCACAGCCGGAATCCTGAGCTAATCATAGCTGATGCAGTGAGTATTCTCGGGGTTGAATGCAAGGTGTGGTCGACTCAGCCCCAGTTCCTACAGCATCCATGCAAGGTACATTTCGCGCCTAACCCAACTCGGTCCGAACAAAGTGCAACCGTACGAAGGACCACGGCCTTGAGGCACGAGGCGCGGAATTCAATAGTTATATGTTGCCTCTTTGTTGTCTGTTTCATCATCTCCGGGTATCTGCCGTGCTGCCTCCGCCTCGTTGTTGTTACTCTGCTTTGCTTTCCTCTAGTCATTCGTTTCAGATCTCGTGAGCATGCAATGGGTTGGTTCGAGCGTGTTCTGTTCGCTTGTTGCACTGCATCTTTGGTAGTTGCGAGTAATGTTGAATCAGGTTCAAAGAGTAAGTGGAGCGCTGGTAGATGGTTGCATTGACTAATGTCATACAGCTGCAAGCCTCTCTAATACTCATTTCACGAACGAGAGATCTCCTATAATTCCACGGCGCGATCTGCATTTTCGCAATGATACGAGCACATCAGAGATAATCCCAACAAGCCTAAGCACATCAGCTACATCGACGCTCTACACTTCTACGACAGTGGACTCTATTACGACGTCGAAGTCCGAGATCAACGCGCCGTCAATAGCCACTATCCAGACTACCAGCTCCTCTCGCCAGCCAAATCCAACGAAACAAGACTCAGATGGAACAACAAGCTCATATGGTAGCGCAAGTAGCAGCGCGCCTGCAGTATCCTCTGCTACGGGCGAGTCGGCGGCGATATCCCTTATCATCACAGGAACGCAGCAGCTATCTGTACCATCATCGATCTCTTTGATCGATCAAATACAGACATCTATACCTATTCAAGCATCTTCGATTCCAGTAGGAGCTTCTTCTTCTACGCGCGCATCATCCACAGTTCAGGTCCTACCAGTCACTTCGGACGTCAAGTCGACCGCGAGTACATCCACACCGTCTCCAACATGGGTGATTGCGGACTCATCGCGAGCGTCAAGCATTCTTCTGCCTGCCAGTACATACTCTGCCATCATCCCTCCCCATGATGATCTGTCTACTGGGCTCAGCGACGCACAAAACAGCACTCCCAGCGCGACGGCCTCTATTACAAAGACAACACAGAGTGTGGCACCGGCATCACTGTCAGCAATCAAGCTATCGGATCTACCATCATCTAGCCAGGCAACTCCATCACCTGATAAGCTGACCGATACATCTAGTATGGTGATACTTCCTTCGCATGCCCTGCAGTCTCTTTCTTCGACTCTCACCGTCGACGCTGCTGCAATCACTTCAAACAAGCCTCTTCCTTCGATCTCTTCAAATGGAGAAGTCACGAGTGAGCCCACAAAGGCTACAGGACTACTTGAACATTCCGTGTCTAGTCTTGCTAGCCAGGTGGCTTCAAGCTCCATTCTGGCGGTCATTGGAGGCAGCAGCCTCGCATCTCCTTCATCCTCCGTGGCCACACCAATCAGTGCCACATCTCAACCAGCACAATCGTCTGCATCAAAAGGATACGCCAACCTGCCATCGGGTCAGGGCAATGCATCGTCTAACACATCGGCAGCGACCCCTTCCGCCTCGGCCCACCTCGAAAGCAGTATGACTGGTCTTTCATCAGCTGTCACTCTCGCCGGTGGTGCACTCCCTTCGTCGAGGAAAACTTCCACAACAGCGTCCTTGGCAGCTTCTACAAGCTCAGTGATCGTGGGAATGCCATCAAACTCTGCTCAGCCCAGCGTGATAAAAAACGAGACATCTGCAGCGAGTGTGAGCGCACCCTTCCATTCTAGCAGCTCTCGAATCGACAGCTCGACTTCGGGAGGCAGCGTCACCACTTCTGCATCCTCCACCTTCGTTGCCACTACTTCTCGAACCACCGTTCAGCCGCAACCCATACCCATCAATCCAATCAACGGCAACATGACACGGCCAGCAAACTCGATCGCTAGTACGTCAGCGAAGACAACTGGGTCGATATCTCCGCCGGCACCAGGAAACGGTACTGTCTCCTCCTCGTTGGCTTTCACAACTACATACTCGGCAACAAGCAGCCTCGCAAGTACCGCTACGATTTCATCGTCTTTCAGCTCCGTCCTGCCAATCTCTAGCTCCTTCACACAAACCTTCATCGTGTCTACGACTAGCCAGGTTCTGAGTACTGCGACATCTAGTCAGGCGGCGGAAATCTCAGATGCACCGCTTTGGCCGAGCGACAGATCCAGTGCGCTATTGACCCCCACTTCAGGGATCTCTTCGTCATCTTCCGTTGATGTAGGGCTTCTACCTTTGCCGATTGAGTCTCCGCTTCAAACGGCCCCTACTGGGTGGACGAATAGCTCAACTTCCAGCGCCACTGGTCATACTTCCACTCCTGGCGCATCATTGGTTCCGACTAGTATTGTCAGCAGTTTTCTTGCAAGCAGATCAGGCAGCTTGCGCGACGTTTTTACATTGAGTCCTGTCTTATCCACCGCAACGTCTGCTATTCTCTCTACTCCTACGTCGCTCAGCGGATTTATAACGAAGACGAAGACGGGTACTGAGAGTGCGTTTCTTAGCTCGCGCACAAGTTCGATGTCCACGAATACGTACGACACTACTCTACGGACACGAACTTTGACCAACGCGCCCACCAGCAGTGCTATTGAGACAGAGGCCGCTGCAGCTCCACCCTCAAAGCCACTGACACCAGAGGAGACCGCCGGAGTTGCTATAGGAAGCACTGCTGGTATCCTACTTGCTATAGTCGCCGCGATCTTCGTCGCTCGCCGATACCATGCTACTTATGTGGCAAAGCGTGGGAGCGGTGGCTCGGCCGGTGTTTACCCCAGAGAAGCATACTTGTACGATCCTTCACTTGGCGAGAACAGTGGCAGCGGCAGTGCATCCGATGACGCACTCATCTACATGACTGGTGGAGCAAGTGGATTACCGTCGACTGGAAGCAGAACACCACCTCGCGTGCCGAAGAACTCTCGAGAATACGATCCTCGTGGCTGGCGCAACATCAGTGCGCAGAACTACAGCGACCCTGGCAACCCATGGATAGACGACCCATTCAAAGATCCTGAAGATCCTTTCGTAGACTGGAGAGGTAGCGATGCGATAACCTCGCCAAGCGATAATGGGGATGCTCTTGTAGCGGGGGTGGTCGAGTATGCTGCGGGCCCGCAGAGACCTCTCCCTCCCATACCAGCGTCTCTGACACCACTCTTCCGCGACCACCACATTCCCTCGCCAACTATAAGTCCCATACTGAATAGCTGCAGCTTAAAGCGTAGTCACTCAGTATCTTCAAGACGAAGCAGTGTCAAGAGCCAAAGGTCGCTAAGGAGCCTTCGTGCCTGTCCTTCGCCAGATTCCGAATCGAGGAACGTCCCACCGATATCTCCTTCCTGGCGTCGGGCGAGTAAGATACTATCATCTATTAGGGAGGGACACGCGGACGACCCTCTTCCAGACCCGATCGAACATGACCTTCTTCTGCCAGTCGATGTAAGATCAGAAACACCGGATTCAGTGATGGTACATGTATATGCGCCAGCACCCGTAAGCAGGACGCCATTGCGACCGATTTTGTCTACGATACTGTCGGAAGACGAAATGTCACTACCAAGCATAGCAGCCGCAAAGTCGTTGGCAGTTGTACCACCTCGGTCAACTGGCAGCATCCTCTTCCCCACACTCAAAGACGACCGATATGCATACACTTCACTCACACCCGAGGATTTCCCATCGCCACCACATTCCGAACGAGCAGACAGCGACAAAACAATAACCCAATCCACCTACTCAATCCGGCCATCATCTCCAACCCCAACAACCACTTCCGCGCCCCGGAACAAAGGATGGGAAGAGATAAAACGCACGTCCAACGGCTCATCCAGTCTCATGTCGTCACGCCCGCCAACACCACCTTTCCATCACTTCGCTCTTCCACCGCGACCCAATCTCACCCCTCCGCCTCCCCTCAAGAAACGCTCTTTGATTCAACTCCGCCGCAAGACACCCTTGGCTGGCCCCGGTCAACTCGTGGTTCCGCCTCACAACCATTACTCTTCTCCTTCGTCTTCACCTTTGACGGTGAACACGAACTTCTTGGCCAATTCGAACAAGAGTTTTGAAGGGCCGAGGATGAGTTTGCTAGCCAAGGTGCACAGCATGAGCGACATGAGAGACGAGACAGCGAGCCCGAAGAAGAAAAAAGGCATTGGGCTTGGGATTGGATATCGCGATTCCATCTCGCGGAGGGTAGGACGGGTTTCGAGATGGGGTCCTGAGGATGTGGGGACGAAGTTTTGAGGTCCTTCCTTTGGCTTTGGCCACGATTTTGCATGCAGTATATCTCTTTGGAGTCTTCGTCGGTTGTCGATGCATTTCACGCGACAGTTATATCTCCCAGGTTTCAGTACAACGGTCTATCATAACGACTCCGCCCAATGTCGAACGAAGCGTTCCACCACGCATCTCTCATGTCTTACTCTTCCAGCGATTCTACTGGGGCGTCTTGCTTGAAGCGTTATACACATTAGATTATCCCACTTTGTACTGTTACTTCATTCGCTGCACTACAGAAACACTCCACTTGTATATAGAGTCTGTACAGCTAGTTTCTAATTTTACTTAATACACATGGAAACCCGAACCCTGCATTGCAGCTCTCGTGATTGAGCGTTTTTCGCGCAGCCACTTCTCAAGTAGCGAATGCATAATGTAAACGACAATGTCAGTATAACCAGACGGTCTACGTTATCTCTGCACAACAGAACAACAATACGACCCTCTTACTCTTCTTAGTCAATGCATCGTACATCACTTTCTTGCGGTGAGAGCCTCATGCAATCTTCTAACCCCCAACCATCTGCACACAATGCTTCCTTGCAAACACCTACATGCATCACCGGTAACTTCTTGCCTTACCAGAACAAGTCCGATGCAACCCTCCCACGCACTAAACCCACACGCACCACGCTACATGGATACCCTTCGCCCATCTCCTCCCACACCAGCATCACTTCATCGTACGATCCGCATCCGTATTCAAACTTCACCAACCCGCCATTCCCACTACCATTCTCCCAAAACAGCCTTTGGGCATCCATCCCATCTACAAGGTCAGGTCAGGTCAGGTCAAATCAATTCTGCCCGTCACGTTTCGCTAGCCCCAAACCTTATCCCTACATACACCGGCTCGCGCCCGACTACCACGCGTAACTGGCTGCCGGGCGCCGGGGCAACTTCCCGGGCTGATAGCAGCGACCTAATACGCTGGCGCCAAAGTCAGGGTAATTGTGCTTGTTCCTGGGAGCGGCACGCGATTATCGGAAGAGGAGCATGGACAAACTAGGCCTTGGGGGGTATATGCGCGCACCTGCTTTTACCCTGTCTGCGTCTGCAGTCTGTGCCTCGCGCGCGTCTGTGAGCTGCTACTGCTGCATGCACGATGGTGTTGCGATTTGTGGGAACGGAATCATGAAAAAATCTGGTCGCTCAGGGATCGCGTGCACTGTTGCATGGTGCATGTATCTTTTGTTTTTGGCATCTCAGCTTCGTATGTACATGCAAGACTAGCATCGTGCAGTTTAAGCGGCGGTAGCGGTGAACCGCGAAAAGGCCTTCGAACCCTCTCGCGATCGAGCCGCAGAATGCAGGCTGGGCTGTGGACGGAGCAAACTCCGGTGCACCATCGCCTTGCTTTTTCTCAGCCTTCTTTGCCCACATCCGAGCCCTGCCGTGGGTAAGAGGGTGTTCAGCCGAGTTCGACCGGGGGCTTCTCCTTCTAGAAAGAAACGACGACCTGCATGTGAGATGAAACGAAAAAGCAAAAACGCAAACGTCATTCGGCGATTAACAGCACGAGGAGATTTGCAATCTCGTATGCAGGATGATCTCTCGTTTGATGCTCATGGTTCGCACTGGGGTATAATCTAATAGTGTTTGTACATCGTAATATTGGGACCGTAGAAGATCCGGGGCCCAAGAAATTCCCCCAGCGAACCATTCTGGGATGGTGTGGCCTGGGCTTTCCAGGGCAGAATGCGGCTTCCTCCGCGCCTCGTGGAAGATGATCCAGAACGTGATAGCCAGACGTGTATCCTACAGATCGTTCCAGATCGTACTGGCCTTCAATGGACCAAAGTCGAAAGCGAGATTCGCTGCTCCAACACATGCATCGTCGATACTGTATCCTCCTCCACCCTCTGGCCATCAGCTTCGAGCCAAAAACAAAGGCGCTGACAGCCACCACCGACCTTCACCACCATAGTTTGATGAATCACCGATATGCTCGCGGGCAGGCATCAGGCCACATCTGAGCCGCTGCGCTTGTTCCTCCTACGAGCCCACAGCTCGTGAAGCCACTTGTGAGATGCTTCGACGTCGGTGGGACCGGGGCACAGCGGAAGCCTCTGTCGGTATTCCTTCTCATACTTGCGGATCGCCAAGTGAAGCTCGATCTCCTGCGACATGCTCTCCAGCAGCATCTTTGCTTGTTCATGGTGCTTGGGGAGGATGCTAAGAGTTGCTTCAGCCCCGACTTTAGCCTCGTCTGCCGACACTCGAGCGAGGTTGCAGAAAAGCTGACGCTTGTAGAACTCCATGGATGTGTCCAAGAGAGGTGCCAACCCGCCAAGCTCGCGCGTGAGGATAAGGTGA
Source organism: Alternaria triticina (assembly GCA_022609215.1). NCBI lineage: Eukaryota > Fungi > Ascomycota > Dothideomycetes > Pleosporales > Pleosporaceae > Alternaria > Alternaria triticina. Next base: position 284,534 of record JAGKPX010000005.1, read on the forward strand.
GCCTCCGTATACATCCATGATCGCGTCGGGTGGAGTGAGCTGCGATGCAGCAGCTGCACCTCGAGAGGGTTTACCTTGGTGGCACCTACACGAAGACAGTTCTGCAGCTCCTGTCTCAGTCCATTGGCATCAAGGCATGAGTTGAGAATGGGGTTCTTGGAATTAAGGTTGACGCCCTGAGTCTCAGCCTTGTTGATGCGGATCCAGACGAAGAGGGTGTGCACTTGTCCTGGAAACAATTGGTGAATCTCCTTGTTCCCACAGACAACGAGAATCTCACAACCTGCCTTGGTCCGAAGGTCGACGCTCAAGTCAAGCAGTTCGCCAATGGGTTTCTCAGACCGAGCATTCTTCAAGATGCGCTTAATGCGACCGGACGTGGATTGGTACTTGGACCAGTTGCTGGCAAAAACGTTCTTGCAGCAGTCTTGAAGACATATGGTATCTTGGAACTCTGGTTCGCGGCGATATGGGAGCAGCGCAGGATTGATGCGGTGAATGTAGATATCCGGGAAGGACTTCGATACCTTGTGCAGGACATGAGCCGCAGGAGACAGCACGATGACATGAGTTCGACCAGCCTTGAGGTGCTCGCCCGCCATAGATCCGGCGATGCCAAGGATGACATCACCCATGGTGGGGTTTGGACGAGGCGGATGCCAGACTTGCGAACCAGAGTGCGCGATCCTGGACGTCAAATCCTGGAAGATCTCATCGACTTCCGCACAGACGGGTCGAAGTGCATAAAGCACTTCTGGCCTGTTTCCGGTGACATCACGGTGGGTGCAGTGAGTGGTGTACAGCGCCAGACGATCTTTAGGGCCAAGATGATACTAAACATGTTAGTAAATTGCTTCTGAGCGGCATCAACGATGGTGGCTTACCAAGGCACCATTGACCGCATCTAGCGACCTCTCGAGACAGTCTGGAGTCACGTAGTAGCTGTATGCAATGTCAGCTAGCATCATCGATCCCACCATGCAGACACTTACCCGTTGTCCACCACGAAGACCACATCGATACCGGTATCGGGCAGAGGCTTTCGGTTGTGCAGAACACCCTCGATCTCGATAGCGACGCCGATGTCTTGGAACTCCTCGGTAAGAAGCTTGACCTCAGGGAATAGTCTAACAGCTGCGCGAAGGGTTGTCGGCAAGTGCGAAGTTGAGTCTGACACCTGTGCCTCCGAAGCCTCATGATCAAAGTCAGTCGGGGAAGGAATGCGCTTTGAGATACATCCTATCATGGAGGTGAACTCCTCTCCGCTGGATCATATTAGTGACTGTTGCATAACTTCACAGGTGTTCACGTACTTGCGGGCGTTTCGTAGCAGGTAAGCCCCGAGAGCTTCATCATCCGGATGCTTCACCTCCGAGCCTTCTTCGGTCTCGTCGTGAGCCGCGAGCGCTGTAGCTGCTGTTGGCGACGTTGCACCCGGTATATCGCTAATACCAGCACTAGTCTCTCCAGTGTTGTGGCGGCGTAGGAGAGGTAGACCACTGGTAAACGATCGAAGCTTTGACGACATGCGCCGCTTCAGAGGTTCGGTGTGACCTTCGGTGTTGCTAATCACCTTCTCAAGAGCCTGTTGCGCGTTCATGTGTTCAGCGCTGTCGGCGACAAAGAGAGGGTGCGCAGGCTCTTTGGACGCCACATCGATCAACGGCCAAGGGGTGACTGCAGTGGTATACATAGAACGTACCGGGTCGCCGTTATCGGGCTCGACTTGGCTGTTCTTGCGCGAGAACGCCATCTGATCTCCAAAGCTGGATCCTGAGGCTGAGGACCGACTGTTTCTGTTCTTGCGTATCGTCAGAGGTTGGTCGCTCGGAGCGCGACTAACAGGCAGAGGTGTTACGGTCCACGACAAAGGTGCTCTGAGTGGTTGCGCCCAATCAAAGACGGATGAATTGAAGCTGTAGTCGGGCGGTGACTCCCAGATATCGCTCTTGATCTCGTCGATGATGTCGTCTAGCGGACCGAACACGTACTGATCGTCGCTGTAGGTAGGAGTTGACTTACGGAATATTCGCCTTCGGAAAGTAGCTTTGCGCGACTTCTTCTGGATGTGGAGGGGAGATGGGCAGAGAGGCGCGCGGTCTAGAAAGACGCTGCCAGCTGTTGTTGTTGTGATCATTGTGGACGCGTCCCGATTAGGCACAAATAAAAGCTCAGTCACCGCGGCGCGCTCATTCACCTCGACTTTCTTGAGAGTGCGTGGTCTTGCTATCGGCGGTGACGTCAGATGGCAAACGGAGTACGGGAGATAGATAAGAAGAGTAGGCAATGCCCAAGCTGAGATGTAGAGTGGATGTGCGAACAGAGGTTGGAAGTCCAATGGTGAGGTGAGGTTTAAAGGTGCGAGGCACTGCTATAAGCCAGGAAGGTGCGAGGTGGGCAAGTCAACAAACCTACAATGCTCCTTCCTACTTCTGAAAGGAAGACAATTTCACCAAGAACTCGCACCAGGACGTGTTCAAGTTCGTGGTTGGCTTCTGGAGGGCAACGCATAGCTTCTACCAGATATTTAATGCCGACTGTAATCCAAACAGTCCACCGATTACGCCTCGCCCAGTTGTGCGGCAGCCACCTCTAAATGCCTCTTCATCTTCTCGTGCATCTCTTCGTCCGCCTCGCGAAAGCGAATCTATCGCATGAGTAAGCAGTGGCTTAGTCAGATATGGCTGCGACCTACAATGTCTTCTCCAGCGCCAGCGCCGAACAGGACTGGTTCCGATATACTAGCCTTGACTGCTTTTCTTACGCGTTCCTCCCAGACCCCCTCCCAGTTCCACTCTCCCGGTCGGCGATTACGTCCTAGTGCAGATGAACCTTCTGACTTGTCCGTTGTGGAAGGGTCGGGACTTGGAGTTGCTCGGTCTGATTGTTGCGATTGCAATATCGGAGCGCGGTGTGCCCGCCATGCATGATACGCGCCTGGGTTCGCAGCAGCCTCTAGCGGAAGTGAGTCCAATATTGACTCCTCACTAAAGGTCGAGCGGATATACTCTAGCATGCGCACAATGGAGTACTCCGCCGTAGGCTGGGAAGCCCCGAGGACGCCAGATGCGACGTTGGTGTCGGATCGCACGGGAAAAGCATTTGAAGATCCACTGACATCGCGAGAACTCGGTACAGATCTTCGAGCTCTGCCGAACCAGTGCGGGAAGCCGTGCCGGAGACTGAAGCCTCCTGGTGGCAGCCGTTCCTCATCCGTGGCACTGACGGTATCCGTGTCGGCGGAGCCAGTCGTGTAAGTATACGTGGTAAGTGGCGTGAGCAGCGGGTGAAAGACATCGGTAGAAAAGGTCACGAGGGGGGGTATAGTAGGATAGCTGGGTGGGAAGGAGATTTGGAAGCGTAAGACTGCAGGCGCATATGGTCCTGTCAAACGTGAATAACGTCGCAAGGAACGCAACACCGTGGCGTAGCCCTATGAAACAGCCTACCTTTTCGCACGAATATTACGCCAACCCACAGTGTTGGGTCTCCGGGCGTGATGCTCAAGAAAACGCCATCCAGCTGTGCATAGCGCAGACGGGTGCTGTGCAGAGTTAGGAAGCGCCGCTGCTAGCCGTGTGCCTCGACTCACAACTCGACGAGAAGATGCTGCTTCCGAAACGACGGGAGAGCCGACGCAGAGACGGACAACGGCATCTCGAGAGCAACGATGATGGTTGTAGGTCGTTCGGCATCTGCAAGCACGGCGCCTGCGAGAGAGAGCCGAAGCGCGTTCGACGCTAGTGCTAGCCGATCTGCGTTCTCACCTGCTTGAGTCTAACGCGCTTCCCCGCCTGCCATTCGTTGAGCGTGCAACACCACCAACACCTTTCTGTATCTCACCGGGTCGCGAAAGGAGATGCGCGCATGGTAGCATCGTGGGGGATCTGGGCTGCTCATCAACGTGGCAGTTCGCGAGTGGTGTTTGATGAGGTTGAGCTGATTATTCGGCGGATGCAACGCCCTGTCGAACACCATCCCTACACCACCTTTGGATATATTCGCGGTAACACTGCATGCATCTTCCTCACCCGCCCGATGCCGGGCTGCCGCTCCATCCCCGTCGTCCATTTATGTCAGACATGCTCGGGACGTCATGTGCGGCCCTGGGACAAGGCTCTGTCCTGCATGCTGAGACCGAGTATCTGTGCCGGCACACTCGCAACGGTCCGGTTGAACGCACACCACCGGACTCACGTCAGAATACCATGGAGGGTGCATGACCGCATGCGCCGTTGGCACTGGCGAGTCAGAGCAGAACTGGCTCACACACACCTACTTCGTCTCGAAACGCCTGTGTCGGGATATGAGGTTAGCCATCCCGCTTTGCGCTTGCCGAGCCTGCCTATACACCAGCATCAGGATAATGAACTTTCGTCCTCTTACGCTTATTTCGAGACGCTGTGCCGCAGTGGTGATGCTTGATGACCACGTTGTACAAGGCTCGGGTCGAAATGCGCTGGCTCCAGTCAGCCCACTATTGGTAGCCTAAGGCGATGGTATTACACGTCGTCGCAACCGAGGGCAAAAGAAGGCAGACAAAGCCTCGCACGTAGAGGCGTCGACGCCGCATCGAGCATCTACCTGATGCAAAATGATCGGGCAGCATCATTCCGATCGACCCACGCTGCCGGTTTCAAGGCTGGCTTTTCGTTTTTGTACACTCGTGCCGACAAGCGCGTGAACACCCCAATCCTCCGAAACCTCTCCAACCCACGCCGCCTGCATCTGCTGTCATCTTCGTCGCGGCACGACGCTATGAGTTATGCTATTGCCTAAGGGCAAAGAAGCATGGTGTCATTCTCGGAGGATTCCAGTAGAGCAATAAGAGGGCCAGGGGGCGTAAACCTAAAGGCGCTAAAAAAGGCGGTGGCTGTCTCAGACGCTTCCATCTCATAGCGAACCCTGTCCTCGCGTGGAAATCTGCAGGCCAGCCTTACATATCCACACCGCCATGACCGCTTAGGCCAGGTTGCGTCGAAACAGCCGTTGTGCCCTGGACACCTTTGCACCAGCAAGCAGAGATCGCTGGTATACCGCGACAGCTCACATACAGCACATGACGGAAGCATGTCCGGGGCCCACCGGAAATGGGAGTGCTGGCAAAACCTAATCAAGCGGTCTGAAATGGGCAGCAGTACAGATGCTACGTCGCCGCAGGAGGGCGCAGAGCCTCGTCAGCTGATGGGGGTCCTAGGGTTATGATGCCTTGATGACTGATGAGAATGCAATCACGATGTGTGACCAGCAATGACAGATGCAAGCAGCAAGCCACGTCCTGCGACCCGGTTGGGCCCAATGCGCAGGCGTGGGAAGCTTCGAAACCACGCTGACCGGACAGGGGGGCATGAGAGATGATACCTGGGGCAGCAAATGAAATCGCCGCACGCCTAGTGCCAGGTTGCGATCTGAGGGATACGAAACGCGCTGCGTCGTCCTCCTCGGCCATTCAAGCGCCGCGACTCGTGCCTTGTGGCGCTGACGACCATCCGGATCGCCAGGCATTGCAACAAAGCGACGTTGTCTAATGCGCATTGCCGCGTGACCGGTGGGTGTGCATCTGCCGAATAGGCATGCAGTACACCGCTATTTTTTGGGGGTTTGTTGGAGCAATCAAGCAGCAAGGTATGATGCCATGACAGACGCTCATCATCAATGACAACGAGGGCCCCAGCTGCATGGCCCAAGCTGCTTCTCGAAATTCTGCGGCGAATCTTCTGACTCGCCTCACGTCAAAAGTCTGACCGCGGCTTGGTGTCCTGGTGCCCCTGAACTGGGCGCTGCGAAAATTAGCATCGCCTTGTGTTCTACACCATTGGCGGCACGACGTCCTATTTGCTGGCGGGGCATCGGCCTCTGACCCGACGTGTCCGTTTAGGGAAGGAAAGCAAGCCGCAAGTCGCCGGCATGTTGCCATGTCGTTCACAGAGCGACAGGGTCTCCCCTGCTGTGGCGCGACTCAGGGCGCTAGTGCCTGTGAATGTCGGTAGAGGCATGCGGGCATCTCTAGCGCCGAGGATTTGGGTCCCGGGGAGTCGGGTTGCTCTGTTGATCCTGTTCCTCTTACGAGCCACGTCCAACGCTCTTGCAACTCTCCCTGGTCCGCCTTACTCGGTTCCTTCTAGCTCGTCCAATGTCGTGGATTCCGTCCAACCCGGACCGGTTTGTTCGATGAGCAGAAAGCTTCCCCAGCCCAGCCCTGGCCCACTTTCAGGGGCCTGCATTCGCTCTCGCATGCTCACACAGAGCCCGTCCGGTGACATGGAGTCACAAAAAACAGAGCTAGGTACAGCTCGGCTGCCAGCACTGCATTTTCCGGTCGCTTATCGACAGACGGTGGGCTGTTTCGTAGCAACGATGGCATCACGGATCCGCTACTCATTTTACATTCGCTGGTCCCTCCGCTGTCCCTATCCGCCCACACTACGTATCCATACCCACTGCCATCACCGCTTGTTCTCCGTTTCTTCCCCGCCGCCACAATCCTTGCTCATCCCAGCGGTCTATCCGTTTTGAGGACGCCACTTAAATCTTGCTGCTCCTTATATACCTTGTGACGCTCGCGTCCTTTGCAAACTGACTCTGACCTCTGAGCCCTGGAGGTACTAATCTGTCGCAAACTCGCACATGTCTTATTTGTCACAGTTGACTCCCACTTCACTTGACATTCACCACCTGCTGTCATAGTATTTGACATTCTTCTTCGACGACCTCGACCTCTACACCTGCACACCACCTTACATTCGACTTCGATACTACCAACATGGCTCGGTATGGCGTGGCAGCTGCCGCGGGCAGCGATATAACACCTTTCCCAACAAGACAGATGGCCGTACTTGGTGAGCAGCATGCCATGATCTAACAGCACACGACAGTCGCTAACGATGGGTAGCGTTGTGCCGGATATGCGAACCAATCGCATTCATGTCGATATTTCCTTACGCATACTTCATGGTCGAATCCTTCATGACCGGACATTCCACCGCCCAAATTTCCATGTACACGGGCATGGTCACATCCTCGTTTGCATTCATGGAATGCATCAGTGGCATTTTCTGGGGCCGACTGAGTGATCGGGTAGGACGGAAGAAGGTCCTACTTGGAGGTCTTTTTGGTACGGGGCTGAGCATGTTGCTCTTCGGCTTTTCCCAGAGCCTACCAATGGCGTTGATTGCGCGGGCTCTCGGGGGTTTGCTTAACGGGTGAGGTCATAGTTCGATCTAGCGTCTGAGCCTCGCTAACCGAATATGCAGGAACATCGGCGTTCTCCAGACCACTGTCGCAGAGCTTGTTACGGACGAGCGACATCAGCGTGAGTTTTGCCATAACTCTAATTATACGCCGCGCACGACTGACTTTTCATAGCGCGCGCTTATTCCATCATGCCCTTTGTCTGGTGCCTTGGGTAAGATAATTTCCCAGGAGCCCGACTCGTCCACGCTGACCGCTTTTTGTAGCACCATCATTGGCGGAGCGCTTGGCGGCTTGCTCGCTCGTCCCGCTAACGTAATGCCGTTTTTCCAGGACACCATCTTCGAAACGTACCCGTTCCTTCTTCCAAACTTGGTCTGCACCGGCTTTGTCGTTCTCGGCCTGACTGTCGGTATTTTGTTCTTGGAAGAGACCCACGAGGATCGCAAGTACGACCAGGATCGAGGCCGCGAAGCGGGGCAATGGCTTCTCCAGAAGCTGTGGAAGCGTGACGCAGATGCGAGATTTGACGACAAGGATGCTTCGCTTGACGAGATGCGCTCGATGTTGAGCGACCACGACCATGACGTCCAGGCCTACCGCAGCACCGACACCTCGCCTACTCTTTGCAGCACACGAACCTCCATCTCTGAAGTCCCGGAATTCGAGTTGGACAAGCAATTCGAGCCAGCGCCGACTTTCCGACAAGCATTCACCAAGCAAGTGTGCCTGAATGTAGTGTGCTATGGTATTCTTGCTTTCCACACCATCTCTCTCGAGCAGCTTCTACCTATTCTCATGTCCAAGCATGTACCAACCGAGGGAAGCCAACACCTTCCCTTCCGCTTTGAGGGAGGTTTCGGATGGTCCACTCAAACAACCGGCGCGTTCCTCGCAGTTCAAGGTTTCCTCCAGATGTTTGCTCAGGTCATCCTTTTCCCATGGGTCAGCAAGAGGCTCGGCAGCCTCCGCACTTTCTGGATCACTCTAGCCTGCTACCCGGTCCTGTACCTCCTTGCTCCTTACCTGGCTATCCTACCTGAGAACCTACGCATCCCTGGACTTGCGGTTCTGCTTGTCGCCAAGGTTACCTTCCAATCGCTCTCCTACCCGTCCCTGGCTATCATTCTCGCAAACTCGTCCCCATCCAAGAAGGTTCTCGGTACGCTGAACGGTGTTGCCATGTCCTCTGCCAGTATCTCTCGCGGCTTCGGTCCAACGATCTCCGGTGCCGTCGACAGCCTTGGTACCACTCTCCACATGTCTGGCCTCGCCTGGTGGGCCATTGCCGCCGTTGCCCTTCTCGGATGGCTCCCTGGTTTCGCTCTCCAAGAGGCCAAGCGATCCAGCTTCGCCGCACAAGACGAGGAGTCCTTCATCGACTCTGACTCTGACGCAGAGTCCGTCATCACTCTCACACCGGACGACATCGAAATCGTCCTCTCCAAATAGATACACGCAATCACGACTAAAACAGTAACGACGCCCCTCGATTTGCATGATGCGGCGCAAGCCCTCTGCAGGGCGTCGACGCGCTGGTAGCGACCCTTCCTTTCACATCATAATTTCGGATTATAGAGACATTTTTTATCGCGGCAGAGATGAGGGTTACATCTCCCGCGCGGCGCATCATTATGGGTGCGATTTAGCGACATCATTATTCGGGCGGCATTTTTTGGGTCAACATTATTAGAAGGGAAAGCTCGATTGTATTGGAGACCAGCAATGGTCATCCCCGAGCCGGCGTTTGTCTCAAGAACAGAATACCCCAGTAGTTATTAGTTTTCTTTGCTACACTATATGTTAGATTAGCGTGCTCGAGCACAAATTCATGACTTGGATGATTTCTCAAACCGCAGACCTTTGTTTTGTCATGTACGTCGTGAAGAGTGCATTAGCTGGATCTGAGTCGTACCAGGCCTCCAGCGGTGAGTTCAATGCGTCTGTCTTGAAGATTAAGCGGAGGGCGCAAAACAGGTGTAGTGGGGAATTTGCATTGTCGAAGTGGTCCCTTGCACGTTACGGATGCTTCCTTTTGCCTTCTACACGTGCTTGGATCGGTGTGCTTCATGCACGTGGTGGAGCAACGGGGATCGCGAGTCAGTGACCGCCAACATGCGGATACCGGACGCCTTGCATGGCTGCTTCGACCATGAAACGGTATCACGAGGTCATGGACGGCATGTATATGCGCGCGGTGACGAAAGTAACGGCTTCCTTTTGTGGTCCCTGGTGTTGAAGGATCGCGACGGCGGCTTACCGAGGCCGAGGCAGTTTAGTACCTAGGTAATGCTACGAGGGCTTGCCATCAGCACGACAGCCATGTTACGCTGTGGACGGATGTGTACCTCAGCGATGGCGCCACTGTGAGAGCGGAGGAAGATGGCATCTTGAACAATTTGATGCTGGACGCACCCCATAGCACATGGCAAAGTAGACGTCTACCCACATGGCGAGCATGACGTGCAGCCGCACCCACACTCCGCCCACGCCTATCTTCCGCTGGAGAGATAAGGCCCGTAGCCGACCAGCTAGCCATCCACTCTCAAGCGACGACTACCGCGTGCCGCTGGGAGAATGGCAGACATCTTCCCCGTGCCATCGCAATCCGCAGCCCTGTCCACGCCGCCCGCAGTGGTCGCTGTTGCTGACGTCCTGATCCAGAGTGCGGGGGAGTTGAAGCTCGGAGAATAGACGCCAGACGTGCGCGAGCTTCACTAGCCCGAACCCTGCGGACTTTCTTGCCATGCGCCCTGATGAGCGGCCTCAAGCGCTCCTTGGACGAGGCGTCTCATGACGGCGACCGGCCCTCGCCCTCAGACTCGTCCGTGTCGACGGTGAAGCCTGCCTCGCCCGCCGCGCCTGCCTCGTCGGCGTCGAGCTCCTTCCGCAATGTGAGCGCCTGCAACCGCTGCCGCCTGCGCAAGAACCGCTGCGACCAGCGCCTGCCCTCGTGCGCCTCCTGCGACAAGGCCGGCGTCAAGTGCGTCGGTTACGACCCCATCACCAAGCGAGAGATTCCGCGCAGGTACGCACTTTCCAAGGTTGGAGGGGAGCTTTGGCAGTCGCCTCGGCTACGACTGACGAGCGCTACAGCTATGTGTTCTACTGCGAAACCAGAATCGCCTACCTCGAGTCGCTCCTGCGCGACCACTCGATCCCCTTCCAAGACGCCGACGACTTCAACCCGGCCTTTGCCTCCAATGGCGCCGCCACACCTCGACCCATATCCGCCGCGCCGCCGCCGCGCAATGGCAATACCAAACCCTCGGCGGCCCAGGCCAAGGAGGAGAGCGACAAGTACGATCGCGAGAAGCTGACCAAGCTCGTGTCCAACATCGGAATGGTCTCGGTGCAAGGCGCCAGTGACCCGCGATATCTGGGCTCCACGTCCGGCATATCCTTTGCCCGCGTCGTGTTTGCTGCCGTCAAGAGCTCGGTGTCAGGCTCCTCCTCTGAGCGCGGCAGCAATCGGGGCGCCAAAGTAACGAGCAATGTCGTGGACAGCGGCACCTCGATGCGCGACTCCTTCTTTGGACTACAGACCAAACCTACCATACGGCAGGCGCCCTTCCCAGACCGAGAGCTTGGGTCGCGGCTTGTTGAGCTGTACTTTGAGCACGCAAACCCACAAATCCCCATCTTGCATCGGGGCGAGTTTATGGAAATGTTTGAGCGTGTGTACGCTTCCGGTGAACGGCACCGCACATCACGAGAGTCGTACATGCTCAACATCGTGTTTGCCATAGGCGCTGGCATCATCCTAGGCAGTTCCGACTCTGAGGGCTCGCCGACGTCGGATCACGGGCGCTCACCAACAAAATCACGTTCGTCACCGCCGAGTAGCAAGAAGCGGCGACTTGCAGGCCACCAGCACCAGCCCGAGGAGTACCACGCATCCGCCATTGTGCACCTAGAGAATTTCCTGGGTTCCTCTCCCGCTGCGGACCGTCCCGACGGCTTCGGCGGTGGCTTGGAGGAACTGCAAGCTGTGCTACTGCTCGCGGGCTTTGCGCTGCTGAGACCCGTTGCCCCTGGGCTGTGGTACATTGTGGGCGTTGCTGTCCGTCTTGGAGTGGACCTAGGGTTGCATTACGAGGATGGCGTGGGTATCGACGGGGCGGGTGCGGAAGACCAGTCTGCTGGAACCGCGGCCTTCAAAACTGAGGGTAACGGGAACACGACGGCTGCCAGCGGCGGGAACCCTTCAAAAATAGATGCAAAAGAGAGGGGCCGCAGACAGTGGGTCAGAGACCTACGGAGACGCTTGTGGTGGTGCGTCTACTCGTTGGACAGGCTGGTCAGCACGTGTGTTGGCAGACCTTTCGTAAGTACTCTCCTGGGTCTTCATTCTCGTATCGTACTACCGATTATGTCGGTTATGTCACGATCCCGCATGCATGTGCGGCTGTCTTTACCAGGGGATATGTCGAGGATCGGAATGCTCGACACCGACTTTCCAACATTGTCTTGTGCTCTCAAAATTCGATGCGTGACTAACAGTTGCATAGGGTATCACAGACCAGATTGTGACTACCGAATTCCCTTCGCTCCTCGATGATCGCTACATCACCAAGGAAGGGTTCCTGGAACCGCCAGTGCATCAAGAGAAGCCAACATACAAGATTGTGGCCCATCATTACTTCCGGTTGAGATTACTGCAGTCTGAAATCCTGCAAGTCCTACAACATCGGCAGGCACAGCAGGCAAGAGCGAGTGGTGCCAATCAGAGCAATGAGTTCATGCACACCAAGCTGCCTTCGCCGTTCCTGATCAACTTTGAGTCGTTCCGCGCGTGGCGCGTGGACATCGACAGACGGTTGCTGGAATGGAAAGACTCTGCGCCGACACAGCTCGATGCCGGTGTGCAGTTCTCGCCCCTGTTCCTAGAGCTCAATTACTGGCAAGCGTTGATCATGCTGTATCGACAGAGTCTGGTCGTGCCCTCTGGTCTGCAAGAAGAACTGGGCAATACTGGCTCAGATATGGGCAGTCCTTCTATGAGCAGTCTTGAGGAGCGCGAAGACGAAGATCTTGTTTTCCTCAAGGTAGCTGAAGCCGGTCAGAAGGTTCTCAAGTTGTATCGACAGTTGCACCGCGTACATCTTGTCAATTACACATTTTTGGCGACACATCATCTCTTCATGGCTGGTAAGTTTGACCATCTTCACCGGTACTCAATAGTGCTGACATTTGTAGGTATATCCTTCCTTTACGCTGTGTGGCACAGCGTTCATGTACGCAGTTTATTGGTAAGTCGGTCCGAATCTCCGTACTACGGTGGATACGTCTTGTTGATGTAACATACATGTCTAACCAATGCAGTCTCTTGACGACGTCGACTTCACCGTCCTTGCCGCGACATCCGTGCTGGGTGACCTGATCGACAAGTGTCCGCCTGCAGAAGCATGCCGTGATGCATTCGATCGGATGAGCAAAGCGACCATCCAGATGTGCATGTCCACCACCGGCTTCGGACCTCAAGCTCTACGATCACTTCCGCAGCAACAGCAGTACCCTACGCAGACTTCGCCAACTACTGCATACACATCTGCAGCTGATGCAGATGTTAGGTCAGACACTGACATGCAAGGCTACGGATCAAGAAATACAACCAACTTCTTTGCCCAACAGCAGCAACAACAGCAGCAGCAGCGTCGGCCCATGCCCCGCTTCGACATGAACCTCAAAGACCTCTTCTCCGACGACGAGACCGACAAACGGTCATTCAGTCGCGTAAGCAACCAGGTCAACGCCATGAGACCCCCTCCTCCACCCATGAAGTCCGAATCTCAAATGCAGCCCTTTACAGCGGACCTCAAAATCTCCCCTCAACTCCGCACGCCCCACCACCAACAACAACAGCAACAGAACAACTTCTTCGCCCAAAGTTCAAACATGACTAGCCCGAACCAACAAAATACCTTCTCTACTTCTCCGCCTACTAATCCATCGATGCCATCACCCTACCAGATCAGCAATCAAGTGCCCTACAACAATTTCTCACAGAATATCACGTCCAGCTACCCTGATCTGGGGTTTTCTGATCTAGACTTCCTAGACAGTTTCCCCGTGCAAGGCGCAAGTAGTAATGGTGCTGATGCAGGAAGCGGGGGATTGCAAGATGTAGGTATAGGCTTTGGAATGGGTTTTGGTGATGGGACACATGATTGGAGCGATGTAAGTTTTCCCCTCCCGCTGCTTTTCACCTCTATGGAACTAGATGTGCTAACTATGTATGACAGGGCAACGGCTTGGATCTCTTTGACGGTTTTTTCTTTGGTCCTGGAGGCACAGGCGGGACTGGGATGTAGAATTTGGTGTTGGTGTTCCGAGAACCGGCTCTCAGCCTCGATGTGTGAGCACGGGAATAACATCGCCGTCGGCTCACTGTACTCGATGGTATCGAGTAAAATGATACCGGGTATTGTTCTTGCCCGCCCTTCTGTAGATCCGCGGCACAGTCGCGAACGTGGGGGCAAGGCTGGATAAGCCGGAAGGCGGCGGTCTCCGATAGACACCACGCCTTTACGAGCAGGATGGCGACGAGGTCATGGATGCTTGTATGATAGATGGTTTCAATCCATGAGATATTTTGTGTTGTCATTAAGTGGGTTCATTATTTCGTGTTGTAATGGTCCGAGTGATTTTGAGGTTGGCATGTGCGACTGGAGGACTTAGACTCTTACTACGCTGGAGTGTACGGGTATCACACTTCTGCCCTGGGATAGATTGAGAGTCCGTTCAAGTTACTACAACATTCTATTCTCTCCCATGATCATCCACGCCCCTGTGACTTCGTTCCTCCTGCTCTCCTGCTCTCCCGTTCTTCCAGCCACACACCACCCCTCACCCACCACAACGGCGCTCAATCGGAAGCATACCCTCTCCACAAAGATGTTTGCATCCTCCCAAAACAACCCACTTCCCCGTATCAAAGAAACCCTCCACCCGGGTCTTTGTTCTCCTCCTCTGCCCCTCCCTTTCGCATCCCTTGATGGTTCTTCCGCATCCCTTCCATACCGTCTCCGTTCGCAGTCATGCCACACCATGCCCAGATACCGTCTCAGTCTCGGGCTCACAGAACATCCCAAGGTTCGATGTATGTTGAGCTGAATTCAGGTAGTGTAGGGTCATAACTCTTAAGGGTATGTTGACTCACACCCCGTATTACCACGTAGACTTGCACATCGGCATCGGCATCTACATCACTCATTGCTCACAACCACATGCACGAGTTCACTCTATTTGACACTTTTATCACTTCATGATCCCCATTTACACCGTTGCATGATTACTGTCTCTTTGGTCACTACGTCACTACCAAATCCAAATCCAAATTCAACCCCATCACATACAAACACCACATTCAACCCAGCACAAAGCTTTACCAAAACCACTCAATCGCTGTCACGTACCCGCCACCTCTTCCAATACAACAATGTGTCTCTACATGATCGTTCACTATGGGCCCAACCCCTTCTCACTCCCCCGACTCCTCTCACGACAAAAAGCCGAGATACAGCAACGAAGTGCATCGGAATGGCGGGTCGAACGTCTGAGCTTGAATAGTTTACGGGAGCTCTGGCATCTAAAGAGCCGAAGTCAGGAAGATTTGAACAAGGCGGAGAAGGACGACGTGTTTGACATGGGGTACTGAGTCAATGAGTTAAATGTCATCAGTCGCACGACATCAACATCGACACATTACAAGCAGATAAAAGTGGAATAGACTTTTTTGGAATGAACTTTTTGAATTCTTCCTTCAGCTGATGTGCAGAAGACTTGTCTAAGCTAACCAGAGCATGTGGCTCGGCCTGCCCTCCATCCTCCGTCGAGGAGTGGGCGACCAGTAGTCGTGATCTTCATGGTATCGTTTTGAAGCTAACCGTTTACTCCACCCATTGAACAAAAAGCACAACAGCCTAGTTCATCTGCCTGACGAGCTGGTTGATGAACTCCTCGCGGTTACCAAGGTCACCACCCTCGATGAAGTGCTTGAACTTGCGGGTACGGAAACCGCCAGTGGGGGAAGAGAGCTTGAAGGGCCAGAGGAAGTTGGAGACGGCCTTGAAGTTGGGGCCGACGGTGTAGATCTCGTGGATGATGTCCTCAATGCAGGTGATACCGAACTTGCCGAGGTTGGCCTCGATGAGCTCGTTGTCGGTGATCGGCAGACGCTGCTTGTTGACCTTTCCGTAACCGCGCTTGTAGACAAGCTCGCGGACAGTCTTCAAGTTGGGGTATCCGTAGGCGACGAAAGGCTCGACGATCTTCAGCATCTCGCTGGTAGCCTTGGTGAGCTTGACGAAGACACCGTTGTTGATCTGGAGAAGACGGAGGAGCTGGAGGGTCTTGCGCTTCTTGGGGTCGATCTTGTTGATACTGCGCGGGTTAGTGAAAGATTTTGCAGACGTGGAAAACTGCAACATACCCCTTGATACGGACAACGAAGGCGAGGCGGGACTCGGCGGGGACGAAGAGAGAGTTGTCACGCTTCGCGGCACGCTTGGCCTCGATGACATCGCGCTGGGCCTTTGCGTACTCCTGGGTGTACTTGGCGGCGCGCTCCTTGATGACCTCGCGCTTTTGCTTGCTGGCCTAAGAAATCTTAGCCAACTGTGGAACTCCTATCTGCTTGCGCAGGTTCTGGGAGACTGTTATACCTCACGCTTCTTCTTCAGATCAGCGGCCTGGGAGTCGCTGGTCTTCTGGTGGGCCTTCTGCTTCTTGAGCACCGACTCGGGGACAGCGATGTCATTCTGGGTGGGGACGCTGGAATTGTTAGCTGAGTTGCGGTGAATTGAGCGCGGTATACTCACGATGAGCGGGCCATTTTGCTGGTGGTTAGTATCCTTGTTGTTGTCGGAAGCTGGAGGAAGAAAGTTCGGTAGCCCAGTTCGAAATTCATGTGCGGGCGCTAGTGTGGGCGCCAAGATCGAGTGCAGCGCTAATGCCCCGCTCTATTGGCCCGCCTCTTGAAGCTATCGACATTTTCCTGAGAGCTACCAACTTGCGACAGCTGCGGCAAGTTTGCAAATTCAACCTTTTACCTATACCTACTCGCAGCAATGGCACGAGGCGGCGGTCGCGTGAGTAGATACGGCATGCGCCACACATAGACAACGCCCACTGACTTCCATAGGGCGGTGGTCGCAAACCATTTCGCGGCAAGGGTAAAGGTCGCGGCGGCGGCGGCGGTGGTGGAGGACGTGATACTCGCTCAGAGCCATGGTCCACCATTGAGCGCAAGAATGAGCTCTTCGAGAGCTACTATCGCATGGGAGGATTCTTGGAAGAAGCAGAGTTCGAGGAGATGTGGAAGGCTCTCCAGACCGACCTGCCGAACAGTTTCCGCTTCACTGGCACCAAGTCCGATGCCCTCGCAGTGCGCGAAATCTTCAAGCAGCGCTACATCCCGGCGATCGCATCCAAGCAGTTCGAAGGCAAGCCCGTTTCGCCTCCCGAGGCAGTCCAGGCCTTCCCCGATGAGCTCGTATGGCACATGAAGACGCACAAGAAGGTCATTCGACGACATGCGCCCTTTGCCGACTTCCAGAAGTTCCTCGTCGCCGAAGCTGCGTCTGGAAACATCAGCAGACAGGAAGTTGTCAGCATGATACCGCCACACTTTCTCGACGTCAAGCCAGGCATGGTAGTCCTCGACATGTGCGCAGCACCGGGAAGCAAGTCGGCACAATTGGCTGAGATGATTCACGGCGATGAGGAAGAGCGCGTACAGCGGGTAGCGAACGGCGAGTCGGTCGACCTTAGTCAAGACGGTGACTACAGCGACGACGGGCGCTCAACAGGTCTCCTCATCGCGAACGACTCCGACTACAAGCGCGCCGGCATGCTGGTCCATCAGGTCAAGCGCCTCAACTTCCCCAACCTTATCGTAACTCAACACGACGCCTCCATCTTCCCCTCGATCGAGCTACCTAGCGACGGCCAGAGGAAACAATACCTGAAGTACGACAGGATCCTGGCTGATGTGCCTTGCTCCGGTGACGGAACAGCCCGCAAGAACCCGAACGTATGGCAGAAGTGGACGCCTAAGGATGGTCTTGGTCTTCACGGACTCCAGCTGCGCATCCTGTTCCGAGGTCTTCAGATGCTGAAGAAGGGTGGCCGCATGGTGTACTCTACCTGCAGTTTGAACCCCGTGGAGAACGAGGCTGTCGTCGCAGCAGCCATCGAGGCTTGCGGTGGTAACTCCAAGGTCCGACTCGTGGACTGCTCAGACCACCTGCCAAACCTCAAGCGAAAGCCCGGTCTCAACGTGTGGAAGGTGCTCGACACATCGTCAGTCACTGCCGGAGGAGAGAAGACCGCTCACATGTTCACCAACTGGGAAGCCTACCAAAAAGCGAGGGCAAAGTACGAGGCCGAAGAGCCCGAACGTCAGTTCTCCACCAAGGTCACTCCCGGATGCTTCCCCCCTGTACCGAAGTCCGAGGAGGAGCGCATCCCTCTTGAAAACTGCATTCGTGTTTACCCACACTTGCAAGATACTGGCGGTTTCTTCATCGCCATCCTTGAGAAGGTGGATGACATCAAGATTGCGCAGGTACAGAACCCAGAGAACTTGGCCAAGGCCCAGAGGTCGCACGCCAACGCCGACACAACCACTGACTCATCGATCCCCACTCCTGCTGAGAACGTGATTGAAGCCGACGCTACCAAGACAGAGTCTGCAGATGAGGTCCCGGAAGCGGCTCCTCTGAAGCGCAAGCTGGAGGGGGATGAAGACACTGAAGCCCCCAAGAAGGCCAAGACCGAGGACGCAGTCGCTGAGGCAGCACAAACACCAGACGCAAAGCCTGCCACTAACGGCTCAGCCGCCCGCTTGAAGCCGGAGAACCAGTCGCAAGCCAAGGAGTACTTCGAATACCTCCCCTCTGACGATGCAACTATCGCCTCCATCATGAACTTCTTTGGCATCGACGATCGCTTCCCACGCGACCGCTTCATGGTCAAGAACAAGGAGGGTCTCTCCCTCAACAAGATCTACTACACTTCCGATCTGGCCAGGACTATCCTCACACTCAACAAAGACCGCGGCATGAAGTTCATACATTGCGGCGTGGTCATGTTCGTCGCGCACAAGATCAAGGACCAGGACCGCACGCAAGCACCATGGAGGTTACAGAACGAGGGTATCCGTATCCTCGAGCCATGGGCCAGGAAGCGCATAGTCAAGCTAGAGAAGAAGGAGACTCTACACCAGCTCATCCGCGAGATGTTCCCCAAGCTACCCAAGGAGGGCGACACCGGCCTCGGCGAAGTCGGCTCGCAGCTCCAACAGATGGACGTCGGCTGCTGCTTCATTCGCGTCGAGAAAGACGACGAGAAGGGCATTCCATTCCGTATGGTACTTCCGCTCTGGAGACATCCCGGCAGCGCCAACCTCATGGTTGACAAGGATGATCGCAAGGCCATGCTGCTTAGGTTGTTCAACGAAAAGGACACCGAGATCATTAACCATGTTGCCGATAAGGCCAAGGCTGAGCAGCAAGCTCGCGATGCTGAAGAGGCAGGCGAGGATGATGCCAAGGTGAAGGATGAGGGGGATGTTAGTGACGGCGAGCAAGCCACCGAGGCCATGGTCGCTGAAGAGGAAGAGGGCGCTATGAAGGTCGAGGTCGAAGACGACGATGTGAAGATGGAGGGCGATGCCTAGGTGTCGTCTTCTCTTCACGACGGAAAAGTCATTATTGGAGCATTTTGGCTTTGGCTTTGGCTCATCATCTGGTCTGCATTTGGGTTGGCGTTTTATCTTCTTTAGGTATCATCTAGAGCTTAGCTTCTTACTCTATCACGCATATCTATGTATGAATGTCATGATGCAATCTTTTAACACTCTCACCAACGTCTGAGTACATGCCGTCAAGCTTTCTTTTCATTGTCTGCGTCAACGTGTATTACAAGGGGTATACCAATAAAACTACAAAACATATTTTGAACTCCCCATCCCTTCCCTTCCCCCATCATAAACCCGTGCTCAGAGACCGAAACAAGGACAAACCACACAGACTCACGCAAAACGATACCTCAAAAAGCCCACCTAAGACTTTTCCTTATCCCCCGCTTTCGTCGCAACGCTCTTCCCGCTCTTAACACTCTTCCCACTCTTCATACTCTTCAAGCTCTTCTTACTCGCACTACGCTTCAGTTTCGCTTTGAGTTTACTCCATTTCTCTCTCAGGCCGCCGTCTTCATCTTCGTCAGCATCTTTGGGTCGCTCGATGCTATCGAAACTGCCGCGCGGGTACTCGAGCTCACTGCCAATATCGACGCTATCGTTGTTCCTGGCGTGTTGCTGGTGCGATTTGCGTGGTGTTTGTTTGAACGGGGTCTGCACGCCAGACGAAGCGGCGATGTCTTTGTGCCGACCTAGGAGCATGAATTGGAGGGTTTGCCAGGCGGGCATGTTGGCTATTGGACTGTCTTTTTCGTTGGCTTGGACGTCGGCGTTCTTCCAGGGACAATGCTCGCGGTGGGATTCCAGAAGATTTAGCCGTAGGCTCTCAATCGGCACATCTAGCTTCTTGCTCATCTCTGTGAGGCGCTGTGCCGATGACAACCACAGACCCAGGCGTTGGAAACAATGGTTGCATACTGCGAGGGAGATGCGGGATTCGGAGACGCCGGTCCAGCCGAAGAGGGCGAAGACGAAGGCTACGGTGTCGCTGGGTGAGAGCGGGGGCTGGGTGCCGGTGGATGTGAAGAAGGAGGAGGGGATGCGGGAGAGGATTTGTTGGATGGGTGGGTCGGGGTAGGTGATGTGTTCGAGGAGGGGCAGGTCGGTGGCTATGGCTTTGAGGAAGCGGTATCGGTCGAGGAGTTCGGCTGAGCTCTTGGTGCGTGATGCGATGGGGATGTGGTAGATGTCTTCTATTTGGGTCGTTAGTTGTGTCACCGGTCCTACTGTGCGTATCCTCTTACCTTGACACCCTCGCTTCCTCCATAGGCAATCGTCTGAATGTCCCTCCACAATTAGGTCCTTGTATCGCTCTATGAGAGCGTCGTCGATATCGAAAGCCAGATCCTCGCTCATCTCCAAATCCTTTCCGTTCGCATCTTTCCGCTTCGGTCTCAGCTTGACCGCAACGCGGTTCTCGCATCCACCTTTGCAGGCTACTGTGTTCCAGATATCACAACTCCAGCCCCGCTTCGCCCACTCGACCTCGTTGATCGCATCGGGCTTGGTCGTCCACTTCCTCACGTCTGCAAACGTCTTCAAGCGCTCCAGAAAGTGTTCTTGGCTGTATGGCTGAAAGTTGGGTGCTTTGCGCGGTGTCGAAGCTTTTGGTGTGACTACCGTCTTGCCTACAACCTTGATTGTCTTTTCCCTCCGCGGCGTCATAAGCTGTTCCTTGAGCTGCCGTATGCGCTCCTGCCCTTCCGATATGCCTCTCTGGCGCTCCATGCTCAGGTTTGCGCTGCGCGGACGCTTGTTCGGGTGTTCAGGGCTATCTGGTTCCGAGAGCGCGGAGAGTGACGCGGTCGATGCATTTGATTCTTGAAGGGTGCTCGCGAGTGAAGTCGTCGAGTTGCTTGCGGTGAGGTTGTCGAGGAGCTTGTGGAACTTGCGCTTCGTGGTCGCAAGTGCAGGCTGCTGCTCTGTTGAAGTCATGGTGCCGGAGTGAAAGAGTTCGCGATAATTTTGGGTGGGAAGGCGGATCGTTCGGGTTTGATTATTGGGATGCGCGTGTCGTAGAGTCGCTTGTGCCGATCTTTGTTTACGTCTACTCGAGTCGAACTCCAGGTGCGTCTATTCACTCAGCATCGATCGGTCGTAGTCGAAATGATACGATAAAAGCTGCACTTCGCAAGACAGAGACCGCAATCTGGAATGTCTGTGCACTAACAGCAGTTAAAAGCCGCTGGGGAAAGTGTTGTTGCCATGGCGGCGACCCGATTCCCCATGCAGTAACCTCCGCCCGCAGCGCCAAGCCCCAGCCAGCGGCTGCGTCGCGTCAACCCACCGAGCTGCAGAACCCCACCAAAGCGACAAGGAGGGGCTGAAGATTGTTAGTGTTAGCGTTCAATGCCCACCCAAATTGCGCAATCAAGATTCTTCCTGCTAGCACTCGTCATCCTGGCTATCTCACTTGTCAATCCATCGCTGTTCTCTCGCAGTATTGCTCGGCTTTCTCAATTGAAACACCACATCTACCCGTCCGCCGCACTTCATACCTCACAGCACGTATACACAAACGCAAACCGAAGCATACATACAATGGCCTACGAAAAGGAACTGGAGATCGCTCTCCTCGCCGTCCAACGCGCTTCCATCCTCACAAAGTCCGTCTACTCGAGCCACTCCAAAGGCACCCTCTCCAAGAGCGACTCCTCGCCCGTCACAATCGGCGACTTCGGCGCACAAGCCCTAATCATCGCATCGATAAAGCATGCCTTCCCTGAAGACGAAGTCGTCGGCGAAGAAGACGCCAATGACCTCCGCAACAACGACTCGCTCCGCGACCTCGTCTGGGACCTCGTACAAGCCGCGAAGCTCTCCGACAGCAGCGCAGAAGAGAAGATCGGCGGACCCATCAAGAGCGCAGACGCCATGCTTGCAGCACTCGACCAAGGAAACAGCGAGGGTGGAAACAAGGGCAGAATTTGGGCTCTCGACCCCATCGACGGCACAAAAGGCTTCCTGCGCGGTGGGCAATACGCTGTTTGTCTCGGTCTCCTCGTAGACGGCGTCCCCACCGTCGGCGTAATCGGGTGCCCCAACCTCCCCGTCGACGACCAAGCGCCCCTCACCACAACCACCGGACAAGACGCCGACGACAAAGAAGGCAAGGGCGTGCTCTTCGGCGCCGTCAAGGGACAAGGTGCTACAAGCCGCCCCCTCAGCGCAGGCGCCCTCACACAAGCCAACCCCATACAAATGAAACCCCTCTCCGACGTCACCCAAGCGACCTTCTGCGAATCCGTAGAAGCAGGTCACTCTTCACAAGGCGACAACGCCGCCATCGCATCCAAGCTCGGCATCACAAAGCCCTCTGTACGCATGGATTCGCAAGCAAAGTACTGTTCCATCGCGCGTGGAGCGGGCGATTTGTACCTCAGACTACCTGTGAGCAAGACGTACCAAGAGAAGATTTGGGATCACGCGGCTGGTGTTGTATTGGTTCAGGAAGCTGGCGGCGAGGTTAGTGATGCGTATGGCAAGCCGCTTAACTTTGGTCTGGGCAGGACGCTCAGGGAGAATAAGGGTGTTGTTGCTGCGCCTAAGGATGCGTTCAAGCAGGTTATTGAGGTGGTTAAGGAGGTGCTTTTGAGTAAGAAGGAGTAGAGATGTGGTTGTTGATGAATGATATGATGATTATGTGTACCAAGTTGTGCGGTCTTGGTTGTGATGTCCCGCGTTTTGACATCTTGGAAAGCTTCATACAGGCCGCTGTCATGGCGGAGTCGATATTACGCCTTTTTGCTCTCGAAACACATTGCAAGCAAAACAGTCACAATCAACCAACAATGCTCACACACCAATTCTAGCAGGAAACCCACGTCCAAAACTCTCATTGAACTACCCCAATACTCTAGTCAGAATAGAAAAAAAAAACGCCAAAATGCGGAACCATAAAGATACCCACAAGATAATCCATCCCTTACCATACCAATCAAACTTTACTCCTACTCCAGTTCCAGTCCTAATTCCAATTCCAATATACCAGTATAAAATGGCCTCCTATTTCCCACCAAGAAAAAGCCCTAGTAAAGCGTAACTGAATTTCTCCCATTTTCGAACCATGTTTTCCTCCCGTTGGGTATCACCTGCTGCTGATCCTCCAGCGTTTCTTGCTCCGTGGAGGCAAGTTCATGACCGAGCCTTTGTTTACTCCGTTAAAGTGCAATTTGGTATTTCTTCTCTCCGTTGTGGATGATGTTGGAGATGCGTTGTTGAAGTGAGCTGTGTGAGCGATGCGTTGCTTTCGTGTGTTAAGGTAGACTGTCGAAGTTGTTGAGTGGCGACTCATGCTGTGAGTGTAGTCGTAGGCGTGAGAATACCGCCGCCTAGAGTATCATCGCCGCTCTCATCGACAAAGGTACTTTCGGCACCCGCGTCGAGCTCGTCGGTATCGACATCCGCCTCCGCACCGGTATCATTGACTTCCTCAGTCTCTTCTTGCTCGCTGTCGTGCTGAACGTGTTCAGCCTCAACGTCTACCGGTAGATGCAGTATGTGAGCACTCATGCCGGGCACAGGAGTGAGGTGCATCTGCGCCAGTCCTTGTTGAAATGCTTCAACCTCTTCATTGACGTCTTCAGTCATCTCGACATTGTTCTCTTCATCATCAGAATGATCGTAGGCAACGTGATATGGCGAAGGCCCCGACGCACTGATGGTGGTCAAGTTTGCAGGTTCCTCCATGACACCGAATTCTGTTGTCACAGTGATAGAGTCCGGGCTCGGGATAGGTAGCTCGGGTGCATATAATGAGGAGGGGCCATCCATGGTCGGGTTGACAGTGCTCTCGTCATAGACTGTTGTGAAGAATTCAAACATCTGTCCAGCCAGCTCATCTGCCTGCCCGCGCTCTTCCTTGTCTTTCCTCTGCTTGGCGATGGCACGAAGTTGTTCCTCTTTCTTTTGTTTGATCTCCGCCTCAAGCCGGCATTTGGCACGAACGTTGGGTTTGTGTGTGCATGTCGGGCAGTGGTAGTTGACAGTGCAGAATGTGCAGGTGCAAGTTGGATTCGACGATGCGCATTGCTGAAAGCATGAATTAGTGATGTGTGATTCTCATATTTAGATAGTGAACTTACATCGCAAACAAGAACCGCACACTCCGAGCATTCCTTAAGGATAGCTGGACACTGTGGTCGGACATCTCCTGCGGGTCTCGGGTACTGGCAAAAGTATGCACCACAACCACTCCATTGAACGGGATGCCGTGGATTGCACGGCAGGGGGAGAGGATTTGTGACGGGGTGATTGATAGGGACGCGTTGCGAATTCGGTGGCCAAGCACTAGTGGGTCGGCCGCGAACTCCAGACACGCTGAAGGAACGCGGACGCCCGGAGCTGATGGGAACAAACGATAGCGAGGTGGCAAGTTGGAAAGGCTCGGGATTTGAAATGGAATTGAAGGATGTTGTTGTCGACATGTCGATTGACGAGTGTTGAGGAGCAACCATAATCTGCGACTGAGACATGGGTGTCTCGGAGGATTCAGACTCATTGTCACCCGTGGAGTAGAAGTCTAGATGCGAGGACGATGCTGTGGGTGTGCGTTCAGGATCCGGTGTACTGGCCCGATTTGGATTGAACTCGGGTATGACAAGGCGTTGTGGCGGCTCGTTGTGTGACCGCACATGGTCTCGCTCTGTATGTAGATCCCGATAGCCACACTTGCGGACTTTGAGTGCCCTGAAGTCATGCTCCTTGCATATGGGGTTTTTGCAAGCCCGACATGACACTTTCCACCGGAAGCTTCGATAGCAGTCGTTACATAGCCCTCTCGGACATGTTTGTTGTTGTAGGTCAAGCGAATCCTGCTTCAGGTACGACAGGATATCAACGTCTTCCCCAAGCACATATTCGTACAGGCCGTTGTTCTTCAGCTCCCGGACGTAGTCCACAGGTCGAAGTGTGTTGCTGAAGTCCGGATCCTCATACTCCTTTGTGCGAGGTAAAGGCGCTGCGCGTATCTTATCCGCTCCTCGGCCACCCAGTCCAGTACCCAGGACAGCGATACCGCCACCGCCAGAGAAGATGGGCTCAAGACAGCACCAATGCATATTCAATTTTGGTGGCTCGCGGTTCGCAGGTGGTACAGGCATACCGTTGTTCCCGTCTTCGGAATCAGAGTCGTCGTCGTCCTGTGCACCCTCGTTCATGAGGTTCGGTGATCGGCTCGCGCCTGGGGCCCACCAGAAGCGATTCTGGTCAGCCTTCTCCTCTTGACTCCGGTCTTCCAGTGGTCCAGAAGACCCTGAAGCGTGTCCAAGTGTGCCGCCTAGTGTGCTGGTGTTTCCAAAGGCCAGGTTTGCAAAGTGCCGTGTCTTGACTCGTTTCCTCGGTATCGGCCTGTTGAAGGCGCAGCTCGCACAGAGCGTCTTCCTGCAGCCCATGCAATGCATGCGGACACTGCACGACTCGCATCGCTCCAGGATTGGATCGTTGCATTGCGCGCATTTGACGTCTTCAACAAAGGCAGTGTGGCTCCTCCGCTCGTGCACCGGGACATGTTTGCCTTCTCCGGCGGAGTTCCCGTCTTCGGGACCGAGTGGCTCGCCATCTTCTCCAGTCTCGGCAATCTCCCATAACCTGCCATCGTGCTCGCCCAGCTTTGTCGTGCCTTCTACCGGGCCAATGCGGTTGCTCGATCGCCATAACCGGTCAAAGGGTACCCAGACTTCCATGTTCTGGGGTCCTGCTCTTCCGGCATGGTAGTCCTTCCTCCTGTTGCACCTGCCGCCCGGTGTCGGACACCACGCTGTATCTGTCCATATCCCCAACTGGTGGCATATCTCGATGAGCTGGTGGGTGGGGTCGGAATCGGAGTCTCTCCGGATGAGGGAGGAGGGCAGATAGGGCCGCCGGCGGTGGTGTCGACAGCGATAGGTGTAAAGGCTCTTCAGAGCGAGGTCCTTCTTTATCCAGGGTGCGTCCTTGAGTGTGTAGGGTTCGAGGAAGGGCACGATGTGGTACTTGATGGAGACGTTCTTGCAGCCGCGTACCGACAGATGCTGGAGGGTGTCCTTGCGCGGGCCAACTACGTCGCCAATGAGCGAAACGCCAGCGACGGCCGTGTTGCAGAGGTCCAGGCTGGTCAATCGTGACCCGTTCGGCAGTATGGTCTGTATGAGCAGGGCGTTCAGCGAGTAGGCCTTGGACTGGCGCTCCCGGTTCTCAGGCGTCTCGTTGCCGGGCGAGCCCACTGCGACGGCGGGCTGGGGCAGGCGGAAGGAGAGCGTCTTCCACGCGAGGGGGTACTGCTGCAGGAAGTGGCGCAAGTGACGTGATGTGTGGTAGAGTTCGAGGAGGGTGACGGTGGAGATCTGGGCGAGGAGCGACTCCAGGACGGGCGGGTACGAGGTGATGATGGACTCGAACAGGCTGAGGGCGGCGCCTGGTGCGGCGGCGTGGCTCACTGCTATCGTCTCGGTGTGCGTCGTCGCGGCTTTGTCGCCATGGCGGGTGGTGCAGGCCCCGAAGTCGCCGTGGCCGCCGTGGAGTATCGTGCTCATGCTGCGTGGGTGGTGGGTGACGGTGACGGTGTCTACACAATCACGCCCGGGGAGAGAGAGGCAGCGACATGCACGGGTGGAGCGCGTTGAGTCGTGTCGCGCAAGCGAAGATGGTCGTGTGAGATGGCTTGGCCAGCCGTCTCGGTCGCAGGCCAGGGTTCTTAGGCCAAGATGAAGGCGATCCGTTTGCCGTCGCCGGGCGATCTTTGTGCCTCACCGATAGCCAGGTGCGACTAGCAGTACCATCCTCACTGTTACTCGGCTCACGCTGCCGGCGACTTGCTCAAAGACGCGAAACTTGACGTGCCAAGCTGAGACTTTGATAGATATGCATTCGGCCCTCCTCACCCTCACACCGGCGCCAACCAGCCTATCAGCCAGCGGCACATTGCAGTCCCTCCCTCAGCCTTGCCGCGACAGCCCTCTGCCAGCTCAACACGGTGCATCACCTGGCGACACTAGTGCGCGTTGCTTTTGCCTGTTGGCAGACACGACACTTGATTTCCATTCGCCTGTGCGCGTCCATAATCACATCATCCGCGCTTGCTGTGCGACTGCTACTAAACCCCTTTACCCCGCTGCTCTGTGCCAATTCGCCACCCTCAGGATATCATGGCAGGAGAAACAACACCAAACTAAAAATATTACATAGGCTACGCTAAGAGCATATCAAACAAAGTACGCCAGGTAGGCCCTTGAGCGAAAAGCTATCGGCCATACGCTCGTGCCCACAACATATTCCAACAAAAACAAACACAAAACGCCGCAGGGACCTTCTACGCTACTGTGTGCGTACGCAGGGCGGCATCATCTGCAGACTAAATATTCCAAGTACCATAATCAGAACACCCAATTGCCCTGCGTATCCCGATCTTCAAGCCCATCAAACAGGACAATATCCCATTGATCCTCATCCTCGCCAGCCGGTGGCCACAGCGAATTATCAATGAATGAAAACACTGGAAGATGCTGTCCCGTAGCCGTAGCATTCATCAACTTGCCCGCGTCAGAATCAATATCGAAAACCGGGCGTATTGGCAACTTCATAAACTCCAACTCCACTGTTCCAAAGAAAGGTATTGTATGTCGAACTTTGCCACCGGGTTGTTTGCTCGGGTCCAGTGATGACAGGATCTTCTTGAGTACTATAGCGCTGCGTGCTGCGATTCTTTCGCGTGGGCTGGCGTTGGCGAGCTTTTCCATTTCGCCGATGAGACGACATATCATGGCGAAGTCTGTTCCTTTGGTCTTCTTTACTTCGGTCTTGTCCTTGGTGCCTAGCTCGATGACAATGTCGAGGGTGAGCGTGACGGCGGCGATGAAGACTGAAAGCTCGGCGAATCGACAACAGGCTTGCGTGATGCTGGCGTTGCGAAGCGCGAACCATCTCATCAAGATGTTGCGGCAAGCCTGTAAGGCAGTGACTTTGGAGTATTCGTAGCGGTTATCGAGATGTGCTCTGAGTAGGTAAGGCAGGTGAATGAATAGCTTCATCTCAAAGTGCCAGACTTGCACCATCAGTCGCTCCAGTGTGGCGAAAGACTCTGGCGACCTTGCTGTCGACGGTATATTTGGTACTTCCCAGAAGTCCTTGGGCATCTCCTTCATGGAAAATTCCAGCTGCTCGTCCAATGCCAGCGCTGCCGAATATGCCTGTGGCGAGACATCGCGATCAAGCTCCGCCACTTGTCTTGTCAGGTAGTTGAGTTTCGACCGATGGACCAGATGTGGGCTGGCGTCTGCTGGAAGTGGATAGTCGTCCGCGCCGAACGGGAGGCGGAGATGCAGTCCTAAGTACCGATCAATGTCAACGAAGTGGCGCCATATCGACTTGGCGTTCGAAATCGCTGGGATCGGGGGGTTGGAGTCGTCCTGCGCAATGATGCGCTGAAATCCCATGAGATGTGCCAGGCTGAGACCGCGCCGCACAACAAGCCATGACTGCCGTAACGAGGCACTGTTTAGATGGTAGAGAGCTAGGAGTAAAAGTGTCTCAAGCCCATGCAACGTCATCATCTGCTCGTCCGAGGAAGTTACCAACAATGTCACCGTCGATACATAGTTTTGCATCGTCGCCTCCATGTTCCAGATGCTCGAGAGGCGCGAATGGTCGAAGTCGGGTGGAAGTGAGTTGATACAAATGGCCAGATGCAGCAGTGTGCGAGCGATGATGATAGGCCGTTCTTGTGCGACAGCCTGCATACACAGAGCGTATGACTGCAAGTCGTTGTTAACATAGATCTCTTTCGACGCCCGGTAGATGCCTTCCAAGATCATCCACCCGTTAGACGATTCGAAAATGATATCTGCATCGTGCTGTGACGGCAACAGCGCGGCTAGGGTTCGGTGATTGTTGTCGTAGCCTGCGGGCTGCCCCTTGCTATCTGATTTGTCGACCAAGGTACGAAGAGAGGGCGCTGAAGTCCATGTTTGCGCGCCGAGCTGACAATGTTAGTGTGGGCAGCATGATGAGAAGACTCGACTCACGATCCCATCGGCCAGTGAGGAAGTGCTATGCGCATCACTTCGCTGTCCCGATACATCCGGTTTAATGTCTTTCTCGCTAGAGCCTGAGGCAGTGAGGGTAGGGCTGTGCGGCACAGTAGAGGCGGCGCCTGAGGTGGCATTTTTACGACACACAAATCTTTCAAAGAGTTGTTCCAGTTTGCATAGCCTTTCTTGGATATGGTTTGAGCATGGATTTCCGTCATCTACCCGATCCGCTCCGGTATTGTCCATGATGGCGGAAGAGCTGAGGGTAGTTTGGCTCGCATTCCCGTGAACCTTGCGCTTCTTGCCTGTAGCATCTTTAGTAAGTAGTCCAGAGAATGTGTGAACGGATCCTAGTCTTACACTCCCAGCATGCCCGGCGTAGACTTTTCGAAGGTCGTTTCTTAGAAGTATTGCTCGCGTTACTCAATGATTCCATGGTACTCTTGGCGACAACAAACGATGAAGATGGTATGATTTACGGAGATCTGGTATTCCTGTCACAGGCCTATACCTGATAGGGGCGGCCATGTTACTTTCATAGCGGGGTGAAGGTGTTGCGATGGCAATTGCTGATGTGGAGCTGACCTGTCGGACCGCCGGCCGGGTTTCGTCCGCAACGGAGGCCGATAATTACTCTACTTTAGTAAGTCATACAGCTCCGGCGCTTGGTAACGGCAAGGGAGGCTCGCCCGAAAGTATAGCCACCTTAATAAGCGCATCTCTGAACGGGTACCGTAAATAATCCTCATGTTTGTTGCTTTTGGTGTGCGCTTATCCGCAGCCCTTAGTTCCACAGGCACCTTTGGTGTAGAGAAGTTCGCAACTTTGGATTATCGACATGTCGGCTCCAAGGATGCCCCGACGGATGATTGTACAACGCGACCAGTGCTTATGCGGCCTATCTCCGCCGTGTACCAACGCAGTTAAGAAAGCCACGCGCCTTGTTGACAAAACCTGGGAAAGTTGCCTCTCGGATACGGATATCCTTTTACCAACATGTCGCTCAAGATCGTAGTTTCTGGTGTCACTGGTCGCATTGGCGCGCATGTGCTGCACCATGCGCTACAAAACCCGCTCGTATCGAGGGTCATCGCAATATCACGGCGGTCCCCACCCGGGTTAGAAATCCACGCTAAGCTGGAGGTAGTGTTGCTTGAGGACTTTACAAAATACCCCGACGATGTGCTTGCGAAACTGTCCGGGGCAGACGGATGCATCTGGTACCGAGGCACCTGCGTCATACTCCCCAACAACTGCTGACGTTCAAGGTGTATGACAACAACGGCTGGTGATCCCATGTTAGAGCTAGAATATCCCAGGGCGTTTGCTGAGGCATTTGCATCGACCATGCCGGCCGACTCAAAGCGCTTTCGGTATCTGCACTTGTCAGGCGGGATGGTGGAACGCGATCAAGAGAAGTCATTGTGGATGAAAGGCTCGATGCGCAAGATAAAGGTAGGCGATTATTGTCCTTTTGTGGTACCATATGCGCACATTGCAGTTAGAAGAATCCGGGGCAAGCTGCCAAAAGCGCTGACTTTGCGAAGGGCCGAGGAGAAGTTCAAATGCTTGATTTCGCAAAGATGAACGAAAACTGGACCACCATCATAGCTCGGCCTGACATGGTTGTGCAAAGAGGTAGCATGGTTGGTGAGGCTTCCATGATGATGACTGGCTCTTCTGGCTCCTTCATCCGAGTTGATGAGCTTGCGCTTGCACTCGTGGACGCGGTCGTACATGGCAGTGAAGAGCTGTTGCTACCTTCTACGCTCGTACAACGAGGCCAACAATTGGTGAGGGAGGCCACCGAGTGACCTGTTCAGTCAGAAACGAGGACGGATATGGAGGGAGAGATGTGTTGGATTCCATATGATCCATGAATTGGAAGCGAAGGCCGGCGCCAAACTACCGCTTAATCTCCTATCCGCAGAATGTCTCCGCATTTGATCACTGTCAATACCGGGAAGGTTCCGCGTGTGCGCATGACGATCGAGATCATCTATGTTCATCCGCTATCTGCTGGTATTCCCAAACTCCGACGCAACGTAACGCAGAGTGAGACCTTTCAGGCGTACATATCATCGTAATCTTCTTCGTCATCATCCGCAGGCGGTGGCGGCGGTTGTTTCTTCTTCAACAGTTCTTTGCGATCAAGGGGGCATGTGGAGTTCAGCTTGAGCCACGGTCCTATGCAGTCCAGATCGAAGCGATGATCGTCGTGACAGGGCAGCTGGACTACGAGTGGGTACTTGTCTATGCGATTACTATCAGCCAAGTCCTCAAGCTCTCCATTGGGTCTTTGGGACGTGCGACGTACCTTCAAGGAATGGGTTCACGCAGATTGGGCAGGTGTCAGAAGGCTTCAGCGCTTTCTTCGGCACCCGCTCCAATTCATCCAGGAAGCTGTTTGGCACCCCCTTCAGTTCTGTGGGCGGATCGTCGGCATTCTCGCGGAGCATCTCGATCATGCTCGCTAACAGATCCCCGTGTTGGTTGTTCTCGTCCGCCGGTCGTCCGCGCATGGTCTCGAAAGCATTGGCAAGCAAGCGGAAGGCCGCCGCCATGTTTTCGGGCTGCGGTAAAGCATTGGCATTTGTGTGCGCGCTGGGATCCGACGTGTCCACGAGTTCAAGCTGCGAGAAGAAGGTCGAGAGGTCTGGTCGGCGCGAGGGTTGCTGCGACTTGTCGTCTTCGGTGGAGATGTTGTGTTCAACTGTCTGGGTTAGCTGTTGTGTTGCGCACACAGTCGCTCCTGCCTACCTTCGTAGCCCGACATGGTGGCGGTATTCCAGATATCGCAAGTCCGGATTAGGGTTTGTGGTTTTGGCGGATGTCCTTGCCAGCTGAAATTATGAAGCTACGCGGAGTAGACGCGTCACAGCAGCAGCCTGAGACCCTGCAGTCTGGAAGGTGCGACCCCTCAGTTGTGGCGCAGGTGGCGCTCACCAGCCACACATTGACCCACACTGCATGACAATTCCACCCTCCCGCTGGTCCATCCCGAGTCTGCTCGCCATCGGCTTTCACTTCGCCCGCCGTCATTCTGCGACTGTCACATCGACGTGTGGCGCAGCCCAAGCCGCCACCCTCATTGGCGCTCGCACAGTCCGAAGACAAGCTAACACTAGGGGAAGCTTGTCCATGTGGTTTGCAATTCTTGCTACACGCGACACTGACGCGTTCGTTCGTAGTGACTAGTAAGGCCGCGTCTGTCGTTCAAGGTTAATGTGCAGTGTGGAGAAGTTCCCTGTCAGCGCTGTCCCCAGTCTAGCGACGCTATAGGCACCTTGCACCACCTGCGTGAGGTTGGGCGCTGCATGCATATCTTGTCGATATCTGGGGAAACAAGCAACTGATGCCCAGGCACAGATCTCGGCAAAGATGCGACTCCATTGGAAACCGCTGGCGTGCACTCGAAGCAAATAATTGGGGCCCTGTGGAGCCGGTGATCCAGATCATGCACAGCCTCCTAGTGTCCGCAACCAAGTCGTCACGCACACTTTTCCCTGACAGACAACACAACATGCCGTAAAGGGGCGCAGCCATCGCAGCGGCAACCGATAGAGTCAGATACAAGAGGCAAAGCAGCCTCTGTGACACACTCGAGGTCTGACGCTTCACATTGCCAGTAGAAGTCTTACAGTGCACAACACTCACCGCTTGGGCCAACGCCGTCGACGACTACCACTTCACTACTTCACTACTACATCTAAATTTCTACCTCCGCTCAATGTCGCTGCTCGTCATGTCAACAGATCCACCTTCTACTTTGGAGCGATTATCGCCCTCCTGGATACGCCGTCCCATGTCTCGAAGATCGACATCACCGCAAAAAGAGTCGCGGCCTACAACAGCGAACGGCCTTCTTGCACCAGAGCCAGCGCAAACGGTCAGCAATAGCGATGGCACACGATCACCACGCTCAAGCTCATCTAGCCGCCGCGGATCGATAATAGAGTTTGTCACCAGATTCCGCTCTTCATCCAACGCCAGTGTCGCAAGCAACAAATCGCAAGACCCAACAGACTTCAGTGAAATCGAAAACTGGTTCTACGGATTCCGACGATACAACCAACTAATCAGCACCACCACATCATCAAACAAAACCGACCAACCGCAAGATCTCTCGAAACCTTTCAAGAAGCTGACGAAGAAGTGCGGGGGTCAATTTCTGCACGGCCTACCAGAAGCCGTTTTCGACTTCTCACTCCTCTGGTGTCCCGCAGGCCATCTGACCAGGAAAGACAACAACGAACCATCCTGGAGCTGGACCGCCTACGACGGCCCCGTAAACTTCCCATTCGACCCAACAACCTGTCCCGATGTGTACAAACTGCCACGCAGCGAGGGCGAATGGTTCCAATCCGAGATCTTAAACTTCCACATCGGTCCCGAGTCGGCGCAATACACAGTCCGGCGGGAAAAAGAAAACTCCCTGCGCATCAAATACCCGCCTTATTTCCACGCGCCGCGCGGCTCAGACCACACCAACGAGTCCAACACCCTGCGCTTTACGGCATCGACTATTAGTGCGAATGCGTTTACCGCAGAGCCCAACACATATGAAGGCAACGAAACCCCATCCTCACAGCTTATCAACAACGAGGGAAAAACTTGCGGCGCAATCATGGACTACGAATCTGAACTCTCGAAGCCCTCTTCTACCGGTCCCTTCGAGTTCGTGCTGCTGTCCAGGAACCTGTGGCGCGAACCGAATCCCGATAATAGCAAGCCGGGGTCGAATACTATGCATCCGACTGGCACGCCGATTTGGAATGGACAGCGTTTTATCTGGGATGAGAGAGTTGTTGATCATGATGAGTGTTTTGAGATGGGGACGTGGAAGATGCTGAATGTTATGCTCATTAAGTGGGTGGGTGAATACGCGGAGAGGGTCGCGATTGCGAGGATACATGAGGATGAGTGGAAGAAGCATAGTCCGATTAAGCAGGATATTGTGCTGAGATGAGATGAGATGTTTTTGTTCTTTGGTCATGATTAGAGCGATGAGATGGGTATGATGGTAGATATGCCGTCCAATTATGCTATTTTGAGCATATGGATAGCTGAATACGACTAGAGTTCATACTTCAGATCTGATTTTCATGGAAGTGTTTGCTGACTACAGGAATTATCTCATAATCTCATCTCATGCCGCTACATGAATGTAGGAGTCTAGCAGTCAGATACCCTTGGCACTCGAGACCCGGAGACTCCACGTAGCCTCCACGACTACTCATGAATCTCCCTCGAGAAAAGCTCAAGTCAGCGTATACTTCAGGCCTTCTCCAGCTTCTCCTTTTCTAGCTTCTCCTTTTCCAGCTTCTTCTTTTCCCATTTCGCCACCTCCTCATCAATGCACTTGAAGCTCCAGTTCTGGTAGAAAGGCGGGTACAGGAAAGGTCTCAAGTCGAATCGATTATCATCTGGCGAATATGCCTCCGCATGGTAGGAAGGCGTCATTGTCGTCATCTTGTGGCGGTTGATGGCATAGTAGTGGAAGAACCGCTTGACCTTGACTGCGACCTCGGCGGGAGTATACTTGTCGGACCATTCGTGTGCTAGGCGAACCCAGGTTCCGTATGGACCAAGTTTAAGCTCTTTGCGGCATTTGCCAAAGACGCCGAGTTCTGCGTATGTCATGCCCATATCGACCTCGTCGCTCTGGACATAGTCTTCTGTGAGTGGTTCGAGTTCGGCCGTTGGGGTTGCGTCAATGAATTCGCCCAAGATGGGCAGGTCAAATTCATGCTGGCAGTAAGAAATGAAGCTCTTGAGGTCCATTTTTGAAATGCTGCCAATAGGGTTGAGGTCGGCACTGCTGCAGTCGTACTTGGTGAGGTATCCGCGCAGACACTCGTCGACGTTTCCAGAGGCAAGCACGAGAAGGCTACCACCATTAGGCCTGCCTCTTGTCAACGGCAACATTTGGGCGAAGTAGTAGGCTTGCACTAGACGAGTCCTGAAGATGTCAGTATCGTTATTGCTGCCTTCAATGGGATTTGCGAGCTCATGAAAAGATGCCGCACCATGCTCAAGTCTTCAACCTGGATTCTCAAGGAGGCCCCAGGTCTTCACTGCTCGCATGTCTTCGGTCATCTGGTCCTGATCTTGGTGAGACTCACCTTGCCTGTATATTTTGCAAAGCCAAGTTCTCAGCAGGTGAGCCACCATGAGCCCTGAATCGTGGCGTAAAACCCGTTGCTTTCGCCAAGCTAAAGATGAGTGTACGAAGTCAGTATTTGTCTCACATACAGTTCGTACATGGATATTACTAACCCGTTCTTCGTGCTCGCGTAGATATCATCAATATCGGCTTCGACATGGTAGCATCCAATGTCTTCCGCTAGCCTCTTGGCACGGCTCCTGGTCTCTGTGCTTGATTGCTGAGACATACCCATGTATACGGTATGAAGAATGCCGTTACATATTTGCTTTGAGCTTGAAGGTACCCAGTCTTCACCGTGATAAGGGCCTACGATGCGGCGGACATCCTTGAGAACTTGCTTGTTGCCGTCCTGCACAGCCTTGTACACAAGGCGGCACATGGAGAACACCAGAGTCGCGGTGGCACAGCTATCGATCCCTCCGCTGAGGGGCAGCATGAAGCCAGCCTGGCCAGATCGGCGGAGGTAGTCCCAAAGCCAGCATGCAGGTCCTAGAGCGATCTCCTCTTCGGGTCGATGGTAGCGGAGCGGCTGTACTGGAGTGGGGCGGATGTTGGGATCAAAGTCTCCGTCAGACGACAGGCGGAAATCCGCCCTGAAGCGCTCATATCGAGGAGCTGATGCAGCTTGTAGGCCACGAGATGGATTTGTTCTGAAGCTCCATATTTCCTCCAAGTCGATGGTTGCGTGGATAACTTTGACATCATTCAGAGAGAATTGAGAGGCCTGCCCGCGAACAGTGCCATTGACTAAAATCTAGAAGATACAAGTCAGTGTACGTGTCATATACAGTTCGTACTGGATATCACTGACCATGCTGGATCCATCGTAATACTACATAAGCGGACGTATGAAGTTAGCACATGTTTCACATGCCTTTTGCAAAGTCGGGACTCACCAATCGGTCACCATCACATCCGGCCTGATTAGAGTAGAGGTAGGCGCCCCCGCATTTGGATGTCGCGGCTAGAGATATGATGTCAGTATACTTTTTACATGCGCCTCGTAGTCAAAACTTACTTCTAATCAGGTCCAAACGTTGATTAAGTTTGCGGAGTTCATGGTGAGAACCTGATGAGTTGATGATGATGTCAACGCCCGCCAAACTTAAATCGATATGCGGCGCCCGAGGCGTGAATAGCTCTTCGCAGGTTTCGTAGCCTATTGAGCAGTCGAGAGCAGATACTATGGAGTCCCCAATCTGCAGAGGTAGAGGTACGAAGTCAGTACATGTCTCACATGCATTTCGTACAGCCAGGACTTACCGGAACGAAAGCTGAATCTTGCAGAGAGCGTGCAGTAGGGGGAAGCTCGTGTAGCTCGTACTGCTCGACGCGTTGGGGTCCAGACCAGGGAATGAAGTATCGGCCTTCTCGATAATTCCCAGCCATCGCGAGGCTCATCTTGGGTCGAATCAACAATATCTTGCCATTAAGTACGACGATCCTTGCGTTGTAAAGATTTCCTGAATGCCTAACTGGCATGCCAACATCGTACATGATGCCATCGAGTTCGCGATCAACAAGCAGGGAGTTTAGCATTTGCCAACTGTGTGTGACCGTATCTTGTTCAAGAAAGTGGTCGAGACACCCATATCCAGGAATTGACAGTTCCGGCGTGGTGACATAGTGTGATCCATTTTCTTGGGCGACCTTGATGGCTTCCTTGATGCGATTCAGGTTCCCCTCCCAATCCAGAGCCCAGTTGTTCAGATTAGATGTAGAGACTGTGACAAGCCTTCCCATGTTGAGTAACTTGAACGGTCCAGTTGTGGTGGGGTGTGGGTTGGTTGAAGTCAAATTGATAGAGTGGTGGAGGAACTTTCAGAAGAAAAGGCCTTGAAAGAAAAGGCGGCGACCCGAGCGTAATCTGAGTAACGACTTGATTCTCTGCTTGTGATTTGAAAATCAGTGGTGGTGGATGGTAAGGACCAAGAAATGATAGTCCAGTCACTGGTGGGGTTCTGACTAAGCCCTGGAGGCTGGTGACTCGCCTAGCCCGAATCAGGCAAGCGTCCCTACCAACTGGAGCTTGCGCCGATCCGGTTGCACACCTGGGCAGTCAGGTACCAAGGGGATTTTCGTGCGACTCGCTCTTCATTCTCCTTACGGTTCGCGGGTCAGCATCTTGTATGACGCCCGCCATTTGCAAGGTTCACTGCTCTCCGGATTGTCGAACGCGTAATCGGCAGCCCGCTAGACATTTGCCCTGCGTCTGTCGCGGGAGCCGTGATTCGCTGTGCTAAGGCTGCCCGACGGCCAATGGTGGCGCTTGAAGGTGGGTGTATGGTAAAGTAGTGCACCGGTGTAGACCCTTCTTCTCCGCACGTCTCTTCAAACACACCAATGTCGGATTCTATCGACCATGCGATTGCACGTACGCAGGCCAGGCGACGGCGTCGCATAGACCATGCGGATCTAGCGAGGGAGCGGGAGAAGACGTT
This sequence comes from Alternaria triticina, assembly GCA_022609215.1. Lineage (NCBI taxonomy): Eukaryota > Fungi > Ascomycota > Dothideomycetes > Pleosporales > Pleosporaceae > Alternaria > Alternaria triticina. Next base: position 322,043 of record JAGKPX010000005.1, read on the forward strand.
CTATCGGTAGGCTTATCTCCTTTGGCATGCGCCACCTGGAGAGTTACACTCACAATGCCCAGCTACTATCCGCGTCCGGGTTCTCATCTTCCCCAGACAGATGGCCCTGCAAGCCGTCACTCGTCGCCGGGACCGGCTCCCAAGTCACAGACGCCCCCGACTACCCCGCCGCCCTCTCTAGACTACGCCCCGCGAGCGTCGGACGACAAGGCCCTGACGGCGTTTGCGCAATTGGGAGCGCTGCGCCTGAATGCGCGGAGATGTCTTATATCCTTCTTCGACAGGACCGACTGCTTCCTCCTCGCCGAAGCCACGCGCACTCTGTCGTTACAGACTGGCGAGCCCGAATTCGAAGACGACCGTTTGTGCTTCGGCACCACCATCTTCCCCAAAGAACAGAGCCTCTGTAACTACACCGTCAACCTCGCCCCGAAATACAGCACGCTCCCTCTCGACGATCCGAGCGACCTTCCTTCCCTCGTCGTCAACGATCTCAGCAAAGACAAACGCTTCTGCAACTTTCCCTTTGTCCAGGGTCCGCCATACTCGCGCTTCTATGCCGGAGTACCAATCCGCAGCCCAAGCGGCCACAGCATCGGCACATACTGCGTTCTGGACGAGAACCCGCGGGACGGCTTGTCGCCGCACCAGCTCGCTTTCTTGAAGAGTATGGCAGGCACAGTAATGCGGCACTTGGAAAGAACCAGGGCAGCGGAAGATCATCGCCGGGCCAAGATCATGGTCAAGAGTCTGGGATCTTTTGCTGAAGGGAAGAGTGGCTTGGAGAACTGGACGGTTGACCCCTGGGATCAGGAGACTGGGCAGTCGTCAGGTCTACCAGATGCGATCATACCCCAGCGCCAACGTCCCTCTGCCAATTCCGACGCTTCGCAAGATCCAGTCGTGCTCAATGGAAACATAGATTCGGCTATGAGAATTCCGAAAGACACTCCGCCTGCAACCGGCGCGCCCCCGAGCCTAGTCAACGGAGAGACAGTCGATAGTATGCGTCCGGAGATGACTACTACGACGTCGTCCACTTCCACGAAAGGCTTCACCAAGACTGATCAAAAGGATAGAGTGGCCCCAGAATTGAGAGCTCACTTCACACGGGCAGCGAACATGATCGTCGACTCAACCGAGGCAGAAGGCGTGGCATTCTTTGACGCAAAAATCAGTACCTTTGGAGGTCTTGTCGACGATGACTTTGATCCCGATCAGCTACCTGAGCCGGACAAACCTTGCGATATACTAGGGGCGGCGCTTTGCAGAACCGATCGCGACACGAAGCCACTACCCAACACTGGAGAATGCATCTCAGAAAGCGTTCTGAGACACCTCCTGCGACTCTATCCACATGGCCAGATTTTCCATCTCGACGACGATCCCGCAACTCCTTCGGTCGCCTCGCCATCGACAGCTGGCGTGGACGAAGTCGAGTCAGCCGACGGGTTTCCGTTCAGTACACCGCGCAAAACAGAATCTACCAGAAGCTTGGACGACGAAGCTTACTTGAGGAGGGTTTTCCCGACTGCTAGGAGTTTGATACTTTATCCACTATGGGATCCTCATCGCGAGCGCTGGTTTGCCACGGCTGTCATCTGGAGCTCGGAACCGAAGAGAATCTTCACGACCGAACAGGAGCTCAGCTACCTGGCAGCTTTCAGCAACTTTGTCATGGCTGAGGTCGCTCGTCTAGACACAAAGCTAGCTGACGCTGCAAAGGCCGATTTCATCTCGTCGATCAGCCATGAGCTGCGGTCTCCACTGGTATGTGTAAAAAACGACGTATCCGAAGCGCATGCACTGACCGTATGTAGCACGGCATTCTCGGAATGACAGATCTGTTGAAAGATTCTCCTCTAGATGGCCAGCAGGTATCACACGTAGCAACAATCGAGACATGTGGAAAGACTCTACTGGAAACTATCAATCACGTAAGTTGATGCAGGCTGCATCAGATACTGCCGCTAACTTTATAGGTTCTTGACTTTGCCAAAATCAACAATCTGACCCGGGGAGTTTCGAAACGCCAGAAGAAGCGGACACAGAGCGCGAAGCACATGATTAGTCCGGGTCAAGCTCATACCAATGATATTATGACACTAATCAACGACGTCGACATGAGCATACTGACAGAAGACGTGGTTGAGAGTGTTTTCGCCGGCTACACCTATGCGAAGACGTCTGCGCAAACATACGAGTTAACCGCCTCTAAAGTGAATAAACCGCCGATATCGATCATTCTTGATATCAACCAGAGCGACAACTATGTCTTCCGCACGCAGCCCGGTGCATGGCGGCGAGTCATCATGAACTTGTTTGGCAACAGCCTGAAGTATACGCCGGGTGGGTACATCAAGGTGAAGCTTGAGGTTAAGCGGAAGCCTGAAGACGAGGACGAGACCTGCGAATTTCGGTTCTCGGTGACCGACTCTGGTATTGGAATGTCAGAGGACTATATCAACAACAGGCTCTTCCACTCCTTTGCGCAGGAGAATCCTTTAAGCCAAGGCACAGGTCTAGGTCTGTCGATCGTCAAACAGATTGTGGAATCTCTGGGAGGCGAGGTGGAAGTGCGTAGTGAGAAAGACCGCGGTACCAAGTTTACAGTCACATGTCCATTGAAAGAGTCACGAATGTCTCCCAACTTCTGTGCAACCGGTCCAGAGGGAGAGAAAGATCTGCAGCTACAACAGGTCACTAAGCGCACCAAGGGTCTGAAAGTGAGGTTTGACGGCTTCAATGAGGAAGAGGAGTACCATGTCAGAGACTTGAAGAACAAGACAGCGTCGAAGCTATCGTTGAAGGCGCTCGACAGCCTTTGTGCTGAGTGGTTCGGCATCGAAAGATGCGAAGAGGGCGACAATGCGGCCGAGCCAGACCTGATCATCGCTACCGAAACCTGCGCCAAAGCGTTACGGACTACGTACAGCCAGTCTCCCGGTCGAGTGTCTCCTACTCCTGTTATAGTCGTGTGCCAGGGCGCCGCAGCAGCACAATCTACAACAGCCATTACGGTACCGGGGATAATCTTCGAATGTATCGGCCAACCTGTCGGACCCCACAAGATGTCAAAGGCCCTAGCCTCATGTCTCGATCGACACGCAAGACGCGCAGAGACACAAAAGATGGACATCAAATCGATGATCCCTCGAATAACAGAACTCAGTCTAAAAGACGAAGCAACTCCCCATCGCACCGACCACCTGCATGTCGTGGAGCCATCTCGACCACAGCTCACCAGCATTAGTAGTGCCCCTGAGATACGCTCCATTAACAGCAGCCCACCCCGAACATCCAAATACCTAAAACCCTCGCGCGCACTGCGATGTCTCTGCGTAGACGACAATCCCATCAACCTCCGCCTCCTACGCACCTTTGTCGACAAGCTCGGCCACCAACACGTCCTCGCCGCCGACGGCCTCGAAGCACTCGAAGCCTACAAAGCCGCCAGCGACGAAGAATCGCGCATCGACGTCGTTCTCATGGACATTAACATGCCCATCATGGACGGCCTCGAAGCCACGCGCCAAATCCGCGCCCACGAAATCCGATCCAACCTCCCCAAAGTTACCATAATCGCCCTGACCGGCGTCGCCGACACCGACATTCAACAAGAAGCCAACTCAAGCGGCATCAACCTCTTCCTCATCAAGCCCGTCCGCCTCGCTGACCTCGAAGTCATCCTCAAAGGCGTGGTTACCGGCCAAGACAAAGCGAATCTAGAGCTCGAAGCAGAGAAAGAGCGCATCAAACAGGCGGAAGCAGATGCTATTCTCAAAGTCGAGAGCGTGGATGAGAAGACACGCAGTATCAACGTGGGTGTGGCTGTCGTCAAGGGCGAAGACGAGATACAGAAGGCGGTCAAAGTGTGCGAGCACAAGAAGAGTGCGTCGGTGATATGACAGCGCACAACGAGTATACATCAGGTTTCTTTGAAGCATGTGCTAAACAAATCGGGGTAGGGCGTTCACACGCATCATCAGATGATCCTTACTCCCCACGGAAGACTTCCGCGCGCATTTCCTCCTTGATAGCGAAGTTGGGCATGGATAAGGAGGAGTGAACAGTCACGGAAGGGAAAAGCATTTACCTACGCATTTTGGCGTATATTGCATTTGCTTAATACCCCATTTTCCCGCGCGCAAGGAGAGGGGAAAAGTTGTGTCAAGAGCAAGCTTGACGAACGACAAAATGCATGGAGGGCATGTTTAGGCGATTATACCCTTTTCTATCTTGCGGTTCTTCTGTTTCTGCGAGTTATGAGTCCCTTCTAGTTATTCGTCTGTTTTGCTGCTTTTCATGTTTAGAGAACTGGCGGAAGCGTTTATGGCGATGGTTGGCGTCTTTTGTTAGGACTTGATCATTTGGTTGGTATGGTAGCATAGCGTGGCGTTTTCGTTTTCTCGGCTTGATTAGACACTGGTGGGTCGACTGATGGATGGATGTGTCATGATTAAGGTATTGCGGTATGGAGAAATAAACATCAAAGTTAAAAACACACTGTGAACTTGTCGATGTGCGATGGCTGTCAGAGTCTCAACTGACATGCAGTTGGGGATACATCAAGTGCTGGCGTAGATGGAATCTAATGTGGATTCTGACAAGTTACGAAATAATGATTCAAAAAGAGTGTGAGTAACTTGTACATAGCTTATGTGGTTATCGAACCCTTATCGTGATAATAATAACAACAACACCTGATCCAGTCCTATCCTATCCAAATCCAAGCAGGATCAATCTCCGATGCAAAAGCGACTTCAGAAACTCGTAGGAACTCGAGCTGATTAGTTAGTCTAAGCACCGAGCAAGTCATTGAGCATGGAGTTGTCCTCCTCCCTCAACATGACCATGAACTTACCGATAGCCGGGCCCATGATGACGAAGGCCTCAGCAGCCAGAACGTGGGCAATAACAATGAAGATACCAACGATGATGAAGAAGTTCTTGAAGAACAACTTGATGAGACGGCGGCGAGCCTCCCAGTTGAAAGACCTCCATGCATCCAAGAAGCCAACGACACCGGTTCCACCCATCATCTTGCTAACGACCTTGCCGCCGAAGGTGCGGTCGAAGGGGACGATGGTGTCCTGGTCCTCAGGGAGGATGGAAGCTTCGATGCGGATCAGGGTGACCATGGCGGGGAGGCAGAGGAAAAGGGTGCAGACGATGACGAAGACGAAGAGGGTGAGGATGCGGACGGCAAGACCAGTCCACGCCGCGCAGGAAGCGATCTTCTCCTGCTCGAGCTTGTGAAGACCCATGAGCATGGCTACGCCGAAAGAGAGGTACAGGCTGATGTATGGCATGACGGAAGCGATGGTGGCGGGGACAGCGAGAGTCTTCCAGTGGCTCTTGGAGGGCATGCGCTGCCAGAGGCTCTGCTCGGTCGGCATGCCGACTACCTTGTGTGTCCAGACTGCGTGTACGTTGGCGAGGACGGCACCGGTGATACCAGCGACAAGGATGGGCTGGCCGGGAACCATGGGGAGAGCGCCTGTGAAGAAGGTGCTTACGATTCCGGCGAGGAACGAGTACAGAACGTGGACGCGGAAACCGCGGAAGCGTGCGAAGCGGCCGGCGTTGGCGACGAGGTGACGGAGAGTGCCGCGGATGGACGAGGTGATGGGCTTCTGGTTCACAAGGGTGATGGTAGGGCCGGTCTCGAGGAGCGTCTCCTTCTCGTCTTCTTTGTCGGAGGGCTCGTAGGTCGTTGGCGAGACGGTGATGGCGGCCATGGGGGATTCGACCATGCAGAGGGTGGTGACGACTTCATTGAGCATGTAGGAGATCTGTTGGTGTCTTGTTAGTACATGTTCCAGAGATGCCAACGAGACATGGAGTACTAACAAGGCTGACAGCCACACTCGCAATGAAGATGCTGATGTAGATGACAACGACGCCCCAAATCGGGACGCCTTCCGACTGGTGGTGAGAGTTTCCAGTGGTGTAGGGAGGAGTTCCACCGTGTACGGCGCGCTTGACAAACGTCGCCGTGTGAGGGTGCGACACAGCGCGACGAGCGAGTTCGACGAGGACCGTCATCTTGTCTGAGATGCGTAATCCGTAAACTCTCAAGTCGCTGTAAGAAGTCGTGTATCCTGCAAAGTCGCAGTAGTGTGAAAGTTGAGAAAGTGAGAACAGAAGAAACAGGAAAGGCAGACGGAAGTAAAAGGGTTGACAGGTGTGTTGAAGTTGGCGCTGTCACAGCGCGGCACGGCGTGAGAGACAAGGAGGCGAAGTTCAGGCCAAGGCTATGCTGGCCCCCATTAACGCAACACGACGGCTGCCTGTTGTGCACGGACCACATGCCGGTTAGCCGCCGATCTATAATTGGTCTCGTCCCAAGTTGATGCGGAGAATCGAATGTGCTGGAGTGGATTCACTGCATCCATGTTCCGATATATGTGGTAACTCTACGAGAAAGAGATGGCCGTTCTTTCATCGCGGAGGGCAGATGTGTTCTACTGACCGAGTTTCAATCCTGCATGTTGGCCACTGTATATGAGACGTGTTCAGCGCCGCACCTGAGGCACAGTGATGGGCGAGCACGTAATCCAATACCTTCAGGCGACCTGTTGACAATTGGGGCCGATCTTGGGCGCCTCGTTCCACCCACCAATATCAATGTTTCAAAACACGCGTTCAAGTGAACAGTTGTAAGAAGACAATATTTCATTATACCTCTCATCCCCCAGATGACGAGAAAGACAATTCCCATACCGTGATTATGTACCGGAACCCCACCCATGACAGACAGACAGGACTATTTCCAAACGCTGAGTGTAGAGAGAATACATGAATGCGCTAGACTAGAGATCAAGTAAAGGCTTTTAAAGAAAAGGGATACACAGCGCCGACTCCGATTGCAATTTCAGGCTCGAGGACTACACACAGAAACCGAGCGTAAGTCGTTATACGTGAGCACCGTGAGAAGGACAAGTGTCAGAGATGGATTGTGGCGTGTTTGAGGGTGGGACGATGGATGAGCCTGGCTATTCCAGATGAACTGGTTGGCGGAACAGCTTATAGAGCAGGCTGCGCGACGGGCTTCTCATCCTCGAGCTCCTCGTCAGAGGATTCCTCAGTAGCGGGTGCGTGGGTTGGGGCAGAAGGGAAAGCCTCCCTCTTGACCTCTGGGGAAGTGGAACGCCCGCGGTACTGGTTGACGGTCTCCTGGGCCTTGGCCGTGGCCTGCTGGGTGTATCCTTGGACAGTCTTCATGGCGTTTCCAGCGTGCTGGTTGGCAAGCCCCTTGACCTGCTGGGCCTGCTGGTTGGCGACGTTGTAGCCCTTCTCCAACTGAGCATCAATGACCTCCTTGTTCTGGATGTAGATGAGGGGACCGAGGAAGGTAATGAATGTCGAGATCAGAGCCAAGCCCCAGAGGGGAACGAACTTGATGAGGAAGTAGGAGATGAAGGAAGCGAAGAACATCTAAGGGAGCGAGAAATTAGCCATCTTGTTCGGTGTGTGAAGAGGGGTTATACGTACAGCAACAGTGACGTAGACGTTCTCGGCGAACATGATACGCTGAGACTCAATAACGAAGAAGTTGATGAGCTGCTCGAAGTCGTCGGTCATGCGCTCAAGCGAAGCCTTAGGAATGGTGTAGTACTGGCGAGGTCTGAACTGCGAAGTAAGACCACGTCCGAGAGCCATTTTTCCGACAACCTCAGCGGCTGCGGTAAGTCCGAGCACCATGTACGACATCTTGAACATGTAGCGGATCAGGTTGAGGTATCGTGCGGCGAAGATGAAGAGGACGGTCGCACCGAACGCTATTCCGGTAGCGCGGGGGTTCTTCCAGCTCAACAAGCGGTAGAACATGCTGTGGTAGTCTGGTGCATGTTAGCTACGTGGTCGCTTCGGGGGTTGGGTATAGCTTACGAGTGAGGTTCTGGCCAGTCGCTGCCTTGTGCTCGGGAATCGTCTTGGAGTTGGCGAGATCAGCAAACTCGTTGCGCGTCTTTGCGCCCTCGGCCTTGACATTCTGTGCAACGGGACCTGTAGAGTTTAGCATTGGTCGTGTGCGCACAAGGCTGACGTGTGTGCTGCGAAACCACCGTTAGCTATTGTCCAAAGCGTGTAGAGACGATCGTGTGCACATACCCTACCGTTCATAACTGTCTGCTTGGCGTTCTGGACGCTGGGGTGGTTGTTTGCGGCGTTCATGGCGTTTGAAGCTGCTTTGTGGGTGTCAGTTCAGGAAATCAGGTGTTGTGCGGGCGGCCGATAAGACTGCCATATATCGCGTTAGCTTGCGTCTCGGTAAGGGTCAAAGGCGTTTTGTCCCACTCACCTTACTCTCTAGAATTCCGTTCTTTGCCTTGATTGCGCTGTTTTGCAGGTCCTTGTTGGCGTTGCCGTTGGTCTGCGGGGCAGGAGAGCCGTCCATTTCCGAGAGGAAGTCTGGGGTGCCGTTGGGGGTTTGCTGGAGGTCGAAATCGGTATCCGTGTTGGGGAGCTCAACGCGGGGAGCACCTGACATTGCTCGGAGGTACAGTGGAGAAGAGGGGAGTCACAAGTGGATTGGGAGGCAGAAGTATGCGAGTGTAATAAGGAGCTGGGGTGTGTGAGAGTGCGGGAGGTAGAGGTGCTGCGGTGGTTTTGTTCGGGCGCTGTCGTGTGCGCATTGTTGGGTATTCACCAAAAGCGGACGTCATGGCCCCACTCTGATCTAGCCATGATTTGTTTTCCACTGCCACTCACGACGCGCTCTGCACATACAGGTAACAGGTTTCACGGCAAACGATGTCATGGGGATACATATGCATCATTCAAGCAATGCCTGAAACCGCATTGCTGCGTGTCGACTTGCTGTCTCCGCGGACGATTCTTCATGGGGCAGGCCTAAGCTCTACCGGTTTCACATGTGAAAGATGGCCAGGTGGTCTTGATTCCCCTCATGACGCAACCCTGATCTGGCATTTCAAGACAGTCTTGCACGTTCACGATACGTCTCTCCAATCGTACACTTACCAGATACTCCTGTTTGTCTTGTGCATGTTGTTGATCTTAATGGATCCACATTTGTCTATGCCAGGTCCCGGACAAACTCCCCTGTGTCGATCTTCCTTTTATCCAATGTCCGACTTTCTTTACCATGGAACAAGATGGAGTTTGCTCTTGCTGCATCACCCAACATCGTAAACCGGTCGCACTCTTTTCACGATTTTCTCCTCCGGTAGTGCGCAATGCACGTCAACGTCATAGGGAAACTTGTATCCCCACTTTACTCACGCTGTTAGTGCGGGTGGACGAGCTAATATCGCGCTGAACGATGCTGTGGGCTCTGCTCTTCGTCTGTGCAACGTCTCCCTCCTTAAGCCAGTAAAGGGGTCGAAATCTGAATTGGAGACCAGCTCATGGACACCGATGAGACCCCTAGTGGTTCGTGTCGTTTTATTGCTGCTGGGCAATGGGCCGAACTGAGTTGATTAATCGGGTATCTGAACATGTGGTACCAGGAGGACCGATCACGCGAGCCTAAGCCTTGCGGCCATGCCCACGATGGAAGCCACGGATAAGGACTTTGGCGATACGCACATGAAAATCATGGCTATGCATGAGCCTCGGAAAGCAACAACAGCGATTGCGAATCTTGCAATCTCGGGGTGGTGTTTCTCTTCGGAAGTAGCGCGTGTGACAATCTGGTCGCAGCGCTGTGAGGCAGACTAACATGTCGTTTGAACTTTGTAGTAGCAGGGCGAGGCTCGTAGTGTCTTGTTATATGTATGCATTGTCTAAAGGAATGGAACTGCACACTATTCTTGGGTGCAAGGACGATCGACAGATATGAACTGATCATTAGGGCGGATGAAGGATTGTGGACGGGATGTCGTTATCGGTCATTTCGCTGGGTTCGCGGGGCAGCAGCACTGTTGGTAATATGGCCGTTCGCGGAGGTTTCAACGTCAGCATTGAGCAAGGACCATGTCCTCGAAAATTGCGGTCTTGTCTGGGCATCATCATGATATAGCTCAGCCTTTGTAGTAATGTATGAATCGCTATTGTTATCGTAACAGGGAGTTCCTTCGCAAGGCAGGTGCGAAACGGGATGGCGGGGGTCAGGGTCTCACGAGGCAGGCGCAGACGCAGACGCACAGGGCACTCTACCACGCGACAGTCGGGAGGTGGGGGTCTGCGAAATGGCGCATCTCCAAGACCAACACTATAGGCGGGCGAAGAGTCACGATAATTGTGCGGTAATGCGCACACTTGTGCAGCGACTAGTGAGGTTGTTGGACGCCATGCCCACCGGCCTCAACCCCGGGATTCGGGTCTGTTTCCACGCCTAATCCAGCGACAATCAGTGTCATCGATCAGTTGGTGGCCATCTCCGTTGGCTTGCCGGAGCTGATTATCCTGAGGCTTGGGTGTGAGGTGCCAATGCCCCAGGAGCCTCCGAGCGGTCAGCAACCGCTGCATTCAGGTCTGAGGGGCGTTTGACATCCCGCCTCTGCGCCGACAGGCCCCGATCGCTTTGTTTGGAGACAGATAGAGCTACAAGCGCCATAGCGGAAGCGTAGCACCATTGGAATTATGCAGGTGGCCTCAGCAGGGATGCATCCGACAGCCAGCAACTGAGCAACAGGTCCTCCCGTCGCGATGCTCGGCTCTGGACTCGAGCCGTGATTGCCAGTGTCGAGCCCATTGCCCTTTGTTGTGACCAGGACGTGTCACGGCAGTGTCAGCTAACGCCTATCAGCGAGGACCAGGAGTTGGGACCAGGAATGCTGGGGTTGGCAGGCCATGGCACCAGGCAGCCCGCGCGCCTTTGGCGATCGAGGCGGGCTCCAGCGAATATGTGGCGTACCTCCGAAGTCCTGGCCAAGGTCCAGTCTGCCGTTGCGATAAGACCCACTCACACGCGCAGCAGCTTCCGTTTATCACGCCTCTCGCAGCCGGTGACTTGTCTCTCTCTTCAACTTCACTTTCACCGCGCCCTCGCACCGTTGGCAAACGCGCGTTGAGGCTACAAGCTTAGCTTGACAGCATACCCACTCTGCCATCCCAGATCCTCGGTACGCCAGCAACGTCAGCCAGAAAGAGCGACATGGTCAAAGCGCACACATCGCCATCCCCAACTCGTCACCGCTATCGCTGCCACGCAAATTCGGCACTGAGCACGCGACTACCCAACAGCTCGCCCTCTGCGGAGGTGAGAGTCTGCGAGGACTGCTCAACAGCAGCATGATAATATCTCGCGACCTGTACAATGCCTCTCCCCCACTGCGCCGAACCCGCATGGCCAACAACCCGACTCTCTTATATTCGTGGTGGTGCACCGTTTTCTCCGCTGTCATCATAGGCGTCCGACTGACTGGCCGCTACATCCGCAATGAACGGCTCTTCCGCGAGGACAAGATCATGGCGCTCAGCATCATCCCACTGTTTGCGCGTATGGGTTTTGTGCACGTGGTCCTCATCTGGGGCACCAACAATGTCAATGTTTCGACTTTGACGGACCCGCTCATCATCCGCCATCGCGAGATCGGCTCCCAGATGGTCCTCGCCTCGAGAATTTTCTATGCGTTGTTGTACGTGCAGTCATCAACTTTGTTAGAGCGCGACTAACCCATGCCAGCATCTGGATGGCCAAGTTCACCGTTTCCGAGTTCTTGAAGCGTTTGACAGAACGTTTCTGGAAGAAAGGGTACGACTGGGGACTGCGTGGCATACGCATCTTTCTTGTCGTTACTTTCTTCATGGTCCTCATTGCCACACTGGCAGAGTGCCACCCCACTTCCCACTACTGGCAAGTCATACCGGATCCAGGACCGCAATGCCGACAGGGCTACGCGCAGCTGCTTACCATGGGCATCACCGACATCGTCACCGATATATTTCTCATCGCCTTTCCGATCCCGATCATCGTGCATTCGAGCATGCCATTAAAACGGAAGATTTCCCTCATTGTGCTGTTCTCCTTGTCAGTCGTTTTGATCGTTATTACTGGGGCTCGCATGCCTCTGGTCATCCAACGACAAGGTCTGCAACAGTTTCGCACTGTCTTCGCTTCTTCGGAAATCTTGGCTGCAACCATCGTTTCGAACGCCATCATCCTGGGATCGTTCCTTCGCGACCGAGGTGTTAAGAAAGCCAAGTTCAAAGCACCATCAACTACCGACAGCATGGAACGCAGAGGCTCAGCACGACGCTTCACGGACCAAACATGCAGTAGCGACGAAGACCTCGCACGGTCGCTAGGTTATCGGACAAAACCCGAACTACTCGAGAAGCAGACAAGCGTACCTAGACCAGCTCCGGTGGCGGATCTTGACCTCTTGTCGTCTTCTAGACAACCTGGTCCTTTTGTCAACAACAACTGGAAATTCCCCGACGAAGAGACTGGCATGATGCAGAGTAGTGATCGGTCCAGCGTGACAGTCGAGGATATACGGGATCCGATGCCTAGTCCTCGTGCAAGGCGAGTGTCGTGGTTCGATGTTGGAGGCCTTCTTGAGAACCAAACTGTAGCTCCCTCACCCACCGATTCAGTCATCGCGCACGACTTCGCAACCCAGCCACGGCGAGGGTCTAGAGCCTCGAACACGATCATACCAAATGCGCGCGCATTTTTGCCTCAAGTACGGCGCAACTCTCGACTTTCGCAACAGTCTGAGGACTATGAGATGTCGTCTGTCCGGCCCACCCACCAGTTGCAGGACCTCGGCGGCTTGCTCTCCGAAGATCGTGAGCAAGAAGAAGCTCTGTCAACCCCCTCTCCACACTCAGGCTCCTCGACCGGTCCTCGCAACGAGCGATACGCGCCTATACAACGCACGTCAACTCGCTCAACACAAGCAAGCTACGATGCTCTGTCTCTACGAGATCCTGGAGGCTTGCTTTCTTCCGCACCCCCTCCTACGTCTCATCGACGCAACCCTACCCAACATAGCCGCAATGTGCCGTCCTTACAGGATGCTGGCGGCCTTCTTGGTTGACGACTCCCTTACTACTTTACATACCCCCTGCGTGATACCCCGGCCTCCATGGCCTCTTTGCATATGCATAGCCTGCCTAATGCTTCCCATTTTTTTCCTTTTTCTTTTGTATAGTACACGAATCGCCTACACGTGGCAGTGGCGGTGGATTATGACTGATGGGTTACGACATTTCCGGATGTGATACCCATGGGCCATCAGAGATCTAAGACGTATGTCAGAGATTACGATCTAGAGTCAGGCGGCAAGACTTGTGTATAATAGCAATATACCCAACGCGTGGCGTTGTTGAGGCGTACGTCACGGCAGTAAATTGCCGACCTATAAATGAAGTCAATATGCACTCTCGGCTCCTTGATCCTACATCCGGGTGGCACACGTGTGAAGGCACAGGGTTTACGCTAAAAGGAAGTCGAAAAAGCGATTACCGAGCGCATGGTTCAGCATCCAACGCTCCAGCCCTATGGAACGAATAGCGTTCGGGTATTATTCACGATGTCTTGGCTGTCAACGGCGCGGGAAGGAGCTGCAGGGCGACGGTCAAAGCTCGCACTATTACCAACAGCAACCACCGTGCCACTTTAGCACCCTTTGCGGTTGCCATCCAACACCGTCGCGGTGTGCCGTCAGATATGAGCAATGACGCGCCGACGCTTGGAGAGATCACCCAACTAACCCGTCAAGAACTTACTACGAGGCAGAAGACCGACCCTGTTCGCGAATGCGGACGCGCCGCGCTGTCGCTCCTTCCCAACGATTTCGAGCTCGGCCTCAAGTTTGCGTATCAGAAACTACACGATGTGCCGTATAGGGAGGTGAAGACGTGTTGGCGTAGGCTGTATACGGATGCGAGCTTGTGGAAGGTGTTGAAGCTAGTAGGCGACAGGCATGATGAGCAGTTGCGCGCCGACCTGTCCAAAAGCGGGAACGACGAAGTGGAAGTCGATACAAAGCGCGACTGGGTCGATGAAGTGGTGCGCATACTGGATATGACGCTCATACTGACAGGCGCACCTGAGAGGGAGGAGCTCGTAGAGCTTTGGTTTGCAGCGCTGAAGGCTGTTCTAACTCCCCCAGGATCTCATCTTCATTTCGACGCTCCAGAACGGCCGCGTAAGAGAAGAAGACTATCACATGCGGGCCAAACTTCGTGCGTACCAGCAAGCTTCGCAACAGTGCTTCCCGATCCTCCACCCACCCTTCGACACGCGATCCCACGAACGAAAGAGCTCAGTCTGGAGGCTTTCCAGAAGAGACTCGGCGATGCAAATACACATACCCCACTCATTATCGAGGGTGCGATACAACATTGGCCCGCTCTTGATGAGAGGCCGTGGAACAACCCAGCATATCTGCTAGAGCAGACGCTTGGTGGTAGACGGCTCATACCGGTAGAAGTTGGGAAGAGCTATACCGATGAAGGTTGGGGCCAGCGCATCACCACCTTCCGTGACTTCATGGAGACGTATATGCTCGAAGTTCATAGAGAAGCTGTCCCAACTGCAGCGCACACAGACACGACGCAGAGTCCTGAACTCGACAAGGCAGACAGCAGCACGAAACCCACGCCTACCGGCTATCTAGCCCAACACGACCTCTTCGCCCAGATCCCCTCCCTACGTGCCGACATCAGCATACCCGATTACTGCTACTGCGAGCCCGCTCCATCCCCTCACCTCACACACATCAAACCCGTCGCGAAACTCGAAGAACCTCTACTCAACGCTTGGTTCGGCCCCGCGGGCACCATATCACCCCTCCACACCGACCCCTACCACAACATCCTCGCACAAGTCGTAGGCTATAAGTACGTGCGTCTATATGCACCCACAGAAACGCAGCGTCTACATCCGCGAAGCACGGACGAGAGTGGAGTGGATATGAGCAATACGAGTTTGGTTGATTTGGATGAAGCAATGGCTTTGTATCCTGAGATATCTTGTTGGGGAACTGGGGGAAGATGTAAGGGGTTTGAAGAGGAGGCTCTGCGCGAACGTAGACGGTTTTTTGAGGAAGAGTTCCCTGGATTTAAAGACGCACAGTACATCGAAGGAATTCTAGCACCAGGCGAATGTCTCTACCTGCCCGTTGGTTGGTGGCATTACATACGTAGTCTGACACCAAGTTTCAGCGTAAGCTTTTGGTTCAACTAGACAATCATCGTATTTCTCTTCTTCAATATATCATACATCTCAATCCATACATATCCAATTCCTCTTTTCCACCCACCAGTCTTCCCACACTCTCCATCTTACAGCCACCCCTTCCTCCTCCCAGCAACTCGCCTAAGTACGCCGCCAACGGTCTGGACACCTCCCACACACCCCTTTCAACGTCCCGCGATGCACTGTATCCGGCACTCCGCTCCCGCAGACTCCATCGCGCTCGTTCCAGTATGCACATCGCCGGTAAAGATCTTTAAAGACACAAAGACAGCCTTCGTAGGTGGTTTCTTCCCATTCGCACATGGTTGTGTTGGTATTCGGGGTGGGTGAGAACTGGATGTGGGTGTACGCAGTTAGAGCATGTCGAGCATACGGTTCGTTCGGAATCACTTACGAAATGTGAAACGGTATGAAGGGTGGAGAGGTCGAACCTTACTTGCTTAGTTCGGGAAAGTAAACTGGATTTGAGCTGTGTGTACGTGGGTGCTGAGAGTGGTTTGAGGTATCTTGCTGTGCTGTAACGGTGATGCGTATGCTAGGGTGGTGTGTATAACTTGGCTTATGATCGAGGTTCTGGGGTTATACGAAAGCAAGGGAGCAGAGTGCTTTTATACAGTGTGTATGGTTTGGAGTATCGCGTTCCATTCTCGTACTTGAACGAAGATACTAAATGAGTCCTTCCTCACGATTACCATGGGCGTCTGCTCTCCCATCAGTGTTGCTATGTTCTCCATGCAATATTCCTTGTCTTTTTTTACATTTACAAACATGTTGATTCCTGAGATCAAGTGGGCGCTTCCATAATCATGACTGTAAACATAGATGCCATCGAATGTAACCGATTGGATCATGGCATATCCTCTTAGACAGTCTTCAGACCCCAACGAAATACCTCCCTCTCTCCTTCTCCCTCCCCATCACTACCCAAAAGCCGGAGCCAGCGCATACCCCACAACCAACTCCTCGCCTTGCCTGAAGCAGCTCCACAGATTCCCAACCCCCTCATCCAACGCTGGACTAAACACATTGCCCACATAGCAAAACACACTCTCATGCTCCTTGACTCCCAGCCGCTTCCGCAGAAAACGTACTATCGTTGCGAAAGATTGGTTGGTGGAGAGCTTGAAGATGCGTTGGGTTAAGTGGGGGGCTGAGCCTATGGGTTGCAGACGTATTGTGACTGTGATAGGATGTTAGTGGGTAAGGGGAGAGGGGAGGTGGACTGGGATGAAATGGTGGGAAGTGGGTGGGAGGGTTGAAATATGGGACCGTGGAGTAGATTTGTCGTTGATGGCGTGGAAGATGGATGGACGAAATGGAAGGAGGATACCTTTCTGAACAGCGAGATTTCCTGCTCCTTCCAACGCTTTCGAGGCGTCTTTGGGGAGGTTGGTCAGGACGACTGAGGCTGCCATGGTGAGAGGCGCTTCTGTTGTGTCATCTTCCTCAGGCATCCTCTCTTTTGGTGATTCAGACATGGCGAGGGTTGATGTGTACTGATGCGAAGCGAAGAGTGAAGAGTGGGTATAGCGGCTATTTTAGGCTGACACTCAAAGGATCGGGAGACTGAAGGGGGTCTGATATGGGAAAAGCGAATGTTTGTGAGTAAGTGTTCGTTCGAGGCAAGAGCGATGGTCACGATGGAAGGTGTAAACGTCGGCCTAGCCAATCAGCGCCCCACTACCCCAACATCACTTCTGTAATGCGCAAGACAGTCAATCAACCATATCATCTTTCGCATTGATATCTAGTGTTTTCTACATATCTGATACGATAATGATATATAACATAGCCTCCAGTATGGCGTCGTACGCGTTCGTCGCCAAGTAACCTCCCCAGTATGACAATGTTCTACAAACCTCCATAGTAGTACCAACCCTCGTTTACTAAAAACACACGCGTGCACACCACCAGCCAGCCGGTTCGCAAAGCGCAACAACCAGCAAAGATGACCCGAAGGTCATGACGCAATAGCTATATACAAAGGGGATGCATGCATCGTTAAGCCACCAGGGATCAGTGATCATGGGCCTATACAGGGTAAGGAAATGGAGCAAGTCAAGCTATGTCGCCAATAAGGGGAAAGGTAGAAGCTGCGCCTCGAAAATGCTATGGAAACGGGTATTCGCTCGCAGAGTAATGCCATGCGCCCGGGGGCGAGAAGTGAACAACAGGTGCGATAGGAAATTATGTCGTGGGTATTAGTGAGGTCGTGCATTACGCCGTAAGGGATGCAATGTGTGGCCGTGTAGTCTGCATGAGCCGCAAGGCTCATCGACGATCAAGTTGTGCGAGTAGCTGGTCAAGCTCAACCCAGTTGTCCGTGGTGACTGCGAACTTGCGGTGCTTGCGGGAGACGACGTGCTGTATGATGTCAGTATATCAATTGTAGAAGCATGGGCATAGTGCGCACCTCGTCAAAGTCGTTGAACTTCTCCCTGCAGTTCTCGCAGTAACCAGGCTTCAACTCCTTCTCAACAGTCTTGCGCCTGCGGAGGGCTGCTGCTTTACGAGCTTGTCTTTCTTCGTCTCCGTCATCGTGCGTGTGACCCATGTTCTCCTGGGCCTTGCGCTTTGCCGCGCGCATGGGTTGAGAATGCTCATAGCTGAGCGCAGTCCTCACATCGTTTGTGACGGACGAATGGCCACTATTCGTATTCGCCGACGGTACGCTGTTCTTCTCGAGGACCTTTCGTTTCAGTTGATTGACCTCTTTGCTGTTTCCAGCACGAGGCGCAGCAGCAGTCGAGGAGATCATCTGCGAGCGGATGGCGGACGTGATGTTCGATTGGTGTAAACCAGACGCGACTGGCTCACCAGCGATGAAACGAGGCATGGCTCGGATGCTAGCCTGAGCACTGCCAAACATGGGTGGTGGGCCGTCTGCCGTGTTGCATCGCTTGGGAGGAAGGGCCTTTGGAGGATCTAACGGTTTCGCATCTCCATCCTGTTCTTCTTTGACGATGGCAGCAGGAGCGCTGGGACGCCTTGCCAGATTGTTGTTCTCTCCCAAAGCATTCTTCTCTTCCATAGCTGAAGCAGCACGCGTCCGTGGCGCCTGGGCAGCCTGCCTTCGGCGGGCTTCCTGCTCTTCCTGCTGTCGGCGACCGAAATGGGGATCCTCCACGAACGGGCACTTGCCGTTACCGGAGGCACGGAACTGCGGCCATTTGCCCTTCTCTTTCTCAACCTTCTGGTATTCTCGGATCATGACGGGTCGGGTAACCTCGTCCATATCGTGCACGTAGACGTAGTATCCACGGAGCGGAATCATGTCCTGCGAGGCCATGACGTAGTCGCGGTCCAACTTCTCATTTTGTAGCAGCCTTTGCAAATCGGCAGGACGGCCCTTGTGCTGCGTAGCTACCGCCTGACGTGTCGAATGGGTAGACGCGTCCTCCCCGGTTTCCTTGTTGAACATGGTATCCACCATGCGCTGCAACTTCTCGACGGACCATATCTTCATACCCAAGCTCTTAGCCTTGTACAGGATGTCACCGCGGTCGGATTTCTCGAGGGCGGCATCGAAGATGGACTTTTTGTTCTCCAGCTGGGCCAGGTTGACGGTGCCTTTGTGGGAGGATGAACTGCCATCGAGGTCGGCGGGAATGGAACGCGTCGTGATGACATGGGTGACTTCCCGAGAGAAGAACTTGACTTCTCGCTAGTGACTGTTAGCACGACGGATGTAGAGGAGGGTATGCCAGACGTACGGAACCTAGGACGCGTGCCCTGTTCAGAAGTTTGTCTTTCTGGGGTTCTGAGACGCTATCAAAGTAGAACGCAAACTGGGGGAACAGCTTGCGGTAGTGACGCTGCCATTGTCGAATCGTTTCTAGGTCGTTAGATGCACGCTGTGCGGCCTGCTTTGACGGAGCCTTGGTCTCTCTTGCTGCTTCCAGCTTGCGAGTCAAAGCCGTGGGCTGGGCCCCACTCCGACGAATAAGGCCGTGACGGCGAGCTTCAGCATCGTCGACCTCGATGAGCTGTTTCTTGGGTGGTGGCTGGCCATAGGGGACATCGCGTTGCTCACTGGCGTGGGAGCGTTGGCGCTTTCCTCCTATGGCAGTCGCGCGTAACGGGGAGTTGGTAGCGTTTTGCAGGTTGGCGAGGGGGACGCGCCGGTTCGACATGACTGCAGGAACCTGGGGCGACGGAGGGACAGCCACTGCTGCCATACGTAGGATAGCGGCTGAGGTTGCTTCGAGGTGTAATAGATGGGCGTGGTGGGAGGGGCACGTGTGCGTGTAGCTCACGACGCGACGGTACAGGCACGTCGAGGTTTTTCTAGCAACGCGTAGCAGCCATGTCGATGCGAGGGAGCTTCAGAGACCGAGGGAGATGTTGACGACACAGCAATTGAGCGAAGGTGAAGCGCGTTGCAGACGTCGATCTGCTTTCATCGACCAAGGAAAGAGTGTCTTTGTTTGGTCCGGAGGCTGGGTACAGTATGATGCAGGTCGGGCTAGAGCGACTGCGGTTAGCCTGAAAATCTCGCGCGAACCATCCACAACATCATTTGCCTAGACAACGACACTGGGCAAACAATACACCCTTGCCGACAACACCGTCAGTGCGCCCTGCACGACATCTCGCGTCTGCGAATCTCCCACCGTATTGCTGGCTCACGATTCAGCGTATCAGGGGAAGATTTGCAGCTTCTGCATACGGCGCGCCTCTGCTACTTGCACTGACGCCGACCCCACTTCTCCTGTCTCCTGTCCTGCGATTAATTCGACGGCGAGCGCTGCACCATTAGGCCCGTCTCATTTCGCGTCCTTAGGCCAACACCGGCTGGTGGAAAGCTCCCGCGTCTTCCATTTCCATGGGACCGTGACAGCTTCAAACTTATCCAGGGTCTGGATGATGGAGGCATTTGTGGGTAGCCGGAAGTGTCACCCACCTTGGCCGCGACTTTGTTCTATGGGCCGCAAAACACCGGAAGCGTCAAGAAAAGTGCATACGAGAATAGACAAAACATACACGCACAAAGACGTCATGTCGGTGATGTACGTTCTGGGTGCTGCCATGCATTTAACAGGTATTGGTAACACGCAGAATTTTAGCAGAGTATACTACGTGATGACCTGGCCTCTGCATATACGGTTGCAGTTGGCCCTGAATACAGTAGGTCTGCTGTTGCACATACGCTCCTACACACTCCTTCTAGGCCTTTCAATTTGTTCTCAGACTCTCTTTCGTTCTCGTGGTTACCATATCCTCGGTTTCCAGCGCTGGCTCGTCCTGTGGCTTGCTGCCTCATTATTGTCTGCCATGTCCTGTCATGTCACTTCGTCTCCTACTACTTCCAGGATCGTATAGATTATGCGGAAGCAAGAATGCTGCGAATCTAAACGAGCGTGGACATCAGACATGAACATCAAGACCATGATTGTAATACCAGGTCGTGCATCTTTCCTCCACGTCTTGCTCAGTGAAAGATCCACGCGTGCGGATGGTGACCTGATCATTCACTTTGACTTGAGCAAAACGCAAACAGAGAGCGCCTATAAAGTCTCTGGACTGCGTGTTTCTAGCACCTCCACTCTCCCAACTCGACTATATACAACATCGTCACCATGACCGATTCGTACCGTCCGCCGTACAATTCCAACCGACAATGGACACCAGCGTCTGCACCTTCTGAGGCTGCGCTCAACTACGACGACGCGGATGTGAACCGTATCCCGATCAATCCTCGCCGTTCCAACGCCGCAGTCCCAGCTCAATCATCACGGCTATGGGATGAAGACTCAAACTCGCTCATGCATCGCACTATCCGCGCCTACGATCTCGTCGTGAACTACGACCGCGACTCCCACGGCGGTACCCGCTGGTCACGCGAGGACATCGATCGCGTTCGAGACTTCGGCCGCTATCTGCATGGCGACGTCCGCGATTTGAAGCACTGGAGTGAAATGGTGGCAAAGGAGGGGGAGCAAGACGCGTCCACCATGGATAGGCTTAGGGATGACGTCGAAAACTTGCGAAAGTACTGTGAGCAGATTCAAGCCATCATCAGGGATACCGAACGTATTCCCCTGCGCCAACGTATGACACGAGACGATGGAGCGCAGATTGGTCAGAATGTAGATGAGGGCCATGGTCTTGATAGTGGTAAGGACATCTACCCTAGTGGTGGCACCCTAAGTACTGACTCCTCGCTGCCTCCAGACGCCAACAAGCTCAACGAGAAGGCCAAAGAAGGCGAGGATATGGACGTCGAGATGAGTACCGACCTTGAGGAGAAGCCTGGAGTGGTCGATCCGACACTCAATCCACGGCAGGCAGTCTGGGCAAGTACACCGTCAACACGATTTGCTTGGTGAGTGGTCATGCATCTTTGCAGGCGTTTGGGTCCGGAATTCTTGTAGTATGCACTGTAGAACGAGTGCTAGACTAGTTCACGTAGCACGTTGTGTGTGACGAAGCAAAGATATCCAGATGTTCCCACACGTTTTCCACGTTCCAGCTGATTGGTGCTCGGTGCTCGGCTATCTCAGGACCCCTGCGCAACGGCCTGCACCTGTGGTGTGAGCGACTCAACGCTTTCACATGCTTGCAACTCACGACTCTCGAAAATAGCACGGATTCGGAATAATGCCGTCTGCGCCAAACGAGGATAGCCGCTATGCGGCGGCTGTCGCACCTCTAGGCTTATCTCGCATATTTTCATCGCCATCCTCGATCTTCGCCCGTTTCCATTCGGCTGCTTCCTATTCGTGTGCGCTCGCGGAAGAGTCTGGGTGAAGCCGCCGCTGGGATCTACAACCGCACAGCTTGGTGGATACGCCCGGGAGATAAGCCGAAAGTATGCTGAGGGTTGAACACGCTGATATCTGCACGGCAACTCTTGACATGGCGTCTCTAATGGAAGAGGAGGAGACCAGCTTCCGACCCAGTATGCTCTACAGCGTCCTACCCACCGTCGTATCGAACCATCTTCCCACGATACCCTCGCTCCGGCAATCTCTCAACGACGTACGAAACCGCGGATCACATAGTAAATCAGCCTCGGTCGACGAACTACCACAGCCCGAGACTCCTCCTCCAGGCTATTCGTCGATACCCCCGAGCGGCTCCGTCACACCACAGAGACTGTCAGTGGCGTTGAGTGAGGCAGACGTCGAATTCGTGGAAGATGGATTGGATAGATCTGGCTCTTCAGGAAGCGCACTCTCACAGCCACATGGTGCTCATGAGGGCGGCTGTGGCATCAGATGGAAGTATGCTACTTTAGGTATAGAATGTCGCTCGCGAATGTGAGCACTGCATGCTCATACCTTACAGGAACAAGCCTTATGGCTCAAGCATCTCGAGAATCAAGCGAATCGATCAGTAGCCCCGACGAGACATCCGCGACGCTGACCCGACAACTCTACATACACGGCATAACCTACCTACTTCGAGGGTTGCCAGCGAAGCTCACCCCAGAAGAAACGTTGAGCATACAGGCGGCTCTTCCACAAGACGTAGTCGACACAACAAACGACGCGAATACGCACGCGTTACTCCCAGTCTCGCAACGCAGCCCTAGCGCCCAAAGAGCGCCTCCACGAGACCCCACGATCTTGCACCGCCTGACGGCCACCCTCGTCCTTCAGTCCTTCATCCTCATACAGTTCCTTCTACCATACATTAAGCTATTGCTATCACACACCTACCAGTTCGAGAGGAAGCATCAAATCACAAAACGGCTCGTCAATACAGGCGTCGCGACTGTCGATGATATCGGACGGAAGACGCTGCGGCTGTCGCAAACCGTGTGCCAGATGAATGATGGCATGGTAGGACAGGCGATCAACGAGATGACCATTTGGTGGGTTAGAGGTGTCACCGGAGGTGTTCAACAGGGTCTCGCGGAGGGATTACAAGCTATGAGGATAGCGGAGAGCCAGCGGGGCGAGGAGAGTATGGGGCGGATCAACTGAGTATCTGGACTGCATTAGCTATGGCGTTGGGCATCTGCATAACTTGATAGACTGACGAATTAATGATGTGCATCGACTGTTCCGCTCCAGCTGCTGGACCCTGATCATGTTCTACACGTGATCAGCCGCTTATCGTTATCGGGCGGACTTCCTAGCGCGTTGTCGACGCACGTCCCTTGGAAAAGTGCAATGGCAAAGTTTCTAGCGGTAACATTCTAACGAGTACACGCCATTCTTTTCTCCCCATTCGCCGTCTTCTTTCAGGCGCACACGCAGAGTACTCCAGTTGCTCATTCTAATCGTTCAACATACCCTCTGTTACGAACGAGCGTGTACCATTACCCGCACATCATGTTCGGCGCAGTGAGAAGATGTCCCGCGACCCTCGCGAGGAATCTTGCCTCCATCTCTACCAGGACCCTCCGCACACCCTTTCCTAACACATCGAGCGCCCTGAGAATACCATTACAATCTGCGCGCCTCGGAAATGCCTCGTTCGCTGGCTTCCACAACAGCGCCGCGAAGTGGCAACAGGAGGCTCAGCAGAGCATTGAGGAAGATGGTCCCGTCACAGAGTTCCAGGACCTGGCCACACGCGGCCTTGTTCACCCCAACCTAATCAACACTATCACGAAGCAAATGAAGCTAACGACCATGACGGACGTGCAGTCCAGGACCATCAACGAGGCCCTGAGTGGGGTTGACATGTAAGATCTTTTTTCGATTGCAAGTTCAATTCGCTAACATCCGGCAGCATCGCACAAGCAAAGACCGGTACCGGTAAAACACTCGGTTTCCTCATCCCCATCATCCAACGAATTATCGCGAACGACCCCCAGCTCGGCGAGAAGGTCAGAGGATACAAGCGCGCCAGACCAGACGACATCCGCGGCATTGTTATTTCGCCAACCCGTGAACTGGCAGAGCAGATCGCTGTCGAGGCGAAGAAAGTGACAGCCGGCACAGGCATCATCGTGCAGGTTGCTGTCGGAGGCACACAGAAGAGGGCTATGCTTCAAAAGACTCAGCGCGAGGGGTGCCATCTCATGATTGCTACTCCCGGACGACTGATGGACATCCTCTCAGACCCTTACTCCGGTATCAAGGCACCAAAGCTCAGAGCATTGGTCATGGACGAGGCGGATCGCCTCATGGACGACGGTTTCCAGAAGGAGATTGAAGAGATCAAGAACTTCCTTCCCGACCCAGCCGAGGTCGAACGCCAGAACCTCATGTTCTCCGCTACTATTCCCCGCGATGTCGTCAACCTAGTTCGCCAGATCATGCGTCCCGGCTTCCACTTCGCCAAGTGCGTCGATGAGAACGAGGAGCCAACACACCAGCGTATCCCGCAAAGACTCGTCAATCTGAACGGTTTCGAGAACATCATGCCCACACTTTACGATCTGATCCTCCAGTCACAACAAAAGGCACAGGCTGGTGAAACCCGACCCTTCAAGGCCATCGTCTACTTCAACAGCACCGCTGAGGTCACCCTTGCAGCATCCGTCTTCTACAAGCTCAATGGTGGCTTCAAGCGCAACACTCCTCTGTCTGGCACCAGATGCTACGAAATTCACGCCAAACTTTCTCAACAGCAACGTTC
This sequence comes from Alternaria triticina, assembly GCA_022609215.1. Taxonomy (NCBI): domain Eukaryota; kingdom Fungi; phylum Ascomycota; class Dothideomycetes; order Pleosporales; family Pleosporaceae; genus Alternaria; species Alternaria triticina. Next base: position 346,698 of record JAGKPX010000005.1, read on the forward strand.
AAGGGCTGCAGATGATTTCCGTCTCGCGAAGTCCGGCATCCTCTTCTCCTCGGATGTAACAGCCCGTGGAATGGATTTCCCCGAAGTCACCCACGTCATCCAGATTGGTCTCCCCCGCGAGCGCGACTCCTACATCCATCGTCTCGGTCGTACTGGACGTGCTGGCAAGGAGGGTGAGGGCTGGTTGCTCATCTCACCCTTTGAGAAGCAAGAAGTCCGCCGTCGTCTCCGCGACCTGCCTCTTGTCGACGCCACTGACATGCTCGAGACTGCCACCGTTGACATGAGCGAACCGGCCGAGCTCCCTGAGAACGTCGCGAAGATCCTATCTGACACTGTCGAGGCACACAAGAAGGTCTACCCCGATCAACTCGACGCCGCATTCCGTGGTCTGTTCGGAAGCTACCAATGGTATGGCGACAAGCAGGGTCTGCTCGAAGGTGCGAACCGTCTGGCAGAGTTTGGCTGGGGTATGCCATCCCCACCCCCACCACCTGCTAGCCTCTTCTCCGGAGGCCGCGGACGTGGTGGCGGTGGCCGTGGAGGCTTTGGTGGAGGACGTGGCGGCGGCGGTGGCTTTGGCGGTGACCGCGGCGGCCGCAGTGGAGGTTTCGGAGGTGATCGTGAAGGCCGCAGCGGCGGCTTTGGTGGTGACCGAGCTGGTCGACCTGGAGGATTTGGTGGTGACCGTGAAGGCCGGAGCGGAGGCTTCGGTGGTGACAGGAGAGGAGGCGGTGGTTTCGGCGGTGACCGCAGAGGAGGAGGTGGTGGTGGCTTTGGCGGCGACAGGAGAGGAGGCGGAGGCTTCGGTGGTGGTGACAGGCGTGGAGGCGGCGGTGGCTTCGGTGGTGACCGACCAAGGAGAGAGGCCCGCGAGTTCTAAACAGCTCACCAAGCTGTCGGAAGGAACTCCCACATCCTCCCCTTCCCGCTACGTCGTCGATATGTAAGTCTGCCACACTTCCCGTCTCGCCTTTTTTCCTTCTCTTTCTTGTACTATATACCTGTATACCCCCCACAGCAAGCTTGGAAACGAGGGATCATGACGGACATGTCGTTGTATCGATACACACTGGTTGCATTGGGCGGCGTTTACAGGATCATGTCCCGCTCCAAAAAAGCAGCAGCGCATGTTGTTGTCGCCGCAGCGATTTTTTTTCAGGGTCTTGGTTGATAACGAAACGTATAAACAATCTCCATTCATACTTCTGGAGTTGGTTGGCGATGTAAAGTTAGGTAGTTGGTGTAGGTTGAGAAAAAGTTCTAGTTATCTGTTCATACTGGTGTGTTGGGTTGGTGGATATGTGAATGTGTTGGTGTGTGTATGTTGTTAACGATACATCTTTCAATTTTTGATGGAGATAACAGTGCCTCCTATGTTACACTCCGGAAGGACTCTGCTTTTAGTTTATCGAACCCAGCGCCAACATATGCAACGTCTTCTTCGGTCAATCACCTTCGCATCCTCTCAGTCTCCATTGTAGTCACAATACTTACACGCGTCAGTAATGCAAGATGCTCTCTAGTGCAAAGTCGGCCCCCAAAACCAGAGACACACAATGGCAGACACCCGAGAATCCAAGCTATGAGCTAATAGAATTCCAGTCTTCCTCCCCCCACCAATTTTCCTTTTTATTGGTCAGGCAACATCATCCCCAAGTCTCGAACAACAAGATTATATATTCTATAATCTTAGAAGCATCGAACGATTGCACCGCGCATGGCTATCCGGAATCTAAGCACTATGTGCGGAAGGCATGTGTATGGCGTGTGCCCACACGCTTTATGCAGACCTTTCGCGCATTGCGTTTGTGATTGAAATCCGACATGTGTGTTGCTGTCGTTTTTTTTGTTATATTCTTGGGTGTGTTTTATTGGCTGTTTGTTGGTAGTGAGCGAGCGAGCGAGCGGTATGAAGCGAAGGGAAGCCCTAGGTTCGGTTCGAGATGGGGGATGGTGGGTGTTTTTTGGGATCAGATCGCATGGTTTTAGGGGTGGGGGGAGGATTTTTTTATATCTTGGACTGTGTATGGGATGGGATGTAGAGGCGAGTGGTTTCCTTCACTGGGTGTGAAGGTAGATAGGTCGCTGGATTGTTGCCTGTTATTTAACGTTTGTGTCTTTTTGTTACTTGTCAAGATGGTGGTTGGTGTCTGGGAGGAAGAAACCGTGAATGCATGTAAAATCGTAATGTACGCAAGTTGTATATTTGGGAATCAGGCATGATGTGAATATACTCCTTCTACAGTATGCAGAACAAGACTCTATCGCTCACATAACTCCAAAGAAGTAGAAGCCACCATCCACAAATCAAGAGAGCGGACTATCAACACTCCATTACATCAGATCCGACTTCTCCTTCTCCTCATCAACCACCGTTCTAAACTCCTCAAACGCCTTCTTATCCATAGGATACGTATGTTCCGTTGCCGGATACTCCCTACTCTTAACCTCATCCCTGTACTGTGATATCGCCCGATGCGCCTCCTCCCACACATTCCCATACTGCTTGACAAATTTGGGCAAGAAACGCCCAGGTGGGAAGTTCCCCAGCATATCGACCTGTACGAGCACCTGTCCCGAACAGCCATTCCCAGCTCCAATGCCAATAGTAGGTATACGCAGTTCTCTGGTAACCACAGCAGCGACTTCAGCGGGCACGGCTTCTAAGACGACGGCAAAAGCACCTGCTTCTTGTACGGCGAGCGCGTCATCGAGGAGTTTCAAGGCGGAATATGTGGATTTGCCTTGCACGCGGAAACCACCTAGAGCGTTTTGGCGCTGAGGTGTGAGGCCGATGTGTGCGAGGACGGGGATGCCAGCAGAAGTTATCTTGGCTATCGTAGGAGCCATTTCCTTGCCGCCTTCTAGCTTAACGGATTTGACGCGTCCGATTTTGATCATGCGGATAGCGGATTCGAGGGCTTGGGCAGGAGAGATCTCGTAGGTTCCCATGGGTAGGTCGCCGACCTGGGAAGTTTTTAGTGGGTTGGTTTGGGCTTGGTTCGAGTGGATGGGAACGTACTGTGAAAGCGCCTTTTGTTGCGCGCGCAACGGACTTGCAATGGAGGAGCATCTCTTCCATCAGCACTTCGCTGGTGTCTTCCATGCCTAGTGCTACCATGGCTAGACTGTCGCCGACGAGTATCATGTCCATGCCGGCGTGATCGGCGACGTGTGCGCTGGGGAAGTCGTGCGCGGTTATCATGGTGATGGGCTCGTTCTTGCGGTATAGACTCTGCAGCGTGTTTAGAGTGACGGGTTTACGGGCATTCGCTGGCGTTGCGCCCAGTGGAGAATGTGAACTCCATCGGATTTGTGCGGAAGGCAGTATAGTTCGCGATATCGATGAAAGCGGCGAGTATGCACGTGGAGTTGTCTGGATATGCCGCGAAGATGTTCGCAGCACGTTCATGAGGGCACGCGACATGGCGGCAGTGTTGCGGGTGTGGTGGTGGTGAGTATTTTGGGCGGTAGAAAATTTGTCAGAGCCCCTGAGGACGGTGTGGAGGTTTGTTCGTAAGCCATGGTCCTAGGGCGGGATGGGTGTTGCTTTTAAGCAACATGTGCAGAGAGCTGCGCTGAAGATTGTATACCTAACCTTGGAGTTTTGGAAGAACCGAGGGTCAGCCTGCGCCCAGACGCCAGGGGTCTGGATGTGCCCTGATTGTCTTCGGCGAGTCGGTTCTTCGGTACGCCCCGCCTTTTGACTATGACTATGACTATGTGTACTGTAGCGTGTTCTTTCTATCTACCTTTGTTTGTCTCTAAATTCCGCGTTGTGCTTCGAGTTGCAGAGAGCGTCGTTCGGACCAGCGGTGAAGGCCTCAGGCGAGGATCTCGGGGAAGCTGCGGCATTGCTCCTCAGTGATTGGATGTCGGTCCTAGCACCCTCAGTCTCGGTATGCATTGAACTTATACTGTCTTCAGCTGTGCAGTTAGCATAAGCTTCGAACAACTTCTGGTTGGGACAGCCGGAATTGAAGATGTCTTCGTCCTATCTACGCTGAAGTGTCAAGTCAGATCAGGGAAGCGGTAGCCGTCGGGAACCAGCCAGTCTGCGTTTCGTAAGAAACGTCCGCTTCATGCACGGTGAGTGTATCTCAGTCTTTCTGCTGTTCTTGTGCATCACCGTAGATCATTCCAGGGCGTTTTGTTATACTTGGTAGATTGAAGTGCTGGGTTTGGACGGCTACGCGTGGCACACGGTGACGTAGCCTTTGAAGTCATCCTACCTAGGTATCTGCACAGCTGCGAATAGACATGTAGGCACCTGGGTAGAGTCAGTGATAGTAGAAGTAGGTATTATGATGACTGGAGAGCGGTGCTGTTATGAATGCATGAGGCAGAGATACGCGGTCGCGCCGTGGTCTCGGCGATGACTTGCCCGGCGAGACGTGCGCAAGCGTGACATACCGGTATCGAGCTCGTGATCGCGACTACCGCATTCATCACTCCCGCCTCACTGTTCCTGCCCTTTGACACGCCCAAAGACGCGACAACAACACACGCTCAACGATCGACATCCTTACCAGGGTTCAAACAACCACAATCTGCCAACAAAGCACACACCACTTGCCAACGAACGCGCCCCTCATCCGCTATCGATAGCCCCGCCGCCGACCTCACGAGAGCTCTCGCCACGAGCTGCACACTGCCATACACGACTTTAAGACAAGCGGAAGACTAGGGGAGAGCGAGATACTTCACAGGCCGCGATATCAAGAACGCCAACATGAGTTCGCCAAAGAGACGTATTGAGACGGATGTATGTGGAGACCTTCACCCCGGTGGTTGCTGAGCAAAGGACAAGAGCTAACCGAGGCCTCTTTCCAACTGTACAGGTCATGAAGTATGTTGCGCATGGTTCTGGTTGTAAGGCAGAATGCTAACACGCCATCAGGATGTATGTCGACCAATTTACCGCCTCCTTCGCGCCACGCGCCTGGCAACCACATGGCGAACCCTGATAGCTGATACAAGGCAGGCTCATGAGCGACTACGAGGTGACTCTGGTCAACGACAATAGTGAGTAACATGACACCCATTCCTATTGGATACACAGCTAACATCTCGTAGTGTCAGTCCTTCCTACCATCCGAATCCGCATTCGCCGAAACGACGCTGACACACCACAGGCAGGAGTTCTACGTTAGGTTCAAGGGCCCAGTAGAAAGTAAGTTGCGCACGCGCCATGCGCATCATCATGTGCTAATGAAGGGCAGCGCCATTCGAGGGCGGGCTTTGGAAGATCCATGTCGAGTTGCCGGATCAGTATCCGTATAAGAGCCCTAGCATCGGCTTCGTGAACAGGATATTCCACCCCAATATCGACGAACTGTACGTGCTATTCCTTTGTTTGAGTATTTCAGAGAACATCTGCTTACTTGTACAGCTCTGGCTCCGTCTGCCTCGACGTTATCAACCAGACATGGTCACCAATGTACGACATGATCAACATCTTCGAGGTCTTCCTTCCTCAGCTCCTGCGATACCCAAACCCGACCGATCCTCTGAACGGCGAGGCTGCAGCACTCCTTATGCGCGAACCTAAGAGCTACGAAGCTAAGGTGAAGGGTATGCATACGAGCAGCGTGACTTGTTTGATTCAGGCTAATGTACATCCAGAATACGTCCAGAAGTACGCCAACAAGGACACTGCCGAAGACTCCGACAAAGACGATGGCGATGACGACGAAATGAGCTCCGTCGGAAGCTACGAGTCAGGCGATGAGGATGAAGCGGCGGGCAACATGGAGGACATCTGAGGCAACACTGCTCTGGATGCTATCGTCTCCTTTGTGTTGACCACGACCTTTCTTCTTCATTCTACTTCCATGGCTGGACGTTCAAGGCGCTGATATGGCGCATATAAAGGCTAAATTGCTACATAATCCCCTGGCATGTGGCTGCTTTACGGTTTGGTTCTGGGATTGGATCTCTCTGTTGGCGTTTGTGTCTTGCTTTCGAATTCCATAGTAGGCTTGTGACTAGGATCATTTCCTTCGTCACTCTTGTGTAGGATTGGTCGGATGACCTTTTCGATCTTATAAGTTAAGGCCGATGTTAGAGGTACTGTGCTATTACCTGACATTTCCTCTCACTACTTGCTTTGCTCGACCCTCATCTCAGTTCTCTTATCATGTCTTTTTTGTCTTCCTTACCACTCTATTAACTCACACTCTCTCTACTTATTCGTCACTGTTTCCGTCAGTTCATACAGCACATGTAACAAGTATCGCACTCAACAGCCGTACCTGGCACATGAACGGACGCTTTCATGTGGGACAGGTTCCTACATATTGTCACGACCTACTATCGCTCTCTGTTGGCTATTACTCTCCCTTCCTACCGTATCTCAAGATACATACATGCCATTCGGCCGCCCACCGGCTCCTCACCGCTCCACGCTACCAATCAACCGACACTCCTCACGGTGAAGGCGAATCACGTCCCCATCAAGCCCTACCGCTTTCTTCCCCGCTCATCGTCTTCTTCACCTCGAAACACTTTTCGCCATGCGGGGGTGCAAAGTTCTCGTCGCCCGGCCCGAGCGCGTCCGCGTCCGTTTGTATATAAACACCCAATCGAGCCATCACAACAACACCTCGACGCGAACGACAATTTTTCACAGCGCACAACACATTTACTGGCAACAGCAGTTATATACCAGGTCAAAGTACGAATTTCCCCTTGCATACCCGGGATCTTCGTGGTTTGGAAGCTAAATTGATAGACCGACAGTCAAGGTCAAGATGGTGTCTCACAACGAGGCAGCCAGTCGCCACGACAAGCGTGCCAGGGAACGTCCGGCACTCAACACCAACACCGGAGTAGGCGTCACCAGCACTGGAGCTCCAACTAATTCAAGACGCTCAACTGGGTACCTGGGTCGGAATGGCCGTCATGCTGACGCCAGTCGACGCAATTCGGCTCCGGGCACTGGTCTCCCTACTGTAACTCACCCGCAGAATGGTCGTGAAACCGCAAGGCCCCCGGGTTCTCACAGCCATGGTAACCAAAATATCTCCTATTGTCTGCTACTACCAGCTGCTAACATGAGTACCGGTGCCGTCAACAACGAGACCAGTACTGAGCCGGCTAACAGCGCGTCCACTACGCCTGTTCATCGTCGCATGATCAACTCTAGTCCAGGTCCGCAGCCTATTCCGTTCAGTGGCTCGCGATTGTCGCGATTGTCTCAGGTCGTACCTGAAGCGCAACGCCGCCCATCTCCGATGAGACCATCTGGTCACGAGTCTCGCGGCTCCTTCACGACTTCGCCCACCCCGATACGCATGGTCAACATTCCCAGGGGCAACAGTGTCGAGGAGCAGTACGTCCTGCCAAGCCTCGTCAACTCCAATATCACGGTCGCCAGGCGTGGCACTCCCAGGAGGCGCTCGAACAACCGGGGCGGTGACGACAGCGCTGTCATGCGCCGTGTCTCCAATCCTAGGCTCCGTGCTGTCCTCACTAGCACCCGTCTTCCGAGGCCTCGTCAGACGCACGTCTCGGAGCGGCCCGTCATCAGGATGAGCGGCAATAGGGAGTCCAGGCACTTGTAAAGAGCTATTCCTCGGGAAAAGAGTGACGGGAGTCTCACCTGGACAAGAGCTGTGTACTGGATCGCTGTTCGCTGGTTTCCGAGATGCGAACGCGACCATTCACAGTAAGTATTTCTTCCTTACATGTCTTTTCTCAGCGTTCTGCATGCTATTTCTCCGCGCGTGCGCTTTTCGTCGCTTTTTTCAGTTCTATTCTGGGAGGTGAGCGGGGTCGGTTGTATGTGCTGGATATGGCGATGGTGGAATATGGATCAGTTCTGTTGCTTGTGAGTTGCGCTTCTCTTCGGTCAAACGGACGGACATGGGGATGTTGATGACGGATTATGGGTCTGGATCTGGGTTTCGTGCTTGGGTTCTTACGACTTTTATGATGGAGTTATGGACGGATGGATGAACTGGATGATACCCTTTTCCTTGTACCGGAGGATTACTGGTGGGGTTTCAAGGTTCGGATTTGAGAGGTTCGGTCATACGTAGGCTACTTCTTGTAGCGATCTGCTTGGGCCGAGGGCTCTGAGCAGTATCAATCGAGACTTGAATCTCAATTTTCGTCATGAGTGTGTGGTCTGTGAGAGCGCCTTCCTTACATGAGCTGCCAAGGCACTAATCCATGTGTTACTCACTCAACTTCCGCCTTCCTCTTTCCTACACCTTTCAACCATCTCAAAAGTTTGATACTCGTTGTTCCCGAAGCGATGCCAGGCCGACAGCAAGGCGCTCAGCGTCGCTCCTATCACCACGGCTGTGCCATGCACCCAAGCGACGATTCGGCGGATGAACCACGCCCAACACCTTCATGCCGCACCCCCACACGTCCTTCAATATGCAACAGCGCCTATCGATGCGACAATGAGAATTATACCCGGCGTGGTGAGTCTGCCTCAGCGCGCCGACAGAGAGGCGAGGCCACTACCCCGCCTATCCTGCACGCAAAGACCCAAGATGGTGACTGCCATTAGCCGCTGGTTGGTAGAGGCGTGCATGCCCAATAAAGCCATCAGTTCACCGGTCAATATGCACGTTCGGAATGGTTCTGTCTACTTCTTCCCCCTTCTGTGCTGCCGAGTCGTCGCTGCGCCCTCTAAATGACTGTGAAGTGTTTGAGCATACCGGCGTGTCCTTCAAGTTTTCAATTTTTAACTTTCTTGCTTCTTCCGAGGTGGGTCGCAACAGTCTCTCTGAACTTACTTTCGTCCAAATCATGGCGGAGATCTTTGGTACTATAGCAGCAGCAGTCACTCTGGGCCCAGTCATTCTCAAACTCGGCCGCGAACTCCGTGACGGAGCCAGATCAGTCAAATATGCGCGACGCGAACTCGAAGAATTGGTTAACGAGATGAGCATATTTACAGCTCTCACTTACGAATTTTACAACGCCTGCTCTACCAGAAAGAAACAGACAGAACTGGTCCTGGCAGCCCAAGAACGTTTAGCCGACTGGACCGAAGCAGCTATAGAAGATTTTGAGCAATTATCATACACTGTAGACGCACTGTCTACAGATCCCATCTACCAGCATACCGCCTATCAAGTCGCCCGCGCCCATTACGATTGGTGGCGTAGCAAGAGCTACCTAGAATACCTACGTGCCTCCCTTAGCGTAGCGAGACAAAGCATGAATGGGTTTACGAATGTCTGCAATATGGAATTGCTAGACGAACAACTTGTGTACCTCAAGTCAGTACTCACTACTCAACAAAGAAAGGAGATAGAACAGGAATTTGGCATGCCAGTAAAGAAGCGCACGGAGGTCATACAAAGCATCAGGTATAGTTGAAGGCCGCATCGGGTAGCGAATGATGCTGACTCTAAACAGAGACGGACGCGAATTCCAGCAGATCGAACTGCTTGAGAATCTTAGAGAAGCTTCGATAAAGGTCTCAACATACGAGAAGGAAAATCAACATACTCAGCCGGCTGAACAGACTGCTCAACTACTGGCATTCTCGGAGTCGGTGACTCAATACGTTGATCGAATCCTACCTCCAGACAAAGATGGCAACAGGCCACCTCGTTTATCACCGCGTTCCAGGAACGGATCAAGGTCACCCCGTCACGACTCATCGCAGACATCTCAATCCACTGCGACTATTCGAACACAATCCACGCAGCCTTCGTACCAGGGTGCGTCAGCGGCAGTATCTCCTCCAACATCTCCTGAGCCCCAGAACAGCCCGCAAGGAAATGTTCCTTCGGGTTCGGGGTCACATATAGATCTACCCATTCCATCCGTCATAATGCATCTCGAGCCGTTCAAGCCACTCAAGCTATACAAGCTCAAAGAGTCGCTCAAGCCCATCGATAACAGAACGAAAGGGAACGCGGGTCCCGGTCCAGTCACGCAACAAACGCGAACAAGTAGCAGACCTCCATTATCTCCATTAAAGCCACGTCGCGAGATGGACAAAAGTGACCCTACAGAGCCCAGTACGCAACCTATAAGGGAAACCAGCGCAAGGACCCGTATCCAGCCCGCCACTGTAGAAGAGAATGAAGAAGACTCCCAAGATGATACTTCCGAAGAAGGCCATCCAACAGATGAGCAAGCTAGGAAAGCGGGACCAAGCATATGGCAGGCTACGGGCGCGTTCGAAGGAAATATGCCGAGGGGTTTGCGAATACGGCGGCAGAGGAGTCGGTCACCTTAGGGCTTTTGGTACGAGATTGTACACACTGTGGGCGTACGCAGAATACGAGCGTGTCGGTAGCGTGTCAGTCAGAGACAAAGGCAAAGCCGAAGTCGAGGCGGAGCAAGAAGAGGCAGTTACGAATATAACGTCACAAGAATGTTTTCAGTCAAAATGAATGCGATCATGTATCCAATTCTTCATTTGCAGACTGATTGAGAAGATCCGTTGACCCCATGACCCGTTCTGAAAGCTTCCAATACCCGGCAATGTACCAGATCCATACCTCAATTCTTTCGGCGAGACCAACTCGAACCCGCGAGGATGAGTCGAGGTCTCAAGCCGAACGAACTGAGAAATGAATACCAAGCCAGATGCCGAGCGACTGGTAGTCTACAAGAGCCGTTATGCCAAAGAAGGAGAAGAGGAGTACCCAAGAAGGTAAGGAAAGGAAAGAATCCAACCGCCGTCCCCATACTCAAAACATAGAAGAAAGAAAACGCCCGTACCCAATGCCCTTAATAATGCAAGTCCCCAATCAAACCATATCCAAAGAAAACACCCCAATGCAACACCCAGCCCTATTTCTCTCAATCCAGAAGAACCAGAACAACCCTATCCTCATACATACTCTCCTTCTCTTAGTGCACACCACCCCTCCACCCCTCCAACGCATTAAAACTAACATCCCCCTCCATACTCTCCTCCCCAAACCCTTCCCAAGGAAGTTCATGCGTCTCATCACCACTCTCCTCAGCACGATCCTGTTGCGCGGTGCTACGTCTCAGCTCCACACTCTCATCCTCATCCTCATCGACAAAGCTGCGTATAGTAACTTTCTTCGCCTTCTTCTTTCCACCCGTAGGCACCGATTTCTCCGTGTTTCCGTCTTGCTCTTGCTCTTGTTCAGACTGTTGGACAAGGACTTCTTGTGTGAGGTCGTCGAATTCCGCTTCGGTTAGCTCGTCCACTTTCTGGCCTTCGAGCACGTCGTGCAAGCGGTAGATCTGCATGTCCAGCCATTCGAGACGGCGGTGTAGGTCTTGGATGGAGGCGTTGAGGGCGTCGCGGCGGCGCTTTCCTAGGCTGGGGTCGTGTTGCTCGAGGAGGGCGCCTTGGACGGCGAGCTCGGCCCAGAGGTGGACGCGCTCGTCCTTGAGGCCTTTGACGACGAGGGCGAGGGCTTCGCGGGGGGATTGCGCGGGGCGGAGGGTGGCGTCGGGTTCGTCGGCTGTGCGCGTGGATACAGAGACGAGTTTGGGGACGCGGAGGGGACCGGTGGCTGTGGTGTAGCCTTCGCGGCGGCAGACGGTGCAGTTGTCGTTGTCGTGGTCCTTGTTGATTGGTTTGCGTGAAGTGTTGGGTTGAGAAGTGGTGCTGAGCTTAATGTCGGGGAGGATGAAGGCGGATGTCATCTCGGTGGGAGCGCTGCGGCGTCTGCGGCTGGTGTTGCTGAGCATGGACGCGTCAATGGCTGATTGCTTTGTTTGGGTGGCTTCAGCGTCGGCATCCATGTTCGACATGTTGCCAGTGTCTTCCTCGAAGTGAGTGTTGGTGGTGCGCTGTGTGGTGTCCTTGAGTGATGACTTGCGCACAAGGGATGGTCGTCGTTCGCTCTTAGCGGAAGCAACTGATCTGACGGTGTCCTCACGGGTTTGGCGCTGCGATCGAACGGTATCCTCGCGGACTGGCTCCTCAGTCCTAGCAGATGAAGCACCATGGCGCTCAGCAGCTCGCTGTTCTTCCAGAGATCGTCGAAGCCTAGCAATCTCTTCCTGAGGGAAGAAGCTCAACTCTGTCAGACTCAGGTCAGCAGGAGGCTGAACGGTCGTGGTCTGCCTCGTTGAAGTGGGGTTGCGTGAGATGCGAAGAGTTGAGCGAGGCGCAAGAGACAGATCGGTCGTCGACTCCACATCACTCTCGGCGCAGGCGTGCTTGTCCGCGGGAACAGGTGCTGACACACTGCGGGTTGAGAACCGCGAATGTCCGGTGAACGACTTCCGGGGGCTCTCTTGGTTGGATACTCCGGCGACCTTGCTGTTGCGGACTTCCTGCTGGACACGATTCCTGATGCGCGTACGTGTGTCTTCGCGGCGGTAGCTAGGCTTGCGTTGCAGAGTGTCTTCGAAAATGTGCTCCGTATCCCTAGTTCTCGAAACCGGGCCGGTGGTATCGTCAAAGTGCTGTTCGCTGTCCCTAGCCTTTCGAGCATTCTCACGCTGACGGATCTTTCGCTGCAACTCCGCCTCTTTCCTGGCCCACTCCTCGTTCTCCTCATCTTGCTGAGCTTGCAGCTCGCGAAGCTCGTTTCGGAGGTTCTCGTTGTCCAGACGCATAGCTTCGTTGGTACGCTCTTGTGTCATGTCCTCGAAGTGTCGGATGGTGTCGTCGCGTCGGCCAACCTGAGCTCGCAACGAAGCTTCTTGACGAGACCAGCGCTTCGCCTCCTCTTCGCGCTTCGCCTTCAGTTCTGCCAACTGAGCCTTGAGCGACTCGTGGTCGGACTTCAAGCGGGCATACTCAGCATGCTCTTGACGCGCCTTTCGCAGTTCCATATCCCTACGAGTCAACTGCTGGGTGTTCTCGTCCTGTTGAGCGCGTACGCGAGCCAACTCGGCATGTAGGTTGGCGTTCTCCCTCTGGGTTGCGTTCGCGGCTTGGTCGAATTGCTGACGAAGTTGAGTTGTCTCCTCGCGGTGGTGTGACTGGTCTTGTTCGAGTTGTTCGCGAAGGTTGTCAATCTCCTGGCGGAGCTGCTCGTTCTCGTGGCTCAATGCGCTCTTCTCCGTCTTCAGTTCCTCGCAGGTCTGGAATGCGACACCCAGCTGATTCGCCATGTTGTCTCGTTCGGTGCTTAGGCGTTTCTTCTCGATTTCGAGTACAGCGAATTTGCGGTCAGCGCGATCGAGCTTGGTTCGGAGGGTTTGTACTGTCGCGTCAAGACCTGGCCATTGTCAGTAAAGTCATACATGTTCCATCTTCTGCAGCAACTTACGCGTCTTCTCGACCTTCCAGCCGCTCTTTCCGCCAGCATCAGAGTCCTGTGCGCTGTCGCTTCGTCGCAACTTCTCTTGGGCTTGCGTAGTCGCCCTCAGCTCGATCAACTCCAGTTCCTGCTCGTCCATCTTCTTGTCCTTCTCCTCACGCTCACGCTCCATGTCTGCAATCTTCTCCTGTAGCTGCTGGAGGGCAGCGAAGATGGCCTTCTCTTCATCGGGTATGGGCGCGCCATCGATCGGGATATGCGATGGGCGGCGACCACCGTACGGAGGAGCAGCGAAGCGTGATCTTGAGGGTGCGGTCTTGGAAAAGACTGGTGTGCCGTCATCAAAGACGCCTGAGACGAGCTCGGTGAGATTGGGAATATCGGGCAGAATAAAAGACTGCGCAGTCGCGTTCTGTGCTGTGGCTGGCCTAGAACGAGATGCAGCTTTTGATTGCGGCTGGTCGACGTTGCCGTCAGTTTGGAGGGAGGTCTGTCGGCTCCTGTTGCCCCAGCGCGTGTTCTTGGCCGAGTCCATGGTCAGTGTTGGTGGTCGGTGCTCCATAAACGATGACTCGTCCTCTGATAGCTTCGCGTGCAGCTGTGCAAGTGAAGTGCGCTTGCGGTCTTCCTTGGTAGAGAGGGCGGGGGAGTTGCGCTTGCTCGCAGGACGCGGTGATGCAGTATCGAGGTCGTTGCGCGAGGCGCGTCGGATCGCCGCGTCGCGTCGAAGGCTGCCAGTCTCTGCTTGGTATGACTTGCGCGACCGGTTGGTGGGGGGTGTGATGTCGTAAAGGCTGTTAAACTGAGAGCTCATCTTGCTGGGGGTACCGCGGTTGCTGCGGTTACCTCGCGCCTGCTCGACGGCCATGCTTTCCTCGTCGGATATGCTGTGGTCAAAGTCGCCGAACTCCTTGTTTACCATGGATGTATCCGGCTGGACCTGCTGGGAGCGGAAGGGTGCCCAAGTGTTCATCTTCTTGGCTGTTGACCGAATGTGCGGGTATGCTGGAAGTGTGTTTGTGTCTTCGCCAATGTTGTGTTGTGTGGACATGAGAATGTCCGGGTCGTCAAAGAACTGAGACGTGTTGGTGCCGAAGCCCGAGCGCTGCGTTGGATTCGAGTCGCTTGGTGGTGGTGATGGCGAGGTAATGTTCCTGGGGCTGTGGCTGAGGCTGCGTGATAATTCTCTGATAGCGCGCGCTTTCCCGTCACTTGTGGGAGGAGACGACTGCATGTCGAAATTGTGAGGCTGCGGCGGGCAGCTTGTGGAGGGTCGCGTCGCGTGGTAAACACGTGAATAGGGTATGAGAAAGATACTTCGTAAAGGCTACTGAAGTTATTTCATTACCTCCAAGAATGATTCCAGCCTAAGTATGATGGGGTGTCTTGGGGCGCGTTGTAGTGGAAAGTGCGATGAGTGTTGAAGACGAAGCGGGTCAGCGTGTTTACTCCAAAACAAAGCTAACGAATCCTGGCCCCACCCAGCCACCGACGCCCGTCATAACGTGCGCGGCGCGTGGAACAACTCGAATTGAAAGGCACTGCACCCGACTGTGACGTTCGAAAGTATGGTTATGATGATTTCGTTGCTTCGTGTCAATGCTATAGAGGTATCATAAATCGGATCTGTCACAACCATACTCCATCCCCAAACATCCGTTACATGCCATCCCATGCAACACTTCGACCTGCGCAAAGTCGATTCCATCTCCACAGAACACCCACCACCATCATGTGTGCAAGCAGGAGTAACACCGAGCGTCCTAGCCCACCCAAGTCGACCGGTCTTCCCCTGATAGATATGCCAGCATGCAAGAAGTCGAGTGATGCTATGCACAACAACGGGTACAGGACGCGCGGATCCGCCGCAAACGGTTGACAGGGCGAGAGCAAACTGTACGCCTTCGCGCAGAACAGCAGAATCTTTGTAGTGCTGATAACAGCGGGGTTCCTTGACAGTCTGTACAACTTTGATGATGCACTCGCAGGTGGCGGTGGAGGCAGCATGAGACGCTGTGGTGATGGCGTTCTCCCTCCAGAAGGGGGCGGCGGAAACTCCAATTTCCTCCTCAAGATCACCGCCCCGTCCTCAGAAGACTGCCTCCTCATCGGCTGTGGAGGTGGCGGACTAGGCGACCGGTCCATAACAGTCGCGCTGAGATGCGATCGGCCTGGCCGCGTGTAGTTGATTGAGGTACGCTTCTTATTACCCTGGTTAGGTGACGGACTAGGCGTGTCAGCTCGCGAGATGCGAGGACTGAACTCATCTAGACCCGATGGACCTGCATATGCGTTGTACTCGTCAAATACCAGTGGTGATTTCAGGACATTTAGAATTTCCTCTGCACCTGGGCGTTCATCAGGGTTGATAGCGAGGAGTGTCTTGAGCGATCTGTATAGCTTTTCGGGCAAATCTGATCGTACCCGCTGTTCGTCGTCGATACCAGCCCAAGTTGAAATCTCCGCCCTCAATTGATCCAGGTCCTCGTTGTCCTCATCGATACCATCCGCATTCCGGTATGGCAGTCGAGCAAAACACATGAAGTAGACAATCATGCCGAGCGAAAAGATGTCAGACTTGGTTGTGAAGTTGCCAAAAGCACCCCCAGGCCGCTCTTGACGCAGCACTTCGGGGGCGCAGTATGAGATGGTTCCGGTAGCTCCTGTAGAATTCCTTGCCGTGTTGGCGGACTGCACTTCGCCGAAATCGCTGACGAGGACTTTGATTTTACGGCCAGTACGATGAAGCAAGCAGTTACTTGGCTTCAGGTCCCGGTGGATGTAGCCGTTTGCGTGAAGATGACTCAAGCCGGATGTGATGTCTTTGAAGAAGGATATGATCTCTTCAAAATGCATGCGACGAGGTCCATGCACATCCTCTGGATCTTCCAGCTGGCCCTTGGACCTCCTCCTGAGTCGCTCCTTCATCTGCTCCTTGGTGACAGATGCCTTCATGGAGTCTAGAATATAGTCATGGAGATCGCCAGCGTTGCAGTACTGTTGCAGTATGAACGCGCAGGGTACGCTTGGGCCAAAGCTAGAGATCTGGTAGTCCTCCAGCCATACATGCCGATATGATACCAGGTTCTCGTGCGACAGGGTCTGAAGTAGTTGCACTTCAATCAGCACCTTCTCCAGCCATTCGTGATCGTCGCCTACTGGCACGCGCTTGCATGCGAACTTGCCCAGGTGCACGCCGTCCAGGATATGCTGCACCAGCAGGACCACACCTTTGCCTCCTCTTCCCAGCTCCCGCTCTTCTATGAAGAAGTCTTTGAAGTAGTTGGGACTGAAGGCTCTGGCAGAGATACCCTGGCTTCGAGCGGGCTGGATCGGTGTGCTTCCCACAAACTCAGAACCCTCTGGCGGGTCGAAGCTACCCATGCGCAAAGGAGCAGGCGCCAGTTGTTTATGTGGTGAAGATGGTCGCGATCCTTCTGTGGATCCTGGCTGACTCCGGCGCAGCATTTGGAAGTATGCGGGATTGACGAAGCCATTTTCGGTAGGTATGCCAGGCGCAGTACGCTCCTCTGCGTCGCTGTCGTGTTCGTCATGCGGTGATGGTTCGCGGTAGGATCGGTGACAGTATGGACATGACGTAGAGC
This sequence comes from Alternaria triticina, assembly GCA_022609215.1. NCBI lineage: Eukaryota > Fungi > Ascomycota > Dothideomycetes > Pleosporales > Pleosporaceae > Alternaria > Alternaria triticina. Next base: position 363,484 of record JAGKPX010000005.1, read on the forward strand.
CGATATCAGTCGCGTGGGAGGCATCGCGGAGGGAGAGTTGTTTCGAGCGCTGGTCGTAGACGACAACAGCGGAGCCATGACGCCTGTGATGTTCGTTAGCTTCCAGTCATTGTTTTCGCATCGCATGCTACTATGAGAACCTACAGCACAATCTCCCGCGACTCAGCCGGGGCGTAGGGAATCAGCGACATGTTTTGGTGCGACTTGCGACTGTCGGCCCTGTCGTATGGGTCTCGGCCTAGGGAGAGCGCGCAACGTCTTCGACTGCGGTATGCAGCGTGTCGCACACGTAAACAACCGAGCTGACGTAACTACCTTCAATATGGAAAATGTGATATGTGCAGTCGTACCACCTCGTGCGGTGCGGGGAAGCTGCAACTGGGTATAGGCAGGGTCCTTAGTCGATAGCCCACAGCGGATAGCAGAAGGGGTAGCGAACGGCCTCGCGACTGTCTTGTAGAAGTGGCATGACCGTGTTACTCAGGTAGCGCTGACTGTTGTCATGGTGTTGTGTGTTGTTTGGACGGCGCGCAGGTTTTGGTGGGGAGAGTGGAACGGCAAGGGCGTCCCAGCTGGCAAGGGTCTGTCACCGTCTCATAGCAAGTGCATACCAACAACGACTGGCCAGACTCATCATTATTTTCAGTGGTGCTCTACCAGGCAGTCTCTAGGGCTATCAGTAAACCGGATCCATGCACGGTTTCATCCCCCTCCCACCTCATACAAGAAAAAACCTGAACACGTCTGCAGACTACATCAAACCAACAACTTGCAAAGTGGGTGACCCAACGTCAACGTGGACTCCAGAGTGTTCGATTTTTTCCTGGGTTGACGTGCTCCTGTCTCCTACAGGTGGCTCTTGACCAACATGCCACCCTCCCAGACCTCGCCCTTCTCCAGCCTCTGCCAGCCGTCCACGGCACCGATCTCGACGCAGACCATGTTCTTGTAGCCGTCATCGGGTGAGAAGTCGCCCATGGCCTTGGCCTTCTCGATCCACGGGTTCCAGGTCACAGTGTCCTTGACGTTGTCACGGATGACGTCAAAGCGAGGCTTGCCGTCTTCGGTAATCGATGTCGTGTCCTGCTTGATGTCCTTGTAAACGCGATCTGTCTCGCCGGTGATCTTGAGCTGGTTGTCGCTCTGGGTGTGGGTGGAGGCGTTGAGGACCTTGTCGATGTACTCGGTGCCAGACAGGCCGGTGATGGCGATCTTGGACACATCCTGGATCCTGAAGTAGGTGTGGAGCAGGAACTGGAACTCGAAGCTCTCCTCGCCCTCGTTGCGGACGGTGAGAACGGCCTGTAGGCTGTCCTTGCTCAGTGTGACGCTGTATACTAGGCCAAAGTCGAGCGGCCATGCCTTGCGCGACTCCTCGCTGAGCGACTGGCGGTCCAAGCCAAAGTCGAGCTTGACCGAGTTGGAGTCGAGAGCATCCTCCGCAGTCGACTTGCCCATGTACTCCCAGCGCGATCCACGCGCGAAACCGTGTTGTGGAAGCGACGAAGTGGCGTGTCCCCCCTTGGGAGGAGGACCGAAGACGGGGAATACGACGGGGATACCACCGCGTACGGGCTTCTTGCCTGTCAGGTCGGCCGCGTCGCTCACCCAGAGGTTCTCAGTCTTTCCGCCGTTGCTCTTCCAGCTCGTAACGGTGGCGCCAAAGAGCAGCACCTCGACGCTCTCACCAGACGGCAGTCTCGCGACGACCTTCTGGCTGCCACCCTCTCCGACGATGTCGACCTGGGGTCCAGGTGCTGACGCGGTGGGCGCGTTCAGCGCTGAAGGGCGGTTCGCACGGTCGACCATGATGACGATGTGTTGTTGCTGTAGCTCGAGGTGGTGGGGTATCAACTGTATAACTCGAAGCGGCTTGTTTGCGGGTATGATTGATTGCTCGAGCTGCAATTGAGAATTAGATGGCAGAATGGTAGGAAGTCAATTAGGGACAACTCACACTAAGGGTAGCAGGCGGTATGGAGCTACTTGTTCTACAAGGGAGGTGCTCGCAACGAGAGCCCTGGGGTGAGGGGCAACAGCTCATTGCCCCACCAACACCTGCCAGCATCCACGCATCACCCACCACCACTGAAACACATAGCTTGTTTCATCTCGACTCTCTTACAGCCCGCTTAGCTGCTCCGTCTGGACATTATTGGGTCTTCCGCCCTCTCGGTGCATATACTTCCATGCCGGCGATGCAGATCCAACAGAGAGGTGCATCTTCGCCTGCATGTCTGGCGAACAACGGCCCGCGATGTCCGGATTGCCGGTAAAAGCTGGTGAACATTGTGGCCTTGTTCCTTCACCTGTACATCCGAATATAGCCTGAAGACATCTAAGTTCTCACCTGGCGACAAGAGAAGACGGCTCAGTCCCAGCCTGTACCTAGTTTCAGGTGAACTTGGAGTGCCCAAGGTTTTTTTGAGGCTCATTCCGGTCGATCATGAGATGGATATACGATACTCCGCTTGGCTCATTGGCAGCGGCGTCAAACTGTATCGACTTTATGACAATTATGCGGGATTCTCCTGTCGTTCGTGTCGATACCGTGACAACAAGTCAGCGTATCCTTGTGACGTCTGAGCCCAACGTTCATTTGATTGACTTGATCAAATCAACGATAAAACACTGCCTTCTGTTACCTATGGCCAGTAGAGGTTCAGGGTAGCTCAATAGTCATCATTCACGGGACCGCCATTATTGATGTGCAGTCAAAAGAACAAGAGCTCCCCAGTTTTTGAGCTGCTGAATCCAAGCTATTTCTGTGATCGCAAAAACAATCGTCGACGGGCATTCAGCTCTACAAGGTTGCCGTCGGCCCGAGTAGCGTGCCATGGCTGCTGGGCCTAATTGGTGCGTCCAGCGGCATCCCCCACTTCAACACCACAGCTAAGCCACCGCTAACGACCCGTAGAGCCTAGACACAGCTGAAAACGCGTGGCTGACGGATCGCCCGCTGTTGTGCTATATGAGATGATGCCCCGCTTCCCTAGCTCGAAATGTTGCATATCTCTGATCCCCCCGGCATAGACCCGCTAAGGTTTAGACACATCTAGTGCGAACGATATACTTGAACGACTATTTGGAAGAGAAGGACAGAGTTCAACATGCCATCCAAAGGGGTCAGATGTTTCACCTACATCGCAGTGGATCGAGTGGAGGTTGAATACACGGTACCAAAGGGGAACGTCAAAAGAGGCGACCAACACCAATTCCTCCACGATCATCTCGAAGTAGAATCATCCAACTTACCCCATTTCAAGTTCACCGGAAACTTTGAGTTCATCGTTCGCCAGGATGGCCGCGAGCTCACAAAACAATGGGTCGCAATCAACAGCATGACAGGCAAATTGGAAGACGGATCAATGGTCAACATGGAACAAACACCCAGCATCTTCGCCAACGACCTCATCATCTCCTACGGGTTCTACGACGCCGGTCCAGGTCTAGCCGAGCTACCAAAACAACACCAATGCTACGTGACCGTCACAAAGAACTACGAGAACTGGATGCGCGACGTTATCCCCCAAGGATCCGACAAATCCAACCGCCCCTTCCACAAAATGGTCCTCCCCTCCGCCCACGACATCGGCATGAACAACATGTCGAGCAGTCTCTCACTCCTCAAAAACGCCGGCACAGGCATCATCAAAGAAGTCTTGGGCCGCAGTCTCCCCCACGCCCTCACCATCATCAACAAAGTCGGCGACGGCGCCATAAACCGGATCGCACCAGACATCATCCGCGCACTAGCCATAACGCAAAAAGATACCCTCGACACCATCCTCAAGATCGGTGCAAGGTACTTTGAGTTCCGCCCAGCGAAATGCCACCGCCAGATGCAGAAAGTCAGTCCCTTGGATGATACTTGGTATTTCCAACACGGCGCCATACCAGGAATGCCGTATCGCGTGTTACTAGACCACATCACGCGTTTCCTGGTCGATCACAAAGACGAGATTATCGTTGTGCATAACCGGTGGGATGGCGTTCCAGGCGACTGTCCCCGCCCCAACGACGATGAACTACGAGATGCGCTCAACGATATCCTGCGGGATAAAGACCTAAAAGCGGGGACCCAGGAGGATATGATGCACAAATCTATCCGCGACCTGCGTACATCGAATACCCGGCTCATCATCCTAAAAGACTGCGGTCAGGTTTCCAACTATGACGATGCTGCAAATGCTACTTTGACTGGTGACTCCATGGTCGAGAAACTTCACTCCATGTGTGGGGACCCGCCTAGAGGTCACCCGATCACATTGCTGCAATGTCAAGCTACGGCAACGAATATCAGGGATGTGATTATTGCTAGTGTGCTCGATTCGGATGTCAGTACCAGTCCGATACTAGCGACGAAACCGGTGTGTGATCATAAGATTCTGCCGTTGTTGAAGGGAGATGTGGGGAGGAAGTTGATGGGTGAGGAGGGGGTTGTTGTGATACTTAATGATTTCTTCGATGGGGCGACGGCGGATGTGGCGGTGGGGTTGTGTAGGGAGAGGTTGGGGTAGGTGGTGTGTAAAAGACAGGCAACAAGTAAGAGATCATAGAAGAGCGAGTTCTGTATATTCATTATATATCATTAGGACTGAGGTTACAAGACGCCATCTATCCCAGGTTCCATCTGCACACTACACATCTACCCTCTAAGCACCCCCATGCTCCCCAGGCGTGAAATCCGTCGTCCCCAAATCCCTATTCCCCTGCACCACGAAGTCATGATCCTTCGTCAGCGAATCTAAAAACTGATCATCAACATTCAAATGATCCTTAACAATCTGCCTCGGCGTAATCCCCAACCACTGATTAACACTAATATCACTATACTGACTACTCTGCAACACCTCCAAATAAACCAGCGTCTCATTCCCCGTATTCTCAAGATAATGCGCATTAGGCACAGGCACATACCCCACATCACCAGCCGTAAAGTCGAACGTGCGGGATGCGGCGGGTGCTTCGTAGACGGTGAGGCGGGCGGAGCCGGAGATGAAGTAGGACCATTCGTCTGAGGTGGTGTGCCAGTGCAGTTCGCGCATGGCGCCGGGTTCGACGGTGATGAGAGCCGCGGAGAAGGTGGATGCGATGGGGAAGGTAGAGGGGTCGAGGATCTTGATGGTGCCGCCGGGGACGCGGGCGGGGGCTTGTTGGCTCCAGTGGTAGGAGTATGCGCCTTCTTTTGGTATCACGCCCGCCGGGCCCGTCACGTTCTGCTCTGAGATATTCTTCGGCGCGGGGGTACCGGGGAAGATCCAGAGTTGTTCTTGAGGCATGTTCTGCACTGTTTTGACCGAGGTGCGAAAGTTCTTGGCTACCACGGATTCTGGGTTCCGCAGCATGAGTTCAGAGAGGAGGAAGGTGTTTTCTTCGCTGAAGGAACCGTCGTTGAAAATGAGAAGGAATTCGCAGCCGTTTTCGAAGGCTTGGATGGAGTGCGGGATGCCGGGTGGGAAGAACCAGACGTCGCCTTCTTGGACGTCGTCGACGAAGGTTTGGCCCGCTTCGTTCATGGAGGCGATGCGTACGCTGCCGTTTAGCCTGGGCGTGGTGAATTAGCTTTGTTGGGGGTTGGAATGGGACAGGGATGTACATGTATGCCCATTCTCCTTGCTTGTGCCAATGGAGCTCGCGGTATGCATGGGGACTTAGTCGCATGTTCGTTCCGGCCATGGCGACGGAAGATGGTAGTTGATCGGTGTTCTGCGATCGCGCCCATCCTGCGCCTGCGAGACCGTGGCGATTATGGCTAAGACCGAATGGCCATTTCGCATTGCTTACTTCTCCCATATCGGAGCCGGGTGGAGCGTAAACGTCGCTATTTAGACGATCATACGCTGAAGTACTGCAGTAAGGTATCAGCCACAGTACAGTCTTTGTGCATATCCAAGAACTTACCGTGGACCAGGTTCAGTTGGTCCTGTAGTACCTCCGCGGATGGGTTGGGGATTCTTCACATCCGTGAGATCGATGTACAATCCCAAATCCTCGTCTTCTGACTGCCCAGGTGCGAGTTCGAAGTCCTCAGGTGGGATAACTGTAGACTTCATGTCGACTGGGTTTGAAGGGTTGTACCCTTGTAAGTCATCCGAACCGCGCAACGAGCCTGATGCCGAAGAAGGTAGTGGCATGTTTAGGACTTGCGAAGGATCGACAGGGCCTGGCACTGATGAGCCGCCAGAAACCCCCGATGCCTGAGGTGCTGGTGCAGGTAGGCCATTGGCAAAACCTGCCAGCGAGTAGAGGAACGCGGCGGATGAGGAATAGAGCATTTTGGAAAGGAATTACTCGTTGCAGTACCAACTCACCGTGCAAATGCAGAATAGATGGACGGCTTACCATTCTTTTTTATACACAACTGGGCGACAGTAGAATCGTACCACCCCAATGCCTTCACCACTAACTCCACCAGGCATACGTCACCTGCAGCGACATCATGACTATTGAGAATAGTAAAGTAACGGGTACACAGCCCTGGCGTGCATGCGGCGATGAACGGTAACGTGCATGGGATGTTCGATCAAGCTTACCCATCTTGGCTATATTGTCTTGTCTATAGCTGGGGATGTGGCTTTTCCGGGGGATGCTCACCAACTGCCGGCGGCCTAGTGGTTCGAGGTTGACTGAAGATTGGCTGCGGAGCATGAGGCTGACCACGAGCTCACGACAAGGGTCTGATTTGCTCGGATCTTGAATTACTCCCATCTTGTTGATCGTGACGATGGTGACCGCGTAATGCTCTCAGTCTTGCATCATTGTTTTTCTCCGGAGACGAACTCGGTACCTACCTAGGCATTGTGGTTTGTGGTTTTGAAAAACTCGAAGTAGATGCTTTCTTTGCTCTCGGAACTTGAACCTTTGAGCAATGGTGACTTTGCAGCCACCGGCGAGCTTCTGAGCTGACTGCGTTAGCTTACTCACAGTTCATCCTGAGTAGTCTGATCTGCTATTCCCGAAGCGCTCCCATGCACACCGCGCCTTTTTGATGTAGTGCCGGAACGAGCCGGGACCAGAGTCCATCGCGGGAGGCAACAAGAACTGTGATGAGATCTCAATATTGACCAACAGTGTAGCTGAAAATGGAGGCAGGTGCGGCAGTAGGACTTGACTCTGCATTCCCCAACACAGGGCGACTGCGCATATATGATGGACCCCATCACAGAGAATGTGCGAAAGCAGACGAATGATGAATAGATACCGACACTCACACCCGTACTGAGTGGAGATGAGATGGCGTGTCAAGCTTTGCGGAGAAGGCTTGATTTGTGGCTACGGGTAAGCAGCAGAATCACGCTACGTCATCACGTAGCTCATTCCGACTAGCGCGACGCTCAGCTCTCCCCCCCCAAACCTCAGTCGCGACAACTCTGTCTTCACTCCGGTCCGCATGCAAATGCACTCACAACAGCAAAACAAGGAAAACAGAGCGCCATAACCCTTACAGCAAACTGAACGTTCGTATTGCATTGCCTAGCATGCCCGAGCCTTCGCGATGGCCAGCCAAACGCGTCTCGATCGCGTCGTCCACCACACAGTCACACCTCCGATCTCCTCCATCTTACAAGGCGCTTATATGCATATCCGATATAGTATACGTCTCGCGATGCTGAATCTTGCCCGAGGCAGAGCTTAGCCCGCCTCCGAACATCCAGCTCTTAGTCCTGCCCCTCACGAGCTCAACGCCGACAGCGCCAACCCGCCAACTCTCCCACCCTTCGTCTAGGCCTCCCGCAATCTTTGTCAAATACACCTTGTACATCGAAAGTGCAGTGACTTAGGTCGACGCGAGTTTGGGCCAGTGGTAGCAAATACTTTTCATTTCCTTCGAGGGCGATGTATGGAGTCAGCCTTGCTGACAGGCAGATGCAGTAAATCCATCAACCGGTTTTCCGCATCATTCCTCGGTCGGGTTAGAGCTATACTATCGCGAACAGTGACCTGCTGTTCGCGACGTTGGTCCCGGCTCACCTCGGGGTTCGATGAGCGTACCCAGACGCGTCCCTGGATAGGGGCAGGACTGGGTGCATTGTGTTGTATCAAGTTACAGGGAATGTCTGATTCTTGATCACGAAGTTCATCCTCAACTGCCGAATAGTCGGCGAGAATGCCAGGCGGAACTTGGATGCTAGACTTGATAGCACCCATGAAGGCTTTTTTCTTCAAGAATGCCTTGAGAAATTTGGGAGAAGGTGTAATGACCTTCTTCTTCTTCTTTAGGAACGCCTCAAGGAACTTGGGAGAAGGCGCACTGGCTACCGCGCCAGCGGCATCATCTACCTCCTCGTCGCGAGTTCCCCGGATATGCTCCATGAGACCCCCTGATAGACGAGCTGCGGCGTGTGATACAGAAGCGTTGTCTTTGGCCATTTTTTGAGCTGCTGGAATGCTGCCGGGCCTACGCTGAACTAGTGGATTTCCGCCAACAGGAGAAGTCTTGCTTTTCAGCTCAACAGCCGAATCGCGGCGTTTCCGCTCCAGCGCAGCCAAAGTAGGAACACGGCGCCCCGCAAGTAGTGGACGTGCAAACTCTTCTGGCTCTTCGTGTGCTTCGCAGCCTGGTTCGCGGCTGTCTTGGTATTCCACGAGCGCATCGTAAGGCTCGCGACACTCCTCGTCGAAGTCGTCGTGTCGGTTGATGTCAGTGACCGAGCGACGCCACCCCCGAATCCAGCACTCAGACTTTGCCGTCCAATCCACCGGGGTGTCATGAAGCTCATCGTAGAACCGATATCCAATAGGAACCTTCTCGGGTTTAGCACGTGATGCTGGGTACTCTGGCGAATTGTAGTTCAGAGTGGCATCGTCTTCCTCGGTCAAGAAGTATGCAGCTCGATTAGGGCGTCGCCGTGAGCGAACGTGCTCCATGTGGTACCGGACAATGGCTTCAATGCCGCGGATGCCCATCTTCTGCTCCCACCACAGCTTCTTCGCCTTCAGGTACTCTGGGTTGTCGCCAAAGTCGTCCTCGGGATCAAGCAGCCCCTGTTGGCGTAGCGCGTCGGTGTCACACTTCTCTTCATGGTATAAATCGTTCCAGAGTCCAACAATCATGCTTTTCTCGAGACCTTTTCGATCTTCAAGGATACTGCCGGGCTCATACTCATCGGAATCGTTTGCGACTAATTGATCATACCGTTCCGGTTCAGCGCGTAGCTTCTCCAGTCTATCCAGGGTACCTTGAACGAATCCATCGTTCTCGCCTGGGAAATCGTGAAGGTGATCCCACTTTGCTTTTGGTACATCGTCTAGTCGTAGTCCTCCTTCAAAACAAGGCCGATCGCTTTCAGGGATTGGCGTAGCCCGTGTGATCTGCTCATCGTCTTCCCGGTACTCGGCGAGCGCGCGAGCTGCTTCGATGCCCTTTTGGCAGGAGGAATATACCATTGGGTCTTCTAGTAGATCTTTGCGCACTTTCATCGTCTCGTAGACGATTTTGCGCTGATTACCGGAACGAACTAGTCCGACAACTACACGTTCTTCTCCAAGAGGCAACGGAATCTCGTCAAAGTCTTCGTTCCACACAGCTGGGAACTGACGAGGATACTCGAAACAACCAATGTTCAGGCAAGGCTCTTCCTTATCCACAACAGGTTCGAATTTCCTTGCGAGAAGACGCAAGTGTGGCTTGTGCTTGGACACATTGCAAGCTAGGTCCAGGAAGTGCTGTCGAAGCTCGTCGCTGACTTTGTTATCCTGGAAAGCTGGAAAGCCGGTATGATATTTTGCATAGGTATCATGGAACTTTGCCATGATAATCTTGCTGCCATCTGGCATCTCGGTGCGGAAGTAAGTGTGGGTGTATGGCCAAGCACTCAGTTCTTCGCATCCAACGCCCATCTCTTCGAGAATCCCGTGGGTATACTCGTAGTCTTTGTACTCACCCTCATAGTCGAAATCGGAGTTCAGAGAGGACGAAGCCATGTCGTTCAGCAAGCCAAAGCCATCGTCGTTTGCTTTTGGATGAGTGACCAACTCTCCGACTCCGCGGAACTTGGGACCGAGCGACTTGATATAAGCAAGATGATCACAGTCTTCGTCATCAATCATGTTGACATGGAGCTTTGAAGTCGCGGAGTTATGCGGTACGCCTCCAATGTTTCCAGATGTTGAAAGCGTATCCGCGAAAGACGATGGTGACGTGACCATCACAGTGGGCGGGAAGAGCCTGTTGGGTGACTGCATGGTTTGACTGCGGTGATTTAGCATTTGATCTGCATTGAACGCATCAGATGAAACTAACCCGGGAATGTCTGACAGCCTGGCGATCTGCACAATGGGATCTTCCTTTGTCGGAGCCAGTGTGGTTGCAGGCAGACTGCTGAGGACTTTGTGGGTGCGCGTCGTCTGGGCCAGTGCTTGCGGCAATGGTATAAGGGGTGGGTTGAGGCTGATGCCGGTGGAGCGGCTAGCCCACCTGCACGGCTAAGGCCTTCTTTGTGTAAACGTGGTAAGTTCCAGGCGAGTATAGTTAGTGCTGTGAGTCGATGTGGGTTGAAATAATGGGTGTGGTGTAGTAGGAATAGGGTAAACTCTGCAGCTCGAGCGTGGACATATATACCGAGCGAGAGTTCAGTCGCAAAGGCGCAACCAGGAGCCGCGCTAGGGCTAACTCAGAGAGCAGCACGGACTACGGTGAATGAACGACTCGGGGAATTCAGATGGGTACGGCTGCCGGCGTAGGTGTGACATTGTCGTGCAGTGAAAGTAGGCGTCCGGACAGCCTGAACATAGTGGCGAGGTGAATGAATTTGTTCACACTAGTGAAGCATTATCTGCCTTATACATAGTAGAGAAAAAAGAGGTGCTGAGGGCGATAGTAATATTGCACAGCCAGTGTGTGAGTGTTGGAAATTAGATGGTTCAGGGTGCAAGAGGCGCGCAGTTGGAAATCGAAGGTTATGTATGTCAGGACGTTGAACAGACAAATGAACTGAAGCTAATAAGACTGATGGCCTATGAGTGGTATATACACAACATATGGCTAGGACAAGCAAACAGAGATGTGTTCATAGAACATCAAACAGGGTATCAAACGCTAAGCAAATCAACATGAATGAGTACATTCGGGGACCCTCCACGGTCTCGGAATAGCAATGAAAAAGGAAAGGGCATAAAATGCAGGACGAGCTTGCTCCCAAAAGGTGCCGCAAGTCCCAAAGGCTCATTGCCAGTTTGCGCGCTGCATGGCAGCCTCGAAATCTGTGTTGACGGGAAAGGCGGGATACTGCTGCCGAACTGGAGGTCTGGAGTCAGCTGGAGATCTAGCATTTAGATGAAAAAAGGGCATACCGGGTGGGTGAAGAGTAGCGCGCGCATTGCCAGCGATTAAGGCTTTTGCCCGTCTAGACTGCACATTCTGTGCCAGGTCGTGGCCCTGGTGTTGCTCTTGAGCAAAGTCTACCGTCGGATGATATGCGGCATCGAGCTGCCCCCACATGCCGTGCGGCGCAGCCAGGGCATAGCAATGCTCTAGGCACTCCTGACATGAGGTAGCGATGTGGCCGTGCGGGAAACACTGCGTACATCCGATCGGGTTTCCGCCCATCAAACCATTCGCCATGATTTGATGCGTAAAATCGAACGTATGTAAGCGACCGTGCTTACATCGAGGGGCGAGCAGGCGATATGGAATCTCCGAGAAACCGATGAGAGTCTGGAATCCACGAGGGTAAACCGAAGATGTAATTCCTGGAGCAGGAAGTAAACCACCAGGATGGCTGATGCGCTCGTTGATGTCCTCGGCTGATGTGTCGACTAGAATAAAGATGTTCTTGGTGATCGTCTTGTGTAGCTCACAGTTCTGAACGATCTCCTGGGAATGAGGCGGTGTCGTGTGCTCGGGATAATCCGGAAACCGAATCAGGCCAGCCATGGCATCATGGAGCTCGCTACCGTCGAGGACTTCAATCGGGAAGCACGATTCAAAGTCTTTCATCTCCTTGTAGTTGTGCTCCTTCTCGTCGCGGTAGCTACCTAGCGTCGTCAAAGCGAATTGTCCGCATGGACATTCGTGGAAGCCATTTGGGTTGAGAAGGTCGTCCTGGTCAACATCTTCCATCCATTCGAGAATGCACTCGTAGCTTTCGAGCAAGGCGTGCTCCGGCTTGCCCCTCGTGAATTCACCAATGAAGGAGGGTTCGAAGTCGATGTTCCAGTTACGCGTGTTGTAGTCGCTGATACCCTCGTTGATCGCCATCTCTTCATATTCCATGAGGTATGGTCGGCAGGGGTGATCTAGTCCCACATATGGACGCGCTTCAAAGTGACACGCAGGGGTGAATTTCTGCCGGTTTCTCTCGATGATGGTCTTAACATCCTGCAATGTCTTGATGGGCGCACCAGGCGCGACGACATTGCCGGGACAGATGAGAAGCCATTGCATCTCGAGCTCCTGGAGGAGGGCATTCTCGCCATTCTGTAATCGCGTCTTGATAAGGGTGTCCAAAGACTGAGCTCCAATCGCTGCTTTCAGATCTTCCGGAAGATGCGGCTCCAAAGCGCGTAGAAGGAATTCGATGTCCAGTGCGTCTGCATTGATAGGTCGTCCAAACCATCCGTCCACATCCTCGTATGTCTGACCATCACCATCAATGAAGATCGGCTCGAGATTATTGGCCATGCGTTGGTTGTAAAGTCGACCACCCGGAACCCACTGATCAGTGTCGTTGAAGACAAGGTTGCCATGCTGACGCTGAAGTGCTGCTATGTGGTCACTGCTGGAGCAAGCAGCTTCGACAGCGTCTTCGACCCCGACGATTTCGCACTGGGGTTCGGTAGTATGTGACATTCCCGCAGGACCTTGAGCACTTGGTGCGATGGCGGTAGTGAGAGGCAGATTTTCTTCGTTTCCAAGAGACGACATCCAGCGGTCGCTGCTTGGGGACATATCCCGAAAGCTGGCTAACCACTGTGGCACTTTCGACTCTTCATGAGCGGTCCGTCGGTCGAGCATCATTGACTCAATTAAGGGCACGATGCCTGCAGTAGTACAAACATCGCAAGACGCGTCATCGTCTATGATCAGCGCCGGCTGAGCTGACTGCTGTTGCTGCTCAAGTATCTGGAACCCACCGAACACCATCCATACCAGGCCGGCAAAGGGAACAAGAGTGAAGATGCTCTCAGCGGCAGATCGTACTATCCATAGTACAATGAACGCGCAGACCACGAAGATAGCGAACATCTCAACAAGCGATGGTTGGCCAGTAGCGTTGGCGGTGGTCGAGCTGTCATCGACCTCGGCCAGCTGCTGAAGCCCCTGAGGGCCCTTGGTGGTGGAGTGTTCGGTTTGGAACTCCAGCCCGGATAACTCAGGCTGCAAGGTATGGGGGCCGCGCAACTGGAAGTCGTTGAATGCTCGCACTTGGGACGAATCGGGAGCAGCAAATGAGCGGCGCGACATAGTCGGCGGACGTGTGCTTGGGGCGGCGGACGTGTACGTAGTTGCGGACCAGTACGTCATGGAGGTTTGGATATCCTGGCCTGCATGTCCTGCACGCTCACTGGGAAGAGTCAGGGGATATATCGTGTAGTTGGAGAAGACAATCACTGACCTTTGATGAGCAGATGATGCGCGATCATCGCTTGTGATCATAGCATCGGGCGCCATAGCGACAGCTGGTACCTCTTCGGCGTGGACGCAGGCTTCGTATACCATACAGACAGCCTGTACGTCGATAGTGGAAATGGAACCGGCGCGCTTGTTGGCTGTGCAAAGCTGCAATTACTGGTGGAGTAATTGCGAGCTTGCGAGAAGTGGTGGTAGCACATCGTTCGGAGGCTGGAAGAACCCCTGGGTTAAGTAGAGGGTAGTGTCATCTGGGGCGCTTACTACACTAGCTCCACACTAGTCGTACTTGCGAGTGAATGCACGTGAATGGGCTTGTGTGATCATCAGGTCCGGGCTTGGCGGAGTTTCTTGTGCTTGCGGCTCCTCTCCTCAATGAAGTAAGGTATATATCGCGAAGATTTTGGGAAGCTGTAACGTAGACAGTATATGTAGATGCTGACCCCAGAGTGGTACTGCGCAGCGATATATGTACATCAACGCGCCCAGCGAGGTGCTTGAAGCTTGTACGACTCACAATCAACGATATTCGCGAAAGACCTAGCATCTGGGCGAAATGGAAATCAGCGCAAGAGCCCAAAAGCTTCCATTAGATCAGTATGCTTCTCTTCCCGAAAGCACTGGCTTGGTTCGGACGGTTAGCCATCCAGGAAGATGGGATTGGATGAGCACAAGGTGTTGTGGGAAGAACAGCCTGCATAGGGGATAGGTCATGGCTCTCACAGAGACGGCGTGAACAGAGACCTCTGGTCATGATTGGAAGTAGAAAGAAACGGGATAGTTGGGCGGGCGAGCATCTTTTTGGTCAGGACCGAGGTTCCGGTGGGTAGCGATTAAGGATGAGAAAGTGACGCTCACGCGCACGATCGTGAGAACAGTCGAATAATTACAAAGATATTAGAATGAGGGCATTACAAGAGTCGAATTACTCTCTATTAATAGTAGGTAGGTCATGGGGTATCGTAACTGAGTGAGGTAAAAGTGTGTGGACGACTGAACAAAAGAAAAGTCTCGGATCTACCTCGACACACGCGCATTTTCGTCTACCAGCATCTCGGTGCTGTTCTCCCTTTGTGTTTCCTTGCGGGATATATCGTCCGCCCAGGTGGCCTGCGAAGCGGGCGTTCTCCAGCCGCTAAGCCTCCTCCCATCGGCACCATCCACTTCTACGTGGATGTCCGTAACGACTTGGATGTCTCGTGCATCCTCGCTCGAGCCATTCGAGCGCTTTGTTACGTCTAGAACGTAGTCGTCCTTTGTGCGCAGCGCCTTGCTGCCACCCCTGCTTCCGTAGGTACGATTACCTTGCGGGCGAGAGTGGGAATATGCGCTGCGGTGTCTTGACGGGAACGCCCTTGGAAGCCAATGTGTGATCAAAGGCCTGAGCAACGGTAGGCAGGCGCAAATAATGCCGACGTTAGTCTCAACGGAGCTCCAAGTCGCTGCAGGCGGGTTGTCGTAACTAGGATCATCCGAGTTGGAGATCGCGACGAGAGATTGTAGACGGAGGATTGAGACTAGGCAGACACTGCAGGATCGCGCGTTAGTGTGACTTCTTTGCAACAGTTGGTCGTAGGGGTATGCCTGCTGAGTAACTCATCACGAAAAGAGCCGGTGATACAATGATGCACCGTGCGAAAATCGAGTGAGCGTCGTGTTACACCTTGTAACAGACATCAGGCACTCACGGAACGGCCCGAATAGACAGAACAAGGTAATACCAGGGAGGAATACTCACAATCCACCAACAGCGAAGATGGAGATGAGTCCAATCTTCTGCCTCTTGCCCAGGTTTAGCTTCTGAATGACCGGGATAGGAAGAAGGATGATCGCGAAATCGGTAAGGATGTTGATAGCGGCGTTCGTGAACCAGACGGCGAATTGGTTAAGGCAAGTAGACTTTTCGTGAGTCCAGAAAGCTCGTACAGGTGTGCAGGTGAAGATACTGGAGAAGACTGTCCAGATGGTATAGGCGACGACAACGGCCATTGTGAGCCAGTTCGCGATCTGGAACTTCTTGGTCGGGAAGATGCGTCGATACTGGAGGAGCATGGATCCTTTGGTCAAACCGAGCGATAGATAGTATACGATGAGGCTGGACCAGAATGTCTGTGGCTGTTAGCATAGCCCTGGAGTACACAAGGAGAGTGTCGCACCCTTAAGAATTTGACCATATGATCGTCTGAAATTGTGTTGATGTGTCTACCCATACCATATTCGGCCTCTGCATCATGTCAGTGTCTAGAAGATAACGTAGTTAGGTGTATACTAACGGATACCAATGGCGATTGTGAGGCCAATGGAGCAGAGCTGGCAGAAGGTTAGCAGGAGCATACACAACATGACGGAGTAATAAACTTACCATCGCGAGAGCGATGCCGGCATCTTCGATACCAACGCAGCGAATTATGAAGAAGCGCGTATACAGTCGAAGGGCGACGGTAATGAGAGCCAGGCCAGTGAAGACAGAAGATATCTCGACCGCTTGCCTGCCCCTCGGGTTATCAGATAATGATCCAGCCATGATGTGGTAGCGTAGGTCTCAAGACGACCAGATAAGGTGAATCAGGCTGCTTTTGTGGGAAACATGGAGTATTTCACAGCCTGCTCAGATCCCTGAACGAGATGGGTGGTATGGGCATTGTCGGTGGCTTTACCTTAACCACACTTATGCACGTACCCACCTTCCGTACGCCCACCGAACAGTGACATTCGCCAATTACTCCGCGGGTGCCAGGGTCTGCAGCCCTGTCAGGAAACCTTCGGCATGGCCACGAGTCGAAAACGCGAGAGCAACGAAGTGTGTGAGATCGGTCTCAACACGTCCCGTGCGACGTTCCGGTTTTCCCGGGATCTACAGAACGCAGAGAACCCAGTCCCTGCAAAATGGTGAGCTGTTCGGCTGTCACGCAAAGTTGGAGAAGTAGCTCCAACTTCAATCGGCACGCATGTGCAAAAGTTGTGTATGGTTCGACCTTGAGCAGTTCGTGTTCATTCGTTTTGTGATGGCGGCTATGGTGTCACCAACCATGTTCGACGGATGTAGTGTTTCAGCCCGATGCATAGGGCTCCTTCGGCCGCCAGCATACCGGGAAGTGAGATCGTGATATTACACACGGGCTAAGGAGTCGTGGATGCGATTCCATCTCGAGCGTCGTACCGAGCCAGAGCGTCGTACCGAGCCAGAGCGGTAAAGGATGCCACTGAGGACTCGGGAAGATCAGTCGAAAAAGCGGAGTGTACACACATGCAGGAACGTGGCACGGCTTGCGTGATGTCGTACAGGAGACGGTAAACTCTCATTCGCGGATTTTGTAAGCGAGGACTAAAAACTCTGTGTGGGCAAAACCATGCTCATCCTTCGCGTTCGCAGGCTGCAGCTAAGGACGCACGGGGCGGACCTAGAGACGGACTTGCGCACGCAATGCGCTTTTTCAATTTCTACCTCGCCAAAGTACGAAGCCTCAGAAATTGACGGCACGAACATCATCGCGAGCCGTCTGGGGAGGAGCTTTCATGTGCTGAGTTTGAATTGGTTGAGGCCCGGGCCGGAAGCCTAGTGTCAACGCCATGAACATGACAGGTCGCTATATCCTCCGTCGCAGTCAGCAAGACGGCTCTGCCACTTAACGTGCTTGGTTCCTACTCCGTAAACTTGATGGTCGCACAGCTGCGTTGCTAGAAAGCGAGCAGAAGCAGTATGGCCCTGAAAATCTGCAGATCAGTCATCAGCAACGCATGCAGCTGCTCAAGACCGTTAGAAGTCGCCGAGGCAAGTCGAATACAGGTGGAGACACCAGAAATTGGACAAGATCAACTTCCACTAACTATTTGGTGAGCAGAATAACTGTGGCTCCAGGAGAGGTGCGGGTAGCTTTTAGACCGGATCTTAGCTGTACGCGAGCCGCGATGACCCGGCGGCGGCCTTTTCTCGCTGAGACCTGCTGTGGAGATTACCAACGGGTCGTAGCTGACTATGCGCACGGAATGAGCTCTCCATCTGTCTGTGGCTTCCTCACATAGATGAAGCTCCATATAGGCTGTACAGCGGTGCCGTTGACACATTGTTGTTTCTGAGATTCTCCTTGCTTTTCTTTCCCCGCGGAACCAGGGTTGAGTCGGTCCTTCTGCCCGGTAAAGATCTGAGCCTGAGGATGCGTCCGACAGTGAGGGCCTTAGCCTGGGCGCGCGCTGTGACATGAGGATCGTCGACAGCGTAGTGTTACAAAAGAGCATGGTGTCGTGGGAACAGAGCGGACCCCTTCTCCACAAGTCACGATTCCAAGGCGTCCCCAGCGGCTGGGCACCACGCGACGCCAAGGCGCTAGTGCGATTCGGCATCGCCCGGGTGTTTGACAACTCTCAACTTGTCTATCTTCATGTCAATCACCTGGAAAGAGGACTCGTGCGCAGCCCTACACACCGTTCAGGCGAGCGACATCATAAGTGTTATCTGACCGCCAATCATAAGTGGGTGCAGACCACGCGAGAAGAGCTGCACATGTGCCGAGTTGGGAGTGGCCCGCGCGTAAGCACCAGGTTGTCTGCTCGCCCATTGGAGCTTCCCCTTTCCTACCAGACATCATCGATGGCGGTTGAAACTGTTTGCATATCGCTAAGACTCCGATACCCGCTACGTTTCTGTCCAAGTAACAGGAAGGTGCCGTTTTGCAGCTGATACCCAACGCTCCAGCTTGGCGCTTACTGTGACGAATTCGTCCAACTTACGTACAACGACATGCAACCGTTATTGCTTTTTTGCAGCGAAGGGGTGCCATTATGTCAGTACGTTGCGCGGCCCCTCTTTTTGCGCTTGCTTCCGCGCTTGTTGTGGAGGGCGTACTCTGGCAGCCGAGCTACGCTGTTCGCTGCCGCTGTTCCAGAAAAGCGAGGCGACGCCGCACCCGCGGACCCTTCGTTGGCTCACAGTGGCGCAATGCTGTACGCCGCTGATTGTAAGTTCATTGGGTGTTTGCTTTTCAGGGCGATGTCCTGCTAGCCTCCGAGGACCGAAAGCTACCGAGCACCATTGAACACGTACCGTGCTTCATGTTCTCGCTCGGCGCTATTGTGACTCCAACGAGGCCAGCTCAACGGAGCAAATTTCGGAGTCTCAGCACCCGATCCCAAGAGAGGAATTGGGAACAGTCAAAACGGGTCAGCATCGTGGAGTTGACCCAAATCGTAGGGTTTGGGTCAGCCTGTTCGGTAGATCAACGGTAGATCTATCGAAAAACCTAACCTTTACCGTGGTGTCTTTACGGCACCCATGATAACTACTCCAGGAGTCCAGGAAATTCCCGCACATTGTCGTCAGACTCATTTCTTCGATCCCCCAACGGCTGCTTGCTTACGACGACACCCCTCTTATCGCAGCACTGCCACTTCCCGCGATGTAAGCAGTGTTCAGGTACCGCCGCATCTACAGGTAACCCCTCTTCACAGGTGCATTACGTACCTTTGCTTGGAGGCGGATTACCATCGTCGGCCAGGGTAGCCCTGTAAGTAACATTGAAACTGTACCACTGGAGTATGAGTATCACCAGCTGGGAGGGACCAAAGCCATGTGCTAGAGAGGAAAATCAATGCGCATAGTGAAGATTGTGAGCAATAGCCGCGAGATTTCGCCGTTGGAGATGATTGTGGGATGGAAGTATGTCACCGACAGACTAATGATTGCAGTAATGCGCTACCAATGCTAGGACGGGAGTGCACAATGACGGTCTATCCTTGCTTTCGAAGACACTACTACTCGGCGGCAACGTCGCAATGCGACATAGGCTCTCGACTTCCAATTCCTACAGCCTTACCCCAGCCTTCCAGTTATGCGATGAACGGCATTCACATGGTTCTACCGTGTCTCCACATCCACATCCATGTCCTCTGGAATCGCCTCGACGAGTATCACGGCCGAATTCACGAGTACGCCGTTGTGCAAAGCCTTCGACTGATCCGAGACATCAGTAAAGGGGTCTCTTACTTTCAGTAGTGCAAGCTTGTAGTCCTGCCCCTCCCCAGAGGAGGTGGGGCCTTGCGGCCATGCGGTGTCTTCGATACCCGATACAAGGGCTGGGGTCACGCAGAGACAGACACGATACCGGGCGTCCTCAGATACCGCGGTCATTTGCTTAGGGTCAACGCTGTTCCCGGGCGTACACACTCGATCCGATGGTGATCTTGCAAATCGAGAAGCTCCAGCTTTGATCGCATGAGTTCGCACGGCCAGGCGTCGGGCTTGAATTTGACCCGCACTTCATTCAAAAAGAGCTGTCTCGCGAACTCTTCGCGGAAGACAGTGGATTGTTTTTCTCGCTAAGACAAGGACTTGAAAGCCTTTAAGATGGCTATTCTCGATTCTTTTGATAGTCGCTGGCGTGTCTAGGGGTTTCATTGTGTGAAGGTCTCCTTGGCTATGGTTAGTTTCATCATCTCGAATTGAACGATGTATTTGGAAACTTCCAGTGATTGGTACGTTGTCAATTTGTACTTGCTTTAGCTTGTCTAGCTTGCCTCAAGTACGGATATTCACTTCTCTTTCAACTGTGTTTTGGCGGTTTGGGCTGAGCACGAGCAACATCATTGTGAAGTGCATGGAGTGAACAAAGCCGTACGAATGACTGGAGGCCCTTTGTTGACTATCGTGGCTGTGTTCACAACCATTGCTCTACATGTCGCTTATAGACATTGTGAACGCATACTGATACCAGCACTTTGTACACAATGTCTTGTGTAGGGCCATGGTCATTGAGACAACCTTCGCTGAAGAGAAATGCATGTCTCACTACAGTTGTCTTGCATGTGCACCGAACCTTCCCATTTCCACGCGGCTCTTGTAGTCTCCTTTCATGATATCATCACTGTCCCGATAGCTTTTGAATGAATGCTCACTAGATGCAAGCAGGAAGGGAATAGGTAACAGGTTAGGTCGGTTGCGCATGTAATTCACCAGCCGCAAAGTTCGCCTTCTCGACCTGTGCTTACGACCGTTGCTTTGTCTCAAAGAATGCAAAGCCCGACCAAAACCAGGTGTAAAGCCTTCGCCGCATCAGCTCAACCATGTTCCATCGACTAGACCATCTGCCACCCCAACGGGGCCTAGATAGCTCCTTCTTTAGCTACACGACACTCGATGGCCTGCCTCACCGATCCTACGCCCTCTACCTCCTGCGACGATGTGCCTACATCATCGGGCCTATCATGCGTCGGCATGGCTGGACTGTCCCAATGCTGCATGAGCTCTCGCCGCACTCTTCCTGCCATGGCAAGAGCCTGACTCAAAAGCAATACGACATAGATCGTTATGGGAACACCACAACCGAGATCACCCCGTTGAACATACAGTTACGTTTACGTGACGCTCGCGATCCACGTCGTTTTGTCCATATGAACGACTTGATAAAGACAATGCTGCATGAGCTTGCGCATTTTGCACATAGGCGGCATTTCGTGAGGTTTTACATGTTCAATGCGCTATTATTGAGCGAACTAGTCAAAGACGTCGAGTCTGGGGAGCTGCGTCGGCGTGTAGACTGGCGCGATGTTCCCATAAGCATTGCGCGGATGGAAGAGATCGTGTACACCATGACTGGAGATTTGAAGAAGACTTTTGCGGAGATGATTGGCTTTGGGAAGAAAGATCGGTACAGATATAGGGTGTGAGAGGCGCACATGGAAGCATCACCTTCAAGATTGGCTTGAGTATAACAGAAAGACACGCGTTGTGTTGGTCGACCGGATAGAGACCAGTGTCTGGGTGTGATTTAAGCATTCAGGCCCGACTTGTTGAACTAGATGATTGCTCAATCAGTCGGTTTCACAGAGAGTACGTCCTCGAGTCGGATATCATCATCATCCTTGAGCCGCTTGATCGTGACAACCGATGACTCAACAACCTTATAGCTGATGTGCGTGTGAATAGTCGTCGATGCCCAACCCAGCATCTGCCACCCTAGTAGCTCCCAGACTGTTCCCTCGAACCAATCCTTGACAAAAGCTTTCTCACTGATACCTATTCTACATGTCTGCCCATCCTTGAAGCCGGCGAACTTCAACGACCTCACCCACGATTCTCTTGGATCTGTTTTCTCTCGTCCGCTTGTACTTAGAGGTGTGAAGCCCGTGTGGATGGCATGTTGTTTTCCTGGATATAGTGTAACGTATTGGCTTCTAGTCGCCCATGAAAAACTCGCGTTAGAGAAGTAGCAGATATTCAAGGTGCTGCGTGGCACGCGTTGGCCAGTCTCGACATCGGTGAACGTGAGCCCGCCATCGTGGAGAATCTTGCCGTCGAAGAGGCTCGTGTCACGTTTGTACAATGTAATCGGTTTGTCGTGACGAAGAGTGAGACTGAGGCGGATGCTCAGATCGGTATGTCCGTCGATGTCGAAAACGTCGGGCGAAGAAGTGATGACGACGTCGATTGCTGGTGTACTAGCCATTCTGATCGACGACGATGTAGTATTTGATCTAGTAAATTAAAGGTGTGAGAGCACTGACTATACTCATGGGTAATGCAAAGACAAATGCAAAGCTGCTGCCTTGACGCGTCGCGTCCTGCATGCGCCATCGTCAATCTTACGGGACTTCGGTCGGCATCGCTACTCATTCTCCCAGGCATTCATCTGGAACACTTGGTGGCTCTTCGATCGCATTCTCTCCAAGGATGTGAACACTGATAGCCACGTCGGCAGGTTGAGCAGATGTGGCCAAACGAGATATCCGATGGATGATGTCATCAGCTACGCTAACCATATCTAGCGCTAGCGTACACACGAGCCATCAGCATATATCGTCACGTACGAGCTGCGCCCACTACACCACCTTACTCTATTCATACGAAATTGCGCGACTCACTTGAAAAGAGGGATCTAAAGAGTATGGACCTGATACTCCAAGGAAGGATATGCGTCCTGGCTGCTGCAAAAACTACAATGTTCGCACCATCCACACCAAGGGGAACGCCACGACCAAGTGAAGGTGAAAGGGTCTGATGGGAGCAAGACCACGGAACAAGAGGCAGCATTAAGAGCTATCATGACCGGAACAATGAGTCTCATTTACGCCCGCTCACAATGGAGAAGTCCAGTATTGATGTGCTGAGAATGCCATATTTGGCTGTCAGATAGTTCTCTGACGTCTGGAACTATCGCAGGTCACCTCGACTGGTGCCGTCTTAACCGCTTCTCGACACAATCCTCTTGTTCCGCAAAGTGAACGCGCTCAAAATGGGTCGATTTCGCGTCTTCACTACGACTCACAATAGGAATTACCAGCCTTCACCACCCGATTGGGACAAGACGGCAGAAACTTGTGCAGCTCACCTCGAGACAATAGCAGCTTAATGAGACAAAAGTTGCAGTCGTCGACAGCAGTCCTCATACTTAAGCTGCCCTTCCCCTTGGCAGTCTCTATCGTCAGACCACCCAGCTTTCTCTATCTTCTCATTACGACTTTCTCAGTTTCCAGCACGTTACCATACATTCTTCAGCACTCAGCTTCTTACTTCCATCTTTCAATCTTTACGATACCCATTACTCTTCACGATACCTTTCTACCACCATGTCTTCCTCTACTCTGCCCTCGGTCGAGCTGGTCTCACCCGGTATGCTTGAAGCTGCCACCATCTTGGCTGGACTTCGTCACGCTCGTCCCCAGGATCCCTTTACGACTCCCACAAGGTCCCCTTCCGTCATCCTCCCTTCGGTTGAGCAGGCCTCACCGATCGATGTACACATGGGAGCTGCTCGTGCTGGACACACCTTCGGCCCTCGCTCCACCGGCGCTCCTTCTCCGTCTGCTTCTTACAGCTCTGGCAAGCCTCGTCTGCTCAAGCTCAAGATCAGGCGCCCCAAGAACACCACCGCGGTCGACTCCACTCCCATTCCCGTAAGCCACGCTCCCGGCCTCCCCAACGCAGAATCTGGTCGGCCAGGTCTCAAGCTCAAACTGCGTTGCATCCAATCCGCCCTTCATCCTTCTTCACCCACCCCCATTGCTGGCGCTGGCCATAAGCGCAAGATCGATCAACTCATCACTCACTCTGAGGACGAAAACGACTCCGAGGCCGACATCATCCCGCCCAAGCGTCGCATGAAGCAGACCGCCCAACCTCCTCTGCCCATCTCCGCGCCCACCTTGAAGCGCAACAAGCGCATTCTGGACCCGAAGAGGGCTGACCACGCAGCACTCATCGCCACCGCCGCCAAGGCCGGCAACGAGTACTACGACTCGGACGTGGGCGACGTCGCTGGCGACGTCAAAGACACCACCAAGCCAGAACTGTTCCGCAACGTCACTTGGGGCGCATACGCCACCGACTACGCCGACGACGACAACTTCAAGGCCAACCCTGAGTTCACTCAGTTTGTCCCCGGTCGGTTCGAGCTTCTCGCCGACGGCACCGCGTTCGACCAGAAGCACAAGCTGGTCGTCAAGCTCCTCGACAAGAACGGCAAGAAGCGCATCTTCGCCAACCCTCCTCCGCGCAACTGGGCTTCGCAGGAGGCCATCACGGCGCTGAACAAGCGCACTGTTCAGCAGATCCGGCGCAACACCAGCGTCCGGTTCCGTGAGGTCGTGCAGGCCTACGTGGCGGAGGAGCGGAAGTGGATCCTCGCCAACCTCACCGCCGGCAAGCCCACGAAGGGGTGGAAGGCCTTCGTTGAGGCGTTCAACCAGACCTTCGGCGGCAAGGTTCTCGCGGGTACGGCCGGCGCTCGGCCTTTGAGGAGTCACTCAAGTCTCACCAAGGAGGTGGAGAGATTTGGAGCTGACTTCTACATGAAGGGTCGGGTGCCGGTGACGGCCAAGAAGGTGGTCAAGAAGGAGTGAGTGGTGGTGGTGGTGGTGGTGGTGGTGGCGGCGGCGGAGATGTGGTGTGGTGATGTCCGGTCTGTGGGTGTTGGTGGTGAGCTGGGCGCTGGTCGTCCGTAAGTCTCACCTTGATGGTCATTAGCTAGTTGTGAGCTGGGGCTGGTCCCTTGTAAGTCTCATCAATTCATGTATACACTCCTTGAACACTCACATGATGTCTTTGTGATGATCAATGTTGACTGAAAGAATGATTTGTATGCCTCAAGACCATGCGTGCCAGGTGTACTTGGTGAACTGCAATGTGTATATCGTCTTCCCGCTGCTATAAGCTGTACTGTTCTAATCATTCTCACATGTATGTTATCTCCAGTCTTCACCCTTCGCACCCTAAAGCTGAGTCAGAACTCCATTGCATCCGTCGCCATGGCGTTCACCCCCATTGATGCAAGCCCCGCCGCAACATCGTCGACTGCCTGCGTGATCTTCTGCTGCTCCTGCTGCACCATCTCCACACACCGCATGACCTGAGATCGCGCGGTATGCGCATCAACTGGTCGCGCTCCTTCCGTACCCGCGAAATGATCTACGACATCAAATAGCTGGTGGCCATAGCTATCATCTGCGCTCGCAGAATAGCGTGAAGAGTTCGCGCCATCTTTCTCGTCCTCAAATTCCGGAAGGTTGTATTTTTCTATTCCGGTCTTCGTCATGATTGCGATCTCGTTGTGGAGGAATATCGCATCTGAGTTGGGGTTGAGGATGCGAAACAGTGCTGGTGAAGAGCCAGACCCGCTGATGTTGCATCGAAAGACTCGTGTGATGATGTTCCCGTAGAACAGGAAGTCATTGAGACCGATGATATCCTTGAGTCTTTGGAGGATACTGTTGGTGTAACAGGACGTGTGTGTGTTCATTGTCTCAACCATTTTTACCGTTACAATCGATTATATGTGTTTTCGGTGCGGTTGGCTGTTGAATGTGATGTTCTGTTGAAAGCTTTCGATAGTGGTTAAAGTGGTAGAAGGTAAAGGGCCGTTTATAAGGGGTCTATAGGCTCTGAACTCAAGAGTGAAATTGGTTGAGTAGAACAAGAGTCAGATCGTAAACCGTTCTCGGTCGATATAAGCGGCGAAGAAGGCTCTCATTCACATCGTCAAGGTAGGGCCACAATGATCGAATCGGTGAATTGAGTGAGCTTCTCAAGGGTCGTGACTCCCGCGGAGCGACTGCGGAGGTCTCAAAGCAAGATGTCGCAAGCTTCATCTTCTTGTAAGGCAAGGAGTGTGGCGGGTCGGTGGTGACGATCAAAAGCAGCACCTGACTGATCAGCTGGGTAGCAAGAGATGTAAATGCAATATATATATAAGTATAGAAAGGATTTGAGAAGCAAAAGAAAAAGTAATTCGTCACTTCAATAGATACTTGCACTTACCTTGTGGTCAGTGGACTATTGCTTGTTTGGCCTCATTATCTGACCTCATTTCATTGTCCTATACGAGCGAAACATCAAAGTTAGTTTCAATGATTGCGCAGGCAGTTATGCCAAAGCTTGTCGTACAACGAGACTACGCTGCCAAGTGAGTGTAGGATGGAGTGGCCTCTACTGCAAGCTGAGCCAAACTGCGCGCAAGACCCTTCAGCCATGATACCTGCTGAAAAGGCGCTACAGTTGTGACAAACACAGATTCCGGCGTGGCGGGTAGGTCAAAGGGCGATTGCAAAGACAACACAGCTAAGAGAGCAGCAAGATCGAGGACACCAATCTGACCAATGGCAGGCGTGTCTTGCACGGTACTGCCAAAGCGGAGACGAGAAGCCTCAAAATCTCTTCGAGCCTGCTCGCGCTGCTGAACAGCCACACCCTGCTCTTCCAGCATTTTCCTGGTCTGCGCAACTTTCGCCAGCTCAGCTGCCCTCTGCGCATCGTCTAAGCGCCTGTAGATGAAGTCCACTACCACACATCGCGCGACGAAGACATCCTCTCTTGTCATCAGCGAGAATCTCTGCGTACAATACTCGTGGAACCTTTGTATCAAGGGATGCGAGAAATTCGTTCCCGCGAGCACCGATGGCAGGTTCGGTTCGTCCTCGTCGTACATCTCTAAGAGCAGGGCTTCGTGCCACATCTGGATGTGTGGACGAGCACGCAGAAAGGAGATGAGGTGGGCTTTGGCGATGTGCGCAGAGCCAGACTTGCATAGTATGTGCGAGATAAAAGTCAGGTAGTAGAACCACTCCACTGCCGAAGTGTACGACTGAATCGTGGAAAGGATTACTGGGATGGTGTACCAGCTTGGGCGCAAGAGCTTTGGCTGCTGGGTGGATTCCATTTCGGTGAAACCGCGCAACGTCGAGCTGATCGTTTGGACACGCTTTGCTTAATCTTCATTCGGTTGTAATAGCTGAGAGAAGCTCGTGGAATCGCGCATACTCATGGAATGACTTCGATTGACGGCGTTGTGAAGGGCGATGTCGAGAAACAGTGTTTGTTTGCTGGTGATCGATAGCGCAAGGGATGGACAAGTCCACCAATGGACGAGACTGCATCCGGAGGTGGTATGAGTATGGAGCGCGAAGCGGTCATGATGCTTGGGACACCAGGTAACGATATTGTTAGTTCCAGAACGGATCATCATGTGCTTTGCGATCCAAAAGGGTGTACAGGGTACTCAATGAAAGACACAAACCACCTTGCACGTGTCAGTGCAAGAGCAATCTCTCCACCACCCCACCATACATTGGAGCACTGCGGCTCTCATGAAGAACAAAGACCACTATCAATTCTTACCACTTATTTCTGCAGCCGTCTTTGCTCTCCACTGCCCATACAACAGTAACTATGTCCACTCGGGAGGTTTCGGTAGAAACGCCCTTCCCCGACATGAACATCAACAAGCAGCATGGCCCTGTGCACGTTCACAGTGCGACCGCTACAATCACCACGATCGCGAAGACCCCACCGTCCGAGGGCTTCACCACTAAAGTCATCAAGGTCGTGATGACATGCACCGGCAACCTTGACACCGACACCATCCTCATCGAGAACCCCGATATCCTTCGCATGTTTGTTGAGAAGGAGGGAAAGATAGTCATCAGTTTCTCGCATCTTCCCATGATGATACCGATCTGGAAGTTGGAACCTGCTGGCCCAATGCCTGACAACCAGGGTCAAGAGGACACCGATGAGGACTTCGAGATGATAAGGAACGCTTGGAAGACCTGTCTACTCGTATGGGGGCGCCACGCGGGGCTCGACGAATTGAACAGGCGAGCGGCTGTGACTATGCGTGCGATGCAGGAACAGGACGAGCTTGCTGCTCGAGCTGGTAATGGTAAACAATTGCGCTCTCTTCAAGTTGGTTGTTTGTGCTTTCGAAGTCAGTCTCCCCGCAATCGCGATCGCTGACCTTTGATAAGCTGAGCGTCCACGAGCAGTATTTGCACCATCACTATCGACGACGCCAACAACGACGCCGACAACGACGCCGACAACGACTCCGCCACCATCGACGACTCCACAAGATAGCCCGCCGAGACATCCGTTCGTCCTCCCTGGCGTACCAGCTTCCAGGAATTCTCGTCGCGATCCAAGCCAGGCATTCCCGTCGGCCCCGACAACGATGACACGTCCTCTACGTATCGGTGGTCATACACTACTACAGCCAGAGGACGTCGAAGGACATTGGAGCGACGCAGAGGAAGAGATTGGGGGCCAGACTGCTGGCGACTCTTCATCAACCGGAGCGCACAAGCCCGGGTCTGAAGACCTTGCAGCCTTAGTCCGGCGTCGTCAGGCCGAAATTGAGGCTGCTCAGGCCATGAGGACGGGGCCGTCGAACCCTTTGGACGCACCTCGTTTGGAAGATGATGATAAAGGAGCTGGAGATCCTGAGCTCTTTGGTTTCTCGGGTATAGATGACGAAGGAGGTATGAAGGGGCAATTCGAGGACCAGTCGGAAGAAGAGCCTGAAGAGGACAGCGAAGACTTCGAAGATAGCAGCGAAGAAGCCGACGATGACAAAGAAGACGGAAACTTCGGGGAGTCTCTCCCTGTGAAGGGCAAGCGCTCGCAAGCTACCCCGAAGAAGGTCTCACGACCGTCTCAGAAGCAGCTTGGAAAGCGGCCTGCCAAGCCCACTCCAATAGAAGCCAATACCCAGCCCCCCAAGTCAAAGCTTCGAAAGACTGGGGTTCCGATCTGGCCGACGACTATCATCACCACTGGTACCGCCGGACCGAGTCTACGACAGGTTACGGAAGAGATGGGCCAGATCCTGACGACAGACGCTGAGCGTCAAGAGTATATGCATCTCGTGTGGACGCGTCGTCGAGCCGCCGAGGAAGACAAGGATGCTACCGCCGAACAAGCAGTGCTTCATGACCTAGAGACCTTTGTGCGTAATCACGGCATCGTGGACTTGCACAACCGATGGGCACGATGGATGGAGTCTGGCGTCAAGACTGCTATGCCCATGTATAAACCGGCAGGAACTGGTGTGATGGATGCGGATGAGCGGAAGACGATGTTCGAGAGGAAGAAAAGGGTGCGTCGGGGCTAGGAAGGCTTGGTGGGTTCGAGACGAAATGAGACGGTTCGGCGCGGGTTCATGGTGTTGAGACATGATAGGGAGTCGAGAAGGCTTTGCGTATGACACTGGTTGTTAGCTGGAGGGTAGAATGTCTTCGTTGAAGAGGACAAATTAAATTGTGATGAATCCTCGATGTACTGAGCAATGCGCGCCGATATGACGTCGTGTGATCGCATGTGTAGAACTTGGGCCTGTAAATATGCTTCACAGGTAACCACGTGCGACAAAGAGTATTGATGAAAGTGAGGTAAATGTTGGAAAGTTCCTCAAGATGGCAACCACAGTCTTCTTCAGATGTCGTGAAGTTTGGTGGTTCAGGGTCCGAGCACGCGTTTCGCGCACGCGACATCGGCGCTAGTTTCGGTGATGATGACGTCATCACTCTTCACAACACCACCGCAACCACAACCACGCATCTCCAGTTACCTTTGGGGATATACTTCCGAGCCCGCCCATCTGACAACTACATTAAGACCTCAGGATGCTCGCCATAAGCAGGTGTCATTGCCTCCTTCCCAGCGAAGCGTGGACTTCGAAGACGCCTGACAGCGACGAAGACCGCTCACAATGCTCACGACATCTTGCGATGCATGAGATGAATCCAATATTGTTACGGCCCGCATCGGCTGTGCAGAAAATTCTCCGCACGCAAATTCACTATTTCGATGTCGAGCCGCTATGACCAAAGGTTCTTGGAACTCATCGACATTGCTCGTCCTCTTACATGCCCCCAGTCTTCCAGTACGCACTCGTGTACTGATCATAATCTTTCTGCCTCCCGCCAACTCAACAAACTCCGAAATTAAGACTTTCAGGTTGAAAGTCACGGTGCGTGAAAGCTCGTCGCAAAGGAAACAAACGGTAGAGCACCCCGCCAATCACTTTCTCCTCGACTAGGAAGCCTCACACTCCTGCATCCGAATCGCTGTTACCGATAGGAAAGTCAATGAAATGGGAAGTGAGAGCAGCGTCCCGGCAGCTAGGTCTTGTGACAAAGAACCGAAGCAAGCAGCTAAGAAGCATGAGCCCGGCAAAACCGAAACAAATTTGCCTGGTACAAACTTCAGCGAACCCAAACCGAAGCGACACAAGACTACCAAGGCCAAGACAGTCATGAGATCTCCCACTGAGCGCATACCGCATTCCGTGAACAGTCGTGCGTCACAAGGTCAAGGCACTCAACAAACTGTCGATCACCTCCGGGATAAACACTTCCAGCCCCAAATGCGTGAGAAGGGAGGACGTAATGGAAGGAACGACAGTACGACCGAGACTCCAACAAGACGTTCGCATCGGAAGAAGGCTGGTGGACCGGAAGCTGGACCGACTACTCCTCTGGTAAAGAGTGTAAACAAATACGGCTTTGAGGTATGGGTCCCGGCTACCGGATCGAACAACCTTACGGCGAGTCAGAGTACTAAAGAGGAGACTGCAAAACCTCCTTCTCTTCAGGAAGACGACATCTCCGATGATGTTTCAGTCGAACCCGCCTCTGATACTGCTGTAGCTGACCCACGCAACGAGACTTCTGGAGACGCAATATCCCAAGAGCACACTGGCGACGATACAAGACAAAATTTCGTCATTGATGTCGTTAGGGGCGACGTGAACGAGAAGACGATGGCAATGGAGGACGTTGTCGACACCAACTTCATTCTAGAACGCCTGAAGACATATAATGCACAAACCCCTACCAACAAAGACAGAGGTGCGCAAGATGCTATTGACCGGGAAAGACAGCCGGTACCTGAGCAAGATGTTCAAATGATGGATGTCGACGACGCTCAAGTTAGTGTCACTACTTCTGGCCTTGGTCGTGACGACACCAATCCCCAAGTCAACCACCATGCTTCCCCAAGCTTAATACCGAAAAAGGAAGTTGGCGCTGCTGAGGTCGATAACCCATTGCGAGACGACCGCGACGTTGTAAGGACGACACCTGGCCCCTTGTACTGGCGTGCAGCCGACAAACGAACGGAAACTGGGGTCCACTTCTTCAACATGCCTTTCGAGGACCTGCGTGAGATGACGCGACTTCAAGCTCTCGAGCGAGCGCGTCCGCAGTCATCCGATGAGCTTCGTGCTCTGCTAGTCTCCGCAACTACCAGTAGCGAATCCAGTCCCGAAGAATACGCCCTCGCCGATGCCAGAGTCAAGCTACAAGCATGTCGCAATGCGTTGTATGGCGTTCGACTAAGGGAGCGCATGGCTACGATGCGCATGGCAGCCGCTCGCGCGACGCGACAGCCGCGTGATAGTGTTGCAAAGCTTGAGGTCATCACCGAAGAGGCACGGAAGGAGCTTCTTGCTGCTCAAGATGCATTTGATGAGGACTTTCGGAATGTTGCTGCCACCAAACAAGCCCTCAAGAATGTCACAGGTAAGCCCGTGCCAGATCTTCAGGACCCAGAGACGGAAGCGGATGCTTTGAGAAGGGAGAAGATGGTTGATGAGATCAATGGGGCTATTGCAGAGTATGAAGCGCAGGTGAAAGCGTAGTACGGTATTATTGACGCACACTTGAGGCACGATGTTTGGCAGAAGAAGTTGGATGACAGGACCTGTGTAATAATGTGTAGTGGAAGCATGTGGCGGAGACGTGTAATGCATGGTATATAGGAAGAGATGAGAGATCATGATACAGTAGTTGACTAATGCAAAGGTGCTTCCTATATTTTCATCAAAGTGCTCGCGCGATAACGACATCGCTAGTTTAACTTCTATGGTGCTTCCTGAATGTACGTGGGTAAACAACCATTGATTCCATCCGTTGCAGAAGTTGGATTGATGATTGGTACTGCGTATAGTGCTTTCAGTGTTTTCTCTCATTTTGGAGGTTGCGAGTGAGAGCGCAAGCGAAAGTGAGACAAAACAAAACAACTCTGCGCGCAAACGCCCACCAGGCGACCATCAATAACATCACATCTCAACGAACTCTCTAGTAAAACTCGAAACATTAATATACCAAGACCAGTATGCGCAAAGAAGGCACCAAAATGCAAAGCGACACGCCAGACCCCCAGCAATTCTTCACACCCGCGCCTACCCCACCGCTCAACACCACCGCGCCTGAGACAAACGCGATGCAGACTCCCAAGACATACAGACGGAAGAGACCACCCACGACGTCGAGCAGTCTTACCATCTTTGAACCTCGGCTCTTCGCTGTTATGCCCGAAGCCGCAGCCCACGAGCTCATCAACACTATGCGCTTGGTTCTCACCAGAGGCGGCCAGAAGAAGCACTTGCTGGCATTGTGGACGCAGAGAATCAAGGATATTCTCCAGAGGCTAGGGAACGGCGAGGTGACTAGGGTGTATAATGAGTTTGCGACTGCGCATGATCACCGAGAAGAGAGGTTGTCGTACAAGCTGCCGTTGATCGAGGACTTGGTAGAGGAGAAAGAAGAGACGGATAAGATTGATGAAGCGCACGACGATGTTGGACCCCATAGCGCGCCCGACAAGGTGATAGGAGAGAATGCTACTGCCGATGATGCACTGCAAAAGAAAGTCACATCCAAGGTCGCACAAGACTCAGATGTCCACATGGAAGACTTACCTCTAGCAAGAAACCTCCAACCTGTCACGATCGAACATGCCAGCCCAAAGACAGCACTTTCGCCTCCACCCTCATCGCCGATACCACCACCTGCTCCAATCACTTCTGCAGGTGTCGCATGCGAAAGGCATACCCCCGGTACCTGCACAGTTGTACGAATCCATGGTTTCGAAGCTTTTCCCATGACAAAGGTCCAAGAAATCCAAGCCGACTATTACCCAAACGCTATCATCGTTGCTATGTGCGTACATCGCGACAACAACAGCAACCAGGTCACCCAAGTAGCAGCAAGTATGGATAACGGGCCAGTCGAATTCCTCCTCATCAACGACCCACGGATCATCACGTTCCTCGGTTTCCGCCAGCCACAAAACGATCCCCTCTGCCTCCAACCCAATCCTCGCCTAAATGAGACATACCAGATCTTCATGCACCCAGGTCTAGCATCGCGGAATCCGAAGGCTTGGCGAGTTGGCGAGTTAGTATCGGCGCGCCATGCGTATCTATACTGGTTGGACAGCAGACAGACCGCAGACCCGAAAGCTCCACCTACTGTAGCAGAAGCCAGGATCCTGGCTCCCAAGATAGGTCGTCGAGCTAAGGACGTGTGGGAAGAGGTTGAGAAATGTTGGAATCTGGAGCAGGGTAGTAGTGGAAAGCGTTACCGAGAGAACAGGATGGAGTATCTCGGCGAGGACCCAAAGTATCCGGAGGGCGAAGAAAGGAGATCGGGGAGGAGTATGTGGGTGTAGATGGAGGAGCTGTGCTTGTATTTTTGATTCAGTCTGATTACGATGAAGGTTTCGGCGAACACTGCGTCTGCTTGACACTCCAGCCATGTCCTGAGTTGTGCGTAGTCGCAACGGCCACCTCAATACAGTGAGCGTGATGGTCGACTGTTTGTCGCGCCCGTAGTGTATGCGCATATCGAAAACACTCTCTTGTAGTAATAAATGTTTCGAACACTTCGATAATAATGAATCCACGAGTGTAAATTGGCAAATCTGAGTCCTGGTGTTAAGGCCCATTTAAATAGGTAGGACTGACTCTGCCACGGGGCATTGATAGTTGCATCGAACCCTAACATCACATTATATTGTCGGGTAATTCAGTTGAATTGCTCGAATGTCGATCCGGACATGCTGTCGATGCTCCCGTGCGTGGTGGTCGACACTGGGAGTCTGCGTCAGGGAGGGAATAGGGCGGTTTACCCTGAGTTTGTATGGAGACGACCACTTCAGACTAATCTGGCAAACCACCGTTACCAAATCTCGCTCTCCCAATATACAGGATCAGAATTTTCTCTCGCCAAAAGATCACTCAGGCTCGAGCGCGAAAGACAGAAGATGGGAGAGATGGGGTTCCGCTAGGTAGCTTGAGCTATGACGCACATTGATTACTAATCACGAATGGCTCCTGAACATCGAAGGGCATCTGGGCAAACTTCATTGCTACACATCCGCCAGCAAACGTCAACGATGATCTGATGTTACGATGTCGCGGAACCTGTCGTCCTTCTTGAAGTTACCTCGCGCTACGAATACAGTTTCTACCCGTCCTCTCCTTCCCTGGTAGGGAGATCATGCCTGCCTAGATAACGCGAAGACGACGCGTCCCTCCGCACCGGCGGACGAAAGCCGAAATGTCACCACTACCCCCTCCACCTACAAACTTCGTGTCGCCGCGAATTATACCTTTTGCTCCAACGAAGGAGCATGGACAGATACCGATGCCTACCTATCGATGGCTTGATGGCATCTGGTAGTGCTGTGGTTCAGAGATCTTCTGCACCAGCACCCACTTCATCATCCTCTGCAGGTGCGACAGCTTCAGTAGCAGCACTTGCTGTAGCTATATCGTCCGGAGCGGTAGGTCCCGGGGCCATCGTCGGTGGTATAACAGGCGCAGGCCGGCCGTTGGGAAAGGAACCTCGCTCGTACGATATGCGGAAAAGATCACCTTCGTCGTCGGATTCACCCTCGTCGCCCTCGTCGTACTCGTCGCCGCTGTCCGTTAGGTCTGGGTCCATGTTCCACTTGATCTTTTTATGCTGAGCCTCTTCTATAATCGGCACCGCAAGAGAACGCCATCCTTGGAGAGGCGCATTTATGTGCTTGAGATTTTCAGCGGGGGTGAGAGTAGTGGGCTCGTACGGCACTCTGATACCCACTCGGGGCCATATCGCTTTGCCTCGACCTCTCCGACCGTAGTGGTCATGTAGCCGGCCATGATACGTCTTACGACTTCCTTCGGGCACATCGAGTAAGACCGGTGCGTCGATTTCCATGCGATTAGTTGGCAAGGAGGTTGGCTCGTCATGGAGTGACCAACATTCATCTGTCGCGTGCGTCCACCATGCACGACACGTCGTGTTGCCATGCGTACACCTGCGTAGCTTGGGTTCGTTTGGAAGACCGTTCCCGTCAGGTATCGTGGACATGTCCACTACATCTGGGTCGATAGGTGAATGAGGAGGTGAGTTCACTGGAGAGTAGGGTCTTTTAATCATGCCGACATGTCTCTCTCGTCTACCATCTGTTGCCTCCGCCCACACCGTTGACAGTAGCCGGCCGTCCTCGACCCAACGAGTTTTCTTCGGCAGACAGAACTCCCGCTTGTTGTATGGAAAGTCGATGCTAGCTGTGACCCTTCTCCGGCTTTCGTCCTCTGTGGGCCCCTTCGTACCGTTCCCAGGAGCAGGCTTGCTCGCGCCTTTCTTCTTTGAACCTTTCGCTGGCCCTGCATCATTGCCGGCGCCCTGACTCACTGTGACAGCTTGAGCACCACCTGTCTTGCTTCTCACCCGCTTCGCCTTTGGCATCGGTGAGCTGCTTAGCTGTTTCCCATTTCTCAGCTGCCGACCAGTATCATCAGGCTCCTCTGCGCTCATGTCTGTGGCCTGAGGGGCTTCGCCATCTCCATCAACGGGCAGATCATCGCCTTCGTCGTCTTCGAGATCCTCATTAGCACCGTCATTCGCTGGCCCAACACCCTCTTCATGTTCCCCATCGTTACCGCCTTCCATCTCATCACTGGGCGGGTCAAACGGCGCATCGAAATCCTCGTCTTCGTCAGGCGAATCATAGAACTGATCTTCATCGCGGACAGCACTGGTCTCGAAGTGCTCTGGAATACCACAGATCTTCACCAATCCCAAGCAGTCGTACGATGTAAGCCAATCATGGGATGATTCTCGTGCGGCAACGAAGACTCCTGACGCTGTCTGGATTCCGCGAAACCTGTCTTCGTCGACTTGGCCGCCCTCCGCGTTAGTCTCGACTAATACATTGGCCGTACTCGGTCTGGTGTCTGCGTAAACCCCAAGCTCGGCCGCACGTCTTTCCGTGTGCGTCCTGTACTCTAGGTCTGCATCGTCGTCAACGATATTCTCGAACTCTGCGCGACGAGCCTCTATAGCTTCTTCATTCACCCGAAATTGTATCGGGTCTCGTGCGGCTTGCTCCAGGGCTAGACGTTCTTCCTCTTCTCGAAGCCCTCCAGGTGCACGTCTCCACATCGGAGTAATAAGATGAAGGTCTTCAGGTTCCACCAGAATTGGCGGCGCGCCAGTCCCGTCGTCTACCTCTCCAGTTTCGATGTTCGCTTCACGGTACCTGGACAGTCCCGTTCCAACCTCTCTCCGGTCATAGTATTCCAGCATGTTACGAAGGTACTGGACCTTTCGAGGGTCGTCTCCATGCGAACTTATCAGCATTGGTGGCATGTTGAGTCTGCGTCCATCCTCTTTCTGCACAGCTGTTGGTCGGTCCGGATTAAACCTCAACCGTCTGTTTACCGTGTTCTGATAATATAGGAAGTCCTCAAGTTCTGATTGCAATCTAGTCAAGCGAGCTGCGGCGTTGTTCCTGGTCAGCTTTTTGAATACCTTGCCCTTATTCTTTAGAAACCCAGCGCGTTCGCCTGCGGACAATCCAAGATACTGCGGCAACAACTCTTCAATCTGCTTTCTCACCGTCTCCTGGTTTGTTCTTGCTCCCCCCAGATCGCTTTTGAGCTTGGCCATGTTGATGCCGTTGAACTTGATGTTATCAGACTTCTTTCCGTCTCTTTTTCCCTTTTCGTCCCCTCCATTCTCTTGACCCCCCTTTTTGGGAGGCATGATTTGGAAGCTGATGAAGCACTCTCTCACGGTCAGCGGTGTTTCCTCACTCTGTACACACTGGACCAGAGGATGTTTTGGCAGTGGCCGGCTGAGCGCAGAATGCGAAGACTTCAGGTGTTGCGAGCACAGCTGTTCTTTCCACTTTAACTGGTCTCGCGACAAAGAGTCCTGTAGGACAGCTTTTCATTGTCTCTATTACCGAAGCCGGCAGTGACTGGCCCCTTTGGCGGCCACTCTACTGCATGCGAAAACAAAGAACATCCGTATGCCTCGGTTCCCCCGAACTCCTCATTTCAAGACCGCATTCCCGATGAAGCATCTACATATGCTTAGTCCAGTCATACTCTTCCACCCTCTTCTCCGGTACGTACTCTTCGCCCCTGGCCTTGGCCTCCTCCTTGCGCTTCTCGATCAACCGCTTTGTCTGCCTCTGAACTCGAAGCATACGCTCTGGTCCGTTCAGGAAGTTGTACGGTACCTCCCTCTCTTCCTCCTCTGTCTCTCTGTGCAGGTAATTAACCATGTTAATACCGTTCCATCCAAAGACCTTCGGATAGCCATGCTCATCCTTTGGCCAGTTTGGATCCAATTGCTCCACTTGAGCAAGCTCAGCAGGGGTAAGCTTTCGATCGGCATTGGGTCTAGCCACGTTGTCTTTCGGATCTCCTTCGGATGCTTCTTCGGTCTCCTCCAACGTGTCGTCAACTGGAACGTCCCTTTCACTGGCCATACGGACCGGTTGGCGACGAAGTGGCAGCTGCTCGGGTGCGTTGGCGGGCACGGTGCTGCCGGATACAACGCCCAATCCTTGAGCGACAGTGTCGTCAGGGTTGTTCTTGCCGCCTTCCATGGGTTTTGCGAGCTCAAGAGGAGATGCCACGCCATGCTGTAGCCTCGAAGCTGGCTTCTTAAGAGTGCGCCGGGTGTTGGCTGTGCGCGTGTCTCCAGCAGTCTGTCTCGGATGCTTACGAGCACCAAGACCCTGAGCATTGTCGTTAGCAAGAGCCATGATCTTGTCGCACTCGGTCTCACTTACTTGTGTCGCAGTCTGCATGCCGCCAGTCGCAACTCCATCCTTGATCCGCAACTTCAACTTCACGATCAACGATGTCTTCGGTCGGTCGGTACGTGCCCGCTTGGTGTCAGATGGACTCACTGTGGCAGGACGCTTGCGCTTGCCCCCGCCGTCGACGGGACTAGAGACCGCCTCCGCTGTCGGATCGACCAATGGTACTGCCTCCGCCGCATCCTCATCTCCCGCCATACGCACATCTCCGTCTTGATCTCGATCCGCTGCTTCGCCGTCGATCGGGGTAGCTTCATCTTCTTGAGCGCTGGCCTTGGTCTTCACAGGCCTCACCGTGGTCGTCTCTTTCTTTCGTTCTAATTCAGACCTTGCTGCTGCGTTTGCGCTACGCTTCTTCTCTTGCTCTGCCTTCTTTTCCTCTTCCTCCAGCTTCTTATTTAGCTTCGCGATCTCCTTCTGCCTATTCACCTCTTCTTTCAACTTAGCCTTCTGTGCGTCGGTCACTTTGTCCTCGATATCAGGGTCGCTCAGAGACAGCGGATAGTTTCTGTTATCAAAGTCCAGAAAGATCCCCACAAGTGCATCCTTCGATACAGCGTTGAAATTTGTAAGTGTGCTGTCGGCTTCCTTGAGCGTCGGTCGAAGGGCTGGCTTATTGCCCGAACTGACGTTCACCGGCCAATTCTCGTAGTCGTCTGACATCGTGTGCAGTATCGCGCGCTGCCGGCTGTCTTTCTGTAGGCGCTGTCTTGATGCGTTGGGGTCGTGCGATCGGAGCGAGATGGGCTGCGGAGGTGTGCGCCAAGGATCGTGACTGGGGTCGCGTCGTATGCGGAACGGCACGCGAGTCGCGCCAATGATACGCTTGCGATGGAAGTTGCCGAGCCTGTATCCCAGGGTGAGTGACCATGCTGCGAGCAAACCCTGGAGGTGAAGCGTCCCTCACGTGCGACGTCCCGCTCTGGCCCTACACAGCGCAACCCTAACCGGATTGGGGGTACGTCATCAATCAATGTTCGACAACAGTATGTTCGACAACAGTGTGAGCCACGAAAGCTTCTGCTCTGTATAAGCTTCCAAACGAGCAGCAGCGTCGTGGAACACTGCGGCAGTCAGATACAACAGGACTTGAGCTTTACTCGGCTCTTGGCGTAGTCCATGTCTCGAACTGATTGCTCAGACTCTGAGGATTGCGATGTCTCTTATTTAATAAGAAGTACCTTTTGCGTGTATAGTAGTTATGTATTTTAGGAGTTATAAGTAGCTTATCTTCCTCTGCGTTATTGCAGTACTATAGATAGAATAGAAGAGAACTAGAATATTAAGTCGCACACCGCAGTAAGTCAACAGTCGAGGGATATATAAGTTGCTTTCGCGACTCACACCAAACTGATTGCTTAAAGCAAAGCGCGCGCTATGAAGAAGCACAACGTGCTGAAATTGTGAGAACTATACTAAGTTTGGTCTATTCTAGCAGACTGCGAAATCGAGCGCGAGAAGAGCATCGCATGCATCTCCATGCCATGCATCGGCTGTCACCCCAGTCAAAGCTTGCACCTACACGCCCACGCTCCTTCTTGTCGTCCTTTTCGCCAAATATCGAAGAGATAAGCGAAGGGTTCTACTTCTTGCTCTTACGTTTTGGCTGCGTCTTCTTCTTTTTCTTAGATTTAGATGTCTTCTTAGCTTTCCCCTTCCCGGTTGACGCGGGAGAGTTCTCTTCGGATACGTCAGTATCTACTTGTTCGCCATTCTTATTCTGCTCATCGAGTTCCTTTTTATATTCAGTCGACCAACCTTCACCCAGTTCAGTAATCCTTTTCTCAAGACGATTTGCGACACTCCGATCCTTCAGGATATAGTGATGAATAGTACCAGGTTGTTTCGGGTTGTCG
This sequence comes from Alternaria triticina, assembly GCA_022609215.1. Classification (NCBI taxonomy): domain Eukaryota; kingdom Fungi; phylum Ascomycota; class Dothideomycetes; order Pleosporales; family Pleosporaceae; genus Alternaria; species Alternaria triticina. The sequence goes on from JAGKPX010000005.1 coordinate 403,064, forward strand.
TCATAATCATTAGCACGCTTGTGGAGCTCCGTAACATACTGAGCACTCTGAGCTTGCCCTCGATACTTCAAAGCTGTACGGACTTGTGGGCGATTGTATTGCGTGTAATTATGTTTTTTCGCTTTCTTTCCTGGCGATTGAGGTCGAGGTTCGGACCCGGTTGGCGGCTCACCAGCAGGGTTGGTTGGTGCTACTGGATCACTGGTGTCTTTCTTATTCCCCTTGTCACCATCGCCGTCATCATTACTACTATCATTCCCACCATCATCACCGCCACCGCCACCGCCACTACCATTGCCTCGGGGACAACCTGCCAAACCACTGCATTCGCGGTAACTTATTGCAAACAAGTCGTTTTCGTCGTCGCTAGAATCGCTGTCACCATCTGGTATCTCCTCCTCGGTCGGTGGGTCGTAAAGCTCATTCGGTGCATCTCGCTCGTCGGAAGTCTTCCAGTCGTTCCATGTCTCGCCCGCTGAAATGAACAGACCACTCTCCAGTCGCGTCCTGCTAAGATCATTCGCTGTTGATAACGCGTCATTAACATGACTATCTGTCGGTAGTCCTTCCAAAAGCCCAGTCTCTCGTGCTCGACGTTCTGAGTGTGACTCGTCCATCTTGTCGTCCTTATTTTCATCCTCTACTTCCCTCCTTCTCTTCTCGATAGCTTCGACATCAAGTTTCAGGTTGATCGGCGGATCGATTGGCGGAAATCGCGGTCTACCTAATCCCACAGCTTGACTCTTTGCCCTTGGTATCCTGACGTGTAGATGATGTGGGCCCATGTTGTCGTAATCGAGTGTCTCCGTTTGACCGACTTTATCATCTTCAAGCGATTTGAGGATTGGACGTAGAAATTTATCGTAAGCATCGTCTCCTGTGAGTAGCCCAGGCGGCTGCCCGTCCCGTATGGACTGCTGTATTCGGTCTTTCACCTTATCAATGTCCTCGAGATACTGAGAACGAAATTCAGGCGTCTGATAATATAGAAAATCTTCATACAAGGCAGTCGCATGTTTTCGTGCGGCATGGGCCTCCCGGCGTACAACACGGTCGAATTTCTCTTGCCCGCCTACCGCCTTGTTGGCCGCACGAACGAGAGCTATCCGATTGCTGGCATTGATATCTTGCGCTCGAGCTCGGTTTGTGAGGTGCTCCTCGAATCTGGGTATCTCGGCTTCTTTCTTCGTCTCTTTCAGATTTTGCGAGAGTTCTTCTCTCTGTGCTTCCAAGTCCTGGTATACACGCTGGGACTCATTGGCACTATCATTAGATCTAGGACCGTTGCTCCGCGTCGCTCTCCTAGTATTGGGGGTCGTATCACCGCTCTGCAACAGTGGTGCTGGTGTTCTCTTCGCTCTTAGATTCGGTCTATTTGAAGTTGTGTCGCCTTGGTCGTGTGGTGGCTCTTCCGCGCTGCTCGCGACATCAGGATCAACTTCTGCACCTTTGGGTGACATCGTCAATCAAGAAGAGGGGTAGAGCTCTGGCAGGGACATACGATAGAAAATAGAGCAACTGAGAGACTTCAGAAGCTTTCAGTAAGATAGCGTGACGAAGCTGTAGTTATTTAGATGAACGAGGCTGATATTTCATGCTAAGTTCTTTGTTTTGAGCGCTTTTGTAGAGTACAAAAGGGATATGTCGTATTCATCATCCCTGCGCCGCCGTTCCTGAACAAAGGATTTGGAGACTCTGCGACACGACACAAAGCATCCTGACGTGAAGTATTCGCTTGCTATCGCCCGACACTAGTGTGCCCATAAATCCATCCCAACATCATGCCCTACCATTCTTCGTAAATGTCCTCTTCAAAATCGTTCCTTGATGGCGACGCTCCGCCACCCATCCAGAGATCTAGGTCCTTCCCTTCTTCTTTTGCCTGATTCATGAGACGCTCGTGCAGACGCCATGAGCCCAGCTGATCAGTAGGTGCAGGTTTGACACCAGGTCGGATGTGTCCGTCCAGGGGAGCTCGAACTGTCTTGTGCACGACACGAAACTGCTTTGCGAGGATAGGGTCTGAGTAGTGACCTAGTGAGCGCGCTTCGTGCAGCTTCTTTTCCTCCTCTTCATCTTTCAGACGCTGCTCCTCCTCAAGTTGTTTAGCAGTCTTTAGCGTGCCATCTTTGTTGAGCATCTCTTTCGTTGTGCCAGCCTTGCTGTTCTTCTTCTTGCCTTTCCCGCTCCTAGTCGCTTGCCGTTTAGTACGATGTCGCCCTGAAGCTGGCACTTGCACCTCTTCAACATGAGTCTCGAGCCTCTTGTCGTCTTCTTCGCGGTTGTGGGCCAATGCATCGTCCGTAATACCGCCTTTGTGTTCCCCAAACTCCCTCAGCGCCAGTGCAGCCATGCCCTTGTTTACTTCGAGGTCCGTCTCGGTAGCAAGCGGTTGAAGGTTTCGAGGCTTGCGGAGACGCGTTCGCGGCTGAGCCAGTGTTCGAGTTGGCGTGCCGCCCTCGACAGCAGCTTGTGGAAGGGAGTCGCCGTCATCTGGTTCGCCTCGGTCCTCCGTTGCGACGTTGTGGTCCCCTGGAGGAGCGTTGGCATCGTTCCGGGGCTTCTTGGATGCTGTGACTTTAGTTGGCACAGCCTTGCGCTTCTTCGACTCCGCTGGCTCGATATCGGCCTTCTTTCGTGTTGAGACGACCTGCTTAGGGATGGCGGATTTAGTGGCCTTGTCCGAGCGCGGTAGCAGAGCCGCCATGAGCGGGACGTTTTGTAGATCCCAGTCTGTCAGTAGTTCAACTAGTCTGCCTTTCTTTATTCCTTCTTGATGGAGGTTGTGCATGCCAGCTGCGTTAGCCATTGGCCGCAAGTGGTCGTTGATCGCGTATTTGGCGTAATCAATTGGCTTGAGGTCTTTAGCATCCGCTTTCGCTGTTGACGGGTCGTGCTGATCCAGAATCTGAATGGCGCGTTCAACGTCGTCTGGTAGGATCCTTGGAGGTACCACCATTTTATGCCGCTGAAGGACGACGTGGGCTCTCAGCGCAGAGGTCTGCTCAGTCGTCGCCCAAGGGGGGTGGTTCTTGCTGCTGGCTGGGGCCATGGCGTCTGTGAAGTTTTGTTCAGCGCATGCAACGGGTGTCTTTGGATGCGGATGCGGCGCTCGGAGGTGCGTACAAGCGAAGTGTGAGCGCACAGCGTAGGGGGCGCTGTGCAGCGGTCGTGTTCGGACGCGTCGAGAAGATGTCGAGATTAAGATCAAGCGCAAGCAGCGGCATTAAACAGTGCCAAGCTGATGGGTGACCTCTACGCCGGTCTCGTCAACGGTTAGCTCCGATACATCTCCAGAACCGTGCGGTAGTTCGGTGTGCTGACATAAACAAGGAAGGGGTGTCCACCACGTCCTACTCGCATAGAGCATGACCTACCAGAGCATTCGTTCACCATCGTCCCAGCCGCGCCCCTCCCGAATCACTCAACTTCACAGCCATTGCACCTTGGACTGCCCATTACTCCGACCGCAAATCACACCACCAGCGCAACTGCTCCACCCCAACCACAATCACAACCTACACCATGGGCCAGACACCAACCACAAACCTAGACATGGATCCGCCATCGTCTCCACCCCATACCGGGATTCGCGCCTTTGCGGAAGACCTTGAAAGGGAGACCACTGAGCGGGAAGAGTACACCGCGACCGGTAGCTCCGTTGACGCCTTCGACCAGACTGATAACACTGTCAGGAGTTCTAGACTCTCTTCGCGTCACGCTGACATTGCCCGCAACCATCCACTCCCGCGCGCTACAACCCACGTCCCCGAGTTCCGAGACCGCGATACCACCAAAACTGGTGGACAGGAGGAGGCAACAACGATCCGGAAGACGGACCAGCATGAGACGGCGGACGAAGATGAAGACTTGGAGGAATTGGAGGCACTGATGATCCCGGCGGAAATGAGGTCGTCCCCGCGGCAGCCGGAGGAGTCTCCCAATCCAGAATGGCAACCCATAGACAAGTCTTCGTGGGACCCTGCCGGTTTCCCGACCACGTCTGGATGGCAGTCCATCAACGACCCAGCGTTCGACGAGAACCCCAGCCATGATATCGACAAATCCTCGTGGGATCCCGCCGGTTACCAGACGAAGACGGGATGGCGGTCGATCAACAATCCAGACTTCGACGAAGACTTCAGCGAAGAGACACCCACAGACGAGCCCTCGGCAGCGCGCGAAGGCTACTTACCCGACGAAGGCGATGAAGACTCGGTGGCTGATTTCCCATCTGATCCTGCTGACGATGCGAAACCTTTGAGAGAGCCGGATGATACCGACGATGTACTGGACGAGAAGTACTTCAAGCACAACGGCTACTTGAACTACATCAACAACGTCGAGGACGGGGGTGAATCTGACTCTGCGACGGAGAACAAGAAGACAGGGGTTCAAACCAAACTCAAGACAACGAAGAAGAAGGAATTCAAAGTTGTCTTCGGCTCCTCGCCTGCCAAGTCCACGGGACCTGGAAAGTCTTTGCCATCGCCAAAGAAGTCTACCAAGGCATCCGCCCATCCGCCGGCCACGGGAGACACGGGTCGCGATAATCTCAAGGTCGACGCTAAAGCTGAGCGAAGCTCCAGCCCTGCTTCCTTTTCGGATGAAGCTAGCGGATGGGAGGTGGTAGACGGCAACATCGACGCCCCACGGACGGGCAACAAGTCGGTCCACAAGCTCACGATCAAGCTTCATAACAGCGTGACCGGTGAGTCCAAGACCATCACGTACACCGACGTCGAGCACGATGACATCGACTGGAAGTCCAAGCCCCAGATCGTCGCAATAACACAATGGCGTACCGACGTTTTCAAGCAACATGGAATCGGTACCAAGAAGGCTGCGTACCCGTACACACCATTGGAGGACGCCTGGATGACGCTCTTCCACAGAAAGCTGCGTGCAACCATCGATGCGGGCCACGTTATCAAGCTTCCCGGCCCAGTCAGCGTGATGGAAGCCTTCAACGCCTTTTTCGAGGGCAAGGTACTCAAAGACGCGAACGGTGCTGATGCACCTTCTAGACCACAGCGCGACGTGTCTTCCATCCGTGGAAAGCTTGATGGCAGGGTTAGCAAAGTTGCTACAGAGAGGAAGAGCATGAGAGGACTTCTAGAAGGGAAGACAGGTGGTGTTTTGTTTGTTCCAAATGTGACAGAGGACGAGCTGAGGCAGTTTCAGGTGGATGAGTCGGTTGCGGTTGACGACCCGACTGAGGTTGGTAAGAATGCGGCCTTGGATGTTGAGGGGAAGAAGAGCAGGCGACCGTCACCGAAGAGGAAGCGGGATGAGAACGATGCGGGGGACATGTTGGCGAAGAAGACGAAGCGAGTAGGCTGAGGTAATCAGGATTAGTATCGGATACGGAGATGTCTAAGCCGGTACCTCTGGCCCCAGTACGCATGTGGCCGACGGCCGACGGTGTTGCACGTCGAAGAAGAGGTCTCGTTGTACGTATGAGTCGCACATTGCAGTAGTCAAGCCGATATTCATTTGTCTCAAATTTGTCGATTCAATCGCAGTCGCGCTCAACCCGTCTTGTCTTCCCAGATTTTCAAGAACAGCTTCCACAAGATGGAGAACAGAATGCCCTGCAGACCGTTGGCGATGATTCTCGTCTTCAATCCGCGCCCAAATAGGCCCAATCTACCGTCTTGACGGATGACCTGCTTGGCAGCCTCTGTATAGGATATCCTTGTATCGTTGACCTGTCGATATGTCTTCACAACGCGTAACGAATTCGATATTGTGTCCGAAGCGACCGAAGCGCAGAAACCGATGAAAGCCGCCCGTAGTAACCACCATCCGATCTGTTGTCTTGATGGCTCTGTAATGGTTTCGGAAAGGAAGTTGTATACGGCGAACCAGGGGTAATGCCCAACGAAGGTCGCTGCTGCGGTTGCAAAAGCACCCCACCACAGGGAGCCGATGCCGTCGGTCCTAATGCGCTGCCGCAGTAGACCCCAACCACTAGAACCCTGTGCCTGTAAAGTAGTCTTCAATGTATCGATTGGTGTTAGTAGCATTCTGAAAGCTGCAGCGCACGCAGATGCAAAGATTGTCTGGATGGGCGATGGGAGCTGCTTCAAGAAGCCGTTGGACTGCAGCAAGGCCAGGATGCCAGCGTTGGCGGCTGTGTCTCCGAATCGAGCGATGGGCCCCTGGAAGAGCGCAGCACCCATGCCTTGGTAGTATCGACCTATACCACCGTCTGCATATAGAGTTTTGGTTGCGACAGTCGTTGATGTTCCGTGGCGATATTGGTAGTTCATGATTGTACGGATAGGCATCAACAGCAACACTTGCAGTATCATGGCCGCAGCACCACTCAGACCCCCACCTAATGCACGCTTCAGTGCGCCTTTGAGATCGAACTAGTTATGCTGTGAGCTTTTGGAGTTTGTATGTACCGCGACAGTGCAGAGGGACATACATCGACGTCATCGGCCTCTATCCAGCCTTTGATGAAGACAGCAACGACCAGTATCGCGAAGACGGCAAGGATGCCTCTCCAAACATAATACCAGGTCTTGGAAGCCGCCTTTTCCGGTTGGTCGATGATTTCGTCGCTTTCCGATGGCGTAGGCGTGGGCTGACGCGCGGCATCATGTGAGAGCAAGGGCGCGCGCTCATCTGGCACGCTACCGCCTTCTAAGTCGCGTTGAGAAGGCATCACTATAGGTGTGTGGTGTTGAAGTGCAACGATACACAGTATGTCGCCTTCGTTCGACGCGTGTTGAGATGGATTACCAATCAGTAGCGATGACGCTCACTCGGCTATACCTTCATGCCGAAAGATAAGGACCCACTTTGCGACCACGTGACACTCTGTCCTGCCGGGGCACCATCTAGCAAAGCTCAACAACAAGGCTACCATTGACCTCTCAGACACCGCACCGTTACTATTCCACATTCTCCGCTTCTCATTGTCATGCTGCACCTTTCTCACGAACGAGAACGACCTCACTTCAATCTCCATCATGAAGTGCTCAATGCGGCGAGCGGGTGTGACTTTTCCCACTAATCATTTCGCTATAAGGTTTCGATAACTCAACGACCTGCAATTTCTGCGATGTTGCGATTGCACGACATGGTTAGAACCATGAAAAGGTCCACGGCGCGATAGAAAGAGGCGCACTCACACGTCGACCAAAAGGTCACTACCAAGAGTTGTGTCGCCTCGTCGAAGTTAGCATGCTGTTACTACGATGCTTCGGGTCGACTTCACACGAGACGACCTCATCACAGCCCCCTATGAGTCTTGGCTCGTAAGGCGAGCAACCTTGATATTCCACACCGATCAGGCCTTACGACATTTTAGTCCTCCAGAGTCACAGAAGCTTGCCCCGCCTTGCCAATACAACAACGGATGACATCTGCCGTTTACCCATTCGAGTTCCACCCATCACGCCCGGATCCCACAGCCGTGACAGCCAGGCACAGCCGCAACTGCATCGCTTAGCGGGCCAATCACCATGAAATACATACGAGACCCGAGTTACTTAGTTACTTAGGCTCTGTTGTAAACAAGGCCACCAGCGCCAATCTGTTGTAAACCAACACAGCAGGTATCCCGCCACATTCCAGTCATTTGAGCAAAACGCCAACTCAGTGATATGATAGCCGCTATAACCGCTTTATGTAGAACGGGATCCGTTCAAGCCAAGATACTGCGCCCTGGGCTTGGCTAACCGGTGAGGATGCCCTACTATAATCCCACGATGCTTAAAGGGACGTGAAGACTTCGTGGGAAAACTTTTGTGTTGTGCATATCACAAATCAACTTCCACTGCACCTGAATCCACCACCACCACCACAATGGCATCCCTCCTCTCCACCATGCTCTTTGCAGCCACGGCATCAGCCCAAGTCACAACCTCCTTCTGGATGCCCTCCAACGGCCTCGGAACAGAAAACATCGGTTTCGTCGGCTCCGTCATCAACGCCAACGAGACCCATACCACCCTCGCCGTCGAATACGACGAAGGAACCGATCTCGACGCTCTCAGCATCGGCGTCGATGGTCCCATGACCATGACCATAGGCCCCAAGGTCTACGGCACCACAGTCGACGTTGGCGTCGCCACTTCCGGAGACGACGAGGACGACACCTACGCACTTGACTGCACCTGGCCGACCCCCGAAGAAGCAGAGTCGAACCGCACATGCACAGTATCTTACCCCCCGGGCCTCGCTAGTCTGCTCTGCCAGAACACCGCTTACATCTCGACGAGTGAGGAGATTTGGACCAGAACACACACCTATCCTGCGCGCGGCTCTGAACCTGCAGGCACCGAGACTGTTAGGCAGACTTTCAGCTGGGGCTATGGATCTGCTGTTTCGTCGGTCTCTCAGCCAGCTTACTGCAGTGAGAGTGGTACGCCTGACGAACCTTACGTTTCTGAGGTGGAGATCTCTGCGACGTAGTTCGGTACTTATTACCTTGTTATCACTGCGGGGACGGAGAAGTTGGAGGCTACTGCTGCGGCTACACCGACGATGTCGAGTGCCATGTCTACGGGTGCTTCTACGGATGCGACAGATGCTTCTGGAACTGCGCCCGTGCCTGAGGTGACGGAGGCTGGTGCGCCAATGGTCAGGGGTGCGCCGCTCTTGGCGGGACTTGGTGCTGCTGCTGCTGCGTTCTTTGTCTAGTTTGTTAGCTTCAGCAATGAGATAGAATGATGCAAATCAATATGACATGGAACATTCGTTTAGTACCTTCTTAATACATGTAACCACTATTATACCTACCAACTACCACTTAAAACATCCGGCCATGCCGCTCTCCCAAGACCTTCTTACCAGAACCACAACGTATCAGCCAACCAGCCTTACTAAAATCCGAAAGCATCCAACAGACTATTCGCATCCGGCTCATTGAATTGAGTCGGCGGCGGTTTCTTCTTCGGCTCCTCCTTGGGCTTCTCGTCATTCTTCTTATCCTCTTCATCCTCTTCACCTTCTTCCTCGCCATCCTCTTCACCACTCTCCCTACTTTCTTCCAACGTGCCCTTGCTTTCCGCCAAATCGTTATGAGCATGCTCTCGTACCGGTAAATCGGCGATAACAAGCGAACTCCTCCTGCGCAGTAGCTTTCTGGGATCAAAGTCAAAGTCCGTCGCAGATTGATTTCTGCCTTGCGATTGATAGCTTTGACGCGGCATCGAGGGACTCAGCGGTGGACGACCAGATGTTGCTTTTGTCGGTGGTGGTGGGAGTAGGAACTCCCATGTCTTGACTAGATCGAGGGCGAGGACGTCGCAGCCCATGCGATCGTAAAGGCCTGCCGTGTGTAGCACAAAGTCCCACTCTTCGCGCATGCCTATCATTGTGGCTCCGCGCAATGTTTGGAGCGACTTCTCACGGAGTTGCTTGTACAGGACTACCAAGGCGGGGTCGTCGGTGAGGTACGATTTAGCGGCTGAACTGGGCGGTTCGGAGGTCTCGAGTAGAGTTGTTAGTGGTGTGACCAGCGAGCGAACGGCCATGTCCTTCTTGTTCAATAGCCAGTATGCCCATGTTGCGAGCCATCGATTGCCCTCTCTAGCAGCCTGGGGTAGGATTTTGTCTCTCAAGAAGTCCAGTAAGATGGGCGAGTCATCACCACCGTAGACGCGAGCGACTGCTATGGCGAGCTGGGTATCACCAAGCTGATTATGGAGAACGCTGACAGCGTCTTGTAGATGATCTGCAAGTAGAAAGAACGACGCAGCATACTCGAATCTTCTCCTGCCCATCAATGCGTACGCGTTCTTGAGAGCGGCAGTTTTCCAGCGGTCTTCGTTGAAGTTGTTCGATAATAGTCGATGTGTTGCGCCCTGTTCTCTCGACCAAGTAGCCATGCGCCAAAGACCGACTAGAACTGGCTTCTTCCGGAGGGCCATGTAGTATAGAGCGCAGTCGACGGGGTTCTTTTCGTCGGTCTTCGTGTACTCGTTCCGAGCAATGACCTCGAATTGGGCCCGCTGTATATTTCATTAGTTACTTCCGCCGACAAAGAGATGTGTACTTACCAATGCGTTGATATCGGACATCCACATGAACACTCCACACTCCTTTGCGTGCTGCCACATCATCTTCCCGCTGAAGTGTCTGCTGACAAGGTCGACAAGAATATCCTGACTTCCTGAGTGGAACGCCCAGATGATCTCGCGCCACGAGATGGGTCCCTTGTGCGTTTCGCTCAGTACATGTTGTCGAAAGAATAGCAAGAAGCGACCGGCGTTATCATCAATCGATCGACGATGCTTCTCTACCATACCAATACACTCGATGATGTCGGCCAAGCGAAACTGTTCGCGACTGGTCAAGAGCGGTATCCGCTTGGTGGTCAAGAGTTCCTTGAGACTGGAGGCGACTTCTTCGGTGACTGCTTCAGGCTCGCTATCGTCAGAGAAATCGGCGTATGATGAATGAATCTCTTTTCGAGATGCAGTCATTTGAGTCTGTAGAGGTTAGCTAAATCCATATAGTGCTATTCATATACGTGCCTCAGCTTCTGAGAAATCTCCAGGTGCGAATCCCAGCGAGCTGTCAAGCTCTTCGCCTTCGATCCAAAACTTGAGTGTAGTGTAGAGCTTAATCAGGATGCGCTGAACCAGTAGCAACTTGCCAGCCAAGACGCATTGTGAAAGTAACTGAGGGTGGTACGCGGGTAGAGGACCGTTGAGTCTGCTAACTGCATCGAAGATGTCAATAGATGCCGTCTTCCGTGAGATGGTACGTAAGCTAGGGAATAGCCCTTCGGACACCTGGACATGCTCATCCTGAATGAAGAGCTGGTTGCCTGCGCCAATGATCAGATTACCACTGCTTAGCCACACCGAATCGCCGATCGGGTGTGGCGTGATGTCGCGAATGCGCACGTCACTGATCTGTACCCAGGATGGACCGGCATTGAGGTAATCGTATCGCAGCTGGGCGTAGATGACGACACGGTGGGGGAAGCCAACAGCAAGTATGGACTGGTTGTCAGGAGTAGAAGACCAGTCGAGATCCTGGATGATTCCGCTGCCTTCGAATGTCTCTTCATGTTCCAACTGGGCGCTTCGGGTGTTCCATATAGTGAGCGTAGTTCGATCAGCATCAGCCAACGCAGCCTTACGTATCGACGTGCCACTAGCAAGTGATGGGTTCTTGACGCCAGTCTCGACCTCCGAAGTCAACAGCCAATCCAGTCTTCGGTCTTCGACGTTGACGCGCGCAGTCCAGGACTTGATGATTCCGGATTTCGTGTATGAGATGGCTATGTCTCGCGCAAAGGTGTCAAGGAAACCCGAGATGACAGGTGCTGTGCCAGCGGGGTCTACAGGCAGTACAAAGGCAAGGTCGTCGCCAGATCCTAGGTTGAATGTGGAGAAATCCTTGAGTGTGACCTCTGAAAGGCCGTTGGTGTAGCCATTGGTGTGCGCGATGGCGGGCTGTTCCTCACCCGCAAGTACATCTTGCTCCGGTTTTGGCAGTGTGACCTCCCAGCAGATGCCTTTCATCTCGGAACTGATGGTAGCGATGTGTATGCGCTGTCCGCCAACTTCGACCTCTGGTATCACCAGCAGACAAAGAGGTTTGCCCTGGAGTTTGTATGCGAGCCGTGTCATCTCAACGGCTTCATGACCACGGGTATCCCAAAGCGAGATCTCGTCATGATGTAGGAAGACAATGAAATTACCCTCTTGCAACAGAGCAGTACGATGGATATGCTCCGTCACTTTGACGCTGCAGTGTCGATGTAACGTCATGCCCTGATCGCTCTGCCGCTGTAGCCATACAATGCATTCATCTGTCGTAGTCCGCGATACCAATGCTCTTCCGCTAGCTGTGCGGTTGACCTTCTTGATGGCATGTGAGTGTCCCGTCCACATAGCCTTGCGCTGAATGCGCTGTGGCTGTGACGAAGGGTCGAACAGATAGTCGATGCGCGACTCTAGCCACTCGATTCGCCCATCAAAGTGATGCGATAGCAGGGTCAACTCGGATTCGGGTTTGTCGCCGATGAATGCGTAGAATTGTACATTGTCTTCGATGGGCTTCGGTTCCTTTGCGAAGTGTAGATGAAGTCCATCGACGTGCGCAATGTTGAAGACGTCGGTCACCTTCTTTTGTTTTGCCCCTACGTTCTCAAAACCCCACGCAGACATGTTACCTCTATCATCCAGCACAACGCATATCTCCGGGTTGCGGTTCGCGACTTCTATCAGGTGATGCAGCGCGATGCCGTGGTCCTTCTCTTCTGCCGAAGCCTGCTGCATCGCTCTTTCCGTCGCGTGTGTAAAGTGCTTGCCGTCGATGAAGAAGGCATATCGCTTCTTCGACTGTTGCTCCAGTGGCACATGCCGTGACATTATCGACTCGACGAGGTCCACCTCAGCCCACATGTGCATGCCATCTACGCCGTGATGCTCTCCTGGTACCCAGACTCGCACCTTCTGGTCCGCGCATATTGTGTATAGTACGTTGTCCGTGGACTGGTCTTTGTGGTACGGGTGCCGCCAATGCAAGCCTGTGATGGCCTTGGGGTGTGGGAGGTAGAAGTAGTCGAAGCTCTGATCGGCCGAACCAAAGGATGTGCGTCGCCATATCTTGAGGAGACGATCGTACCTGCCTGTCGACGCTATCAACTCGGCATCGGGCGAGAAGTGGGCGAACTTGACAGGGTTCGCTAGCTGCTTTGTCCATATCCGTTCGATGTCGCTGTGGGTGTTGAAGAGGGTGAGGGATGCGCTGCCAACAAGCAATTCGTCTGGCATGCCCCAGGAAAGGGTCGTTATCGTGTCATCGGCGTTAGATAGGGACGTGCTGCCCTGTTGCGACCACTGCGCATATCAGCAGTCATTCCTAGCTGCCCCTCCTTGTGTGCCCACCTTGATCGCGCCTTCATCTTGCCCGTATGGTCGGTATACGTATATGTATCGCGTCGAACATGCTGCGAGCTTGCCGGTGCCTTCGTCGATCGCGACTGCCTCAAGCTCGAATTCCTCGTCGATGTAGATGGTTTGGAGGACGTGGTTGGGTCGATCGAGGATGATCAGCGCGTTACCGGAGATGTAAACCTATATGAAGAGCAAGTCAGTCTTTGTGCGCGTCGCAAAGGGTCTAGTCATACAATTATCTGGAGGCCTTCCCACAGGCCATGAGCAACAGCTTGGAGCTTAGCCTGGGGTCGCCCAGGGAGGATACCGCGCATAGAAGTTATCGAGCTCGGCTACCGTTGATTGCGCATTATTAGGTAGTCGCTGGATGTCAAGTAGCGTCCAGTCGACAATAGTACGTGTTGGGTTCCAGTAAGCTTCCGGTGTCGCGCGGTACGAGATGCGACACCTAGGGTTCCTGGAATGTTGAAGCTCACGCGCACGATCCACGTGCTATGTCGTCACCTCGCTCATCGGCAATCTTGTAGAAGAAATGCGGCACAACTCTTACTATGAGCGACTTGAACTGGTGGGCAAGGCTCCTATTCGCCGTGTCGTAGCAAATGGGGTGTTACCTGATGTCAAGATGCATTGTCGACGCTTGGGGGTTGCCGCCAGCCTTCCGCGCGCATTTCGGAATCGGAACACTAGCGCGAAATCAGAAATGCCGGTCCGGCATCGATTGATGTGTCGCGTCAAGCTACATACACGCGTTTTGGTGGTATCTGGTGTCTACAACTGTGCTTCTCCAACTTCCTAGGCCATTGTTCGCTGCACCTTGCCCTCAACTTCTCCCTGCTCGCCCTTGCCCTTCCACTCCACCGTCACGGTGATACCGCGATCATCGCCCTTCTCCTTCGCATACGTCAGGCTTCCCTCCAATACCGTGCCCTTCTTATAAGCTTGCTTCTCCGCGATCTCTGAATCGAGCAGCAGTACTGCCTGATGCCAATGTGTAGGTGTGTTGCTTGGGCCCGTCGAGAAGCCTAAGCCCGGAATACCGTTCTTGCCCCAATCGACGTTGTCAAGCGTCTTGACATCCTGTGAGCTGCCAGGGTGGATGAAGATCGTGTCAAACCATATCGCAATGGCCTGAAGAGATGTGATGTCGCGGTCGAGTGTCATGCGAAGAGGCACCTTGAAGCTCAGATCCTGCACAGACACAGTCTTCATCTCCAGCAGATGGCTCGTGGCAGTGCCGCAGAGCGCCTTCTCAGGCACGTCAAAGACACCGATTTCGTGTGTGTTGAGAAGACCGCCTGGGATCATGGGTGAAAAGTCGAACCCATAGATGTCTTTCCAGAACTTCTCACTCGTGCTGTCTGCTATCCAGTCGGCATCGGAGATTGGTGCGAGGCGGATGTTGCAATGAGAAGGAATCATGATGCCATCGGGCTTGAGATACATGTCTCGTGCGCGCAGAACCGAGTCCAACATGCCTTCGAAGAGGAGACCGTAGCCCATCCATTCTGAGATGATGATATCGACCTTGTCCTTGCCAATCAACCGCTGGGTGTTGAAGTCTTCAGCGCGTCCTTGGATCAGTTCAATACGGTCCTGGTACCCGTTCTTCGCGATGATCTCCTTCGCGCGGACAGCGATGCCAGAGTTGTCGACTGCAAACACCTTCTTCGCGCCTGCACGGGCGCAGAAGAGGGAGAGGATACCAGTGCCGCATCCAACGTCAAGCACGGTCTTTCCAGCAAATACCTCGGTATTCTTTTCGATGAAGTCACGGTACCCTTCTGTTCGTACGCGGTCCTCGATCATCTCACGATGGATGCTGTTGCCCTTGTACGACTCAAAGTAGTCCTGGTCCCGATCGTTGGTGAGCTTGATCTTGGAAAAGTCTTCTTGCATGTCCTTGTGCATCTTCGCCTCATACTCGTCGTAGTCGATGGCTTTGCTGTCGTCATCCGGCATGAGATCTCCAAGTTCAAAGAGCAAGGCATCGTCCTCCAATACTGGCTGTAGATATTTGTCGCTTATGAGATCATCTAGAGTTACTTTGATACTCTTGGGATCTGTGCCTTTTTGTGCTTCTGATCGGAGGTAGTTGATCAGCTTGATGATGGTGATCTCGTCCGCGTCTAGTGCAGGCAGTCAGTAGTCATCCGGAAAGGGTAAGGCGTATAACGTATAGATGAGCGTTCAACATTGTGAGCCATACCTGGTCCAAGTCCTTTGATCGTTGCGGGTAGATCGAATCCATTCTCAGCTTTGTTGTGCTCTACCATGTCCGACACACGAGTCCATTGTCGATCCGAAAATAGATCTTTGAAAGTAGTCGTATCCGGCTCGCTTGCGTCTTCGACGATGCTGCCAACCGAGCTCGCGGTGTCCGATTCCGTGTCTGACATGTTTTCTGGAGTGACTTTCGCTCTGTTTGCGAACGCAAGTCTTTCAGATTACGCAAAAATTGTAATGAGGCGGGATGTCGCGTCAAGTTTCCTTTGGTGGGGGAAGGCTCTGCGGTTAGTGTGCTTTTGTGGGCGATGCTGCGGGGCAGGTTCGTCACGCCTGCCGTAGTGATCTTCGCACCTCCTTTCATTCTCACCTACCCCTTCGCATGCCATCAACACTCATCATCTTTATCCGTACCATCATGTATATTGACGAGCCCTGAGATATCTGGCTATAGCATGCTATCATGCCATCGTCACATGCGTTCCCCTCTTCAGCCCCGACATCGTAACATCCTTCATCTTGCGCGGTCTACCCTCGCTTCAGCTATTCGCAAGTTATCATGCCTCTCACCATCAGCAGCATCGTGTCACTCGGGCGGCACGCATAGGCACGCATAGGGTTACGCCGGTTTTTTTATCATCCATTCCAAGCCTACAGCATGCTAACCATACGTAAATACGTTGCCAAATGTCGCTATCAGACAATTCGCTTTGTTGCTGTGCGTCCATTCAATGATTGACAACGTCGTTTGTACCTTCCACCAATCTCAACGCGCTCGTGGAACTTTTACCGCGTCTTCGCTGCACCAGCCTCGGGCTGTTATCCTGATCTCGGCCGTGACAGCTGTATCTGACAGCTACTCATCAGAATCATCCTCGAGCAGCCGGCGGGCGAGCGCAATGGCATCGTCAGTCACACGTGGCTTCTTGGCTGGAGGAAGGGCGTCGGCCTCCACGTCTGCTGCCTTGACGACCTCGGCCTTCACGTCCTCGGGCTCTTTTACGTCCTCTCCCTCCTCCATGTACTCGGGCTCATTACCGATTTCCTCCTCTTCGTCGGAGGTCTCGCCAGCGTCGCTTCCGTAGCCATGCTCGACCTCCTCTTCGTCACTTTCCTCCTCCTCAGCAGGAAGCTCGGTCTGATCCTCGACTTCATCGCTGTCCGAAGCCGGCGCATCACGCTTGCGCTTCTTGGAGATTTTGCTTGCAGTCGAAGTAATGCCAGCAACTTCGTAGGCTTCGTGAACCACATTGTCATCGCCGGTCTGTGTGTTCACGGATCGGAACTTGGGCTTGTACTTGGGTTTACCAGTGCCCTTTCGGTGGTTGGCACGCTTCTCAACTGGGAACTCTGACAGAGGGATCATGTGTTTAGGGTACCGCTCCTCATCGCTCACCACGCCGCCACTTTCAACCAGCAGTCGAAATTCTCGCGCGTTCTCACGAAGATACGCCATCGTCTTGTTCTTCGTCTCATGAGCAGACGTGATTTGTCCTCGGAGAGCGTCCAGACCACGGTTCTTACCACCAGCCTTGTTGATGGCTTCAACGATCTTGGACAAGTCGGCGGTGGTGATGGTGTCGTACGCGTCAAAACCTTTGGTGTGGACGAAGTCGTTGATGCCAGTGTACATGGCGCAGATCTCTGGGACGGTCCAGTGGTCACGGTTCTTCTTCTTCTCGTAAGCGGCGTTGGACCGGCGCGAGATCTGGTCGATCCACTTGTTGTATGCGTCCTTCCATTTCTTGTCGTTGGGGTCAATGTTGGTGAGTTTCGACTGGCCAATGTGGACGTGTTCGTATGCGTGGGTACGGGCGTTGAAGCGGCGGAGGGCGATGCTGGGGGTGAAAACCTCATGGATGCCTTTAAAGGTCCGCTCCCAACGGTTCTCGCTAACCTTATTCCATTCCACCACGGGGTTTTGCTTCTTCTCCTTGTCCTTCTTGGGAACCTTGCAGCTCTCGAGGTCAGGGAAGAAGATGCTGTCATCGGCTTCGTACAAGTCGCGGTCGGCGGATTCGCGCTTCTCCGGAATTACGTTCTTCTGGGTGAACCAGCTCTTGCCGTCGGGCATTTGGATCTTGAAAGTCGCTTCGATCTTGGTGGGGTCAGTGTCGTGGGGCACGAACGTCTCTTTCGATGTGAGCTCCTTGTTGACTAGCTCTCGACCGGCGTAGGGCGCAGGGTCGTCCGACAGTTCGCCATCGCTATCTTCATCAACTGGGATGGATTCGGCACCCGAAAGGTATTCCGGCAGGCTGCTGGCGGGCATCTTGATCTTGACCTTGCTCTGGGGTGTTGGCACCTCAGCCGCGCTGGGAACCTCGCGGGCCAGGCTGCCGATCAGGTGGGGCGCCATATTCATGCGTTCTTGTCCTTTTGTGAAGGTTTATCGGATGCGTACAAGTTATGTGTTGGAAGCGTGGGGGTATGCGCTGAGTGGAAACAGTCGTGGCAAGAGGTGGAATAGCCCTTCAGAGAAATGTGTCAGTCAATGCGCTTCAGACGTCGGATTAGACAGATGAGACGACTCAAAAGCTTGCATCGCTGGTATCGCGCGCGGAAATTGAACGGTTCAAAACTTACGGCGCGTTGTCGACTATGTTTGCCGGGTATAGTCGCGAAGTCAGATGCGCAGATATCACGCGTTACAATCCTGAGCGCGCCAGATCGAAAAGGTTGTTATGACCAAGTCACTAATTTCGAAAGTAGAGGTTCCAAGGTGTGGTGACGGTGTCGCAGTTGGTCACTCAAAGAAATGAGCAAGATATACGCCAAGGGGAAAACTCAAGACTCCAAAACAAGGCTTAACAAATTGGGACAGTGCGCGCGTCACTGCCTGGCAGAAAAGGCCTCAAAAGGCTCATTCACTTTTGGTGCTTCGCGTCCGCAAAATTGCGCAGTCACTGGCGTATTTAAGGCGATTCTAATGGTTCGCCTGGAAGAAGCTTTTGGGCCTGTTGTCGACGCGCCAAAGAGCCGCGAGGACATGCAATTTTGGAAGACCATCTGATGTTTGTTCAGACAATCCAAGCTACATGGTATGTTTGGGCAAATGAGTAGAGTGAGTGATAGGGAGATATAATACTATACACCTATTCACTATTAACCAGTCTAGCTACCGTACGTAGAGCCGCTAATTGCCCCCTCAAATTGGTACCCTCGATTGTCTCTGGCCTCGTACCCTCCATATTCAGCGTCCCAAAGTCAGGACGCACCCCATGACAATGCGTCCTCGAGATAGCAGCATTCAGATTAGGCCCAAATAAGCACATCGAACTGTCACGTCGAGGCTCACGAGGCAATGGCCCATTACGTAGTTGCTTTCAACGTCTTATGATGACGTAAAGCGACTATAGAAGAAATGCATGATTCACTACATCCACTGCCTCCCATTCCCAAACCACTCAGCCTACGCATGCGCAGACGAGCAAATCCTACACGTATACCCCCCACTCCACGGCACACACATCTCACGCTCCAACTTTCCATCCGCGAAGCAATTACCCCTACACTCCTCTACCGTCGGCCAACTCCCCTTCTCAGCACAAATCGTCTCCACAGGTTTCACCGGCGTCTGTCGAACCGGCGCTTCAAACGGCACCGTCTTCGTAGGCGTCGCACCTACCGTCGTTGTTAAAGTCGTTGCGTCTTGCGTTGTATGGACTGGTGTGGATGTAATAGGAGTAGGAGTTGTTTGATAGGCCAGGGGTGGGTCGTGTGGACACCTGGAGAGACCGATTTTGATGCCGCCGAGTAGGGCGGCGATGAGGAGGGCTGTGATTAGTATTGTGATGGTGGGAATGAGGAATCTCTTCTTTGTGAAGAATGAGTGTCTTTTGTAGAATGGGCGTGGGGGCAGTTGGGCTTCGTCGTCGTGGGGGAAGTAGGGGTGGTTTGGATCGATGTGATCGGCGGGGACGCCTGTGCGTTGGGGAGCGATGCCGGAAAGCTCGATGTTGGGTCGTTGAGACATGTCCATTGATGATGCCGCGCTGAGATCGGTTGCTGGGTCGCTGTATATCGATGTTGCGTTTTAGTATGCAGCGGTCAATAGGTTGCATAATGAGGAGGAAAGTGGCAGAGGACGTTATGTAACCGCTTTGACTATGGTGAAAGAAAGGCGGCCAGCGAAACATTATGATTACAGCGCAAGCACACTGCTCCAAAATTGCACAATGGAAGTCTAGGTCAAAGTACGACAACAGATGCAGCATCGTTGTCATGTTGATGCGTGGAGCTGACACTTCACTCACAGGTGTCGCAATGCCCAGCTCTTAATCAGAACGTAACTAGAATCTTAGCCTATCATAAAGCGTCTATGACCTGTCAGGGATGTGCCCGGCTTTCTTTCGCAAGGTGACTATGCACGCACAGTTACGACGTCTCATCTGCATGATCTCGAGGAACATACTTTTCCCAGTCCTCTAGCAACAGCCGTTCCGTCTCATCTGCTGGTGTCGTTATTTCATCTGTACAGTAAATGAAATGTCTTGTCCCTTGGAAGTCAAACCAAAACTGATCTACCTCACAACCAGTCATTGCGGCCTCTTCAAAGCCTATTGCGGTGATCGGACAAGCATGACCATAAAAGCGTCCCAGTCTATCACTATGACATAGTTTATAAAATTGAAAATGAAAGTTTCTCTTCTGGGCCCATATAATGTCCATCCCAATAGCAGCACCATAACACAGCGTGAAAGCTTGATTCTTGGGTGATTCTGCCGCTAATCCCTCGAGACATTGATTTCGAATTACGGCTAGAGCGACGTCCATGAAGAGTTGATCGATCGACTTCTCATAATCGACTGTGACGCGTTGGTCGTGATCTACCAGCCCGAGTAAACCGTAGACTTTGTCGCGCAGGTCTGCGCATTCAGTTCCCGCCACATAACTGTCCAGTGCGTCAAATATACCGAGATGTATGAATGCGCCGGTTCTCCGCAAAGAACTATTGCACATAATCCTATACACGCTTGAAGGTACGTTTTTGCGAATATAGTTATAGAAGGTTTCAGAATGACACTCCGGTCTCCGTGTGTCATCCACCAGCCACATGTCTTTCACTAGGATCCTGATCTGTTTCGCTAGGATGAACTCTTGTACAATCCAAAGTCGTCTAAAGTACTTGCTGTGGAGGACATAAGTAAATGCCGCTTTTTCTGCTGCATCCCTCCATACACATGCAGCATCGTACGTGTTTTCGAACTTATCGCATCCGCCCTCGGTATGTGAATTGGGTTTCTCAGAACCGTCGCCCAACCAAGCAACGACTGACGTAGCTTTGCTGTAGATATCGCTCATCATCTGCACCTGGTGGTTGCGCTCAACAGTACTCGACTGATCAATGCACAGCTGGTCAATCCACATATAGCGATCCGAAGGCGCCTTGTCGCGGCATTTTCGGAACTCAGTGAGAAATTTGAACAGGTTTTCGCGGATTTGAAGCCGTCCGTCCGCGATGTAGATGGTTTGATCCGATGGTGGTGGACCCCAAACATAGGACAAGGCTGTGTATGGCGGGGCTTCCGAGATTTCGAAGACTTCGATGTCGAGACGTATAGCATCGTCGTTCTCTAGCGGATCCAGAAGCGTGACAAGCCGTATCTGCTGTGTCGCATGGTCTAGTGGCTGATATTGGTAGTCGTCAAACGCCGGGTTGGCTGCGGAAGACATGTTCGCTCCATGGCTGCCTTGTGCCTCGACCCAACATGTCAGTACGTGCCATGTATACGAAAAGCAGCCATGTCACCTACCAAGGCACCACGCAGCAGATTAAGTAGATTCAGCATACGATTAGACTTTAGGAGGACCTGTGGACTATGTGAGGTTTGTGATAATCGCGATAAGAAAGTAATGCAGCATATTGATTGTAAGCGGGGAAGATGCGCGTGCCAACATGTTGCTGACTGCGTGGGCTGTGCAGACGTCTGTGGCTTGCACGATTGAGAGTCTGACCAATGAACAGTGAGGCACCCGAGCAAGCGCTAGACCTTATCAGGCTAGTAGCTGCAGGAGCATGTTGAGCAGATGGCAGTGCAGTGACTTGCAGGACACCGAGGACTAGAGTCAAATCAGATCAGTGGGTAGTACACTTAACTCAGATTAGCGACCGTGTGGACATAAATTTAATGGGTATATAGCGCCTTGGATGGGTATCGCATGGAATCTCTCAGAGCTCCAGAGCCAGGAATACCAGTTTTGTGTAAGGAAAAAAATTCCGCTTTCTTTCGACCTTTGTGTTTCTCGGGACTACGAAGACCAAGACAGTCTGTAGGCCTTACTCGTGCTCTCTAGGTATCATTACCATACCGACCATCAGTACCACTGTTGCGCTTACGCCGGGTCTCGGTGCTTCGATCATCGTTGCCTGGGGCCGGCTCTGGACGTCCATTGGCTCGCGCCTGGTCCTCAATGATGTTACCATGGCTCCCAGAGGACCGTCGACTAGGGCGTGAGTTGCCTCGGCGTGGTTGTCGTGGAGCATTTTGCGGGGGGCGGTTGCTACCGTCGTTGCTACCAGGTCCTGTAAAGCGTCGAGCTTCGTTAACGCGGTCAGGCGGAAGCTGGTAAGACGGGCCGCGCCATCGCGAACTGTTGCGCTGCCCGTTGATTGCTTCGGCCTGGCTGCTGTCTCGAATTGCGGGGGCGGGTGTGAGCATGCTGATATCGGTCTTTGCGCGCTTGGTAGGGGCTGTCCTCATTGTAGTGTCACTGTCGGGGGCTCGGCGCCGGGAACCTCCAATGACACTACGTCCTTGTAGGCCTTGGTCCTAGAACAATGTCAGCTTTGGCCTCGAGAACTACCTAACATTCGAAGACATACCTGGAGCCGAGCACCCTGTTGGCGATTTTGACTGGGCTGCTGATCCTGCTTCGTCTGCTCCGGGCGGGCCTTGTCGTCTGCATCTTGGTGAGTGTGCTTATCTTTGTCCAGGCGTGCCTCCAATTCTTCGATCCACATGTCCTTGGGGGTGCTCGTGCTTTGTTTCTGGAGAAGTCTTCGATTGCGCTTCTTCAGAATCGCGTTGAGGACGTGTTCCTCAATCATTCCGCATACTTGAATGCGGGAATCGTACGGGAGGGGGATAGCATCCAAGACATTTCCAAAGGCGCCCGTCTTGGGTTGGTATGGGCAACTCGCTTCTATGTCGTAGACGCCCTTTTCCGGGACATAGGCGACCTCTTTTCCCTTGCGCTCGTCCCAGCAGTAGTAATCTGCATCTTCTGCTTTCTTGAGCCCGAAGCAATCCACGCGGACTTCTACAGGCTTCGATAATGGTCCGCTGCCTCCTGCAGTGCCGAGCTTCAGAACCTCAAGTTCGGTAGTGTTGTCGATGACGATACCGTATCTGGTCTTGAAACAGAACCAGCCGAACTGCGTCGAGACAGCGTTGGGGTCTTTCTCTTCGCAAAGGACCACATGAGGGAAGTTCACAATCATGCCTTTCACGTATTCATCTTTGTCGACAGGGGTGTGGTCGTTCCATCGTCGTACCTCGGATTCTCTCCGCCGAGGCCGGCCGGTTTGTTCGGAAACCTCTTGTGTAGACAACATTGTGAGCGTTGTTGACTGTCAATAGGCCAGCTCATAGGCGCCTGTTTGGGAAGGAAGTTGGGCCAAAGGGCGAGTTACTGTGGCGACCACGCAGGGTATCGTAAATCTGGATTGCACGGTCGTGGAACTCGCGCTCCTGCGGTAGGGAGATTGCGTATTCTTTCTCCGCAGCGTAGCGCTGATAGTCTGTATATACGGAGGGCATCGTGGGGAGTCAAAGCCGCTCTGGCCATGTGGCGCTATACTGTTTCAGGAAAGAGAGATGGCTCAAATATAATTGAAGTATTGGTGTTACTTCGTGAATTAGGGCGACGGAGCGGAACCCTACTTATTCCGCGCTCACCTGGCTGATCAAGCTTTTTGCGCACTCGATTGCCCGCCCTCTCTGCAATCGTACACCCTGTAGCAATCTACGTTTTTCGCTGTGATCTTCGACAAGTTCAAGACACCCAAACCTAGATATTCCCACGATCAGGTGATCGACGGTTCAGGCAAGATTAGGCCTGCATTACACAACGACCTTCCCAACATGTCTACCACTGAGAGTGTTTTGAAGACCGCTATCAGCCTGTACAGGTCGATAGCGGGCTATATTCCCCTCTTCCGTCGCTGCGAAGGCCAGATCCACCGAGACAATGGACGCACCGGTAGTGGCGCTGGAGAGCGTCCAATTCCATCAAACGTCGAAATGTCGTCATTGCCTACTCAGCTTATGATTACCTCCGTCCTGTCTGGAAAAGTCAAATACGAAACGATGTTACAACTCCGATCCAAGGCGGACTCTATCAAAGCGGACATTGCGATGGTGAGGGCGAACGAAATCGACGCTCAGTCGACAGTCCAGTGCAAAAAGGCGGCTGTTGAGAGGTTAACCCGTCAACTGCAACGTCGGGGTGGCAGCGGAGTAACGAAAGCTCAGCAACGTTGCCTGAAGGTTTTAGTTCGCGAGCGCGACGCAGCGACCAAGACCAAACGAGAGATGCAGAGATTGGTAAAGTCTCTTACGAAAGAATACGATGGGAATCTCCGATCCTTTGCTGAAGTCGTGATGGAGCTCCAGGATACGTTCCTTTTACCAAAGGAGAAGGACAACGATGTCATAGCAGAGCAGCATAAGGACAGATTCGTGCAGGGAGAAGTGGAAAGTCTGGTACAAGAGGACGAGCAAGCTCAGACACAGGAAGACGGTGGTATCCCCGAGGTGAATAATGTGCAGCCGAACAATTCGCCAGGCACCGCCCAAGAGATCGAGAGTAGCAAATCTCTTGCCCGTAACCAGCCTGTAGAGGCTTCGCAGCCCGATATTCATAACATCGTTGTTAATGCTGCCTCCCTTGACCAGCAAGCCGAGGCCCAGTCCATCAACATCGCTGTTGACGACAATGAAACAACGTTGAACCCGCCAGTAGAAGGCAAGGGTGGCTCGCCATCCAGCAGAACACATTATTCTGCTATCCACTCCGAAGATCCGCAAGATGTGCAGGATATGGCTAGATCAGAAAATGGTGGCGATATTGATGGTCGGACAGTCCATGAAGTGCAAGAAGTCGGGATCGGACAGGAGACCGGAGAAGCACTTCCCCACGAAGATCCGTATACCAAAAGTTCCAAAGAAGAGTGGGATAGGATTGAGCAGGCCATCAAAAAGCTCGAGCGATGTGAGAAGACTTATTGGGAGAGGAAAGAAAAGTTCGAACAGCACTACAAAACGTTTGATGAAAAGTTGGATAAGTTCTGCTCAATCAACCCACGCTTGAGTAGAGCGGATGCAGAAAAAAAATTCGGTCAACACTTCCTCCAGGTAGGGGGCAATTTCCGTTGCTCTTTGGGCGTAGCGGAGACGTCGCTCAAGAAAGCCCGGATTGAGGCGAAAGAAGCAGGAGTCCACGATTGCAACTCATGGGACCAGGAGTCTGGCTTCCTTTCAGTGGCGGGTGAAGGTCCGGATCCCGAAGACACCGGATATCTGAGCGATAGTCGTGATCGCGAAGTGGTGATAGAGTGGCTGCAGATGCCCCACCGCTCAGAAAAAATGCAGCCTTCTGAGTTCAAGTTCGCGACATCGAAGGTGAGCGTCGATCCTTGGGAGAGCCATTCCACAAGGGGAGACTCAAGCAAACGGAAGAAGATAGACGAAAATGTCGACACTTGGGAAGCTCAGTCCTCCAAAGCGTACTCAAGCAAGCGGAGGAAGATTGAAGGGGATGTTCCTTGGGTTGCGCCCAACGACAGCAATGACAGCGCGTATGGCACTGCCAAGGAAGACAGGGGAGACCAGAAACAATCGGAGGGTCCAAAGAACAGACCTCGAGCAAGGGCAGAGGTAACCCGTAAGCGACGTGCCCGATCATTCGACGCGCTTCCGGGTCACAAGGTCGTCAAAGAGATGTATTCCGACATGCCTGTAGAGGATCACAGCGTGAGTGTTGACCCCTCCGTAATAGTCGATACCGAGTACTGACATTTCCACAGGTCTGGATGAAGCGAGATTACCGAGAAGACGTTGTCATGGTTGATGACGAAACGACCGACGACGACACCTGAGCGCAACAAACTGACGATTGCGAAGATCGAAGTCGGTGGAGTGAGAGGCTACGAAGCAGCGGCTGAAGCAGCTACGTGCCGTTGCCGGACGTAGCAAAACAAGACCGGAGGCGTTGCGTAAAGGATCCCAGGGGGAAGCGACCCATCGCGCGATGAACATAGGCAGTGTCGCAATGTTACAAAGCAGCAAGGGCTGAACCGATAGCGTATGCAAGACGCGTACGGCACCGCGTCGAACGCGTCGTCGATGCGGAGACATCAACCGGCGGAAAAGCAGGGCAGAAGAAGTCGATGCAAAGATATCGGCGAGGACCACCGATGCAAAGTCATCAGGAGATACTCTGACCAACACCGCCAGACAGCTCGAGAAGCCACTGGACAAAGTTCAGGGCGTTGAGTATGCATGCAAAGACATGCCGAAGATGCAAAGACATCGGGGAAGAACTCGGTGGAAAGACACCGGGGGAAAGTCCGACGCCAAGACATCGGATAACACACCAGCCGGGAGGTCTGTGCACAAACTTCACAGCCTTGCAGGTGCGCACGCCCTGGAGATGATCTCACATTTGGGCGGCGCGCCCACAACAACACGTCTGCGATGTCAACGAGGTTTCACAGGAGAACATAGACGCTGAAAGAGCGTATGTGACATAGTAGGCAAGCGAGATTGCGAAGGTAGATAGTGAATCCAGAGTCGACGAGCCATTCCCAACGTCCGCAATCGATATTCCACCCATACAAAATTACTTTGTTCAATGACGAGACTCACAAAGATTCCGAATACACAGCTGACAGCGCTGATACATCAATCAACAGCTATGTCTATGGAAATTTTCATGCCAGCACATAGCCCGACGAGCGATCACAGTAAGTCTTCCACAATTTGGTGCGCTGGATTCAAACACCATGTTCAACATCCACACTACCGGGCTTCAAGAGCGGGAACTTCACAAATGTCAAATGTCACATATGACAGGTATATAAGTGCTCTTTTCCTCTCCTATCCTACTATATCCACTAAACCCTCACATCATCGAAACAACAGCAACTCAACGAAACCCATTTTTACCTAGTACAACCCACGTCCAACATCCCAAAACATGCCTTCCTTCCTACACGCTAGCGATAGGCGCTGCGCCGAGTTCATCATGCATCCCGATGCGCACCGCGTGCGTCTTCCAAGCGGTTCCGACCTCTACTTCACACTACCGATCGACTTGGACGCACGGCAACCCATGCCGCCCCAGGACCTGGCCGCACTTGATGCATACCTAGAACGGACTCCACCACATCCCTCAGAAGGACCAAACGGTTCCACTCACCAGAATAACCTCGAAGTGCGAAGTATCATTAGCGACTGGCTCGAAGGCTCGCGCTACCTGGACGATATGGAGATGTACGCGTGGGAGTCTGGTCATGGCTTTCCGATATTTGATGAATCAGGCTTACCAATCGATTTCCAGTGGGTGTGGGACGTTATCGCTTTTGAGGGAGGCGAGGAGTTGGTCTCCCGTTATGTCGAATATATCAACAATTCTGCTGAGCTACACGCACAAGGTCATGCCGAAGACCACCATGACTCCGTTCCCATAGGCCGCGCTACTCGTACATCCCACACGCCTCCTCCCGGTTCTCCGCTCGAGCAACCTCAGCATCACCGCTTCGGCCGGTTCCGTGTGGCAACCCAGTCCGACGGACCCGTCTCTGTAGGTGGAGGTAACTTTGACAACATGGATGAATGTATAGCATTCCTGGAGACCCTTACCGATATCGAAACGAAGTTGCTCAGTAAGAACATCATACAGTTGGAAGGCGATAGCTCCACTGGATTGCGCATCATACCTGGGCCGAATGCGAAGTTTCTCCCTGAGCGTACTCCGCAGGCCAACAAGGAAGCTGTTCAAATCCACGCATCTCCAGCTGATCACCAACTTCGTCATATACAGGTCCACCAAGCAGAACTACAACCTGTTCAGATCGACACTGTCACAGGTATTACTCCAGGCCGCAATGTGATCATTCGCCAAAAGGATGAAGGACCAAAACCCATTGTCTTCCTCAAAGAGAACCCCGTCAAACAAGAAAAAAAGCCCGTCCAAAAACAAAAGCCAGGCTTCAAGCGCGTAGCATCACCACCCAAGCAGACAGTAGCCGCCGAGCTCGACCCCTTCCGCTTCTACGGCCGCGAAAGCTCTCACGGGGTACATAACCAAGCTGCCACCGACCAGACGCTGTTCGATGAGCGCCAAATGTTTTTCGACGAGTACCACAAGCTGGCCAATGAGTACCATCAAGCTACAGGGAAGCTTCCTGCTTGGTATACCCGAGATCCAGAGAAGGCCTACAACAAGGTAGTAACAATTGATCTGCGCAGGCAAGGAGCACCCTCACTTCGCCCTTTATTTCCGTCCTCCGGCGTAGATCCTTCCAAGAAGACCATCAAGCTCAACCCTCCCAAGACCGCCGCTCCAAACCCATCCCGTACAACCCTCTCCGCCAAACCTGATACTCACCGCAATCTCTCGTTCCAAGAGCCTACTCGTCTTCCCATGCGCCCGAGGGTGACTGGTATATCTCCAAGCTACGACAATGGTGCCGACGACCTGGCGTACTGTATGTGTGGAACGGGTGCGCATCAGGCGCATGCGGAGGATAGCCCGGAGGATTCGCCTCGTGCAGCTCACGGTTCGTGGAGGGATGTTTGAGGGGGGGTGTTTCGTGAGGTACTGGTATCGAGGAGGTTGAGATGTTCGTAGTGTAGTTGGGGTTGTTGTGGTAGGTAGCTGTGTTTAGTGGAGTAGGATAGTCAATGTGTTCCATCCTTCTGCGCAAATGCACTCTACAAAGTGGCTGACTTACCATCTTGCATGCCATCACGATCACTTCATCATGATCACTTCAACAAACTCACGCAGCCCAATACTTTTGCACATTTTATCCATTCCAATGCCGATACTACCCAGCAGAGCTAGAGAAATCTACGCTATATGGTATGTAAACATCAGATACCAGCCCAGAAAAGGATACTGTTCATGTCCAAGGAGATTCGTTGTCGTATCCTTGAAGAAAGCCTATTCTCATGCATATAGAAAGCCGTCGGTGGAAAAGAATCCGAGGAAGACAAGTAACGGAGCACCGGCCATGCGCGAGCTCCATGATGTTCCCGAAGAAAAGCCCTGGTATATTTGGTATCCCCATCCGTTGTACCCTTTCCTGTGGATCTACAAGCGTCATATATCGTCGAAGCCTTCATGTTGCGCCGGGTTTGAAAAAAAAAGAGTAAAGTTATAAGATGAAGAAGACATGAACTAGAACGCGAATAGAATAAGATCAAGGCGACAGGGGGAATCATGCTTGCTTAAAGTCGAAAACCTTGATGGTAATGTGAAAGACATAAAATGGGGAAACTCCTCGCTATGCTTGACCGGCCGTCATGGTTGTATATAGGCCGTAAAGATGTTGTGCGCATGGCGGAAATGCATGAATAAAGGTTTGCGCAGTGTCGCTGGTAATGAAGAATAGGTCGACAGGTCGGGGGTATCAATGCAGAGTCGAACACCAAATGCGGAAAAAGACATACTATGCCCTGCTCGGGTTGATGTTCTCCAGCTCGCTGCGCTGGCGCAAGTACTTGGCGGCAAGCTGGTCACCGCCCTTCATGGACTGCTCCATCCAGTGTTGCGCGACACACATGGTCATTGGGTCGCTGCGGGCAGGATCTTGCGACGCCTTCCTCTCACGGTTGAGAAGCTCAGTCTTGAAGACCTCGCTGGGCCTGGTGAGCGGCAGGACTGTGCGATGAACGAGCTCAGGCGATGTGAGGTAGAAGATGGCAAGCTCACGCTCGGCCACTGCGTCGCCCTCTTTGGCAGTGATAAGGAGCATGCGTCCAGCATCCTCCATGGTGTACTTGGATAGTGGCTCATCAACCGGAGCTGGTGTAGTGGACGATGCACCGGCCTTCTCGACAGTAGCTCCACTGCTGACTTTGCCTGCATCGCGCTTCGAGTTCTGGGTGATGACCTCATCGACAAGCTCTACCATGATTCTGCAGACGTCTTGCTTGAGGCCAAGAGCAGCAAGACCGACATCCCAGAATGCCTTGCCTCGTGCAGTCTTGTCCAGCATCTGCGCAGGCACAAAGGATGCAATGTACTGCAGGTCTCGGAACAGGGTCTTTGGTCGGATGTTAGCGTCGCGGAAGAGGCCTTGGATGACTTCGACGATCATGTCTGTGCTTGGTGGTCCAACCGGGGAGCGTGCACCGTTGCGAGGTAGAGGTGAAGCGTTGCTCACACGTTCTACGCTCATACTGTGGGAGCGG
The DNA here is from genome assembly GCA_022609215.1 of Alternaria triticina. NCBI lineage: Eukaryota > Fungi > Ascomycota > Dothideomycetes > Pleosporales > Pleosporaceae > Alternaria > Alternaria triticina. Next base: position 432,591 of record JAGKPX010000005.1, read on the forward strand.
CGCTCCTCGCAGTTGGCGATGGCTTCCTCGAGGTTTTGTGCACGCGACGTTTGAGTAGCTGGCTCACGAGAACTGAGCTCTGGCATAGTGCCAAGGGTGGGTGATTGAGGAACCGGGGGAAGAGTTTCCCGGCGGTTGTTGTACGAGCGACCGGTTCGAGAAGACAGCGATGCTATGATGAGCAGTTCCAGCTCGTATAGTGCATGCAGTTTGGAGAACGGGTTGGGATGTGTCTGGAACCTGCCCAACAGCCGTCGGAAAGCAACGTTGTACGGGAACTCGAGTAGCCCAGCCTTCTTCGCTGTGGCGTTGCCAACCGAACGCGAAGTCGCGTCGCTAGAAGTCGAGGATTGCTCGCCAGCAGATTGATGAGCGTCGGATGCACTGGCGTGTTGGAAAGTTGCAACAGGCGGGGCTGCTGTTCCACGCTCGTTGCGGCCGAGCGTCTCCAGCGGCAAGTTGCGTGAATCGGGCAGGGTCTGTTTCCGGATGTTCTTCATGCTCTTCTTGGCGAGCTGCTTCTTGCGTTTCCGTTCTTCTTCATCTCTACGCTCGAAGCAGTCGTCCAGCAAATCACCACCGAACCATGAATCAGTCTCGCTGCCGTTGGCGAAGACCATTGTACCGAGGTCACTCAGAAGCAGACCTGTGAGTGTTTGTTTCAAATCGAGCATGAAGCGGCGCTTGTCTTCGTTGACCATTGCAGATTGCTTCAGCATCACCGTACCCTTCGATGACGATGCTGTACGTGGTCGGATGCTTGTGGCGTTGGTAGGAGATTGCGCTTGAGTCTGGAACGGTGACCAGAAAGTAGCCATCGAGTCGATCGCATGAACAGGTGAAGATCCGCCAAAGTAATCCGGAGCGTCCATTGGGTTTCTTCCCCAGGGGCTCTGGTCGAAACTTGAAGATCCATTCCGGTTGGCTGCGGCGCGCAGACTACCCTGACTTGGTCGTTGTGAGAAGTCATGGCTACGAGATCCAGGTCGGCCATGGGTCTCGTACTCCTCGTCGCCGGCGATGGAAAGAGTGCCAACACCAGTCAGGAATAGGTCGCCCTTCTGCCTACCACTCTCCAGAATCTGCTGGTCGCGTTTGTAGAGATCGCTGGCCCAGAGCACAGGCCCGTCGAGGACGCCCTCACCAATGACCTTGGTGACGCACTTGTCGACTTCGAGACAGAAACGATGTATCCGCTCTTCGCCTTTGCAGAAGTTCTCCACGCTATATTGCATAAGCCACTTCAGCGTGATTTGCGACTGCTCGTCTGACAGCTTGTTCGGGCCACCGAAATCTTGAGAAGCTGACATGAGGTCAACCAGCTGAGCTTCGTTTTGGCGTAAGAAGCTGTTGCTGTTTCGCGGTTGGGAACCGGACGGGCCTCTGACGTTGAGCATCTTTGACTGTTGGTCCATGATCTTGAGAGCAAGCGCAACGTTCCTGGCGTCTTCATATGGCTTGGAAGTGCGGACATCTGTGATGTACCACATCTTGTCTCGAAGGTTCTTGAACGTGAGCATCATCTCTTCGACCATACCGTCTGACCGCTCCTGGGACTGCTTGAGCCACACAAACCAGGCCTCGAACTCTTCAATGGCATTGGCTGCCTTGCTGAGGAGATCGCGCGGGCCGCGCGAGAAGTAGTTGAGAAGGGCCGCGTAGCCGTTCTTAACCAATGTTGGAGAGCTAAGTCTTTTCAGACTCTGCAATGTCTTGTAGTACATGTGCGCATTGACAAAATCGGATCGTGCTTGGCACTGGTACATGGCAGTCTCAAGCATGGTGACGAGAACTGAGTTGTTCTCTTGCTTCTCGCCAACTTGCGGGTTGCTGTGGCTTCTCGGGAACTGTGGTGAGCGCCTTGATGAGACGTTTCTTTGACTTGCAATCATGTTGGTAAGCTGGCTTTGGCTCTGGGTCGAATTGTATGGGTTGCGTGATCCCAGGTTTTCGCTGACGTTGCGTACTGGGCCACGTCCACGAGTGCTCTTGCGGGTCGTCATTCGGTTGCTAAAGTTCTTCGATTCGCTGTCGGGCGCAAGTTCTTTGGGGATCTCGTACTCCTCCACCAGCTTGGCGATTGCCTCTTTCAGCTGGTGGTAGTCGTTGCCAAGATCGAACCTGTTCCCGCCCTCTTCGTCGTCGCTGCTGTCGCTGTCTGGTGAGTCCTCATCGTGCTCATCTTCATCGTCAAAGTCCTTGCGCATACGGGGCTTCAGCTGCTTTCCATCGGCGGAGATGTAAAGGACAGCCCATCGCTCTGCGCACGGATGGCAAGAACCTAATGTGGCCTCGAAACCTAGGAGGCGAGTCATCTCAGAGCATGCCATTCGCAGCTGTCTTCCGTATTGCTCTGTTGGTGCGGGCTTCATCTCTGTCGGCGATTCGGCGGATGCCGGATTGCTGTCCAGGAGTGGCTCGCGCGAGGTCTGATCGCTGGTCATTGAAGAAGCACTGGCACTCAGGATAGAGCTTGCGTCGGTCACGGAAGCGGCGGCATTGCGGAATGGAACCGACATTCCGGACATGGAAGAAGCAGAGGAGGCCAGACCAGTACGGCGCTGGCTGTCATTGTCCATGTGGCTGGATGACGGGCGTCGCTCCGGGAATAGAGCGTTGACCAGGGTGACAATGTCGGCTGGTGACAAGACAATGAATGGCTGAACTTCCACAGTTTCTCTAGGTGATGTTATGGCCTTTGCAGGTAGCAGAATAGGCTTCGAGGGTGTCTTGGTGTGCTTGAACCGAGCCAGGATATTCTCGATGTGTGTGCGGATCTCTGGGAGGATTTCGTTTTTCTGCTTCCTACAATTTTGTTAGCTGGTGGCCTAAGGGTACTCCAGCATAGCGCCATACCAGTTGTAGGTCATGTTCACCACGTATTTCTGCGCTCGTATGGCGACCTCTTTCAGAATCTTGATGCGAGCATGCTCACTGATGTGGTGGCCAATCATGATGCCATGGGTCTGTTTGGTGTTAGTTTCGCAGTCTTGCGTCAGAAAGGGTAAACATGCCTCGGGATGGATGATGGCGTTCATGAGGAAGGTAGAGAAGAGCCAACGCGAGACAAAGAAATTTTGCGAAGCCCTGCGCAGGCTCTTCTCGTCCTCCAGCTTGCGAAGGATGGCATTTCCAATCTCCAAGACTCCTTCTGGAATACCACCGGCACTGGGCTCATCGTCAACGACCTCGAACAGACGCTTGACAGCCTTGTCAAAGAACTCGTCTGCTGCAATGGTGTCCTTGCTGGAGCGCGGGGTCGCTTGCATTCCGGGTCGTGCGGCTTGCTCCTCGGGCTTCTCGAGCAGGAACTGGCCATCCTGGAGGGTCTGCATAAGATAGAGCTCCAAGTTGGTCTTGCCGGGCCATTCTCGCATGCCGGCCCAGACATCGAGCACAGTGCGGATGAAGTTGGGGTTGTTGTTCTTGATCAGCTTAGCACAAACAGTGGCCCATACATCTGTGCGGCGGAGGTCCTCTGCCGAGTCGGGTCCGGATGAATTAGCGAAGATGGTGTAAACGAGGGCAGACAGCGGATCGTGGCGCTGGAAAGATAGCAGGCGCTCTACCGGGCTCGTTCCTTGCTGTTGGGCCTTCTGCGAGGGGGCGTTGCGGCTACGGGCGTTTGCAAACATGACCGAGTCAATCGGGTCCATGGTCTGACGGAAAGACGTAAGAGAAGTGAGCTCTTGCTGCGAAAGACTGGAAATACGAGCAGCAAGAAATTCTGGGTTCGTACGGATTTCGGAAATGAAATCTAGAAGGTTGTCCAGAATCTTGGACGGGACTTCATTGAGGAAAGTGGAGGCAGAGAGGGGCTTCTCGCTGCGGAAGTTTTTGGACTTGCCAAACTCCAGATCCGGCTCCAAGAGGGCATATTGCCGCGTGGCATCGCACGAGTTGCGGACATCGTTGAGGGCGTTGTAGAGGGAGGCGAACGACTTCTTGTCGTCGGAGCGGAAGTTGTCGACCAGCGTGCGGTAGGCCAGCTCGCCGCAGTGTACCAGACGTGCGGAGAGGGCGCTCGAGACCAGCCAGCGGTGCAGGCGCACGCGGGCATGCGTCTTGCGCTGCTCCTGGTAACCCTGGAGGCGGATCAGATGGGCGAGCTCGGCGAGGGAAGTCGCGGACGGTGGGATGGCTGCAGTCGGCAGGTACGAGTCGGTGTAGGAGGAGAGGTCTGCGGGCAGCAGGCGCGGCAGGCGGCCGGCGGGGGCAGACATGGAGGCGGGTATCTGGGGGCGCTGGAGTTGCTGGTGGCCATGGCGGTCGGCGTGGACGTCTGGAGTTCCGCCAGGTCGGCTGCCCATGGTGGCCGGTGGTGGTTTGGGAGCGCGAGGTGAGGGCGACCTGGGCGGGCTGTGAGACCTAGGCGGAGCCTCAGCGGGCGGGTCGTCGACTTGAGAAGTAGTGTACGAGGGCGTGTGGCATCTGGACGACACATGGGTGACGGTGGGCGACACGGCTACGAGAAAGTCAGCGTCGGCTCGCCTGCCAGCTCATCGTACATGCACAGAGCAGCGCATTGATGCCCGCGCCAGCTATTGGCCGGAGACGCGCTCGCGCACGGGGTGGATAGCAGAGCACGGGGAGGGAGATGGGCACCTACGCGGAGTGTTGCCAGCCTGCGCCGGCGAGGCTGTGAGTTGGGTTCGTCGCATCATGTCGCCATGAGAGAGCCCCATGGAAGCCCTACGGAAGGTGCGGACCTCAAGAAGGTGGCAGAGATCCCCTACGGCATTGCCAGATGGGGCGGTAGTCTTGGGAGAAGAAGAACTGCTTTGGGCGCGCCCTCTCCACAGCGCTCGACGTATGCGCTGGCGCGTCTTGACTCTTTAGGTGGTAATGATACAGAAGCGAGGCAAAAGAAGCGTGATTGGGCCTCGTCCTCGAGTCCCTGTAACAAGTCACGACTGCAGCTCAACGGCCCCCGACTAATCCCATACTACTGCTACCAGTGCTAAGCCGCCAGCCGCGTAGAAAGCGATACCGTGTGCGAAATACAGCGGGGGAGCTGCTTCAGATTGGTGGCCGTGCCAGACCGCCAGACTTGCCCACGACCTCCATGTCGCCATGGAGCCGTCCAGGCGATGACTTGCAGGAACAGCACATCGCAGTGGGACGAATGAGGACCAGCCCGCCGAATGCCTCAGCTCAGACCCTCTGCTTCCCACACCAGCCATCCCCGCCTCGCACAGAGACTCGTCGACAACGCACGCTTTGGATCGGCGCCGTCGTTGCTCTGATGGAAGCTTCGGCGACGCTCTCCCGCCGCTGCTGCTGGCCGTGTTGATGTCGCCATAGAGAGACTAGGCGGTATCGCTGGCCGCCTCTGCGACCGCCCCTCAACGCTACCCCTCCATCCTGCCTTCACCACGGCACACTGCCCTCACGAGCAGAGCAACTCGTAAACTCTCAAACACGCTCCGCCGCTGCAGGTGCAGCGCCAATACAGACGACGCCCCTCAGCTAATCGCCTGCGCGCAGCTCTGCTCGCCCTCCTGACGTGACGGCCGGCGAGTGGAGTCGCCCTCTTCCCCTGCGCTGCCAGCGCATGGCTGTCAAAAAGGACCATGCCATGCAACATGCTGCACGCCAAAGCATCGCGCTGCACCGCTGTGAACCCATGTTTTCCCATTCATCTCCCAGTGCATGCCTAGTGCCTCGCAATCCTCGACATCATTCATCACTCCGCCATGCATATCCAGTCGCCATCCAATGAGCCGCACCGTCACACCACATACTAAACTCTCTGCAGCATCTCCTGCTTGGGGCTATCGCTGCAGTCGCTGCGGAGCTTCGTTCCTTTTGCATGTTTGCAGTCGCAGTGCGTCTGCAGCTATATCCTGGTGCATGGCAACTCAATCGCGATCGTAATATTACGAGATAAGAATATCCTGCGTGGGCGTTGAAATGTTACGTTGAACATGTTTCGTTTCCAGGTGGCTATCGGAGATCGTCGACCATCTGCCGGTCGCGTGTAATACCCCGCCACACGATTGCCGCATACAGACCGCTCCTTCTTCAGGTACCCATGGCCATTCCACGTACTCTACCCAACGGCCTTTGGGCTGACGGTTGCCCTGCCCAATCGCTGCTAAGCGCCTATCTACAATGCAAGACATGCGAAATCGTGGCGATCCCCGCTAATCCGACACCAACGCGCCAGCGTAACGCTCTACCGGCACCATTGTACCCGATCGCTGTCTCCGCGACTCCATCACAGCTTGCCCAGAACCCATAGTCAAGGCATGGCTTCCCTGAGTAGAGGCGCGACACGTTTCCGACTGTGCTGCACTTGTCGCTGCCACCAAGTCTTTCTCCACTCGCTCTTGCTGTCAATGTCGTCGGAGCCCTGCCAGTCCTCCAATCCCAACTCATCTTTTGAATTCGTGGCAAATGTTTTGGCAGCCGACACGGCGCCGTCGTTGAAGGCCCATAGTAACAGTTCTCTCTGGAATTGCCCATCTGCACCCGACGACGTGGTCATCAGGGAATACATGTCCAGCTCACGCTCCCTTGCAAATTCCTCCAACGCTTTGAGGAAGGCGTCAGATGCCTGAGCACTTGCTTCGTCGCCAGCTTTCTTCTGGAGAAACTCTATAGGCTTGACAACAGAACTAACACCGAGCTTTCGGCCACCCTGGTCCCATTGCTTATAATCCTTCCGAAGTATGTCTTGCAGCTTTAGGCTTCCAATGTCCTTCTTTGCTGCGTTGATCTCCTTGTAGAAGCTGGCGCGGTCGAAGCTTGCAGCCAGCGGGGGACAGAGCATGATCTTAGCTTTCAGGTACTCGACAGCTTTACGGTCATGCTCGGTCGTTTTGTTCTCGTCGTGGAGATCGGCCGTATCGATGAGAATGCTGGCCAGTCCCAACTGGGCGACGTCTGCATCCCAGCGCTTGACAAAGGCAGCGTCGTTGGACATGCTGTCACCCTGCGCATGGGCTGCCCCCGAAGACAAGGCAGACGCGGAAGTCATGTCCCATGATGGCTGGCAGTAGTTTGCAATCAAGCTAGTGCAGCTGCCACACTTCTCGATTATCCTCGGCTCGTCGCCTGTGTCTTCCGGTACTTTTTTCTCATCGTCATGATGATCAATGACACCAGCGACACGCTCTGCATAGATTTTGCCCAATTGGCCCTGCAGCGCATTGTGGTCTACCAAGATCCATTTGGTATTTTCAGGCGCGAGCTTCGACTGTATGTCTGACAAGGCGGGAAGGTCATCCAACGTGATCAAGTGCTTTGACTCAATATTGGCGTGCTTGAACACGGCCAAGTATTCCGGTCGTAGCTGAATATCGGCTGCTGGAATATTTGTGATTGGTACGTAAAGTGGGCTAAAGGCATTCTTGGGCGGCGACATGGACCGGAGGTATGCGTACAAAATGGAACATGACATCGAATCAAGGTCTGCATTTCATGAGTATACAGCGCCATTGTGGAGCAGGAGTCATGCTCACCCGCAGACTCATTGCCAATGACGAATGTAATCTTCTGACTAGTTTCAATTGCGCTCCGGAGGGCGCCTCTCGCGTGTGTAAGAAAAGCTCGCAAAGAATTCCTCGGCACCGCCATGGCTGTGTTTAGCGGTGAGACGTGTGTAGGTTTCGGGAGGGTGGAAGTGGACGAGCGAATGGTGTTCAAGAATGAAAGTGACGTAGAAGGCGCTCGGACCACGCCACGCGCATCACGAGGTCTGGAAGGCGCGATGACGAGAATGTGGTGGGCAAAGCGACATTGATTGTGTATGGGTGTGAGATTTTTCATATCCAGATCGCGTGATGATTGGGGAGCCGATTGTGTTCTTGGTGTCCTTACTTTGCTACCTACCCAGCACTTGGAAAGGCGCCGCATGCGCGTAGTGGCCCATGGAGGCTTTGACTGACAAGACATTTTGCGATATCTTCACTGACGTGCCTATCCGATCTCGACGCTGCCTGCCGGGACTCCTCTAGTACTCCGTAGCCGACGAGCAAAGAACTGCATGATGGGCAGCATCTCGTCGCGGCTGCTCGGCATGCCGTCGCCGTTCTTCTTCCACTCTTTGAACTCGATATATTGGAAAGCATCCTTCAGCTTCCCAGTCGCACTGTCGGTAACTGCAGACTTCTTGTTTGCCTTGCAGATCAGCACTGGTGTCTTGCTCTTCTTCTCCAAAGCTTTCAGCGGCACTGATTGCGACAGTGGTCCTCCGATACTGATTACCCCGCCTAGTTCTTCCTCAAGCTGGGCAGCAGCCTGCAGTGCGACCATGCCACCTTGCGCGAAGCCAAATATCATGATCTCGCGCGCTTTGTAGCCGCACTTGCTGAAGAGACCTTCGCGGATCACTTGATCTAGGACCAGAAGTGTCGATTTCTGGACGCCGGTATCCATGTCCATCTCGCCCGTGCTGGAGTCAAAGATCATATCTTCACCCCAGTGCATTCCACCGAGATCGAACGGCAGCGGGTTCGGCGCTTGTATCGCAATGCATGCTGTTTCTGGGAGGTTCAGCTGCTCGCCGAGCTTCGTGAAAGACGCGTTCGTGTCGCCGAGGCCGTGTAGGAGAATCAAGATGTTCGTGGGTGGTTGCGAAGCCGGCGCTGCACGAGTTAGCGAGGGCAAGAGCGACTCTGGCGACTGCGACGTACGTGGTGTGATGCTCAACGTTACCGACGACGGAAAGTCAGCTTTGGTAGGGAGTCGGCCCGGCATGTTGTCTCGAAGATGGGGTTGTGGCTGAGTACGTGGTGGAGTGGGAGCAGGCACCTGAGACTCGGGAGATGATCGCACGCTAACTAGCCAAGCTTTCCACCATGGAACAAGCAACAGCCCCAGCTATCCTACCTGACGGCAGGCTACAGTATTGGCACGAGATTTCGACTTTCGCTCCGCATTCTGTGGTACTGTTCATGAGGATTTGGAACCTCTTGCAGGTGCAGCTCCTCAGCTCGCGAGCCTAGACGCTCTGTCATGCAAGGCTAAGCTTTACCAAGGAAGCTTGTTTGACTGTGCCGAGCGTCCCGTTGATCTGACGTCCACATCCTGGCTCATTACGCACGCGTCTATACCACAACAGGTTCGCCAACATGCTTTCAAACGTGCCGACACGAAGAGTGAGTCACTCAAATTAAGATGTCAGCGGTCTGGTGCGTAACGTGGCGCAAGAATGAGCTCAAGGACCCTGCATGTGCTTCACAGCTGAGCCACAAGTGGTCCCTGGATGGCTGGGCGAGAAGAGAGGGGTACGATCGGCCTCGATGAGTGATTTGTTACTGCCAACAGATGCATGAATGTTGGCCGACTATGACGCCGCGTGGCAGCGGTTGTCCGAGGAGAGATACTTAAAGGCGGACAAAGGACGCCTCTAAAACGGACACTACACTCGACCACCATTACTGAACTACATACAAGTCCAATATCAATACTCCTATTTCCGTCTTCACACTATCAACTATCAAAATGGGTTTCTGGGGTTCGTCTGTCTTACTTATCGAAGATATCCCTCACTGACTCCATTACAGACAAGAACGAAGACAACTATCAGCAGGTCTACGAGAATGACAACTTCGAAGAGAACAAGTCCAGTCTGGGACACGAAATGATCGCCGGAGGAGCTGCTTTCGCAGGCTTCAAGGCATTCGAAGACCACCAGCGCAAAGAGGGTATGTATTTTCACATGCTTGATCTTATCGCACACTGACATCGTCCCAGGCAAGCCGGTATCCCATCAGTTCGCCAAAGAGCTTCTTGCCGGCTTCGCAGGCGCTGAGGTAAGCATCAACTTCTAATGGTTTATGTGATGAACGCTAACTGGGCGTCTGAAGGTTGACAAGCTCGCTGAAACCAAGGGCGAGGACTGGTTCGACCGCGAGAAGGCCAAGCGCGACGCAGAGCACCATGCAGAGCGCATGTACGACGAGCACTACATCGACAACCACGGCGCGGACCAGTACGACCCTCAGCAGTACGGTCGCCCAGAGAGGTTTGAGAGGCGCGGATGGTAGCGGAGGAGAGACGGCTATGATTGGTCAGACCCGTAGAAGCAACCAAGAACCCAATGAAGGGCTAGCTCAATCCTTCTGAGACCAGTGCTCTGGCCAGCCCCTCGGTATCGTCAACGTGTTTCGTGAACAGTGGCAGCTGGACGTCTTTATCGACGTGTGTGTTTATCCGGTCTTGTGCTGGAGGCATTGAGGGGCTTCCACACCTGCAGAATACAGGATCCCTAGGTATGACGTTGTCGCCAATGCGCCAATAGCTGCCAAGGGGAACATGATTCGTGCAAATCTCCTCCGCGGTATACTCAATCTCAGCGTGACAGCCCTCGCAACCACGGTTCAATTGCTGGGAGGTAGCACACGACCATCTTCGCAATCACTAACCCTTATCCGCGCCCGTGAAACATTTTACGTGTGTCTGCGCGGAACCTCATGCATCGACAATAACGCGAACGCGCTTCTGTGCCCCCCATTGATCGTGTTTGGGTATTGACGCGCCGACGAGACGGTCATGAAGTTCGCAAAGTGAGACGACGCACCTAAATATCGCCAGCTATGGGACTGACTGGAGTAGAGAGCTAGAGCGCGATCTGGTACCGGAGTGGCGGCTCAAGTACTTAGACTACAAGGTGATGCCGACTTCCGCTAGCCGACGCTTAATACCACAGACGACTGACGATACCTCAGGTGGGCAAGAAGAAGCTCAAGGCCATCAGTCGCGCCCTCCGCAATGTCGAATCGACCCCACGCCTCCGCCGACGCGGCACCCAGATCCTGCCCTCGCCCTTCGACGCCGCGCCGAAGTACACGTATCTCAACCGCGACCAGACGGGCAGCGCCAGAGACCCCGAAGACCTGAGGGCGCTTGCTATCACGAACAGTCGCAGCCAGCACAGCCTGCGCCAGCGAGCGAATAGCAACCAGAGTGGCCGCACGCCCGAAGAAGAGCCATTGGCACAGAGCGAGACGAATCGCCGAGACTGGGCACACAACTACGGCAGTTTTGAGGGAAGCACGTCTAATGGTGCTACCAAGACAGGGACGTCTGCAGACAAGTCCAAGGCACCGCCGTCCTTGAAGCTGCCTGGGGCTGCGCTCGACCCTGAGAACCCTTCCCCTCAAGGAGGAGCGGCGTCTGGCGCACCGCTGCGAAAGCAGAAGACAGTTACGCTTCCTCCGCCAGCAGAGAATGACAACGACAATGCTTTCGAGGTCGGCAAGACGGTGTCGCCCCACAAGCATCACAACTCGCTGCCCAACAGATACAAGAGCGTCTTCACCCCTAAGCGCATGAACTCGCTGCCCGGCCCTATCACCGAGCACAAGTCGCGCCCATCGGTACGCCGTCTGTTCTCATTGAGCAGCAAGACTCCCCCGGATAGCCCAGGCGACGTCCCCCTCGAAGCCTATCGCGATCTTGACTTCCGACAAGCCGAGTTCTTCAACTTCCTCGATGGCGAACTAGATAAGATCGAGTCGTTCTACAAGCACAAGGAAGACGAGGCTACTAAGCGCCTGAATGTACTCCGCGACCAACTCCACATTATGCGAGACCGGCGTATCGACGAGGTCATCAAGCGTCAGACGGACAAGATCAATGCCAAGGCCCACAAGAAACACGACGGGCATCATGTGCTGAGCAACGGTCAGAACAGTAGCTCCGGCGACGAGAACCAACAGGCAAACGGGAACGGGAATCTTGGAAGTACCCTCAAGGACACTTTCCTGAACCCCATAGACGCCGCGTTGGACGCCATCAACGCTGGCAAGTACGGGAAAAGCACCAAGAACATAACACAGCTTGCGACTCCAGCGGCACTTCAGCCCAAGGATCATCCCGACAGTCGTCGCGACTTTGCCAGACGCCCAGAGCTGCCCGATGTGCCATACCAGACAGCGAAACGCAAGCTCAAGGTGGCACTGCAGGAGTACTACAGAGGACTCGAGCTTCTGAAATCCTACGCATTGCTGAACCGGACTGCCTTCCGGAAGATCAACAAGAAGTACGACAAGACCGTCAACGCGCGACCGTCGTCGCGTTACATGAACGAAAAGGTCAACCAAGCCTGGTTCGTGAACAGCGATGTCATTGAAGGGCACATTCGAGCGACCGAGGACCTATACGCCAGATACTTTGAGAAGGGCAACCACAAAGTCGCTATCGGGAAGCTACGCATCAAGATCGCACGAGCAGGCGATTACACAGACAACACATTCCGCAACGGCCTGCTATTGTCAGCCGGTGTCATACTCGGGATCCAAGGTCTTATCAAAGCAAACACTATTGCAGATTTGCACAATACTGACGGGAACGAGTTCGCTGTGAACACGAGCTATCTGTTGCAGGTAAGTTCATCCAAACCATGGATAGGGCAAAGCTAACATTCTTAGATATATGCTGGGTACTTCCTCATCAACTTCCTCCTTCTCTTGTTCACTCTCGCGTGTCGGACCTGGCACGAGCACAAGATCAACTACGTTTTCATCTTCGAATATGATACCCGCCACCATTTGGACTGGAGGCAACTTGCCGAGGTTAGTACTCTTTCCGTATCTGGCACGCTGACACTGACGTATCATAGCTTCCTTGTTGGACTTTATTTATGCTTGGACTGTTTATGCAAATCAACTTTCATCAGGTCGGGGGAGATCGACTCTACCTCTACTACCCAGTCATTCTTATTGGTATATCTGTCGCGCTTTTGTTCAATCCTCTTAGGATAATGTATTTCCGTACTCGCATGTGGCTGCTGTACTCTCTGGTAAGTTTATTGATCAACTCGTGCGAGACCACTGCTAATGCCTCACCAGTGGCGCTTGTTGCTCGCTGGTATATACCCTGTCGAGTGGCGAGACTTCTACTTGGGCGATATGTTCTGTTCGCTGACCTACAGCATGAGTGTAAGTTCTCCGAACTCATCTTCACTCCAAACCACTGACCCGTCTAGGGCATCGCACTGTTCTTTTGTCTCTACGCGCACGGCTGGGACAATCCCAACCAATGCAACTCGTCTCACCTGCGCGTTACCGGTGTTATGACGACGTTGCCGGGTATATGGCGATTGATGCAATGTCTACGACGATACAAAGACACTGGGAACAAGTTTCCCCATCTGTTGAACGGCGGAAAGTACATCGCAACCATCCTGTTCTATGTCTCCACCAGTATCTATCGCATGGACCAGAAACCGTCTACCAAGGCAGTGTTCATACTGTTCGCAGCCATCAACGGCATCTACACGAGCTTCTGGGACATCTACTACGATTGGAGTCTCGGTGATCCGCATGCCAAGCATCCCTTCTTGCGCAAGGAGTTGGGATACAAGAAGGTGTGGTGGTACTATACTGCTATGTGCATTGATCCGATCTTGCGGAACAACTGGGTTATGTACCTCGTCACACCTCTGCAACTTCAGCACTCGGCGACTACCTCGTTTTGTGTCTCCCTCAGCGAGATCTTCAGAAGAGGCATGTGGTCCGTATTCCGTGTTGAAAACGAGCACTGCACGAACGTCGGTCGCTTCCGCGCAAGCAGAGATGTACCACTGCCGTACTACCTACCCCTGGACGCAGAAGAGGAAGAGGACCACACCTCTGGTATCCCTCGAGCACCTACCCTTGTCGATGAAGAACAGCCCGACGAGCTCCGCCCATACACACCGACCGAGAACCAGAACCAAGTCCGCCGCCCAGCTACAGCCTCAGGAGCAGATCTCGAACACTCGCAATCAAATACGCGCAAGCGCCGCGGTCCTCAAGACGATTTCCGTCCTTCTCCTCTCCAGCGCGCGTTCACTCATGTCGGCGAAATTTTCCGCGACGCTCACGCTGAGGACTTTGAGCGCAAGACGAAACCTGAGCTTGGCCGCGATCCTCGTGAATCGAACAAAGCCGACGATGACGATACGGACGACGAATCTGACAATGAGGAGGAGCAAGAGCAGGAGGCTTTGGTCAACGCAGATGGTAGCGATGGCTCGGATAGCAGACACAGCATTGCTGAAGTTGAAGTCGATGACGAAGTCGCGGATGAAGAGGAGCAGAGTGCGCTGTCGAGGATACGCGAGGACTTCAACATTGGAGTTACTGGCGCGCGGAGCGATCATACGCATCAGAAGTAGTCTGCGATGACAACGCGTAGGTGGCTTGGTTGCTGATGCATGGGTCTGGAGATGACGGTCTTCGCAATGGTTTCGTTTCCTTCGTCCTAGTTTATAACTATCCTTTTCAAGCTTCTACCCCAGATCACTTTGCGGCTCAAAGTGAGCTCACCCTTTTGCCGACCAATCTCGGCACGCCCGTCTCACTCTCCAGACCGCTGTTTCGGTGCCTCCCCAGCCTGGTCTTCTGGCGCCTCTGCCCATCGCTGTGGAGGAGAAGGAGACACCCGTCTATAGCTTGGATTGCATCCCGGACCAGATTCACATCGGAGCTTCCCGTCCGCATCAGCTTTGTTGGTACCGAAAATAATAGTTTGGCATTGCAAGAAAAGCGTCCCAGCGTCTTGGAAGGCTATTTGAGGATGCAGTTCTCGTCGTTGGTAGAGTGGTTCACGTAGGAGACTCTACAAGGGTCTGATGAGATCACACCTGTGAGCACCCCATGAGCGTTTCATGGACACAAGTACAAGTACTTTCCTCCAAATTCCAACTACCGCACCATAACAGCCTCCAAAATACCTTGGGCCACGTTTTTAAGATTACTCAACCCCCATCCATCACCCATCAACATGACACACAAAAAGAACACCTCCACCGCCTCATTTCTCGAACCTTCCTCCCCTTCCACACCTATTCTATTTGTCATTCTACGTTGAGATCTGCATGCGCATCGTTGCCACAATCCACAATCCACGTGGAACGGAACATAAACAACGTGGCCGGGAACAAAACCAGATTCGCGGAAACAGCCAAGATGTAATGATGAGCCTCTTGTAGGCTTTGTTGTGGTTAGCACAAGCGAGCTAGTGATGTGCACGTCAGCGCTGGGGATGCTTTTTCCCTGCCAAGAACCAATGGCATGGGACGCTAGATGGATAGCAGGGAACATCAAGGAACGGTGCGCTAGAAAAAGGTGTTTCAGCGACCGAGTCTTCGGGCTCTGCGCGAGCTGCGCGAGGCTGAGGCTGAGTGCTGTTGAAGAGGAAAAAAAGTGGCGAATGGGGTACGCTGGGGTGATTCGTGAGTTGGGCTGGCGATGTAATCTCGCGAGTCATGATAAGTACGAAGGATGAGTTATGAGATGGAAGAACGAGTACTGTATGAGAAGGAACAGGGCACTGGAGGAAATGAGTGTGGTAGGGAATATGGGAATGGATGGCTGGCTAGATGGGTAGTTCATGATGAGACGGCGTCTTGGTTAGGTAGTTTAGTAGGTAGTGAGGTCGTCCTCGCCGAACACCCCACGGCGCACAAACCTTCTTCTCGCTCGCTATACGTATGGAAATACGACGGAACACAGCCCGAAAGAAAGAAGTTTGGGGAAAAGAATCATTGGGTTATCCGAATCCGAAGTCGAAGGTCTCTCTTCACGACTAAATACTGTCTCTTCCGACGTCGTACTTGAAGGAAATACTTTCATGCACTTCCACACTTCCGGTTTATCACTTCATACTACACATCAATCACGTTAATCATATACCTACCGATCTTCAAATATCGACCGCTACATAACTGCCAACCTTGAAACACCAACCAGCAACCACCACGCACTTCTCCGTCCAAACCGCAACCAACCACCCACCTCCCACCTCCAATCTTCACTCCTCAACAATGCCGTCAGCAACACCCTACCGCTGCACCGGCTGCGACTTCCCCAACCCGGCCTCTCACAACGGCGCCTGCCTCAACAACATCGCCTACTGCCCCAAATCAAAAGGCGACTGGTTCTGCGCCAAATGCCCAAACATTGTGCGCATAACACTGGGATGTGATAAGGACGGCGTGTATAGGTGTGATCAGTGTGGCGCGGCGTTTGATGCGAAGTACAAGTATACGCCGCCGGTGAGGAGTTGGAGCTCGGCGGAGAGGAAGAAGGGGACTGAGTATGAGGGGAGGTGAGGGAGGTGGGGATGGGTTGAAGGTTATTCTTATGGGTGTGTTTGCGTGATTGATGGGGAAGGAAAGGAAATTGTTCGTGAGGATACGGTGGGAGTTGGTGGTGAGAGGAGTGAGCAGTCATGGTGTAACGGTACGAAGGATGCGAAGGATTCGAAGGATGGAAAGGAACATTTCGTAATATGACGAAATCGGGGTCCCGAAGACAGCTCGCTTAAGCGCGCTGCGAAAGACTGTCCAACGCCAAAGACGCGAATACCAAACACCTACACGACAAAGCCGCGGAGTACTAGTTTGGATTGATTATACGGAGTTCATAGAGCGGGGTTTAGAAAGGCAGGATAGATCGCATCGACAGCGGCAAAATGACTTTTAGGTCAGTGCGACATCACGGGCCAACTAGCGGGATAGAAACGAAGCGTTATCTATATACAACAGTTGTTATATCTGTGAGTATTTTCAGTTCATTCTTCGATTGTGTTGTAGGTAGTACAGTTCCGCCGTCTCCATCCAGACATTGTCATCGCTCAGTGACTAGATTACGACGACTCTGCGTAGATACTACCTACCTAGATAGACACAGACATTGGCTTGACTCTACTGAACGATGTGACGAGCCAGGTGCAGTCATATGTGAGTAAAATATATGACTCTTTACTGGTATAAAATGCAAGTCTCGGGGCTGTCCATGTAGGTACATCACAGCACTCAGCCTTCGAAAGTCCTCCAGCAACGACGAGCATCCATCTGCTATTCAGATTGTTTGTCAGCAGTTCTACAACAGCGACTCCGACTATAGAGCCTACCTAGGTACTCCGATCTCGTGAGTGATCCTCTAGCACGGGTAAATTAATTAGCTAAACAAGCCATGGATTCACAGTACAGCAAATCCGCACCCAAAGCTACTAACACCCAATCGTGACTATCAAATCACGTCTCATCCGCACGCATAGTCAACACATATCATGCCCTCCGCCGAATGGTACCGATGCACCAAGTCCGATTTTCCCAACGACAAGGACAACGACCAAAGATGCCAGAACGATCGCGTTCAGTGTATGAAGTTCAAGTGAGACTGGGTCTGCCCTAATCCAGAGTGCCACGAAATTATTTCACGTACCACGCCGCTTGACGTGAATGGCGAGGAAATTTGCGATCATTGCGACACCGTCCGAAAAGTGAACGCGCACAGGCCGTATGTACCGGAGGTTGCGCCTTGGAGCTCCCGGGAACGAAGACGCGGTACACAGTATGCGGATCCTAGGGATCGCACCTAGGTCTGCAAGGTTATATAGATAGGGAGCTAGCGGGATTGAGAGATTCAGTCAGATAGGTGCATTTCATTGGGTCACTTGGTTAGTGGGTTAGATGGGCTTTGGATAGACTGTATCTATATATCGAGTGGACAAGTGATATGGTTCATACAAGATGGGGTTTCTTTAGACTTTTCGGAGGACTCCTACGCTAAGTGAAAGAGCGAAATTTAGTGATTCTGAACATTTACGCATGTGGATAATACCTTGAAAGTCGGTATAGGGAAGGATGTCTAATTTACTTAGCAGCAGGATTAATGACAGCAGGTTGCATCGAAGTGACAAAAGAGAAAGCAACAAGCCAGAAGCCTCATGATTCAGCCCATACAAATCTACTAGAACCATACCACAAACACCTTGCTTCCGAACCCCTCAAGGATTCACCTGACTCCACCTCGCCACCAGATCAATAAACTCCCTCGCAAACCCCTCCTTCTCCTCCGTACTGAAAATCTCCTTCCAAACCTCATTCCCCTCCACCATCTCCTTGGCAAGCACCTCATCCGCCTTCTTCGCCAGCTCATACAACTGCCTCCCAGCCTGGCGCACCTTCAACACAACCGCCGTCTCCTCTTGGGTAATCATATAAGGCGCAATGTCAGCTTTCAGCATATCATACCCCATATCAGTAGCGTAAAGGTCATCCAACTGCGCTTTCTGATATGCCTCCAACGCCTCCATCTGCTCTTCGAAGCGGGTGAGGAGGGCTTTAGCGTGGGTGCGGCCGTCCATCCATACAGCGGTTTCTTCGAGCATTTCTTTGCGGTTTGAGGCTTCGTCGAGATGGGCTTCGGTGTCGGCTTGGGCTTTGTTGGCGTCGGAGATGGTGTCGTGGGCGATGGGGAGGAGGGTTCGCTCGATTAGTTTGCGGTAGTCTAGAATGAGCATTTTTAGCGCGGTAAGACGGTTGTTGAGGGAGGCGATTTGGGCATAGGGGTGAGGGGTTGAGGTCGACATGGTAGGATATTTGATGGGGATATGAAAAGAAGAGAGGATTTAGTTGGGCGGCTTCTGTTCAAGTGAGGTGGATGAGTTTGTGAAGCAAACTTTTAAGATATCATGAGACCTAGAGTTGAGATATCATGCCGCCAAGCTGTGTTCAAAACGTGGTGACTGTGTATTTGGTGAGGGAGAAGAATAGGAGCGACGAGCAAACGCAAGTTGGAAGTGAAGGAACATAACGGTCAATCGCAGACAATAGAAAAGAATGCTGTTGGATGGACCGTTTTGTGACTTTGATTCGAGGTGGCAGCCACCCATGGAGGAGAATACGCGTATTAAGACGTCATGGTCAATGAAGTGCTAAAGAACGCCGTGGTTGAAGATTTAAGAGCGATGGGTCTGCGAGAGTAGTTCGCTCGACATGCTTACACAAGGTATGTCTGCAGTAGCCGCGTCTCGTGCAGTCAGCAGACTTGGTCATCGAGATTAGCATTCTCATAGCCTCTATGCTCATGTGTCGTCTGCAATGCTGTTACGTGTCTACTTGGAAGATACCTCTCGTGGCCTCTGACTAAGCGCCAGCTTCCTCAATTTCCTATCTCTTATGAACCATCTGATGCCCAAAAGTTGACGGGATGACCTTGTAACCTAGGCGCACCCCATCTCTACAAGTTGCTGTCTAGAGCTGGCTCTCCTCAAGCTCGTGATTGCTGCATTGACGGCGTGACAAGATCGGCTTAATCACAGGTCTTTATGCCACGCATGCGCTACTCATTGTTCGAAATACGAGATCAAGGCCAGGAAGTCTAACACAACAAACAGGATTAAGGGGAGCTGATGAAGAGAACAAAGGCGATGGACAGTCTAGACAATTGCGGAGACCAAGGTAGTAAATAGTGCACTCGTTGACAGCACATAGTGTGGGGGTGAGCGACTGTACTTGTCAAATGGCAGAACACCGCCCCATGGTGGCGTCGCATAACGCTGTCATTTAGTAGGTAACAACGAGACACTCTCCCAAGGTATGCCCTGGGGGCTGAGAAGCCGCGTCGGGACGAAGCGAGCCGACTAGGCCGCTTTAGATAGCACCTCGGGATACATGCATGGACCTGGCAGTCATCTTCGTCACGACTTACAGGCCGAGTCCAAGCGCGTCGACGAAAGAGGTGGGGGTGGCTTAAGGCTGTGCAGCACTGTCATCATCATCGAGGTAATGTCGATGAAGTCAATGAGCTGTTGAAACATGCCGAGCTCCAATTGGGATCCGCAGCCAGCTGGGAGTATAATGGAAGAATTATGAGAAGATGAAACCGCGATAATTCATGTCCGAAACTCACAAAGACATCTAGAACAACGGAAGAGCCCCTACTTCTATTGACATGACTGCTAGCGTCAGGCACCGGACTGGGAGATGAGACGGATCGCTGCTCATTTCGCGCACGGAAGTGACCCGCACGCACAGATGATCGGATCGATTGGCGAAGCCGCGGCAACGCTGCTTGGTGTCATCTCGGTAGTTGTCGTGAAGTGGCCAGGTACAGCGTCTGGTCCGCGGCATACGATCGTGTTTGAGAAAAGTAAAGATCGTTGACGTAGATGCGGACGCTAAGCTTTGACTTGACGCGATATCACATGACCAAACCATCATCACGACTATGCAGCGCAGCGATCATCGGATCCGGGTACGAGTAGCGCTCCGTCACACCGCTCACAGGAGAGGTGCGACAGCTCTCGCGGGGTAGACAAAGGCGCTGGTCGCGATTGGGTCTCGTGAGCCTCAGCAGATAACGCAAGAGGATGCATGTCATCTCCTGGGGCTGCCATTGGCGCGCGAGGTTACGCAAAGATGTGAGGGTTCGCATCGGCTGCAGAGTAGAGTGAAATTGTTGATGGCACACAGGAAGGTGTGTCGAAGGAAAGACGCCTCGTGACGCTTGTAGCGCCACCCAGCAACGCGTGGGCTTGACTTGACATGTTACTCAACAAATCTAAAACGAACCACGACCTTGTGGGAAGTGTCCGCAGCCCGTCAGATGCTCGCACCGCGGAGCAGAGGCATCGCTAGCAGAGTGATCGGTGCTTCCGTTGTCGATGTCTGTCTTTGTCGAACAAAGCAAATGCCAGAGTCCATGGCCCGCGCCAGCCGTGCAAGCTACTCCGGTGGAAAGTACGGTGAGCAAGCCAATAGTTGAGACAGGGTTGCTTTGCCTGCCTCAACTGCAGCACCCCTTGGCAGCCTCTCTCACCATGACGTATGAATCGAACGACAAGGGTAACCCACCCCCAGCGCGCCCGAGATCTAGCCTAGTAAAAGTCAATCGGCGGATTGACACCTGCAAACAGCCAATCTGCCACCCAAATTTGCTCGAGTCGGCGAGCTGCGCGCGGTCGGTCCCAAGTTCCGCAGCGTGCGCTCCTCGAAGGGGTGTTGCCCAACCGCGAGCGCAACGGCCGGGGGATTTCAAGCAATCGGAATCGAGGCGGCACAAGCGAGCCTGTGTGTGCATCTAACAGGGAACGGCGAGGCTGCAGCACGTTTATCGTGAATGCGGGAAACACTAGTTGGGGCACGGTGCAGGGTGCTGTATTGAGGGGAATCTGTCGGCCCGCGCTTGCTCTCACCTAGTGGCGCTATGATAAGCTGTTGCCCGTAAAACCTTGATTCCCATCCTCTGTTATTATGCGAAACTCGTCCTCCTCCATTCTCTACTAATCGTAATACCGCCAACATGCCTCCTGATCCAAAGGACGCGCCGTTCCCCACCAAGCAGCTTCTTATTCTCGGTATGTATGGCGGCTGCAGGTGATGTCATGTTGATTGGACCGTCGCTGACCACCGCTTAGGGATATGCCGATTCTCCGAGCCTCTCGCCTTCAACTCTATCCTCGCCTACTCACCTTTTATGGTGCGGGACCTGGGCATCAGCAAACACGATGCTTCATTCTACGCGGGACTCTTGGTGTCAGCGTACGCCATCGCTGAGGCCATGACGGCCCCATTATGGGGAATGGTGTCTGATGTGTACGGCCGGAAACCTGTCGCGCTCATTGGCTTGCTCGGTGTCGCCGCATCGAGTCTCATGTTCGGTGTTGCGGAGACGTACTGGGTCGCCCTGCTTGCGCGCTTCATCGGCGGTGCACTGAATGGAAATGTCGCAATCATGCAAACTATGGTCGCTGAGTCGGTCAAGAACCCAGCCCACGAGCGTAAGTAAATCGCGCAGTCCGCATCAGGCAGGTCAAGCTAACACGAGATAGCGCGCGCATATGCCACACAGCCCTTCGTCTGGACGGTGGGCGGTATCATCGGTTCGGCCATGGGTGGTTTCCTCGCTCAACCAGCACGACTTTACCCCAACGTTTTCGACCAGGATGGCATTTTCGGACGCTACCCGTATCTTCTGCCTAACCTGATCGCCGCCATTGGAATCCTGCTGGCCATTCTCCAGGGTATGATCTTCTTGGAGGAGACCCTGGTCCGGGAAGAGAAGACAGAGGGAGAGAACGGCATCGAGGACCACCACGATTACCACGACCATCTGGACACCATCAACGAGACCCCCGCAAACGAGCGCAGCCGTCTCCTTCCCCCTCCCTCAAACCATCAGCATGTAAACCGCGACGCCCGAGGCTCGACCGCTGGCTCCATGAGACATCGTGGCTCCATGTTGAGCGTTACGCGCGACCGATTGGCCTCCATGTCGGTTTCCGGCAGCATTCGACAGATCCGCAAACGAGCTTCTTTCCTGGAAGAGGGTATGCCCATGCCTTTTGCTCAAAACTTCGATATCCGCCGCTCCTCTTTCGGAACCATGCACTCGATCAAGGTCCAGCAGGATGTGCTCCCGATCCGAGGTGGACCAACCCCGAAGCCCCGAAAGACGTTCAACCGGACTGTAGTCATGATCGTTCTCGCCATGGCCATCTTCGCTTTCCATCAGATGGCCTTCATCTCCATTCTCCCCGTTTACATCCTGGACACGCCTGCAAACAAGGGCCTTGATTTCCAGGGTGGACTAGGATTGGACTTGCCCGATGTTGGAAAGTTCCTCACAGTCAACGGCTTCATCACTCTCTTCGTCCAGGGTTTCATTTTCCCGCCATTCGTTGAGTGGGTTGGTGTCTGGAACTCCTTCATCTGGATGATCATCCTTTACCCGATTACATACCTCATCGTACCTTTCATCAGCGCTCTTCCCCACGGACTCATAACCCCGGGTATCTACGTTTCGCTTTTCCTACAGGCCTTCTTCGGTATCATCGTCTTCCCATGCGCCTTGATCCTGATGAAGAACGCCGTTCCTTCGCCTCTGGTACTCGGTCGCGTCAACGGTATCGCTATGTCCGCGTGCTGCTTAGCGAGAACTATCTCTTCCCCTCTGATCGGATTGATCTACTCACTCGGTGGATCTGCAGCAGCCTGGTTCGCTCTCGCGGCTGCGGCCATCTTTGGCATGATCCAACTTTTCTGGGTCCCCAAGGAAGACGTCGGCGCTGTCCAAATCGACAACGCTCTCAAGAAGGTTATACATCACGATATGGATGAGGATGCAGTAGACGACATTTCCATCATTGAGTCTGTACGATAACAGAGCTATACGATTACGACAGCAACAAGTTTGAAAAGCGGTGGATCTTGGAGTAATATCTAGAGCGTCTTGATTTTCGACGCTGCATGTCTTTCGGCGTTTTGTTGGTTTTCCCTCGACATGTTCATGTCTTGAGTGCGTGGTCTTCTATGTTCTTCATTGATGCTAGCATCACAGCATTTTTTCTTTCTTGCATAGCGTGTTGATAGAGCTCAATGCCACTCATGTTGCGTCTTGGACCAATTCTGGAGCTGAGTCACTTGTACGTGATGCTTGACAGTCGATATATGCTTGGGTATCGGCCCGCTTGGGCTGTCCGTGCAACTTACCTTGAGTACGCACAGACAGCTGCCTACTGCACGTCGATCTAGGCCCGCTGTGGGTCCTACCACCCGGTTGGTGTTGCAGACGGAATGCTGGACATCCGGTATGGTGATCGTGGTCTATTCGCTGGCCAGACGTAGTGAGTTGAGAAGCTGACACGGCAGAGGATACTCAAAAGGGGCTCAGCAACTTGACGACATACGAACCTAGTAAGAACCACGATACAAACCACACCAGCTCACAGATGATTTGAAGGCTTCCTAGCTTACGCTCGAGGAACATCTCAATCATATCAGCTTCTTTGACAGTTAACGGCGGCTGAGTATATCTTGGTAACTGCGTTCGGTGTTTTAGAATCTTGGAGCGATGTCCTATTATGCCTTTGTTTATGCTATTCTTACCTGCGTTCCATGCTAAGTAACGGGTAGCGCTTGCTGGATTGCGGAGTTGGCGGACCAAATGAATGTAGGTTTGCGGAGGATCGCCGTGTGGAAGCGTAGTTAAGGTTGGCATATCGGAATCAGGAAGCTTCCATACCTTGTGGGGATCTTGGTTTAAAGAAGATATCGAGCAAGAATATACTGGAGGAAAAATGGAAGCATTGTGAGTTTGCGATGTTGAAGACAGCTTCCCAGCAAGCAGGTCATGTCGTGATATCACTGCAATATTGAAGCGAGAAAAAGACGTATCGTTTCCAAGTCACTTGTCACTGCTGTGAAGTTTCGTGGTGCGCATCGCTACTGACGCGGTTGCGGGTGAAAGCTACGGCCGCCTGATCGCGAATGAAGTTCGCCGGCTGCGCGACGTCCGACTCCCGGCTTGGCAAGAGCCTGCATGTCCCCGAGGTAAGCTGGCCTTCGCCCGTTCGCAGCTGCCCTACCTCGCCTACTACTTCTCGATTGCTTGCACTTTTGGTGATGCTTCTCTAGCAGAAGCGACTCACTATGACGCTTGACGCGGCAGCCCGACCATGGATCATTGGGGCGACCCGTGGGCAGACAACAATGCCGACGAACAAAAGTCGCCGACGAAGCACGAGGTGACCTCACCACCGCCGCCTACCCTTGCGCCTGCGCCCGTGCTATTAAATGGATTCCTGGATGATGCTGGGTGGGGGAATGAGGACGAGAGCTTTGGTGACTGGACTACGTCATCTGGACATGATGCCGCTGTCACCACGCTCACGGAGACACGCATAGCTGACCCAAGCCCACTGAAGAATGAGAGTGCAATTGACGACGGACCGCGTTGGGATCTTAAAGAAGAAAGCGAGCACGAATCACCGACACGAGAAGACGCGTGGGGTGGACAAGAAGATACCTCCGACCTGGACAACGTAACCTCGGACACATCCGACACGTCGACTACGATACAGCCGGACAAGTCTCCCAGTCAAGACGCGGTCGCCCCTGCGAATCGATTACAGCCCGACGATGACTCTTCTGCACGACCCTCCACGTCCCCATCCGAAACGAGCCGCACCGAAGCGCCGGTCGAATCGCCACGGACATCATTCGAAGAAGAGGCTGGCAGGCAGCAGACCGCAGTGGAGGAGCCGAAGCCTGAGGAAGTACACGCCGCAGCAAGTCATGAGGACAGCGACGTAGATGCTTCAAGCTCCAGCAGCGACAGCACAGACGACGAATTCGGGACGTTCACGCAAGATACCCTGTTGACGGAAGCTCCTTCTGGTCCGCCAGAAACCACACAGAGTTCTGAGGAGGATTCGCCGAAGACTTTAGAAGATAGACCTGCTTCCCGCCCTGGATCGCCAGTAGCCTCTGCGAATGCCACTGCTGTCTCACACGACGTCGGTACCTATCAACTCGATACAAACCTGTTCGACGAGCTCTTCCCCTCTAGCGACGATACAAAGGAACTAGAAGAAGCACCAGACGATTCTGTGTACTCTACATCTGGGCGCAAAGCCTGGTACAGGCTTACGCGCAAGCAGACTATGAGGGAGTTCAACAGCGGGAACGCAGACGATAATTACATTCGAGTCACATGGGCAGGGTCTCAAGTCAGAACGGAAGTGAACAAGACTGTGGCAAGATGGGCACGTGAAGACCGCCTCTCTGGCACAGGTCCCGGAGCCAGGGCATCGTTCTACTGGGACACGCCTGCGCCTCCGGAGCCCAAAACAGCAAGAGGACATCTGCGCACAAAGACCTCGATTCCCACACCACGAGCAGTCGAAGTTGCACCAGCTCGACAAAGCATGCCTCCCGTGTCCACTGACGCCCCAGCTGCGTTCAACTGGAGTTCTCCGACTACTACAGTAGACCCTTGGAAGCAGGACAGTCCCGGTTTACCGCCTATAATTCCGCCTGTCGCGCCTAAGCATAATGCTGTCGAAATTACACAAGCGAATGAGCTTCGTGCAGTTTCAATTGACCTGACACGAGATGTTGGGGAAACACATGGGCAAACGCCGAGTGAAACGCCGGTTGTCGCAACGAAAGCAATCCCACCTCCTGAGCCAACCACGACCTCTTCAAGTCCTTGGGGTGACATTGCTGCTCTTGACACCAACACTTCCAATCAGGAACAACGTACCGATGTGCCTGCAGAAGATGACGATGATTGGGGTGAGATGATATCAAGCCCTACAGTATCCACTTTCCCCTCGGCCTTTTCAAGCTCCATACCAGCGACGCTCGACAGCACCGTATCAAACTCAGCATCACCACCGAAGACTCCACCAACCCAGGACCGCTCAGCCGAAGCGATGCATATCGTGCGTCTGCGGAGTACCATATCGCCAACATCAGCGATCTTTGGACCAAAGAGTTTCGTTCCATTCCACGCTGAACAAGGACCTATTGGACCTGGACTCCTGAAACCCGCCAAGCGCTCTGTTTCTGCTACCTCGGAGAAGAGCAAAATCGAAATTCCATCAAAACCGATCTCAGAAGTCATTCCACAGGAGGAGGTGAAAGCTGATGTATTGCCGGCGTGCGACGCGCATGATACAAACGAAATCGCTATCAATGAGGTGAAGGTCGAAGAGCCTAGTACGAACAACACGGAGGATGACGACTTTTCTGCGTTTACGTCCAATACACTTGAGCCAGAACCTGCCAGGCCTAGCACTCCGCCTTCAGCAACCATAGTACGAGATGAACCCACCTTAGATGCATGGGCGGACGCCGATTTCTCTTTCTTCGAATCTGCTCCTGCCACAAAAGCGTCTGCGCCAGCCACGCGCGATCCGTCAGATCCCTTCTCCGTCTTTGAGACTCCTCCGAGACCGACGAGTGCCGCATCTTCCGCGAAGACGTTTACGCGGTCTCCTCCGCGGAATGTAACTCCTCCACCTATCCAGCCGCTTACTGGGGCTACGAATTCTGCGCAACGACGGAAAAACGATGAAGACCAGGTTATCAAGAGTATTTTGGCTGGGCTACCAGACTTGAGTTATATGTTGCGTAGATGATGTATCGTTGTTTAGATGGTTGTATAAATGCCGTTTCTTGCATTTCACATGGCGTTTTCGGGTGCTTGGATATCCAGGGTCGTTTTAGCATTGTTGGCGTAGGTCACAAGATCTCGTGGGAAGAGCCTTCCTTAGTACACGTCCAATCTTCATATCATTACTGTCACTTAGAAGTGCATACATACACGATATCGTATCGGTCGTTCTTGCTTTCACATCATCTCTTCACTGCTTCGCACACACCAGTTCACCTCTTCTTCGAGCATTTCACTCTAGCCATGCACTGCCGATCTCAAAGTCTCCATGGCCGAGCAGCTACCTCCCCCAGTACTTGGGCGTAGAGGTTCACTTTCAATCGGGGCACACCTCACTCGATTTAATCCTTCCCACCGAGGCCTCTTCGACCCAAAACACGCCCTCCCTCAACTGGAGCACTGTTTAGACACGCAACGTCAACCACTCCCACCCTCGACTCTACTCGACAAAGCTCTTACCAAAAGATAGCAAAACACAATGGGAGAACATTACCACGTTCGTCATAGGAGTACCGGCGATCGCTATACAGTCACCGTCCCTGCCGACATCTCCCCCGCCTCCGTGCGGTCGACGTATGAAGCTGAACACCGGAGAAGTCGTGAAACAAGCTGCAACACTGATGACTTTCGATCCCCAAATCGACCCATGCTGCGAGATGGTTTGATACCCATCGATGGCTCAGGCTACGCCCCCATTCCGACTCATCCCGGAATGCTATACCCTCCATCCAATCGACACGGTCCCCATTACACCATCCCACCGTTCCCCCAACCAGTCCACTCTTCACCTCCTCGACACGTCTCCTTCGCCCCCGACCCACGAAGAGACCCTCCCTCCAGCTACCCACCTCATCCTCCTCACTTTACCCGCCGACACGGCCAAGGCCACTCCCGCAGCAGAAGTGCTCCCGTGAACCCTTTCGAGGGCTCACACCACAGTGGGAATGTTTCGAACAGGCTCGATCGACTTCCTGAATACGCTCGCCAGCATCCTCGGTTCGAGGAGGCGAGGTATGCTATGCAGATGATATGGAGGTATCCTAGAGATGATCCTAGGGCAGTGCCGTGGCAGATGGTGTTGAGGGAGATTACGGAGGATATGGAAAGGGTGGGGTTGGATGCTTTGGCGGGGGGCATGAGGTAAGGGGGTTTTGAGAGGCGGGGGCCATGGTACTGCGATGACGCAGAGCGAGACGAGCCACTCACAACTTCCGCAACATGGACGGCCTTGACGAAAAGATACTCTCACGAATGAGAGAAATCGCAAGTATGATATACTGAGGGGCGGGGGGCGTGGGGTGTGTGAATGGGGGTTGTGGGAAGGCTGCGGAGTTGGGTATACGTTGGAAGATGCCTAGTCTTGCTTGCTATTTGCTTTTCGTGCTTATGAAGGTGTGACCTTTCCGTCATATCACCGCAAACTGCTTGTTGGTTTACCGCCTCAGCTATGTATAAGAGCTGCTCTCCGATCCTGACCTCTCATCTTCGAAGCGAAACATCAATCATCAACACGACAATGAGTTCAGCGGCTCGATGCAACGAACCCCCGCCCTATGTACCACCGAAAGTCCCAAGCCATGTCATACTCGCAGTCGTCCCGATACAGTTCGTGGTCGCTTGTGATACCATCCTAAGAGCAGCACGAGAAGCGATCATGAATAATACGAATAAAGACCACTTCGAAAAGAACCCAGGCGAATGTACGCTTTATGATTCATACTCCGTAGCTGAACAGATCCTACAAAATGACTACACTTGGCCTCTGGTCCTTGATCGAGATGCATCCCTGGCCACGAACATACACAAGATAGAGGCGGAGGCGCGCATGTGGCTAGAAACTTCCCCGCTCTTTATCCAGCATCGCAGCGATCTGGAACTTTACCTTAAAGCCCCGATCACGTTCAAACCGAGACGCTATATCGTGGATAATGGTGGTCTTTTACAAATGAGGGAAGAGAGGATTGCGCTTCGACAGCAGCTACTTCAGGGTTACTCGGACTGCACACTTTCGGTCGAAGGCTTGTGCTCTGGAGAACATAGGAAAGCGTATCGAGAGTATTTGACTATGCTGGCTTGGGTTGAGAAGGCGCCACGGGAGCGCATGTATATCAGTGCACCGCATTTGGATGTCCCTTCTCCACCTGATCCCTTCGAGTATAATCCACCGGGATACAGATGGTAAGACTAGCAAACAATAGAGCTTCTGGTTAGTCGCAGAAGGAACCCATATGTTAGCTTAGTTGCGGATGAAGACAATGTCATAATACTGAAGTCAATTTTCACTTGTGGACTTCAACTTTTCTTTTAGCTCGAGAACGAACAGACAGTGAGGTGTCTCTGGCGGTGTGCGACTTATGCTCTCTAGTCTGCCAGCCGGTCAGTAAAACCCTTGCTTTCCTTGTGACCTAGCTAGTGTTCACTGGCTGCGGGTGCAGGACCGTGCGGGTTTGGACGGTCGTTTGCTTTAGCGGCACACATATCAGGGCTTATAAATTATGTTGTTCGATCTCTCCTTTCTACTCCCTCACTCCCGCGCATAACACACTGTCACCCCCGCCATGGACGCGTCCGCAGAGAAGATGGTGGACTTCGCCATCATCCCCATCGAGACTCTTATCGCCTGCAGATGCATTCTCACTGGAGTGTTCTCCATTATCACCCGTAACACATCCTCAATGAGACTTCTGTGCTCTCAAGATATCGACGCATTAAGTTTGCATTACCACCAAGCGAAAGAGGTGTTCGACTCTAGCCACACTGTTTGGCCACTCATTGTTAAACAGCAATCGCGCATCTACGACATCATCACCAGGCTCGTCGAGAACGCGACCGAGTGGCTTGAGCGCTCAGCTTTCTCTGCAATGTTCGCAGAGCATAGCAAGAACCTCAAGAAGTACTTGAAACCCCTGCGAGGCTTTTCAGCCAGCGGATTGGCCGTGCGTGGAAATGGTACAGTCTTGAGCAGGGAGCTCATCATTCTGGAGCAGCGCACAATGATGCTGATTTACAAGAAAAACTTCGAACAACTGAAGTTCTGTGGCCCTCAAGATCAAGATATGCAGAATTTCGAGAATTTCTCGATGGTACTGGCCTGGGCGAGGGAGCAACCTCTCGGGCGTATTTTCAGCAAGGCGTTCAGCGGAACCTACTTGGAACACGTTCCACAAGTCCAGAACGACCCGGTCTCAGACCATGTCGGTATCGCCGGTAAGTAGACGTTCTTTCCGGTCTTCAAGCTTATATCTAACACCGTGCTAGACACCGAGTCCGTTGTCGACACGTTCACTCCGTCGACCACTCGCACCACCTCGCCAGCTCTCACCGAGCGCCTATAAGACAACTGGTGAACAAGAAGTAGCTTTGGATCAATCCATGCCTGGTAGTTGTAGTGAACCTTAGGTACATCATGGGAGGGCACTGCCAATTCTAAGATACCCACATTCTGACCACTCGCTTCCCCACATTTTGAGTCTCTGCGTGATCTCTTCCGGCTGCTGCCTTCGCCATTAGTGTTCACTGCCAAGCAAAGTTACCTAAGACCTGCGGGTTGCAACAGTCATTCGTTTGCTCTAGTGGGGCACTAGTCTGAGCCCAAAAACACCGCGACTTTCTCAGCTCGGAATTTGTACGCTCCCCTTTCCTTCGACAATCGATTCCAACTCCGATCTCACCCCTAACCGCTACCATGGACGCGACATCCCCAGAGATGATTGACTTCGTCATCGTTCCAATTGAGACTATGGTTGCCTGCAACTTCATTCTCTGTTGTGTCGCTCAATCGATTCAACACATCCAGGTCCCTGCAGTTACTGACGACACCGAAACATTTCACAATGTCGGCTCCGCTTTGATCAACGATATAGCGTCCTGGCCATTGATCGTAAAAGAACACTCGCGATGCCACACGACTATCATGCAAGTATACGAGGCTGCATCAAACTGGCTGTCGCGCTCTCCCTTGTTCGATGACACACGCAATGAACTTGCACTGTACTTGGAGTTGCCAACCGGCTTCTCCGTGAGCAAGTTGAAAATGAGGGACAACGGTGCTATCCTCAACAGAGGAACCATCCTTCTTAAGCAGCCTACCAGGGACTACTACAAAAGTATCAACAGCCAGCACTGTTTCCTGTCCAGCCCCGAGACCAACAAGCGGAATTACCGCGCCTTCTTGACTCAGTTGATGTGGGCGCGGGACGACCCCCTTGCGCGAATGTTCAAATCGGACTTCAAGGGTGAGTTCCAAGACCATCAGAAAGTTACCAACATTGGGCAACTGTCGCACCAGCTCGAGAGCCTGAGCGTTGCTGGTATGTGTATCATCCTTTCTGCTATGTCTCAAGCCAACAACATTCAGACGGCGCGTCCACTATCGCTATGGATACACCCTCAACTACTCGCGCTCCTTCACCAGCCCCCAACGAACGTCAGGATAACCCCACTGCTGACCGCGCCACCGAGAGCAAACCCGTCGAGCCGCCGACCCTCAAATACATTGCCGTCATCGAGACTGCCAACGACAAGGCTGTTTTCAATCTAGACACCAACAAAGTGGACGAAAAGCAGCACAAGATTCTGGTCAACGCGAAGGACATGTGTCATGAGATGGCCTCGATGAGCTATGGTGGCAAGACGAAGCTACAGGATGTTATGGACTTGACTGTACAGATGGCTACAAAGTGGGAGGAAGTGCGCGGAAAGCAGGCGATACAGGAAAAGAAAGTTTACGGAGGATTTGGTTATTATTGAAGCAAAGAAGTGCTTGCTTGAACTGGAGAACTAAGTTTCACGAAGACTGTGGAACTTTGAACTTAGAAGGTAGTCAATCAATTGGGTTAGATCACCGAATACAACCGTCATCTCACGACCTTACACTTAGTCACTCATGCACAAACAAAGACTCAATAAAATTCAGTGTTTATTTAGCAAGTTCGTGAGCCCAAATTCCTGGTTAGAGAGTGCCTAGCTCATGGGCTAAATCACTGCGACGTGTCCTGCAGCTTTCAAGCGCTCAAATCCATCGCATCCCCAGCAGCAGCCTTCCTGGACGCAAAGCGCGCATCCAGCTTCCTGATCGTGCTCTGCCTCATCTCCTTGGAAGGCCAACCCTCACTCGGCACCCTAACTTTCTTATCCCCCCTCAACTGCACCGGCACCGGGACATTCTCCCCAGTCTTGCTATCCCCATACCCATACATGACAAAGTCCAGATAGTACTGCTGCACATCCAGCCCCCTCCTGATACTCTCAGCGATGACGAGATCCAAAGCATGCGGCATCCTCTTGCCATCTTCGTTCCAGCCCTCAAGACTCAGTAGACCCCACTGATCTTCCAGTACGCTATGATCTTCTACGTCTTCGAGCCAGGGATGCGCTTCGAAGTCGAGATCATCCATGAGGTATGTCGCGACGACCATCGCACTGGTTGTGTCGTAGTTGAACTTCATTTTGCCGCTGAGCGCCTCCCACAGCGGAGTCAAGCTCTTCTGGGCGAGCAACATGGGGCCTAGTTGACAGACGCCGTTGCCCAGGATAGGGTCGGAGAAGCGCATGTCGAGCTTCATGAAGAAGAGCTGGATGTTGATGAGATCAATGTCGGTCCAGATATCGGCGTCCGCGAGAAAGGCGCGACGCGTTATCGATTCGTTGAGCTCCATGACACACCAGTACTTCATCAGCGCGCCCTCGCAGGCTTCCGGTACGCGATGGCCTTCCAGAGCCAAGCATGTGAGGATGCTGCGTACGACCTTCTGGCGATAAACTATCATGCCAACCCAGCGGAAGCCTGGTACATCGCGTGCTAGCCACTCGCGGCCGTCCATGGGCCTGAGCATAGGGTCGGAGATACATGTACGGGGGTACAATACCCAGCTGAAGATGTGGCCTGCGAGCGGTGCATGGTAGCGGGCGTAGTCGTGGATCAGGGAGACGCTGTATAGATTCAGACGGTAGTGAAACTCCTTGTCGATGGCGTAGAGGTCGACGATGGACGGGTAAGGTAGGCGGAGCGCAAACTGGAAGAAGAGGTTCGGGTGTCGGATGATGGCTTTGTAGACACTGAAACGCTGCTTCGGGATAGGTCCGCAAGATTGGGGTATGGGTGTAGAGGGTATGTCTGGACCCCAGATCTCAGCAGCGATATTGTGGCGGCGGTGCTGACGGCGGCGGACGACAGTAGGTGCATTACTCTCG
Organism: Alternaria triticina; assembly: GCA_022609215.1. Classification (NCBI taxonomy): domain Eukaryota; kingdom Fungi; phylum Ascomycota; class Dothideomycetes; order Pleosporales; family Pleosporaceae; genus Alternaria; species Alternaria triticina. Next base: position 465,470 of record JAGKPX010000005.1, read on the forward strand.
GTCTTGGCTGGACCCTGGAGCTTGCCGGTAGCTGGAAAGCCATCGTCTACTGCGCGCTTGTTTTTCCCTTTCGCGTTTGCGTTGAGATAGAGCGGGCTTGGTGGAGGCTCCATGATTGTCGTAAAGCTTGACCTCGTGACCCAGTATCACTTAGGTGAGACCAAGGTGCGCTTAAGTAAATATGCGAAAATCAGTTCGAAGATGTACTCTCATCCAGTTCAGGGTGACCGCGTGCGTGGTTTAGGGTTTTCGCGCACAATAGTTGCTGTCAAGACGGTGGAGAGGCAAACAATGAGGCTGTCAGGTCGTCGTGCCAACAAAACAGCGGGACGCCCAGGCAACCAACTACACAGCATATTCAGAGCATCTGAGATGAGAGTAGAACTAGGCGACTGCCCGGAGTTTTCCGGAGACTGTACATTAAAATATGCGATACTCGTTGCAGACGCGTGTGTGGATCAAAAAGGAAGGTTTACGTGAACGGAGATGACAGCTCGCCCCGGCTCCAGCATCCGCATGATTCCCAACCCTACTGAATGAAAATGAAGCATACGAAATAGGAAGGAGCAGAGCTGTATACTATACCGTCGCAGTGAAATTTCCACATATGCACTCATCATTGCTGCAGGCACGCGATGCTCCAGGCTCTTCCTCTCAGACGCGCTTCTCATATAAGTTACGGCGTGTTCACACGTTCGCCTTCTAATCGAACGCGCGAAATTGCTTCAACAGGTTCGGTGATGGCCATCTGGGTGTGTTGAAGGTGTATGTGAAGGCGTGGGTGGTGAGTGGACGACGCGTCAACGTCATTGGCCCGTGCGCTGCAACCCCCGCCTCGGCCCCTCGTCGTCGTCCCTGCATAATCTGATAATTTAGTTCGCCGTGGGAAAATCGCGTTCCTCACGCATCACAACAAATTCTCCGATTCACGACTTCGTATCACAGTCGCCAAACACGGCTACCTTCCATCGCCTGCAGTACGTGTTTGCTCTCGGCCCGAAATCAACGCCTTCCGCCACGCGATTGTTGACTTGAGATATTTAGGACAACTTAGGCATCAATATTCTAATAATTGAATCAGCTCAAGTAGTACAGCCATCGACCACTGCCATAGAGCCATCTTTCTGATATACGACACCCTCCGCGGTCGCGTACCACGCGCATCATGACGTCCAATCTTCTGGCCACGGCGACGTCGGCGCTTCCCAACGAACTCGCTCTCGTCGTGATCGATCATCTCGAAGGCAACAATAAGGCCTTATGTGCTCTCGCTCGGACATGTCGCGATATGCAAAACCTCGCAGAAGAGCGACTCTACAAGCGAATCGAGCTTCTATCCGTAAAGAACCTCCACGCCATCATCGAAGCCTTCACATCGCGTCCTGAACGCGTCCGCGCCGTACACACCCTCAAGATCTTGTATTCATACAAAGACGACAGTTTAAAAGACAGCGCCGAGATAAGGACGACTTTCAACGAGTGCGTAGCTCGTATGGTCAACCTGAGGGAGTGGCACATTGAGAGCCCGTACGATAACTTCCATTGGGAGAACGATGGTGGAGAGGCTTGGGTGCTTGGCGACATGCAACGCTTCTGTCATGCGCTCGACACAGCTTGCGTGGACGGCCCGATAGAGACGGATAAGATCGCGGCTGAGCGGCGCTTGGGAAAGAATCTCGAGCGGACAGTTGGGCTGGGTCTTCTCGAGAACTTGACCATCCACTCGCACGGTACTGCTACCGACTTTTGGAACCTTGACGGATTCCATTGTCTCTTCCGACACCCCGCACTCAAACACCTTCACATCTCCTGTGTGGCGTTCCCAGACTCGGCAACCCCAGAGCTCGCGACACATGCGAAGAAGACTCCTCTGACCTCACTTGTTTTTGACGAGTGCGAACTGCGGCCCAAAAGTCTACTCAGCATCCTCCGCACTCCGGCGCGTTTGAAGTCGTTGACTTTGGGCGAGAATGTCTTTAACATCAACCGGTCAAGGCGGGCTAAACCTTTGTTGAACAAAGACGCAGGCGGATCACTGGAGGCTCTTTCCGCAGTCGCGCACTCGCTGGAAAGCCTTACACATCTAAATCCTGGCTGGCGTCTTGACAAAAGCCCTCAGGTGCTCCGCAGTATACGCCCATCTGGTGATGGTATGCGCGATTTCCACCTTCTGAAGTACCTTGAGTGCGACACGAATTCGTTCCTACATCAGGCTATCATCATGAACCGTGATCTAGCGCCCCCTAGTCTGGAAACACTTCGTATTCGTCGGCATTGGGATGTTCCGGTCGACTTCTGGGATCAGCCGCCTGACTTTGATCACTACGCCGCTTTACCATCTCTGGACACACTCGAATTATTGCAATCAGCATACATGTGGTAAGTTCTGACAACAAAGATGACGTTGCTTTTAGAATCATACGCTGACTTTGCTCTGTGTGGCTCATAGGCTCGATACGGCAAAGTCTGACTACATCTGCGATGAGGAACGTCTCCGCAACCGCCACGCAAAGGCGTTCAAGCTGCACAAGGCTGGCATCAACCTGAAGATGTCGTTGGAACTACACAAAAGCGAAGGCTTGATACCACCGTACTTGCACAAAGAGCGCGTTCCTATTATCGAATGCTTGTACGATGCGAGCATGGAAGGTTTTAAGAGTTTTATCCGGAAGGAAGTGACAAATGAGGACGGAGAGACGACTGACTCGCTTGCGAGAGAAGAGGCCGAAACCGACCAACTAAGCGATGTGGATATCAGCCTGTTAAGATCGAAGACGCGTCGTCTTACGCTCACCATGAAGCACAGCCTCGTGAATCGCGGCCACCGACTCCCATCATTCAGGGAAATATTCGGCTCTGATGATGGAAGTGAAGAGTCGGCCGACAGCGATGAGGATTTCGAGGTCGATGACCTTGACGAGGATGATGATATGGCGCTCGATCTTGAGTTAGACGATGATGTCGTTCAACAGTATATCGACGAAGACGGGAATCCTGTATTTGACGAAGATGGCAACCCTGTATTCGAGGACGACGGAGAGCTTTTTACAACTGTGTGGGAAGTGGCTACTGAGGACGAGTTTGACAGTGATATGGAAGAGGACATGGACGAGGATGATGACGATGACGAGATGCACGACGCGTTGGAAACTCAGCAACAGCCCGCCAACACCAACACTAATGATGACATTGACTAAGCACTCTCGGGGGAGTGATAGCTGTTCATGTTCGACATGGGTAGTTTGTACGCAACCACAATAGTGTATTCTTGTGTATCGTTGGCTTTAAAAAATAGTTTTAATGATGCATGTATTACCAAAAGTGTTATGCTGATCACCAACAGTAGCGATGTGCCCGTGCAACACATACAGCTTCGGATCACAGTCTCTATATAGATTCTCTCTCAAGAATGAACGAACGCCGGGTATATGAAAAGGTGTCGCACCAGATCGGTAGCTAATACACCGCTGTAAAAGAAGTCTGCGATAAGCGTCAGCCATCCTCCCCAACTCCCCATCCCTTGTCAACTCACATGAACCAACCACCTCACCGCGCACACCCAAGAGTCTGTGACGAACAGTACGCGTTCTCCCTATTCACACATCAGCATTCAGTTCCTCGCTCGTCTCACATCATTCATCCCCCTCATCCCATTCCTTCCTAATCCGGTAGGTATCCCGCCTTCCTCCCCCAAATCCAATACAAGAACTAAACATACCTCGTCAAATAACTCCCATCCGCCTTCGCCCTCCTCGTCTCCAAAAGTGGCGGTACAAAAGGCAGCGCAAGAGCCGAGACTACATAGCTTGTTGCTAAAGTGGCTTTGAGACGGTAGTGTGGGTCGCGTGGGAGATGGCGCGTGGAGTATGTGCGGAGGTGGGAGAGGGCATGTGTTGGGATTGCCATTTTGTGCGTTGATATGTGGATTAAGTTGAGAAAAATGGTATATGGAGTTGCAAGCTGGATATATGGTCGTTGCTTTGTATCGTTGTCGCAGCTGTGATTATAGATGCTCGCGTGTAACCAGCCTTACGGTCGATGATCTCGGAATGTGGGGCCAGGAAGGTTCGGTGGTGTCGGCGCGTGTGGGGTCTTGGTTGTGTCGGTAATTCTGTGCTCTGTGGTTTGGACTTGATGTTCTTTCTTCAGAACAGGTATAATAAAAATGGTAGCATGGGGGCGTCGGGTGATATTAATACGTTTCAAGATGGTTGCCTAGGACGTCTGCCCTGAGGCCATAGAGCAAGGGGTGAACGAACGGTCTTTCGCACTACCGCCGCGGCTGACCTGCACGTGGAGATGAGCGACGTATGCAGGCGGAGTCGAATGTCACCATTTTTGTGGGCTGCGGTTAGGGCTGCCTTGACGCTAGGGATTGTTTCCGTTGCTTATATCTTGCTTTGAAAGCGTTTCTTGCGAGTTTGGCTTACAAAGGCCCATGAGATGCTGAGAGAATTGATCAGATGAGTTTGGTGAGTTCATGGATACATTTGGTGCGATCTTCCTATCAGCCTCTTTGCGACATTTCCTTCGACAGGCGTTTGTGTCTTTCGCTGCGAGGATGCCTCAGGGTCTGGGCGATCCGATCAGGGTCACACCACCCTCGCGCGAGTACGCGCGAGCCGCCGCCTTGCCACGGTAGAGGCTTTTACCGGGGTACAGAAAGAGTCCTTCTTGGCAACAAACAGCGCATTGGTGAGCCGTTGGTCACGACATCTTTGCTCGCAGTCACGAATCGGCGGTTCTCGCGGAGCAAGGGTGGCTGTCAGCAGGAACGACCCGATGGTGATTGGTGGATGGGTGTGGCAGGGGCCTTGCGCAACCTCGCCGCGACTTCTTCTTCTGTGACTACGCAACGTTGCGATGATTGGCAACACTCGTGGTTCTCTGACCCTGACCGGCCTGGAAAGGTCGCATTTACAGCTTCTTCAATGCTTCGTCTGCATTTCCTTGTCGGTCTTTTGGGCGACTACCAATCTCTTTCGCCTGGTAGACAACGAGAATGTCGGCATCGATGACTGTGATCATCATCGCAGTATCTCTAAGTATCATCGTATTAAGCTGGTGTATGTTGCAGTCTCATAAGCCATCACCGTTATCATCTTCACAATCTTAAAGTTCATACTATAACTATGCATTGTCTTTGAGAAAAGCTCTCGGAAGCTATTTCATAAAGAGATCATACCATCATAAACGCCATTCAAGCCACTTCATCTCAGCCAGCTCGAAAAAAAAAAAGAAAGGGCGACCATATCACGGACTCATACCTCCTCAGCTACCCCATCGCCCTAGTTATTCCTCCTCCCATTACGATCAAAATTGAAAAACTGGCGTCCTCCACCACCACCACCTCCACCACCGCCAGCACGCCGCGCACCACCACCACCGTAAGCCTGCTGAGGAGCATAACGCTGCTGCGGCCTATACCCTTCATCCTCTGAATCCGAATCATCATCGTAGTAGCCCTGCTGACCAGAAGGTTGTTGACGACGAGAACCCCCAAAGTCGAACATACGGCCAGGACCCCCACCATGACCATACTGTCCACCGGCACGCGGATCCTCGTATCCAGCTCCATACCGCGGATCTTGAGCACCACCGCGGGTGTAGTCGTCCATGTAGCGCTGTTGGCCGTAGGTAGATTGTTCTGCAGCGCGGCTGGTGCCGGCGGGGCGTGATTGTCTGAATGGGTTGTCCGCACGTGAGAGACCGGAGAACATGAGGCCGCGACCACTAGCACCACGCGGAGCTGATTCATGGCTGCTGCCGCACATGCCGCTCATAGGTCCGCCGCCGCCGCCACCACCACCACGGCTGCCAGCGTAGTCGCCAAAGGGCTCGTGGTGTTCTTGATATTGCTGGCCTTCTGGGCGGGAAGAATCGAAAGTCGAGGAGAAGGAGTATCCGCCTTGACGCGGGTTACCGCCGCCCATGCCACCGCGTCCCATCATAGGAGGGGGACCACCTCCCATCATGCCTCCCATACCGCCCATAGGGCCGCCGCCCATGCCGCCCATGCCGCCCATGCCGCCCATTGGACCGCCGAAGGGACCGCCCATGCCGCTGAAGAAATCGTCACCGCCTGAGTTACCGAAAGGATTCATGATGTTGGTTGTTGTAGGAGCGTAGTTGTTGGTTGTGAGTTGAGTTGGTGAGTTGTGGGTGTGGTGAGGAGGGGTTAGGAGAAGATGGAATGCACATGATATAGTCAGCGGGCGCGGGGTGAAAGTGTCCTGCCGTGAAGTTTGGAACGGAGAGTGAACATGGTGATGTTTGCAGTGTGAGCGGATGTTGGTGTTAATGGAAAGGACGGGTGGTGGCGGGAAGCATACGGGAAGGGTGAAAGTATGGCACGTATGGTGAAGGATAGGATTACCGATATACGAAGATCCAAGAGCGTGTGACTATGTCTCGTAGAGTGCATGACTATGTCAGATCAGTAGGTGCTCATCCTGATCTCGCCATCTTTCTCCCCTCTCACGTATTTCATAATCTCAATCACGACCAGATCAAAACACATCAAAGCCCGAAAAAATGGTGAAGCAGTCTTTTATTCACTCTCCATCCTCCTTTACTATATCTCCATATGTAACTAAAAAAGGGTATATACATTGTTGGTTGTGGTAAGTAATGTAAAAAACGGACCAGCCTTTATAATTCTCGCGCTTTTTGCAACCAACCTCAATCGGCTATGTACTGTTCACTGTGTGTTTGTTTGTTGTTCTTCATGTTGCGTCAGGGTGAGGCGCTTAGCTGAAGAACTTGAGGGCGCGCCTGAACCTGTTGCCGCCACGGTTGCCTTGGCCGCCGAAGCCCTGCTGACCCTGGCCCTGGCCTTGGTTTTGGCGTCCGTTGCCCTGACCCTGACCTTGGCCCTGACCGTTCTGACCTTGGCCTTGGTTCTGCTGGCCTTGACCCTGGTTCTGTCCTTGACCCTGACCCTGCTGGCCCTGGCCTTGGTTGCCGTTGTTCTGGTTACCGCCGTTGTTGCCACCGTTGTTGCCGTTACCAGCGTTAGGAGCTTGAGTAGCATCAGGAATAAGAGCTGAGAGAAACGTTAGCATGAACTCCATGAAGGTAAAGACGTGACGGATGAAAAAGCAACGCACCGGAGATGGCACTGGCACCCTCGTTGCCACCCGCAGCACCAGCAGCCTGGTTCGCCGCGATAGCAGCAGGAAGATCCTTCTTGTTTTGCAGAATTTGTGCAGAGATACCCTCAAGTGTCTGAGCAGTGTCGACAGCTAGCGGCAGTGAGTATGGATACAGGATAGGGCAGACGCTTTCCGATGATGATAGAAATGTGGAACTTACCAGAGGCAGCCTTGTCGGTGCGACCTTGTCCGTCAGTTTGCTGGACGGCGAAGCATCCACCAAAGGGACCGGCAATAGCGTTGTTGCGGCATCGGATAGTGCAGATGTCTCCAGTGGAAGCGCCGAGGCAGTTGAAGTTGTCGGGCATCTGGACGTTGATGACGAAGTCCTTCTCCTTGGCCTGGGAGAGACCGAAAGATCCGGGGATGTTGTTGGACACCTTCAGGGGGGTGAAGGTGGTGACGGCGTTGCTAGTCTCGTCCATGTCGCACTCAAATGGGCCGGCACCATCAGCGTTGACTTGATGAATGGTGACAGCCAGCATGGAGCCACCAGAGACTTGAGCCATACGGCCAGCAGCAAGCTCGTTCTCGGTCTGCTCGCCAATGTCGATGTTACCGGCGATCTCAGTCCTTCCGCAGGCGTTGACAATGTTCTGCTTGATCTCCTCGTCACGGATGATGGTAGCATCCTGCTGGCAAGGAGAGATGGTGGTGCAGTTGCGAGCAATAGCAGGGTCGACCAAGAAACCTTGACTCTCACCAGAGTCTCCAACGGCGGCCAAGATAGCGGCGTGCGAGTGCACGGTGGTGAAGAGAGCGGCAAGCGCAACGGAAGAGGCAGCGAAGTACATAGTGATTGGAGTTAAAATAAAGTTGGCGCTCAGCGCTGAGAATAGAATAGAATGTGGAGTAAAGAAGGACTAGCGTCGAGCTGTGAAGAAGTGAAGACCGTTGATGGAGATAGATTACAAGCAGTGGAACGGAAGGTAATCTATATACCATCCACCATGACCAGTCGAACCACCACATCGTGGAATCCCTTACTCGATAACCATGGTGGTGTCCACTTGCATGAGACGTGCTTCGGTATAGGTCAAGGGTTTGGTGTATGGTCGTGCTGGCCTAGGCGCCTGAGTAGAGACTTGGCAATGAAAGAGTGGAGTACGGAATACCGCCAAGTAAGGAATAAGCACCCTGGATAGACTTCGCAGGAGCTTATGGTACCTCCTGCACGGGAACACCTAGCCTGTCATGGACGTAAAGGCGCTGTGGTGAGGCTGCTCCACAGGCTTCAAACTTCGAGAACCTGGACCAGATCATGCCCTCCGTCACTTAGCGCTCATTGAGCCAACAATTCAGCCTCCGTTTTGCCGTAGTACGCTAGCGATGAGGCGTGGGAGGTTTCGACGACCGTAAAGTCAAGTTTCGAATCAGAACGTCGCACGCCACATGCAAACACGACGGCTTGGCACAGTGCCATGCCGTATGCCCGGCTCAATTCCGGAAACTATGCTCGTGCGAAGGAACAGCAGATGGTGAGTGGCGGTCCCATGAAATGCGAAGAGCCTCGGGATGTTGGTGTTTCGAGATCAGGCGCCCGTTAAAGTGGATCTTCCCGTTACATGGCTGTGGGGCCACCCGTTGGAGCAGGAACGCCGCGCTGTCGGCAGATAGGCTCACAGTCTCTCGCGTAGAGTCGCCTGTTGGTCTCTGTCGACAATGCCTAAGCAAAGGGGCTCGATGTTGCGATAGCGCAGACGCAGGAATTGCACCTGTCATCTCCGCACTCCTGAGGCATCTCTGTCGCGCATCATGCCGGATTTCCGGACTCAACGATGCAGCGAGCAGTGTAGTAAGCGATGGTATTGTGGAGACGATGTTGTGAGCATTGCTTCTTCTTCGTTGGTGTCGCTGCCATCCTCCCGAAGTGTTGCACCTTCTCTTCAAAGTCAGTTTGCTGCCGCGATGATGATCCTGCAGGTTTGACACTTTCACAATGCAAGTCATTCTTTCGAGATGGCTTAGGTAGTGCTGTGATTATCATCCAGCTCGAGATAGCGCTTTGTCTGTGCTCAGTAGATTTGGAGTGAGCGCATCCTTGGTCTCAAGTGTTGTGGCTTCAGAATCCTTTCGTCTGACCAAGTGACAGACTCGATGGAGTGAGACTAGAAGGCATAGCTTGTCGCCGCAGATAACAGGCTCCTACGTGTTTTTGGAATGACAAGATGCTCTGAGTGTCATGAACAGTAATGCTGTTATTGAGACGTGCTACTGTCAGCGCAAATCAAATGGCGCGAGTCTCGTCATGTTGTTCTTAGAGATAGGGTAAACGATGATGGCATCCCAGAGAGATTCTGGGCACCAGGTCCGATTGCGACAAGCAGTGAAAAGGTCGTGTACTAGAGATGGTTGCTTGTACCAGTCGATTGTTCTTCCCCGCGGCGAATCCGTGTCTAATCGCCGAACAATCGCCGGCAGCCTTACAACAATCAGACCACTTTCATCATCCATCGCTCAGAAAACTTGCGAGCTGTCGCAAAGCCGCCACAAGCTTCCACACACACCAATTCCCTTCTCAGACCGATAATACACAACCCATCATGAACACAGTAAGCTCCACGTGTATTTTCCACCCCGTCATCAGCACTAACAGTCGAACAGGTCAAATCAGTATAGTACGTCACAACTCTCGCAGACACCCACAAGTCCACCCACCCCATACATGCCAAACCCAGCACCATCCCACCAAAGATCTCTAATGAACCTACCCTAACACCCCCCACAGCTACGGCTGGGCAACCCTAATAGTAGCAGGCGGCGGCGCCTACTTCTTCGCCAAACGCAGCATAAACGCAGACCGCGCCGCAAAAGCCGAAGCCGACCGCCAAAAACGCATCCGCCTCTACGAACTCGAGCACGGCTTAAAAACTTCCGCGCCTACCACCACACCGCTGAACCCAACCGCGAAACCAGGATCTACACAGGCGGCGCCGCAGAGCGTGACGAGCGAGGTGGGCAGGCTGAGGGCAGAGGGAGGAGGGAATGGGGGTACGGGGGGTGAGGGCAACCCCAGTATGCAGGCTAGTCAGGATCCGGCGCCGACGAGACATGCGCCTGAGAGTGAGGGGCAGAGGGTGGGCGAGAAGAGCAAGTATGAGGCGCCTGAGGTGTATCGGAGTCGGAAGGGAGATCGGTTCTCATGAGGTATGACACAAGAGGATGTTATGGGGATTGATGATACAGCGCAAGGTTGAAGCACCTATTGGAGTGAGTTCACGTAGATACGAGGCATCAATGGCGTTATGGCATGGAAGATTCCACTCTTTGTATTATCGTACACCAGCAGGTTGGCGACTCCAATGCCCCAGCTCCAAGCTATGCTAAACTAAATAAATCACTCAAAACGCCCACGCGATATATCAGGGTATAAAGCGATATGTTGCCGTCCCACGTCTCTGTTCGTCATGCCCTATAACAGTCTACTGCGCAAACATGCCGCTCCTGCTGTCTCTCCGCTTCTCGTACAGCCATTTGCTGTTCAGTCCGACACTCGCTTTGCCAGTAGAGGGCGTAGGGGTGCCCGGTGCCGTCATGCTGCTTGAGCTGTCACCGAACAAGCTACTGCTCATCGAACTGCCACCATAGCTCAACCGCTTCGTCGCAGAAGAGCCGCTCATCGATCTCTGGAAGTTTCCTCCATTGTTTGGTGAGAAAGGTGAGCCTGAACCAGACCTTCCGAAGTTTGGCGACCCGGAGCTGTATTCTTGATTGCTGAAGCTGTTACTGCGCGGCGTTGATCGCTGGTATCGGGGAGGCGTGACATAGTTCGGCGATGCGAAGGCAGAGCCTGGCGATTGGGGCGCCTGGACGCCAGCCTTCAAGCCCATGGAGGCGCGCTGTGAAGGGGTGAGAGGTATGTCGGCAATCTCATCGGGGTAGTAGCGACGGATGAGAGGGAGGAACGCGATGACGATGTTTGCGGCGAACACGATGCGGACGAGGAGGACGGCCCATGCGCTGTAGGGAACAGCTTTGACAACAGCGTTGATGGGCGTTCTGCTGGATGTTAGCATGACCCACGTTGGCAGTTGGTAAAGAACATACGCAGCGTATTCCAATAGCTTCACCTTCTCAGTGACTCTAGTACCATATACTGAGAGAAACAGAAAGCCTGCATTCAGGACAATGGCCCTGACGTTGCGCTCATCAAACGTGGTAGCGTACTGGCGGCGCGCAATCTCGTCAAACTTGGGATGTCGCCAGGAGCCATTGGGCGTATATGGCTGTTCTGTCTGGGCAGATGGTGTCGCGGCCTTTTGTGGAGTCGCAGGCTGCGCGTATCGGGCTACCGACATGTTGTGTGAAGCTTTTAGCTACTCGCGTTGATTGTTTGTTTGGCCGAAAGGGAGTCGCTAGAGATGGACTGGCTCGCGCGTCGGACTACACTTTCACTGATGCTGCTGGGTTAGTAGTTAGTTTCGGATAGCGTCGCGCGGCTACAGGCACATTCTGTCTGCCAAAGGGTGCCGCGATGGTGAAGGTCAGCGTGGTTGTACAGCAACCATGTTTTGGCAAGGGCGATCGGAGGACGGACATGCGAGCCGACAGGGGTCCCTTCACTAGCGGACCAATTCACCCCCGCCGTCATCCCGCAGCCGCCAGCCAAACCTCCAACTTCACTTCACTCATGCGACTTCAGCTATGGCGGGCACTCTAGAGCAGCTTGATCAGACCATCGGCGAGGTACTCGCAGGCTGGAACTTTGTCAGCACCCTCATCGCCTTCACCATTGTCGGCTTCTTGGCCTGGATCATCTATGACAGCGCCGATGCCGACACACACCCGCTGCTGCTCGCAAGACAGGCAGTAGCTTCATACGTGAGGCAGCCGGGAGAGTCTGCTGTCTTCCGCTCCCCCGAAACCCCTCATGGCTGTACGAGCACCCCACCATATGTTTGCAGACGTTCCAGCTAACATCTAGCAGATCCTCTCCGTACCGGTCTTGCCGTACGACCTCCGGGCGCTCCCATGTACTCGGCCGGCAAAGACGGAGATCTGCGCGATATCTGGCGACGTGTCACGGGCGAGATTCCTCTCGAGAAGGGCGCAAAGTCTAGCGGCACTGCAAACATCATGACGGTCTTCGGAAAGGAAGGCGTCACCGAGCACAAGGTCGAAGACATTACCAAGGAGATCGCTATCCTCGGAAAGCATCTTCAAGATCGCGGTGCTGAGAGAGTGGCCATCTACCTCCCTAACAGTCTCGAGTTCCTCTCCGCACTCTTTGCCGGTGCTTTCTTCGACTTCACGCCCATCTTGATCCCATACAATCAACCACACGAGACCCTTGCCGAACTTCTCCTCCAAACGAAAGCCGATGCTCTCATCGCCGAGGCAGGCTCTGTGCCTCTCGCTGAACTCAGCCAGGGCGTGTCCGGCCTGCGCTCCATCGTCTGGACCGTAGAGAAGACAAGCAGGCACATGGACTGGAGTGAGGTGCCCGAAGGCATCGGCGGAAAGATCGATGTTGCTGTTTGGCATGAGCTTGTACAGGAACAGAAGAATGCCACTATACCGCTGCCGTCGAATCCCGGCAAGCCTCGAAACGTTGTCTTCCTCTGGCAAGAAGCCGTTGGAAAGCCGGCTGAGGTCGTCGAATTCACGCAGCAGGTAAGTAAAATCATCATGTTGGAATATGCACCTACTAACGAGAACAGAATCTGACCGCCGCCGTTGGTGCACTTGTCACGTCCCTTCCTGCCGCCCACCGTCTGAATGCCTCGGATACGTTCCTCCCCGCAGATGCCTTTACACACTCCTACTGTCTGTGTCTGACGCTGGTTGCTCTGTTCTCTCACGCGACAGTCGTCATCCAGTCCGTTGCCGGTCCGGGTGTGGATCTCGAACTGGCTACACGCTCCATCGCCCCTACAGTTACAGTAGTGTCAGCTGAAACAGCTGCGAAGCTCCACAACACCACGAAGACTTCAGTAACAGGTGGCCCCCAGAAGTTGGCACATTACCTCGAGACGCGCATGTTGACTGCTGGTCGTCTGCCTACCGACAACCTTCTCACAAAGCTCAATGCGCCCAAGCGAGCGGCTGTCGGCTCAACACCTGGAAAGCTGCGCTTGGTCTTTGTGTCTGAACGACAAGGCTTGAACACGCCACCACTTAGCTCAGAGGACCTCTCCGATCTACGTATCTTCACCAAAGCGCGTGTCGTATATGCTTTGACCACAGCCAAGGTGGCGGGAGCCGTTGCGCAAACCAACATCTACGACTACCGGAGGGAGACAGCATCGAACAAGCACAGCCACTTCGGTGTGCCCCTCAGCTGCGTGGAGATCAAGTTGAAAGATACACCACATCTTAAGACAACAGACGAGCAGACCGCAGGCGAGCTAGTCGTCACTGGCTCATCGGTTGTGGGTGGTGAGGTCCACCTAGGCGTGAATGCGACCATCCGAGATGACCATACTCTGGCGTATGTGTAGCTAGCGCATTGAGTAAAACGCGATCAACCTGAACGTACTTGCCTTCACGAAGCTTTTGCCAATGACCCCCCATTCAATCTGCCGCTCAAGACTCTTAACATTCGCTCAGTTCAAGGACATTTCTCGTATGTACGAGATTACGCGACTGATCCAGGAATCCAGGCCGGCTTGTGCAGTAGTCGGCAGCGACGTGCATGCGCCCCAAGTACCGAGACACGCTGATTTCCCCCTCCTCCACAGACTTTTTCAAATGCTTGCACCCTTAGTATGTGCTACGATACGCTGTGTCCCTTGACTATAACCACCAAGTACATGTGTATCTGTGGAGGAGACATCGTACCTATCGCGTCGCGTGGGGATCATCTCTCTGGGGTAATTTCAGCCGTAGCGCCACCGAGCGGCGTCTTCGCTAAGACCGAACCGACTGGGGTGCTTATCTGCACCTGCACGACCGTCGAATGACAGCCGGCCCCATCTAGTAACGGTCGCATTTCCCAAGGACCGAGACCTTGGGTACAGCCGCTAACCATCATGACAAGCTGTGTGAGTGGTTGTTCATTGAGCAAAAGGCTGCGAGGAAAGGCTCAAGGCGTTCGTCTAGTCCAGCTCAGCTGCTCAACCTTGTCTTAAACGATGGGTTGACGGCCGGCCTCGTGGCGCTTATCTTATCGTCGTCTTGCCAGAGATATAGACGTAACGTCAATCCTGGGCGCCCGCTGTTCGGAGATCTGCACTGAGACTGTGCGTGCTGCTAGAGGATAAGAAGGCGCTTGTGTCCGTCGCGCGGAAAGACCCTCAAGGATAAGAGACCCTCCTATCTTTACAGCCCTTCCACGTTCTTGGTGGTTGGCACGGTAGGCTTCAGGATGCCGTTGATTGAGAAGCCGCATTGGACGCTCAGGGTTGAGCAGCCCAAGAGCACGTTTGCGGAAGGCAATGCGCGATGGTAGGTCTGAATTGAGAACGGAGATGCGCGATGATGAAGTTTTTGTACTGATTGATGGTATACAGGACGAACAAAGATCTTGACCCTGTTCCGAGGCATGGTAGAAAGTGGGGTGTAACGAGCTTCATCTCGTATTGGGTGTCGGATGCATTCAAGTACGTCTTTACCAAACTTTTGACATCGACGAAGTCAGAAATGCTAACATCAACTCAGCGCCGCGACATGGCAATTCGCATCTAGTATCATCGCAATCGGTACATCCACCGCGTTCCCACCAAATACAATCTGAATCAACTAACACTACCACCAGGCCTCACATGGCGCGAATCCCTCGGCATAGTCGCCCTGGCCTTCTTCATAATCTCCTTCGTTATCGCCCTAAACGGCGCAATCGGCGTCCTCCACCACGTTCCCTTCCCCGTCATCGCCCGCGCCTCCTGGGGTTTCTGGGGCTCCTACATCGCCATCGTCTCGCGCGCCATCCTTGCCATCTTCTGGTTCGCCATCCAAAACATGAACGGCGCGAATTCCGTGCGCGTCATGATCGGCGCCATCTGGCCCTCTTTCCTCACACTGGAGAACGGGATCCCAGAGAGCCAGGGCATTGATACAGCGACCATGATCAGTTTCTTCATCTTCTGGCTAGGCAGTGTGCCGTTTCTGGTTATGCATCCTAATGAGTTGAGGTGGCTTTTCATGGCTAAGAGTATCATTGTGCCGATTGCGTGGATTGCAATTTTGATCTGGGCGTTTGTGAGTACGGATGGGGGAGGTGAGATGTGGGATCAGAAGGCTACGTTGACGGGGAGTGCGTATTCGTGGGGGTTCTTGTCGAGTTTGACGAGTGTTATTGGGAATTATGCTACGTTGTCTGTGAATCAGGTAAGTTCTCTTAACCCTCCATGGCTTCCGTTGCGAACACCGTCTGGAGATCTGAACAACATGCTAATCGTACCCACAGTCCGACTTCTCCCGCTACTCCCGCGTCTCGGTAAAATGGCAATGCATCTACGTGCCCTTCCTACCCATAGTCTTCACCTTCATCGCCTTCATCGGCGTAGCCGCCACCTCGGCCGGCGCCGTCAAATACGGCACTCTGGACTGGGACCCCATGGCCCTCATCGCCCACTGGGACAATCGCGCCGCCCGTTTTTTCGCCGCCTTCTCCTTCGCCCTCGCCGCCCTCGGTGTCAACATCTCTGCCAACTCGCTCTCCGCCGCAAACGACCTGACCGCCCTGTTCCCCCGCTACGTCAATATCCGTCGCGGCCAGCTCCTCTGTGCGGTTCTCTGTTGGGCGCTTGTTCCCTGGAAGATTCTTGCGTCGGCGGGTAGTTTCCTCAACTTTATGGCTGCTTATGCGATTTTCCTGGGGCCGATTGCAGCGATTATGGTTGTAGACTTTTGGGTTGTGCATCGTGGGAAGTATGATACTTTGGCGCTGTACCAGTATCATGGTATCTACAAGTACACCGGCGGTTGCAACTGGCGCGCTATCGTCGCTTTTCTCGTTGGCGTTGCACCGAATATGCCGGGGTTCATCCAATCTATCAATCCGGCTATCGACGCTGGTGTCGGTGCTCGGCCGTATAGCTTCGGGTGGTTGCTGGGTTTCACGGCGACGGCGCTGGTGTATGCGTTGTTGGAGATGGTTGTTGCGCCACCGAAGGAGACGTTCATTGACAGGGCGGTGTATCCTGATGAGATCTACGATGAAGCGGGTGTGGTGGATGAGGGGATTAGTGTGGGGAGTGGAGAGCAAGGAAGCGCGGAGAAGACGGGGTGGAAGGCGAAGATGACGAGGATGTTGTAGATGGTAGCATGAGTTGCTGAAGATCCAGCTATGGAGAGATTACGTCTGGTTCATACGGTCACATGTAGGATTTGTGAGATACATACTATTGATGTTCAATACATTCCCTTTCCAGGCAGACGCAAAGTAAGCGAAAGACGACATGCAAATGCCTTCAATGGACTATAATGAGGATATATATGGGGAAAGCGCGTTACTTCGTCTACGACGTTACACGGATATGACCATATACGTCGTTGTATAATAAGAGTCTCCAGCCAGGAGTTTCAGGAAACAAACATCTCTACTCCCTTTCCTACATCTCCTCACAACCCCACAACAACCCCCATCACCGCAACCAAAATATAACCCCCCAAACCCACGGTAGCCCTCCCCCCAGCCGCATTTCCCGCATCCCCAGTATCACTAACACCACCACTCCCACTCGCAGCATTAACCTGCAACCCATACGCCGTCGTGGTAACCGGCGTCCCACTCACCGTCGTAGTAACAACACTCGTCGCCGTCGTGCTCGCCTCACACCCGCTCCAGCTGGTCCAGGGCGCAGAACTACTCCAGGGCCCTGCTGTCCAGCCAGGCCAGTCAGATGGCGGACACGCACTGCCGTCCCACCATGCGGTCCAGGGGCCTGATCGCCAGTCTGAGCGTGTCGACCAGTCGCTGTAGGGGCCGAAGTTGGAGGGGCCGAAGGGGCCGGGACCGTCTGGACCTGGGGGTGGGGATTAGTATGTGACTTGAGCTGGGTTGGGTGGTTTGGGAAGGGAGGAGGTATGAGGAAGGGAGTGGAATTTAGGTATTTACCTCCCCAGTGTCTTCCCGGTCCTCCTGGGCCATGTGGACCACCTGGACCCCAGGGTCCTTGACCCGGTCCGTAGCTACCAGTTGGCCAGGGCGCGGCGGTTAGAGTCGATGGGATCTTTCCGGCTGAGAGGAGGGATTCATAGATCGAAGACCATTTTCCAGGGTCGGAGGATGCCCATGGTGGACCGGAGCCATACCATGGATCAGTTGACGTGGGAGCTGGTGTGATGCTTTGACCGAGGATAGGCGCGATGAGCGCTGTGATGGTTGCGAAGGTGAACTTCATGGTGGTGGTATTGGCGTCGTGGTGTTTGTGTCCGTGTTTGAAGAACCGCTGTTGTTATGCCGTGTAGACGTAGTAACAAACAGTATGCAGTGACTGATTCCGTGCAACGATACCCAGCCTTGTCAGTGTCGGTCGTGCCTGTACGTTCTTAATTCCAGACAAAACGTTTCCCACACGCGAACGCCGCAGCATACAAATACCCTTAGACACGACATACGCGGCCCACTCGTTCATTGGACGCCATCATAGCTTACCTACTACTCCGTCATAGAAACGCGTCCGGAGGGGGCCCGCGAGGCTCAGCTGAGCGTTAGTCCACCTATGCTGGATGGCAGAGAAGTGTAGGATCAGAGATGACAAGCAACAACGCTTACAAGCTTACGCGTCCGCAAGCCTATACACGTACTGTCTCGGCAGTCGGCCGGGTTATGCGAAGAGCGTCATTGGCATGGTGGTGATGCAGGGTCAGGCTTTCAGCCTTGTGGCATGCCGTAGCGAAGCGTAGTGGAGCGTAGTGGAGTTGGCAAACAGGCGATCAAAGCTTGACGATGAACTTGCATTGGTCGAACATGGACAGGGCTGTAAGTGATTGGTTAGATGGGTATATCGAAAATGTGCTTGTGACTATAAACAGAAAGGGCGGCGTGAGATGTGCTGCAGCGTGCTTTTTCGGAGAATGGAGGTGGGGAGAAAACGCGGAGAAACGTGCTGTGGTATTACCGCGCGTGCATATGTCGGTTGTTGGAATTGCGTGCGTCTATCGCGTTACCAAAGGTAGAAGCTGAAAGGAGAATTGCTCAACATAACAAGAGAGTTGCGGCCGTTGCGTTCGTCGCGCGTTCAGTCTGGCAGTGAACTGTCGCAAGTTGAGGTTGAGTTGAGAACTATACCCAAACGTATGATGCAGAGACCCCGCTGTCGATCATCGGCGGACACGGAGGCGCAAGCACCGACGAGACGCTCACTCTGACACCACCATCGCTGCTCGATTACGCTCGAGTATGAGTTGTGTGCGACGGTGTACGCGTCTTTTTGATATTAGGATTGAGTAATAAACTGTCTCGTGACGCCGACTAACCTCTAGAGCTGCAAGACTTTCATGCATGTTGTGAACCACGGTCTCGTAATGATAGTGTCGCTTTGATTTCACGAGACAATCCTCAAATATGATGAAGGTCAAAGTTAGGAATTCCAGTAGATCAAAAGTCGCAAGTAAAATGAGGCGGACCGCGCATGCGAGGCTACACTGCATAGAGGCATGTTGTCCAATGTCGCATATGGATTTTGGTACTAGCATGTCGTGTGCGCGCAGGTCAGGCACACTTCGACGAATGTGCCAAGTCCATTGGTACTTCCCCAGACCCTGCGATTCCTCACTCGTAGTCAGATGTCATCGTATCTCCCTCATGAGACGCATTCCACGATGCAGTGTACACGGAAAGCATGGTTCATAGTCGTATTGGTATTCTCATCGCCAGCGCTCTCTTAGCACCACCTAATTCACGTCCGGTAACCGCACAGCGATGTCGCCTGACTGTGTAATGTATCGTACCCAAGGTAGCGATGGGTATTGCAACTGCAGATATGTCAGCCACTGCCTCTTCGATCATAAGATTGCTAGTACTCACCTTTGGCTCGATGATCTTCAGATACCGCACTTGAATACCTGATGTGGTAAAGTACGGGATCTCGAACTTAACGTTGATGGGCCTCTTGGCCTTTCCGCCGCCAACACCACCCATGCTACCACCGAAGCCTCCCATCATACCGCCACCCTTCTCGTCATCACCGCGCACCGATGGCAGACCAAGTTCAGCGCGCATAAGGAACTCCTTGCCGCCACCAAATTGCTTGATCTTCCACACTATGGAGGACGTCTCTGGCGCATAGTGTACTGTGCCAATGTTTGTTCGGAAGCGAGGGGTGTCTGCGTCTTCGGGGACAGGAATCGAGATCTGGACGTTATTGGCGGTGCTTCGTCGCTTAAACTGTGCTCGTGCCTGCGAAGTGTCAGCCTATTACATCCAGTTATTACGAGTCAGCCTACCTTCAGCATGTACTCGATCCTGCTGCCTGAATGGCTTTCGACTATGCACTCTACCCAGATGAGGGGCTTGACTTGTGTGTTGAGACGGTAGCTCATCAGCTCGAACTCGCCATCTGGTGGAATGAAGCTGATGGTCCTGTCGTTCTCGAATCTCGATAATCGCACGCACTGGTGGAACTTGACATCCTCCATCTCAACGGCCTTTCCTCGTGTAGCCCTTCCGGTGGTCTCGAACATGGCTTTGTCGTTCAGACCCAGCCGCAACTCAGGCATACCCGACAGGTAGCACTTCATCTTGACAGCGCCCAGAATCTCCGATCGTAGCACACTGCCGGTCGCGGAAACGAGTAGGTTGAGCGATTCGATGACATCGAGGAAGACTTCGTTCTTGCGGTATCGGATACCTTCGCTTCGCCAGCTGACGGCGTTTGTGACTGCGATGGGTGGACGTGCGATTTCGAGCTTGTGCGACTCTTGTGTGATGTATCTGCAGACTTGTTATTATAGATCCGTGGTACAGCTGTATGGAATGCGTACTCTTGCAATATCTTGGTTTCGGTGGTTTGCGGGTAGCCAAAGTCCATCATCTCATCCAGCAGTTCGTAGATAACGACAAAGTTGTCTCTTATGCTCTCCTCTTCGAGCTCTTTGAAGTATTCTGTAAAGACCTCGACGATCTTGTGGAGGAACAGGAGAATCTCGGCCGCATTGGTGTTGCGCTTGGTCAGGGCGAGGAGGTAGAGGTTGTTGTGGCGGATGTATAGGTAGTTGATGCCTTCGCTGGAGAAGCATGGTGGGACTGCCGAGCTCTCGTCTTCGGCCTCGCTCAGTAGGATGGGGAATTTCTCGACGGCTGACATGGGAATGTCACCGCGGTAGTTGCGCGCCAGAAGGGTCTATGCGAAGGTCAATAGGTAGCCCTTCCAGAGGCCTGACCGCCATACCTTGCCCTTCAGGTCGAGAAAAAACACCGCCGACGCCATGGTGAGAGAGTGTGAGTGGTATAAAGAAGAGAAGAAGAAGAATCAGCTATCGGGTCATGGTGCGCAAGGAAAGGGCGATCGAGGGGTATACGTGCTGTGTCCTGGTCGCGTCTCGGTGATGCCAGAGTAATTGCGGCTCTTCCCGCCCGCCAAGACCCCTCAACGCACTAGACCCATACAGTCGCAACGCTGGTACTTATGCCTGGGGCCTTTGATCTTTTCCACCGCACACCGAATCTTAATCCACCTGCAGGCTACATTAAGCCAAAACCTTACAAAGTAGGTGATCTAACGTTAATGTAGGCTCTAGGCTGTTCAGTTCATTCCTTGGTTGGCGTGGAAGCTACACCCCGCATTAGCGAACTCCAGGCCAGCACTATGGCCGTCCCTCAGGCTCAACGTCTGCTTCATCATCAGATTACAGCTCTATGCCGTCACAATGCCACTTTGCTATCTTTGCAGCGGTCTAACTTTCTCCAATCTCTACCCCCCGAACTTCTATCGCCATGCCGATGATCTGGCTGCATTGGAAGCGTCGGCCGCAGGCTGTCGTCTCTGCAGGATGCTGCGCGGTTGCATCAACTACCCCGATAAGAGCTCATTACCGCAAATATATCTTAGAGGCGCCACTGATCAATGCGTCACTTCTCCTGAAGGTGACAAAGGCTTTAAGGCTTCTGTAAAATTGCAAATCATCCCGGGCAATCTGAGGTTGTACCCGTGGCACCCAAAGATGAAGGGCGCTTCATATGTAGGTATCTGGACGAAGTGGAAAGAGGCGGTAGTCTGTATGATTTTGTCGGTCGAGGAAGGTACTGAAGCGTGCTGTTCTATCCTCCAATGTCTAATCACCTTCTCTAGGTGACAAGCTGGGCTCAGAGCCCATTCTGCCCGGCAAACAATACTCCTTCGTTTCCGGTCGTGTTCAGCTGAACGACTTGCCTTCCCAGGCGTATTTCGATGTCCTCAAGCGCTGGTTGGCCAACTGTGAGACCAATCACACAAGGTGTCGCAACGATACTCCGAAATTGCCAAAGCGAGTCATATATGTGGCCGAAGAGGGTGAAACTCCATATCTTGTACGAGGAGAGGGTATATACGCTCGCTATGTGGCTCTGAGTCATTGTTGGGGCCATTCAAGAGAAGGTATGACCACAACCAAGAATCTGGAAGCTCATATGCATGCCATAGATTGGACCGCGCTTCCGAAAACGTTCAAAGACGCCATAATTACTTGCCGTCAGCTCGGTATCAAGTACATATTTATCGACAGGCTATGTATCGTGCAGAATTCGCAAAGCGACTGGGAAGAGCATTCGGCGCTCATGGGCTCAATCTATCATGATAGCACCGTAACACTGGCAGCATCAGTAGCCAACGACTCCTCAACCGGGATCTTTGTCCCGTTCCGTCCATCTGAGAACTTCAGGGACGATGTTGTCGCACTGCCGCCATCATTTGGAGACTACAAAGGACAGGCTTTCATCACCGCCCCCACCTCCGCCGATAACTGCATGCAGGTACGCAGCTCGGCCGATAAACTTGGCTCCAATATCTTGGACTCTAGAGCATGGGTGATGCAAGAGATGTGCCTATCTCAAAGGACGATATACTTTCTCGAACGCGAAGCGATTTGGTGCTGCTGCGAAACATCACAAGATCAGAATGGGCAAGTCATGAGCGGGGAATATGACGTGAGCGTACGAAACAACCTGGAGTTCCTCGCCAGGGCCTTTCAGAGGCCTTGGTACCTTGAAGACCCAGAAGACGAAAAAGATTGGGAGACAACAATATGTTCGAAAGACAGCTTCGTATGTGATGTTAACCAAGCGGATGCTTTAAAAGAGCATACTGGTCTCGTAACGTCAGAGCCACTGCATATTCTGGCCCACGTTACTCAGGGCGAGAAAACACACCATGTCCTCGATCTTCGCGCGCCTCTGTATCGCAGTCCTACTCCACCGACTCTTATCCGACCAAGCGACGACCGCGCTCTCTACATTTTCCTCATACGCATCATACAGTCTTCCATACACGAACTATGGTACTCCATGGTAGATACGTACAGCGTTCGCCAGCTCACGTTCCCTTCAGACAAGTTACCAGCCATGGCAGGCATAGCATCACGCGTACAGGAAATCACACATGATTACTATCTCGCAGGTCATTGGCGCAGAGAGATGGAGCGCTCGCTGTTCTGGGAAGCTTTCGCAAATGATCTTTACGGTCCTCCCGCGAGAGTGGCCGATTATCGAGCGCCTTCCTGGAGCTGGGCAAGCATTGACGGGCGCATCAACTCGCCCTCACATGATTTAGCTCGTGGTGGAGCCATTCCTCCGCCTATCCAGATAGTTGATGTGAGCACTCGAATCGATGGCAATAATCCGTTTGGATCCGTTAGCGACGCGAAACTCGTCGTCAAAGCTCACTGTGCGAAAGCTTTCTGGGATGCCGAACGTGCGATCTTCCGTTTGGCCGGATGCTTTAAAACCACAGTAGAACCTTTTCCAGGTGTAGCCAAATTGCATTTCTCCTGTTCGGATAGTCTTGACGGTACTTCGGCTGGGTGGTGGTGCTACGACGACCGAAAGTATGGTGTTCTACCTGGCCCGCCTCTTGGTCATTCCCCTTCGGAAGAAGAGTTCGACTCTAGATTGACGTGCCGATTTCCGATGGGGGGTACCACATTTCATGCTTCCACCAATAGCCTTAGGAAACCCCCGGTACCGGAGAGATTTACATATGTTCCGGAGGAACTTACTATCGTCAAGGGGTGTGCTTGGAAAGACTCAGTAATGACTTACGTTGATGTTTTAGTCTTGGCGGCAGTCGAGACCGGGAACGGTGTGTTTAGAAGGGTTGGTAAAGGGACACTGCACAGTTGGGATGAAGAGGCGGAGAGTGTGGAGACTTTGACCATTATATGAGCGAAAGCTTTCCCGCTTCGTCGATCTGGCTGCTGCGCGACCTTCCTCGAAGTTCCGACTACTCCAGGAGGATCATTGGGGATATCAACCGGAAACCCATATGAACATCCCCTATACTGTCATTCACTCTGTATTGCCTATTTGGCAATGTCTTCTTACGTTGCGCCTTCTAGCAGACCTTTCTCACAATGGGCCTCCGACAGTACGGCGCACGTTGTAATCTGACAGATTGTCAGAGTAGGCAATGAAATGGCGACAAAAATCTCCACTAGTTCGACCCCACAGCAAACAAGTTCCAGCCCACTTCATTCGAGCGACACGAAAATACCGAAACAAGATGAGCGACGATCCGATTACAAGTATTTTCAACCACATTCTCACAACCAAACTATATGCTTTTCCACGAGGCCCAACGGAGGCGCAAGAGTTTCTGACCGCCGTGTTCCGTGCCCCATTGGAACGTTTGGGCTTTCCATCTCAGCCCATACCATCTCAAACCGGAGTATTTGATACATGGTCCATCCGGGAAATCGATGACGTGGAAGACGCTACCTGGACAGATGACGATGATTGGAACGCGATATTTCTACGTGACAGCATGGAGGAGCTTTTTGACCAGCGTTTTGGAAAAGACAGCCCAATGTACGCCAACTGGAATGGCCATATCAAGCGTTCAATGGGGAAGGCTCACACCCTGACTCTTCTGGACGCTGCTGCAATCACTCCTCGGTCACATTGGTCTGAGGATATTAGAGCTACAGTGGAAGCCTTCACTGCACTTCTTAGAGCCTTCCACAATGTCAAGGGAATTGTCTGGACTAATTACCCAACCGAAGACGCTCTCGATGGCCGCCTCGGCCGATGCAACGACTACGCCTTCATCCAGCGACTTATATTCAACGAGTGTCGTCTTTACGGAAAGTCGCTAGATGAATACGAAGCCAGCATGCGTCAAATACGGGAGAAATTTGGTATACCAGTGGAATTCGATCTCACCGAAGAACTGCAACGGATTGAGATGGCCTATAACCAGCAACACTACGAAATCGAAGAAAGGTTATCGGAAGCGTCAGAAATGGAACGGGTAGGCCCGATGATTCCTGTCACCGATGTGTCCACAGAGATAGAGGACCCAGAAGGCGTGGACTGCGTAGTTTGTCGGTCAGATATCTGCCCCTCCCCCGGAGTACTGACTGTTCCTTGCCGACATGCCTATCATAAGGAGTGTCTGGAACTCTGGATACATGCTGGGCAAGGGGCTAGCCATCTTTGCCCCTACTGTCGCACAGAGTTATTTCCCGAACCGGAGTATGAGGAACTTTTTCGTAACTACGAGGAAGAGCGTAACAACATTGAGGACCAATTGTACTGGCACTCTTGGATACAAAAGTCGGCGGAATGGTTTGAGGGTGAACTGGCCATGCAGAGGGGGTATGAAAGGTCAGAGAGGGAGAAGTTGGACTTACAGTGGCTTCGAAAGATAGGCGCACTCATTGCTTCGGGTAGTTTGGGGAAAGGATAACTTCGCCCGTAATACTTTTGGCGCATGACTAAGTAATGGAGTTTAGCATTAGCATTTGCCTGAGAAATCTATTCCTTGTCAAACATGGGATGCGCTCGGACTTGGCGACGTGAAGAATGGGAGGCACGTTCGGCAGGACTGTCCAGGTGACTAGCTGTCACCGATCACCTCAGCATACCATGATGGCTACCTAGGCAATATGGTTTTGGCACTTGTCCTACCTACTTATCTGCGTGTGTAGTATGGATATTCGTTCACCACGCAACAGGCACCAATCACGTGCGGGGCGTGAACGGGCTGCCCCACTCGCTCCGTCCTCGTGGTAGAGCAAACACGTGAAGCTGGGTGCCTTCCACTTCCGAACCGTTCTACTACATCCCACTCTCGAGTTATCACGACAGTGAAAACTCAATAGCAGCCTCAGCAAGCTTGCGCAATCATGTCCGCCGAAGCTCAAGATTTGGTACTGCCGATAAACCATGCGCCGGCGAGTGCCGCGGGTACGTACCTCACCTACATGCCTGCATCAATCCTGAAATTATTTACGCCGAGCCTCTTCACTCCGAAACCCTTTACTAACGACAGCAGTATATCGACGTGTGCGAACACACTTACGTAGCTTACGAGACTTGCGCAAGTTCGGCTACAGGTACAAGAACCCCAAAGACGTACTTTCCATGACACCCGCGGAACTTCGGAAGCTAGAGCAACAGCACTTTCCTAGTCCAGCAAACACCTCTCGTCTCGCAGACCTGAGCGATGAAGAGACTGATCACCAAGCCGATGCCGCGCGGCGGTGGCTACTGGGTATGCTCGACTGCCATGACAGAACAATGACCCGGGAACACGAAATAAGAATGTTTAGATTCGCTGTGGAGAAGCAGATGGACGAACGAGAAAAGAACTGGACAGATCTGGAACGACTGTACATGGCACTCGCAAGCAGCAATCTCGCATCGCCGCAAGAGCGATTGCAGGCAGCTTTCGTAACCGTCCTTCACTTCGACTACCCGCAACGCCGGCGAGATATTAGTGAGGTCGCTCAAAACCTTGACGAGCGTCTGAAGCGTGCTTCCGACATGGACGCCGTGCTAGATGAGACCCGCGAGGTTATACTCTGCAGAACTGAATTTACCAATGTCGACCATTTCGCCTGCGCCATTCTACTTTCACTACTCACCGTCAAAGCAGACAACGCTTCTGTGGTCGATGATAATGCCGGCTGCTGCCCGATCTGCCAACTCTCATACACCTCATTCCAAGATTCCTCTATCCTACAACTGTTGGGTGACTATCCAGTGCGAATCAAGCAGTGCGGTCATATCATTGGAAAATCATGTCTAGAGCAGTGGATGAGAACGCCAAAGATTGAAGAAGCGAAATACCCACATCGCACATGCCCGTGCTGCCGTGTCAAGATCGAAGGCGTGAAGCCGCCCTCGGTACCTCGCGGATTACTGGACCATTTGAAGACCGATCGACGAGCCATGGAGACAGTAAGAGAGTTGCTCAACGGGTATGACATGGACCTAGAGGAGTGTCTGAGCGCCATCAACGCGTGTATGAGCGAGGAGATCGCTTGCGAGGAGCTGATGGCTGAGCTTGGACGGAATGATGGAGAGCAAGACAATCAGGTACTGAGAGACAAACTTGCAAGTCTGGAGAAGGAGAAACGGGCTTGGGGATTTAGGGGAAATGGGATTTGGAAGAGGCTGCGAGAAGAATGGATGAACAGCGGTGTTGTCCGGAAGGCTTGAGGATGACAGCCCTTCCTCTGAACTTCGCCAGAAAGCCTTAGGTACTCTTCGGACTTTCGGACTCGTGCTCAACAAGAAACACAATACTGTGGGTTCGGACGAAGGCTTGCGGATCTCGTGGATATCGGGAAGGGCCGAACGAGGTGCTCGTATCTAGGAGCTCTTGGCTCACGAGGCAGTGCAAGCTGATGAGGCATTTTCTTTCAACCACTTCAGTCTGTCTCGAGTATACTCCGTAGTACATCAAGCTTCACGAGGAAGCTCGCTCAACAGCCAAGCAATGATAGATCGACATACCAAATGTTGAAAACCACGCATCACGAGGGGTAAACTGCCCCGCCGATGAAGTATATCGCGCACACAGCCCCCGTCTGTCAAGTGTAGCTTCGTTCAACACCAAGTAAGGGCGTGCATGTGCATACACCGGCAACAAGCTTCCTCAGCGCGAGGTTTGCTCCCTCATATATAATTCTGGGCCCGCCGTTCGCGCAGTACAGATCACGACGTCACGTGCCCCACATAATGACCCTTCTTTTCTCCACGTTCTCCGTGCTCTAGACCCAGAAGCAGCTACACACTTGCGCATCGCCAGGGTCTAGGCTATTGAGGCTGAGTACATAAGCCAATAAACTGTGGCGCGGGCGGCTTCCTGATTGGCTCCAACGTATGCAGGCAGGAAGGGTAGATGACGTCTTGTTTGTGAGGGTCGCGTGTGCCGCCGCTTATCAACGCAGCAGCTGTTGCTGGGCAAGGCTTGGCCTATGACGATGTATAATGCGTGTGAAAAACAAACATAGGGAGCCCGTTCTGTCGCTGCTACATCCCACGCAAAAACTCCATTCATTACGCAAAAACCAAGTATGAGCGTTAACATTATTGACGTTGGTGTCAGCAGGGTGCGTTGTGTGTTCCTTGCATGCTCTTCCCGCTCTTCTAGATGCCGGTTCTTCCGAGCTGAGACCGAGATCTCTCTTTACTAACGTTCTTCCCCACAGATTCTGGGTGCGAGAGAAGATCAGGAAGACCGTTATGTTACCTTGACGCCGGGTTCAATCAAGTCACGGAAAGAGCTCGCTGTCTTTGCCGTGTATGATGGCCAGTAAGCAGCGTCACACAAAATCCCAAAATGTGGCTTGTAAGCTAACGACGGGGTCGCAGTGGGGGTACGGAAACGGTAAACCATGTTGCAGAGCATCTGCATACACACCTGGAACAACACATCGCCATCCAAAAGCCGTCCAATGTAGCCGAGTATAAGCACGCGATACAGGGAGCTCTGCTGGCTGTAGACCGCGATCTAGACCACGCCAACCTAGACGGAGGCTCAACCGTTTCTCTCGTTCTCATCGACACAAAGCAGAGCTTGCTTATACAAGCGAACTTGGGAGACAGCCACGTCTTCTTCGCAGACCACGAGCCCCAATCCCCGCAATCGCTATCACCACAGTCTCCCACACGGGTTGACTCCGGCGTCAGCTCCAGCGGCTGGAACGTCGAAGCTCTAAGCGAGGAGCACGCACCCGACAGCCCGCTGGAGAAGCGAAGAGTAGAAAATGCCGGCGGCGAGATCAACTACCGCTCCGGCATCGCACGCATCGGCGGCGTGAGCATGTCGCGCGCGCTCGGCGATCTGGACTACAAGAAACCGCGCGTGAACCGACTAGCAGGCCACGACCTCTCCGACCTCATCGGCGTAGAGACCGGCCTCGCACCAGGAAAAACCGCAGTCCACGACCTCGTCTCCAATAAAGCGCATTTCACCACTCGCACCCTGCACGGGCAATCGCTCATCCTCCTCGCATCTGACGGCGTCGGTTCGGCGAAGGAGGCGGAGGAATGCACAAGGCTGGCGGTGGATGCGTGGCAATCTGGAAAAGAAGCCAAGGAGATTGCGGAGGAGTTGACGTCGAGGGAAGGCCAGATGAAGGGCGCGGATAACTGTACTGTTCTTGTTGTTGTGCTGGATACGGAGAGTAAGGGTAGGAGGAGCATAGATAGTGGAAGGCGGAGTATGGATATTGGGATGGAAGGGGGTGGGTCGAGGAGGAGAAGGAGATCGAGTATTGCTAGCTTGAAGGACTGGATACGAGATCGTTAGGTGACGGTTCGATATACCGCGGCTGTGTGGTACGGGAAGAGGGGAAAAGATTGAGCACATTGAAGGGTCAGAGGGTTTATCATAGCTTTATCGGCCTGGTTTGGTGCAGCAAAGGCGTTTTGGTTCAGGCTGGGTATGCCTCTCATTTCCTTTTTTCGCTGTTGTATCAATATATCAACATAACAAATGATTCGATCAACATCATCGATACCAAGACTCGAGTAATGAATCACTACGTCAATAATAAAATTAATCAAAGACTTCATTATTATCGCTGCATGCCGCGCTATTGCGCTACTATGCTCATCCGCTATTCGCTCAATCGTTTCAACCATCGCTAGTACGACTAACGTATCAACTGGTTCTCAACGACTACCATAAAGGCGTTGAACATCGAGGGGGTATATCCATCATGCCAGGTCAAGCTCCTAAACGCCCAGAACATATCTCTGGAACACAGCCAGAACCATCGCTCCTATAGTCGAATTCAAGGAACCCATCTTTCCAGAGTTCGCTGTTCTGAACAAGCCAACGTCTGCGTCGCCTAAACCTTCCGTCCCTTTGCCATCTTAACACCCTGCATCAGCGGGTCCTCATCAACAGTCCAAGTCTGAGCATCAAGCCTCGCCCGCTTCTCTTCGCGCGTCTCACCGAATGCCTCAGCCCTCTTGCCAGTCTTCTTGGTGCTCTGCATGGGCTCCATGGACATGGGAGTGCCAACGCGAGAACCGCCCACCGCAGGAGTAGGCAGCGAGGTATCAGTAAGAGCAGGCGGGGAAGTAACTTCATCATCAGCGTCGATCGCGTTCAGTTGACGCTGCGCCTCTTCGCGCTCCTGCGACCAGATGTCGTGCTGGTCTTTGTACTGCTTCTCCATGTTCGCGAACCAGTCTTTCTGCTCCGCGCTCTCCTCGCCTGACTCGACGCAAGTGGGACACTTGATGTAGAAGCCGCCGGTTGTGTGCTGCTCGCCCATCAGCTCGAATTCTGGGAGTGTGTCGCCGATCAGCTCGGTCTCGTCCCAGTCGAGACAGTCTTCGCAGAAGCCTTGTGGACACCAGCGGCAACGGAAGATGAGACCGCCGGCATCGTTGGTGGTTTTGCCGCAATCAGTGCAGTTATGCTGGGAACAGTAGAAACCGCTGAAGCCCTTGACCTTGGCTTTGTATTGGGAATCGAGACAGTCGAAATGGTAAGCACGGGGGCAGCTCTTGCACTCAACCAAGTGTCCAGTATCTGCGTCTTCGAAGCAGGCGAGACAGTGGTCTTCATGAGTGATTTCGCGACGCTTCTCGCGGACCGGTTCAGCGAGGCGGGGATCTTTACCCGCGAATGTCGGTACGGCTTCCCAGTCACCACAGTTCATGGACTCTTTGTTGATAGCAAAGCCGTCCACCATGACGGTAGTGTTCTTTCCCTTGCGGCGATCCTCGCGAGTGATGGTGTCTGGAAGGATGTTTGCGGCTGAGGTGTTGGCCTTCCAGCTGGTGTCAAGCTGGCGCTGATGACGCTTGCCTTCGAACACGGCGCATTCAACTCGCTCCATGGTAGAGAGCCATTTGTCTTCATCGACTTCAGAGTGTGTCGCTGAATCGGTCAAATCAGCAGGGGCATCGCGGCACTTGGCCATCATAGTCTCCAGATCCCAAGACACCATCTCTTTGACATCGATTTCCGGATGCGAAAGTGCCTGGGCACCTCGTCGTACAAGCGTCTTGAGCTGCGTGGCATCCATTTGTGGCAAGTCTTCACTCAAAGACGGACGTCCGGCTTTCTTGGTGTCGGCCATTTGCTTGCCATGCACGCTCTGCATCGACTCCGTGATCTTTGCCGAGAGGTAGAGCTTCTTGCGAATGCGACCCATCATTTGCTCTTCGACAGTACCCTGGGTACAGAGCTTGTAGATAGTCACCTTCTTGGTCTGCCCAATGCGATGAGCTCGAGCCTCAGCCTGAAGTGTAATCTGCGGATTCCAGTCTTCGTCAAGGAAGATAACGTCCTGGGCGCTCGTGAGGTTGATACCCAAGCCACCGGCGCGGGTCGAGAGGAGCATGACCTTGTAATCGGAGTCCTTCTGGTTGAAAAGGCGAATGTCCAAGTTACGCCGAGCTCGAGCTGTGCTACCGTCTAGACGAAGCGACTTGAAGCGCTCTCCATGGTTGCTAATGAGAGACAAGAGATCTTCACAATAGTCGAGCGTGCGAGTGAAGCCAGAGAAGATAAGGACCTTCTTGCCTTCGTTGAATACTGTGTGCTTGAGAAGCTTCTCCAAAAGGATGAACTTGCCGGATGCGCGGATGATATGGTCACTGAGGTAGTAGGGATCGGGTGAGACACCGGGGAGTAAGTACGGATGCGAGCAGCACTTCCGAAGCTGCATGACGAGATTCATGAGCTTCTTCCAGGCGCCCTTGTTGGTGTCGGTATCGGTCTGCTCCTTCGCCACGGCTTCTTGCAGAATTTTGGTGGTTTCTTCCCAATCACGCTCGGCACCGCCGGAGTTGACTACCTTGTCTACTTCCTCCATCTTTGCCAATAGCTTGTTCTCTTCGATATCCTGCTCGATGGCAGCCTTCTCTTTGGATTTGCCATCAGCGAAGAGCTCGTCGAGCATACCATCGTCCATACGTGTCAGGAGACGGGTGTACCAGAACTTCTGCATGGGAGTCAAGGGTACATATAGCAAGATTTCTTCCTTGGGCGGTAGGCCGAGGTTGACCGAAGGAGAGTCCTTCATACGTCGCAACATGATCAGTTCGAGCAAGCGGCGGGCGTCTGTCATGGTTTGCTTGTTCGCTTTGCCCTTGCTGAGATCGAAAGACTCCTTGAAAAGTGTCTCAGTCTTGTCATCGAAGACGTTGGGGTACAGCCACGTCAGGAGCGACCACATCTCGACCAAGTTGTTCTGAAGTGGTGTTCCTGTCAAGATGAGTCGATACTCGGCACTGATGCTTTTGAGGGCTGTGGAGATTTGGGTGACACTGCTCTTGATCTTGTGTCCTTCATCCAAGACGACGTAGCGCCAGGCGAAGCTGTGCTTGAACCATGATTGCTCAGCCTGGAAAGTCTCGTATGTCGTGACAACAATCTTGTAGTTGTCGGATTGCTGGTCGTTGGAGGTGAGCTTGGCCGCCTTTCGGCCAGCCTTGCGCGAAGCTTTCCGGTCTTTGGCGCGCGAGGTTTCATTGCCCTTCATGTCCTCCATGCCAGCTATAACGCGCTTCAAGCGGGTTCGCTCGGTGACGGCGCCGTGGAAGCGCATGACCTTGAGTTGTGGTACCCATCGCTGGGCCTCGGTGACCCACGAGTTGAGCACACTGAGGGGGCATATGACGAGATAAGGCCGAAGCTCTTCTGACGTGACACCGTTCTTCTCGTCCAGCTCTTCAAGATACTGGAACAGCGATAATGTTTGTAGCGTCTTTCCGAGACCCATCTCGTCGCCGAGTATACCGGAGAAACCGTTGTTGTAGAGATGGACCAAGTATGACAGACCAGATAGTTGGTATGGCTTCATTACAGCGGTGACGCCCTTAGGTTGCTCCGAGAGCTCTTCGTACTCGACAATGGGCTGCGCATCGCCCTGGGCGACAAGCTTCGCGACCTGGTTGTTCTTAGGCAGAAGTGGGAGGAAAAGGTCCTTATTAGCAACGAGGAAGTTGTTCGCCCTCGCTTTGGTCTTTTTAGCAATGTCATCGCGGAGACGGGCACGAGCGGTGTCTAGGTTGGGCGGCGGCCGGGCTGATTTCCGACGGGGTGGTGACGGGGTAGGCATGGTGTCGGACTCTAGGATGGTACTCTTCCTGTCGCGTGTGCTCCGGCGGAGTCCACCAGATTGTTGGCGCTCCTTCTTACGCTTCTCCATCTTCAGTTCCTCGGTGTAGGCCGAGATTCTGGCGCTTGTCTTGCGGTTCGGGCGGGCTGATGGGGCGAGTTCGTCTTCGCTGGTTCCCGCGTCGGCGCCAGCTCGTCTTGTGGAGGCGCGAGGGTACTTGTCGGCGACGGTCCTGGGCTTGTGGTCAGGCGTGGATGGCGAGGCTTCGTTTGCGGATGAGTCGGAGGCGACGTAGTTTGGCGTTGGTTGCGCGCGCAGGCTGCGTTTGTTGTCGCTAGTCTCGTCTTGCTTGGTCGCCTGCTGCGAAGAGATGCGTCGTCTCTTGGTGGCCGACTGGGCTGAGCTCTCAGACCCAAACTGCGCCAGGAGGTCTTCGTAGATGCCGCCTCGTTTCTTGGGAGTAATGGGCAGGGGAGAACCCAGGGTGATGAGCGGATGTCCCGCCATATCGACGACTGTGGGGTATCTTGTAGGCAGATCTTGCGCCGTGAATGAGAATTGGCCAGGGGTGTATAGTACAACGGAATTGACAGGGAAGTGTTGTCGCAGAGCAAAGAAGGACAAAGTACAGCAAGAAAAGTCTTAGACAAGGTTGGTGACGGTGAGGATGAAATGAAACGACGCAGCGTGCCCAAAGAAGCGCGATAAGACGACTAGGCGTCTTCACGGTGAAGTGAAGTGAAGCGTCGCCGCATCGCCAGGCGCGGAGGCGATACGTCGTTTGCGGCCGACGCGTCCTAGCGCGACTTGCAGGCGTTCCTTCCGGAACCGTTCCGAGCTATCAAGTCTATCCTACGCCTCGACCCTCACACGTCGACATTTCGCATTTCAAGTCCCCACGGCCGCGCATCTGGCGCACCACCCTCGACCACCATGGCGCAACAGCCCATGACGCCCTTCTTTCCCATCTTCGCCTCCAAGTCGGATGGGCAGCACATCGTCAACCTCAAAGGCCGGCCGCTCAGAAATGGGCCGACCGAGGAACAGCTCAATACGTCGCCCAACGACCAGGGCCAGCGCGACTTCTACCGCCTCATCGAGAAGGAAGACCCCAAGCACCAGGACTGGCGCAAGAAACTGGGCGGCATGCTGCTGCGCGAGATCGGGGGGAAGCAGTTTGAAGGTATGGCTATGCGAGGCGCATGCGCTACAGCGCACTGACATGTGACAGATCGGTGGCAGCAATGCATTCTGTGGGAGCTGCCCGAGAACTACGTCCTATACGAGCACATCAAGACCAAGGCAGACGGCCAGCTGAAGACAGTCAAGAATCACTCGGGCGGCGGCCACGACAGACAAGACGCCTATCTCTATGGATACCCCAAAGGCCCCAAGAAGCGCTTCAGGAGCCCCGTCGAGTTCTTCCCCCATCTCCTGTGGCTGTGCACCGACGAGAACAGCGACATGGCCAACTGCACGTGCAAGATGTGCTCGCCTGCCGGAGACGTCGAGAAGCCCCAGGTCAAGGTCGAAGTCAAGCAGGAACAGCCGGCACCTATCAAGCGCGAAAACAGCTCCAGCGGCGCTATACCAAACACAAACGTCACAGGGCGCAACCCTATTGTGCAAATCCCTGCTCGAAGATCATCGACCGGCGCGCCTATCCCGAGTCCTATCGTCAAGCCCTCTACGCCTGTTGCTGGTCCCAGGCCTGCCCCCACACCCGCCGCTGCACAGATCAGAGCTCCCCCAACATTGCAGTCAACACCTCTCCCCCAGCCACGATCTATCGAACAACAAGCCGACTTGTCGTACAACAAATTCCTCTGCCGGAGCGGCGAGGTGGTGTGGTTCTTCCGCCCCAAGACGTCAGCCTGGGGTCTTGGGCTGGTAGTGCGAAGATGGGCTACCAAAGAGGTGCCTATGAGCAGGGCATACCTGATTCAGCCTCTGTCGCATCCTTTCGAATCACCTCCACAGGAACTCGTGCAAACCGATGATCACGTCAAGCCTTGGCTCGCCTGGTCTGCACCCAGCTGCACCTTTCCCTTCCTACAGCAGAACCCTCAATTTGAGTATCACAACACGGATTGGAGAGCACTCATTAGCGGACAGGGAGGTGAGGGCATAGCGTCTGTCGACGCGTCTATATTAGCTGCAAAAGCCATCGATACCACCTATACACTTTTCGAGTGCCTCAAAACGAACAAGGACGACAAGGGAAACGAAGTGCGACAGTACAACGGCATGTATCTGGGCGCCGAGAAGATCTGGAGAGGCGAGGCTGTTCGTCTGCGCATAGGCGCCACTGGAACCGATCTCATGGTCGTGACTGACATTATTGAGCAAGTCCTTGTCAACCCGCCCACCACCAAAGTCATTGCTATAGGCGATGTCTACAGCTACGCCACGTTGGATGCTCCAGACGCGAACCTTCCCCCCAAACCACCCCAACAGAACAACAACATCCCATCCCGCATGGTCCACGACATGGTATGGCGAAACCGCATGCTCGTACCCCTCACCCGCACCGCAGCGTGGTGGAAGCTCATCCAGCCAGCCTACAAGATCGACATCGACGACATCAAAGGCCGTTGGTACGAGACAAGCCTCGTCTTCCAAGAGCCCTTTGCCAAAGCAGTCAAGAACGGTGAGGGCGGAAACGGTATCTGGATGAACTCGCGTGGCGATGCAACAGGCAAGGGCAAAGGAGCCAGTGTGGCGCAACCCGACCGTATCGGTGCCTTTGGTGCCTCTGTGCCCAAGGGGACGCGCGTTGTCGAGGGTCTGGATCCTCCGAGCCAGCCTATGGGTCAGCAACAGCAGTCGCACGATGGGATGGATATTAATATGGGCGGCGGTAATATGGCAGACCCCTTTTCTATCGACGAGTTTATGCATGTTGATCATTTGGGCGATGATGCTGGGATGGAGTATGGTGGTAACAACAACTACACTTTCTAGTGAAAGTGTTTTCGCTTCGTAGCAGATGGCATAGCATGGCGTATTTGGGCGTGACGGACGGTCTGCATTTCCAAAAGCATTTTCTGGACAGGTTACACGCGTTGTTCCTATTCGTATGGGAGATACCCAGGTCGTTGTTCGACTATGTAAACTATCGCTAGCTCGGTGACTGCAGGTATTCAATGTAGTACAGCCCATGCTGAACAAAGCGCGAGTCGACAACAAGCCTATGCACATGACTCATTCAACCACAGGATACATACCTGAAACCTTCAAGGGCGCCCCTGTTGTTGTGAATGAATTCCAATTATGTCGGCGTAGTCATGGGTCATAAGCGCGAACACTCAGTGTCAGCCTTCATTGACCGTTGTCGCATAGAAACACGTAGGACTTCCCAAGCACAACTCGGTATTTCCAAAGGATTAGCAGGCAAAACTACTTGAATTGATCATGTTTACCACACCAGAACTAGCAGAACAGTGGCAGCCGCCCACCAAGTCACTAGGCAGAGTTGCTCTAGTGACTCGAGGAAAAAGTGGCGGTAAACGCATCCAAGGCGATTTCCCGCTCGATCAGGTCGTCATAGACAGTATGTATCATACATCTCACTGCGTAATAATACTTAGGTATCTGCTAATCGTAGAGCAGAACTGCCTCCTGGGACGACTCAAGTTCACAGCTGCAACCGACACGGCGCATCAAAATGGACAGTCACCGCAAAGATAGACACCACAAGCGTAGACGACAATCCAGAGTCGTACTTTCTGAAGGTACTCACAACCCCCTGTCGATGACAAGGTACTCTGGTTGCGCTCCAGCTAACACGAATCAAGTGCGCAGACGGCGACCAAGGCAAAGCCATGCTCAAAGGCGAATACGAATCAATGTGTGCCCTCTACAAAGCCGCACCCACCTTCGTCCCCAAGCCCCACGCATACGGCCAACTCAACGTATCAAACCCAGACTCCTACTTCTTCCTCTGCTCCTTCCTAGACATGGATACCAGCCAACCCCCCGACCCAGAACAACTATGCAGAAAACTCGTCACGCTTCACCTCACCAGCGAGTCACCGACTGGACAATTTGGTTTCCACATGAATACCTGTCAAGGCAACCTGCCCCAGCAAACAGCCTGGAAAGATGATTGGAAACAATTGTTCGTCCAGCTGCTTAAGGGCGCTATGAAACTCAACCGCGATATCAATGGGCCTTGGAAGGATCTGCAGGAATGTACTGATCGCCTGATCTCTCACGTCGTACCAGTCCTCCTCGACCCCCTCACAGAGGATGGCCGCGTTATAAAACCTGCGTTGATACACGGCGATCTCTGGGACGGCAACATCGGCACTGATACCGCGACAGGAGAAATCTACGCCTTCGACGCATGTGCATACTACGCGCATCACGAGATGGAGATTGCAATATGGCGCGGAGATCCCAGTAACATTTTGGGTCGGCAAGAGTATACAGATACGTATGTACAGATGATGGGGGTGAGTGCGCCAGTGAAGGACTTTGAGGATAGAGGGAGGCTTTACTGTGCTTATATGAACTTGCATGCGAGTGCGTGTCATGGGGGAGGTAGGTTTAGGGAAAAGTAAGTTGGTGTCGAACGTGTGATACAAGGATTTCTTGCTGACTTGATGGTCATACAGATCTTATGGTATTATGAAGGACCTGATCAAGATATACGCGGAGTAGGATGGTGGGTAAATCAACGCGCGTTGGGTCGGTGGGTCGCATACATGCCTGTTTTGTGTAGAGATGGATCCTCGGGTGCGCTATATGTCTTCCGCAGTATGGTATAAGGCTTTGTCTAAAGACGGTCTCGTCTACATTTATTTCTGATGTAGCGATTCTGATGATATTCCCAATCAAAATTGTTCAACATCCCTTTAATCGTGAAAAAGCCCAGGATCGGAGTTTGCGCGACGATACCCTCGTCGGTTTTGCAGCGGATCCTGCGTATTTGGCCAAGTCCGTGTACTGGTGCGCATTCGTCCTTGCTCGAAGAAAGGAGCCTCCTCGTTGCTGAGTTCCTCGCTGCTCATTTGGTCTTCGACTTCATGTTCCTGTTGCTCTTGCGATGCTCCCGGGATAGAAGCTGTGAAAGAGTCGTCGGTCGTGCGCGGATGACTGGGCACGTCAAGTGGATCGACTGAGACGTTGCTCTCGTTGCATGGTCCGTGTGGTGTGGTTGCTAACGGAAACTCGGGTTGTGTCGTAGATGGCGTACTGGAAACAGCATTATGCGTTCGAGGGTTGTGTTCCCTCAGCTCGAACGTAGGCCCAGAGTGGCTATCGTTTCTTACATGCGCAGAATCTGCGCGAGAGAGGACTTGTGCCTTTGTGGAAAGCCTGGTCCACATGAGCGTTTTCCGTGGCTTTTTATCCTTACCGATCATGTTGATCATTTTACCGATAGCGAAGACGAGTTTCCCTAGCTGAGTCAATGTGGCACGGGATATGCGGCGAGGGTACATTGTCGACAATCGATATCTGCGGGTCCATTTTAAACCGTTCATGGCGTCTTGGTAGTCTTCGGTTGAGAGGTGAGACTGCTGACACCATTCTACCGTGATATAGAACATAGATAGACCCATGACTAATGCGGTCAATGAGGTACCCGATACCCAGGTCAAGGTAATACCGTAGCCGTTAGACGTGAATTGTTGACTGAAATCAAGGTAGCCACCACCACCCGCCCAGTTACTGGTTATGCAGTCACAGGTTCTGTACTTTCCAGTAACTTGCGCCATAACGATGTACATCTGTGAGCAAAGAGTCAGTAATCTGCTTCTTACTCAGAGAACACAGCGGTGACTTACTAGCCATATGGTGTTGAAGAGCTCTATGGGTCGGAAGAAGATGAGCCCCCACCTTTCCTGTGGAGTCGTTCTGCGCCATTTGGTCCTCGTCTTCTTTAGGAAATCTTTGACCCTCAATCCCCTGGCTTCCCTATCTTCCCACGGCCATACGATAGCTTCTCTGCCTATACAAGGCCATACGAGAGCTTCCATGTCTATCCACGGCCATACGAGAGCGATAGAGGCTACACAAGGGATCAGCCAGTCTCCCATGGCTTCACAGCTTTTTGAACAGCTTTTTCCTAGTATATTCCCTATATTTCGTGCGTACTTCGCCCCATATTTGAAAGTGCGATATCTATTCAGGTACTCCATGAAGTCGGTTAGCCAACGCGGAGTAATCTCATACGACGAAAAGTACATCCAGACGGCCATTTCAAAGATGAGTAGGCCCGTTGCGACGGTGAAGAATATGGTGTACCCTCCGCTACGGCAACCGAGACCGATGGTGGGCGTGAAGTAGCTCAAGATGAAAGCGCCTCCGCAACTTCCGCCAACGATGATGACGGCACTGATGATCTGCCAAAACTCTCGGAAATCAAACCAAATCAAACCCTCGTCGTTGGCGGTCCCTACCACCAGATTTGCTCGTGCTTCGCGTTCTTTTGCCATCCAGTTACGGCCCCTCTCTTGGATATAACAATCCTCGATATCACACAAAATGGCATGCGCGGCACCATAATGCCACCTAACGCGTGCTTGACCAGCGAAGTCCACGAAAAAGCCGTCCATGTACTCTGCTTTCTTTGCGACCTTGTCGATCTTGGCTTCCAACTCTTCCAACTCATCGTAGTTTAACTCATCTCGGAAGAGTTCAAGGTACTTCTTACGATTCGGCGGATCACGTAAAGAAATACTAACGTGGTCGACCAAGGTGTTCAGTTTCTTGCGGATCGCTTCGGCTGCGATTGGATTGCGGTCTACGATAGAGCCCAGAATGAGGACCGGAAACCAGGCCAGCAGACAGCCCAACGCCAGATCGTGAGCAGTTGTATTGGCTCCCAGTTCACTAAAAGCATCTTGTATGGAAAGTGCGAAAGCAAACAAGAACCACAAGATGGAAATAAAGACTATGACACTAGTGAGCGCGTCAAATTATATCGAATAAGGGCAATTACCTGGTACAGTGCCTCTTCTTCTCGTTTCACGCACCTCTTGCGCCAATATGCATCTCATCTGATGGAGCGTCTTGTTGGTATTTTTAAGAATCAAATCTTTGCTGAAGAGGGCGATGCGCAACAAGTACTCCGCTTCTTTATGGAGATCCTCCGGGATGGCTGTTGACTTCAGTGTGTACTGGTTCATGACAAGCAAGAGGTACATCGAGTCTCGCATGCTGCCAAAATCGGTCGTGTATTTGGGCGGCTCGTCGTAACCAACAGCCATGTCGACCATCAGTGCAGCTTTGGCGGACACCTTGATGTTCCAAAGTACGTAGGACAGCGATGCGATAGGTGAGCCCACCCATCGCGTGATGGCCAGAAATGTTCGTCGAGCTGCGTTGCTCTCAAAGGGTGCTTGCAGAAGTATACCGATGGTCGGTAGTACCCAGGTGGTTATTACTCCTGAGATATCTCTCCATGCGTAAAGATCTGCTTCGGAGCCACACACGTGTATGCACCCTTCTCTGGATATCTGGGTCATGTTATTGTACACAATACCAAAGATGGTGCCGTTCCACCCCCATTGCCTGCGAAGCGACTCTCCATCGGTGGTGTTGGCTGAGAAGCGCGCTTCACATTCCGTAAAGTTGGTCATATCGACTGGAAGGCGCGCAAGGCAGAACTCGCTGTGGAGCTTACATGGCGGGTGGGCATGTTCTTTATCGAAAGATCAGATTGCATCTTTGACTCAAATTTCGGTCTAGTCCTGGCGGCAGGACTCACCGTGGAGTTGATATGGCGGGTGCATATCGCCTACATCACCCAGTGCGGTTGCTAGGCTGAAGCGCCACCAATATGGCCCCCAAAGTGATTGCCTGCTGGTAACGATGTATCCAGTAGGAAGGTGCGAATATCGAGTCTCATCGTCAACCGGTGAGCTCTTGAAGGCAGGAGTCAGCTCTTGTACCACCTCACCTACCGCTCAGGTGGCTTCCAAGGTTGAATTTAGCCCAGCCCGTGTCAGGCAGGCAGGGAGGACGTGACGTGTTAGCTTCTCCAAGCAAATGGGCAACACCTTTCGTCCGGGTTTGAATAACCTGGTATCGCAAACCGTTAATGTACTAGGGGTGGCGCAGAGGTTCTTGTAGATGCAACACATCTCTCGTTCATGAGTGTGTTCTTGCGTGCGAGTCGCATGAAATGCGAAAGGCCTGGTTGGCTTATCGTCTCTAGGTCGCCACTGGGTTATCGCAGCACCATGGGATGACGGTGGCGCAAAGAAGGCGTACAGGCAATAGAGATAACGCTGAGATGAAGACACGATGGGGTTATTCGGTGGTGGGGGCCGTTTATCCTCGCGACGCGTTCGAAATTCCGCGGCGGCAACCGCGCCCGAGCAAAGCGCGCCTGCCCACTACTGTACATCACGTGTCGATCACGAACCTCCAGGGCTTTCAAGAACGGCTTCAGTTGATTCCTAATTCTAAGACACATTCGCATCGCGCAGGTTGGGAAATGCATATCAATGACGTAGATATTTGATAGGATAAGCTTCGTAAGCGTGGTGCTCATCATGCTCTCATAATACATAAATAGGGTATCGTTTCCCTTGGTACAGCAGGTATATACAACAAAGATTTTCCCCATGTCCAACAATGCCAAAAACACCATGCGATGCAAATATTCCATACAAAAAACCAAGAGGCGATATCCACATCAGTTCAGACGTGCGCCTTCTTCCTCCCTCTCCTCTCACCCTCCTTCCTCATGCGCCCCAACCTGGTCCCACTACCAGGCTGGCTCGCCCTCCACCACGTCAGGGGTTTAATTTTGACATGCCAACCGCATTCCTCCACCGATTCGATTCTTTGTTTCGAAACGATGTTGCGGATCTGTTCCGTCGCAACGAGGGGCATGTAGTGTCCTGGTGCGAAGAAGTCGCGTTCGGCGTCGCCCCGGAGCGCTGGACTTAGTCATGAGAAGAAATACTTCGATTCGCGGAGACGAGATACGTCCCAGCCGCCCTTTTGCGGAACGGGCGGGAAGCTGAGTGGGATCCAGACTTGAATCGTGCCCTGATCGTAAGCGACACGGGATGCGGATTTCTTCTTTGTCGCATAACGGCCGCCTTGGGGGTCTTTTGCGAGATCTTCGGCGTCCTCTTCCACAATGTCCATTGTGGACTCAGTGGTGGTGACGGCGTCCTCTTCTTCGCCCAAGGCCTCGTCCTTGACCTGTGTTTCCCTGTCGGCTGACTTCTTATCTTTGGTCTCCCCAAGAAGACTGAGCCTGTACGAGTGGAGTGCCTTGGGATCCTGATTCTCAAGCCAGATGCTGGTAGGTGTGACCATGTCTTCACCCTGCTTCCTCTTCTCGGGATCTTGACTCTTCAGGAGCTCTTGTCGCTTAGCCTCGAGCGCAACTTCCTCGAACGAAGCATCTCCGTGCCGTGAACCATTAGCTTTCGAGAGAATGCCCTTAGCTTGACGGCGCTCATGTCTCCATAGAGTAATTTTCCGACTAACATCGGCACCGATGTGAAGAGTAGCACGATACATAGCCCCTGCATAACGCGCAGAAAACTCTGCGGCAAGACGGTCGACAATGTCTTCGGTGTGCATTCGTACGAAGGCATCGCGAAGGATGACATTGAGGTTGGGGATGTCGGAAGCGTGTGTCCAGAAACTGTCGTGTACGGCGGCGAAGTCAAGACCCATCTCGCTAGCCTTCAATGCCGAGAGCAACATGTGACTCGCATCGAGAGAGTGGATGAAGTTGGGCGGAAACGCTTGAAGTTGTTTGCGTTTGTCGACTTCATCCTGCTGGGACTTCTTGGCGACTGTAATGTCTTGAATCTTGGTCTTGATCTTTTGGAACCCATCTTTCCTGTAGGGCTGCACAATGGGCATCTTTAGCGGGGTGGTCCAGATGATGCTAGTCGTAAAGCTCTCCATGGCCTTGTTGAGCTGCTTTAGTTGACCTGCAGAGACCTTTTGTGGCGCTTTAAATTTCGGATCGTACAGTGCTCCGGAAGGGTCCGCGCCATCGAAGCGGTCTTTGATCCGTTTGATTTGCTCAGCAGTGATTGATGTCGTTATACGCTCACCGCATTCGCCAAGCCAGTATTGGATTTCTTGAGCACCGTTGAAGATTTTGCCCAAGGCGTCGAAGATTTTGTAGGCAATGTACAACGCGACGCTTCCGAGCGAAGAAACCTGTTTTGTGGGCTCGAAGTTAGGGAACAAGTTGCGTAGCTCGTCTTGCACCTGCTGCTTCGCACCCATGAAGGTAACTCCATAAACATTGGTCATGACTGTTCGCTTCACGACTTTGCGTGTTATGTGACCGTTGATGAAGCAAGCTTGTGCTAGACCTTTCTCGGCATCTTTTGCGACCATCTCTTTAACAAGTTCAGCAACACCAGTGTAAATATCCTGTGGTCTGTCGGAGGGCTCGAGATTGACCTGACGAGCACCGGCGTAGTCACCACCGAGCGCTGCGTAATGTTGAAGTCCGTTACATGTTCCATCCTGATGAACAGGTAATTGTGAAACAAAACGGGTGGGATCAGGCAGATCATGGGCGTTCTTCAGCTCCATGCAGCAAGACAAGCATTGCCATGGGTCTTCCGCCTGAGTCCACCACCGTCTGCCGCCCAAAGGATTTGTCGCAGAGTCGTAGATCTCTTCCAGATTATCCATGGTGAACTGTTCACGTTCTCGCAGACTAGCCTTGTCGTAGCCGTAAAGGTTGGCAAGATGAATCTTGAGCCACTGTAAGCCGACAGTACCAAGCTCTTTGCCATTCGCAAACTTGAGGAGTCCTCTCGAGATATCGGATCCGATGTGATTGAGGATAGGCGGGATTGGATAGGCACGACCTCGGAAGTCGACGCTGTGCGGGAAGAATATCTGCTTTTCGTTCACGTATGCTCGTGCCGTCTCTAGCTGGAAGTTTTGGAAACACCGCTGCGAGTGCAGACCACCCACGCTGTTCTCGTATTCCTTCAGAGCCCTGCCCCACTTCGCCCGTTCCTGTAATGTGGCATCTCCAGAAGGTTCTTTGGGACGCTTGAGGTTAGTAACAGAGTCTTCTCCTACAAGAGACCCAATACTCTCGCCAGAGTTCCACGCCTGAGCCATGACCTCGAAGACGGGAGTATTGATCTGCCAAGGTACACGACCGAGCACGTCCAGACCAGCCATGACTTTGTTCATGTCACCATTCTCAATGGCTGACTTGGCATAAGCACGCTGCGCACTATCACCGGCTTTTTGGCGAACTACCTTCTGCGGGATAGTGTAGTATCCTCCATCCTCAAAACTGGACCATGGTTTGGGCTCAACTACCATTGGTAGCCTGACTGAATGGATGGCATGCACAGAATCGGTTCGTAACTTGGAAATGAGCTCATGGTGAGGCACGAGTAAGCCGAGCTTTTTGCCTTGATGATATCCGACTGCATGATGGAAGGCGGCCATATTACGGGACAGCGTCTTGCCAGTTCTGGGGTCGTTTGCGGTCACAGTGAGGGTTGCGCTTTGAAGCAAAAGCTCTAAACAGAGAGCTCCAATCCGGGTTCGCACGGATAGTGGTATGTCGGCCTTTTCGATTTGATAGCTCATTTTCGGGGGTGCTGGTGTAGAAGAAGCCTCTTTGGTCTCTTTGGAAAGTTTCTCAACCAGATTCATGCGGGTCTGCTTCCGCTGCTTGCGGAGAAAAGCGTCACGTCTCGTCTGTGACTCGGCGTTGAGGTAGTCTTGGACGTCAGTACCTATGGAAACAGACAGAGCGGCAACTTTATAGGCGGAGTTGTCTTCGTCTTTGCCCTTTACTGCAGCCTGAGTAGCGCGAGCAACTGTGATTGCGGCCAGCTTTTCAGGCCTGCATCTCTCCAGCCAGACACCGTAGGAAAGGGCTTCATCACGGGTCTTGGCCTTTTCGGGATCGGACAAGGTGTCCTTGACATTTGCAATACGCTGCTTGAACAGTGGTACGAGGGCGGTGTACCAGCCATACATGATGGCCTGTATGGGCTTTGAGTTCATAACGCCATATATGCCAATCTCTTGCATCTTCTCGTCTTCTTGTTTCCATCTCTCAACAGCAGCTTCTACTCCATCTTGTTCTATCTTCAGTTGTCGTGCGTATGCGTAGGCTCTGTCCTTGTCTTCTTGGGTCCCAGGCATATCATGAGGGTAGGGAACGCTTGACCCGTCGTCGAACATGGTGAGGGCTTGCTTCAGCGAGTCGAGACCCATGCCCTTCTGCCTCACGGGCTTGATGGGCTGTGCTGGGTTGGACACCAGGCCGTGGTCTATGAGGTTCTTGCGACCGGAGGGGGTGGCGACGTGGAGATCCTGGACCTCTTCGATCGAGGGGGGTTCGTTGAACGACT
Organism: Alternaria triticina; assembly: GCA_022609215.1. Taxonomy (NCBI): domain Eukaryota; kingdom Fungi; phylum Ascomycota; class Dothideomycetes; order Pleosporales; family Pleosporaceae; genus Alternaria; species Alternaria triticina. The sequence goes on from JAGKPX010000005.1 coordinate 510,351, forward strand.
CCGGTTGCAGGCGGATCAATAAGTCCCACTCCTCGTCGGAGAACTCGGGAGAGGCGTTGATCTGGTCAAGAACATGATCGCCGTGTCTGCGTGCGGTTGCAATGTATTCCCGTACAGCGTTTTCCTGCGCGCCCTCTTCCAGGAAGCTCATAGCCGCCCGGATTAGGGTGACAAAAGTCTGCGCATTGGGCTGGATGCCCTTGGCGACCATATTGTTCTTGTACCAGTCTTGGACCTTCTGCATGCCCTCGGCACTTGGGTCCATCTGGTTGCTTTCGAGCAGCGTCTGCAAATAGACATTGTTGGCATCTAAGAGCTCTGCAGCTTCGGGATTGAAGACAGATGCGAGGCGGGCGATGATGCTGGCAGCCCGGTCCAGGCGGCCAACTCGCAGACAGGCGTAGAGATTCTGGTGTAGCTCGATTGGGTCGGCACCGAGGCCGTAGACAGAACGCATCGGTGGGGATGCCGCTAAAGTGTCACGCACGACGAGAGGATTTGTAGCGTCCCATGGCTGGAGCCGCGACAGCTCAGGCGATTGAAACTGGCGTCCCAGCGACAGCGCAAACGGGTCGAAGGGGAGGGCCGAGGGCGGTGGGGGTTGCATCTGCGCAGACGTGGCGAGGGAGCGTGTCTCGTGCCGTGACGACAGTGAAGTCGGCCGTTGCCGCTGCCGTTGCCGTTGGCTCGCATCGTGTGGTGTGTGTGAAGTCTTGCGGGAGAGCGCTGGGCAGAGCCATGGTAGCGTCAATTGCTGCGACAGCGTCGAGGGCGTCGTGTAGGCATTTCTGCGGATGTTCCGCCCTAACGCTCGTGAGAGCATGTCGTGGGAAGGAGCGTGGCGCGTGCAAGTCTATGGGGTATTAAACAGATAAGAAAGAAAGAAAGACCAGACTGCTCAACGCCAGAAGACAAGTAGAAGGGACGATGCAGTGAATCGGGGGTATCAACTGGACGTCGAGTTGCCTCGCAGTTGAAGTTTCTCTCTCATGGAAATTTTGGCCGACCATCAGATCCATGCCCGCGTCATCACCGAAACGGCATCGCCCCACCTTGGCAACTTCCTCGCCACCCGAGCCACTAGCCACGGCCCTGCGCCTCTAGCACGAGATGATTACATAACGCATCAATCATATGCATCAGCATCAAGTGAAAGTGGTATTATACAAGATACATTTCGAGCTCGACCCATCATGGTTCTACACTTTCAGCTGTAGGTCTCGTGATCGTCCTCTCCCTCGTCGACGTCGCAATAGGTAGCGCATCCTCAATCAACTTCTCCAATTCATCGTCAATCGGCGCATCAAACATCTCCACCTCTCTCGTCTCGTCATCCACCCAATCACTACCATCCTCGTCTCCGAAGCAGAACAAATCGCTAGCTTCGCCCGCAACAATCTTCTTATGCTTGCCTTTGGGTATCTTACAGCCTCCAACCTCCGTGCGGAACACATCGGCGTACTCTTTCGCCACGGTAGATATGTTTGCGGGAGCAACATGTTTCCCGTCATAGAGAAGGTGGGGTAGGTGAGGTATTTCGGGGAGGTCACCTTTGAAAGGCAGCGCTTGGTGGAGGGGCACTGAGCCTGGGATGACTGGCGGTTCGGGGTTTTGAGGTGGCTTGGGTGGTGCATCGGCGCGCAGGAACGGTGCGTCTGTCTCCTTTGGTACAGCTGGACTCTCTTTCCCGTCCTCAGGTGGTGTCGCGGAGAATTCTTCGGGGATGTGATACAGCTCGTTGTGGATGGTGACCAGTGAATTATCCATCGCTGCGGGATACAGCAGCGAATAACCCCGCGCGCGCATGAACTCGAGCATGTACTCTGTCCATGCTGGAAGTGTCTCAGACACCAACTTTTCCCGAGATGTTGACTTGACCGACTGCTGATGTTTCACAACACGGTTGCTGAGGAATGAATGCCACTCTGCCCACTTGTCCCCCAACAACAACGCCGCATGGCTGTTCGGAGCCTGCCACATGTAAGGCACGCTCTTGGCGTCAGGATACAACTTCTTGTACCGATCCGTATGCATGTCGCCGGTCGAAGGAGCCTCCAACTTCGTCTTGCCATCTAAGAGCATCGGTGGTAACTCCAGGCTCATGCCCAAGAGCTTCTCGTTATCCTCTGCGCCGTACGTAGAGTACTTGTATTCCAACAACGCATACTTGACGAAGTGGAAGTACTGTGGCGAGAGCTGAGCCTGCGGTGAGAGCAGTAGCACGTGCGAATTGGTTGTGCTTGCAGGGTAGAACAATTCCAAGAATCGTATCGCCGCTTCCTCTTGATCATGGCGGTGGGTTGAAATGCGGCGTCTGATACTGAGACCGCTTCCTGTCGTTGGGTTGTCACTCTTTGGGGGCCATTTGAACTTCTCAATGTGCTCTTTAACTGATACATCGAGCTCGGCTGGTAGCTCGATCGTGATGCGGGGCAACGTTAGACCGCTGTAATCAGCATTTTTGATCGACTCCAGTAATCGAAGAACACTGGATGAGCCTGACGGGACTTGAATCAGAATGTCTACAGTGGGGTCGTGCCAGTGCTTGAGCGAGCCGGCGTCAAGTCGCGAGACCCAGGCAAAGTCCTCCAATCTATCCTTTGGTACTTCGACAAGAGGCATCTTCAGCGCACTGGTCTTACTTCGCATGCCTCGCACGAAGAATGCATCTTCAGACATCGAGTCGTCGATAACGACTGCTTGCGGATGCAGGAAGCTATTGATGTGCGACATGGCTCCTGTCACCGCTGTCTCAGCGCGTACATCGGTACTGTACCTATAAGCAGTCTTTAATCAGCCCCGACTGTTCTAAAAGAGACCTTGTACGACATTGCTTGAAGACTCAAGATAAGGAGTCGAGCGGGTGTACATACTCTGTATAATCCGGCCGCGCATCATGCCAAACCGCAGGACACTTGGCCTTGTCTATCCCATTTATCTCTAACAAGTCTTCTATTGGTATGCCATCCCTCCCCATGAAAGCCGCGTGTACGTGGTTCCGGTTCCATTGCGACATGTCGCATACCATAGGCAAAAGCGTCGAGACGCTCTTCAGATTCGCCATGGCAAATAGTATATTCCTATTCTTCTTCTCGTAGCCACCCGTTGCCGAAGCAGACGAGCGCAGCGAGCTAGCGAGACGGAAGAAGCGTATCTGCCCATCGTATGTATGCGGGATTGGATCCCCACGTCTGGGTTTTGGTATGCCCGGGGGCGATCCCATAGGTTCGTCATCGTTGCCGGTCGCGCCCGGCTTCTGATATGTCGATGAGATGGGCCGTCCGCGATATCGCTGTTCGACCGGAACTTCGAGGTCGTCCGAGCTGCCATGGAAGGTGTAGTATAAAAGGCATAAGGCTACTATGGCGAGTAGTATCCTTCTCCGTCGCCAGCGAAATGTGTGATTCCACATCGACCAGCTGGACTGGCGCGCAGGCTTGTATCGGTGGTCATCGTCTTTCTTGCCCAGCTCTTCATCGTCTGGGAGCGTCGTCTTTCGATACATGACGCCGCGAATGGAGCTTCGCCGTAATCACGCGTTGTACAAGGCCTGTCTCTCCGCTAGCATTCATCCATGGCTATATCGGAGTAAATGTCGCGTGCGATTCTACGTGCGGGCGGCGGAAGCTTCGTGAGCATGCGACGGGTTGCTGACCTCAGCTATGGGCGTAATACGGAGGGTCCCAAGTCGACAGAAACGGATGCGCGTATCCTAAAATCATGGAAACAACATAATTGGGGGTGTAAGGTCCCTTCAAAGGCGTGTTGGAGGCAATGGAAGAGGACATCTGGAGTTGCGATAACCTCGATTCATTGTCCTCTCGGAAAGCACATCCCTGCAACGCATCATCCCGCTCGCTTGCAGCTGCCGCCACGTGCCGTCTACGCTACTGCGAACCCTCTCTTGTTTCCCTCACAACTGCCATCTCGTCCAAAAATCACGCGCGAGCTGCCGCATCATCGCTTCTTCGACTGTTCGTATTAACGCGCTGCATAAGATCATCACGCCAATCTGCAACACAGCTGTGGACCTTTACGGACGCCAAAAGCCATTTAGATTAATCAATACGCCCACGCCGGACCAATCTATCCATCAACTACTCACACCTTCTCATGCTCAGCCAATCGCTCATCTGCCGCCTTCAGCGCCTCACGCAGTACCTGCTCATTCCGCGGCTTGAAAAGAATCTGATAAGGCCGGCACATAGTCACCAGACTGGTAGGATCTGAGCTGCCTCGGACAGGATGCACGTCCACCTCCGACTCCGATACAAGCTCAAAGCTGTTCAGCATCCGTAGGAAGACGAGATACAGCTCACGATTGGCCAACAATGAGCCTGCGCACATCCTGTAACCCAGCCCGTATGTGTGCAAAGGTGCATCCGGCTGCTCGAGCCAGCGCTCGGGGCGGAACTCGTCTGGGTCGCTCCAGACCTCGGGATCTGTGTTGTAGTCAGTATCGTTGTTCCCAATGTAGATGGAGAAAACTGAGAATGGCTTACCCATGTTGCACGCCCATGCGTTCAGATATATCGTACTACCAGCTGGGATGAGCTTGCCCTCGTACATGATATCCTTGATGGTCGCACGAGGCAGCGCCAGACGTAGTACGGTATAGTAACGCAGACACTCTCTGACTAGTGCCACGATATATCCGCACTTCTGGTCGTCATACGCATCCGCCAGCGGCTCGTCCTCCGAGTAAAACTTTCGGATCTCCCTGATGGCCTTCTCCTGGATGTCCGGTCTTTGAGCTAGCAACGCGACACTCCACTGCACAAGGGTCGTGATTGTGTCTAGGCCGCCAGACAACATTGTCAGACTGATGGACGTCAATTCTTCCTTGTTCAACGCGGCTTCTTTGTCCTGGATGATATTCGCCTGGATACATGTCTTGTGGATGCCTTTTTCCATGCGTTCGTCTAACTCGCGATTTAACTTGGTTAGATACACATCCCTTCGGCGCCGGTGCTCTTTCGCAGACTTTGTGCCAGAGCTGAACGGGTTCAGTCTCAGCAGCGGAATGTAGTCTTGCAAGTTTCCGGTCGTACTACGGAACTTTGAGATGGCAGCTTCAACCTCGCAAATCTCGTGGAACATGGGGTCGTGACGACTGCTCATCCGCGTTCCCCAATTGAGAGTCAGGGCAAGAGAAAGAGAGAGGCGTTCGATCATGGGCATTGGATTTACCCCAACGGTACCGGCTTGTCCTGACTCGAATCCATCTTTTACAAACTCTTTCGTTTCGAGATCAAGGTGGTCGATGTATGTCGCAATCGAAGGCTTGTTTAATGCGGCAGCAGCGCCCTTTCTCCTTCGCTTGAGCGAATCGTTGAAGGGTGAAGTTCCGATGGTCGTACCAGCAGTGTTTGAAAGTACCTGCCATCAGTCAGACATGACAACACCCCCATATCTCTCCACTCACCTTGTGGAACGTCCAAAAGACCGGCCTTGAACTGAGCGCCTGGCTGTTTCCACCAAAGATCTTCCTCGCAGCCTCGGCGCTGTTCACCACGATCACCGGCTCGTTTCCAAGTTGTATCTGATACACAGCGCCAAACGTCTTGCTCCATTCCCGGTACTTCTCCGCCGCGTTATACTTGATATCCGGTATATTCCCAACCAAAGGCCAGTTCGTCGGCCCAGTAAAACCCTTGATCCGCCGCGAGTATCGCACATATTCGTTTCCGACAAGGTAAGAGATCGGAACAAGTGTCAACAAAACGAACAGAGTGCGAACTGGATGATCTGCAAACTGCGATGATAGCAGCGGGAGGATAGTGGAGATCATGGTGTTCGCTAGCGGCTCCTTGCAGCGCTTGCCGAAACCAACGAGGTGAACAAAGGTTGATGATGGGCCACGACGCGATAGTGGCCTTTTACTAGCAAGAGCCGGACATCCTATATATTTACCGTTCCTCGATCATGGCGGCTTCCCCGGGCTTGATGTGGGTGAGGCCGGCTAATGCGGGGAAGGAGGTCCGCTGTTGGGGCCGCGGAATTAGGCGATGGGAAGTGCGGAACTAGTGCGCGGAGGCACTACCGCGCCATTGTCTGTTGCTCTCAACATTTTCGAGGACAGGTTGAAGTTGCCGCTTTCGCAATCCAGAATGGACGTTATGTTTTCGAGCACGCAACACGCTCGTGTTGGTTTACGTCACCGCTGCCTGCACTCACTCTTCGAGCAAGTACCGCGTGACACTCCTCCGTCTTTTCTTAGCCGCAACATACCTATGACAGCCTCATAGTCATCCTCGAGTAAATGTTCCATAGCAAGCTGCTGTCATGCCTTACTGGACTCATACATTGCCGCAGCTGAGTCGCCCGGACGGCACACACGGCTCAACGTCAGTGCACCGCGATGTCGTTGCCGTCTATTACTCGATGTGGTCTTCGTAGGGGCTTCACGGACTCACCAACATAGCGATCCAACACTTTTGTAACTCCTGACTCAAATACAGACCATGCAGATAGGTGAGTAGATGCACCGCGAGAGCCTCAGCTCTAGTGTACCTGCACAATGCGACTCACGAACGCGAGATACCCATGAACATGTGGGTATCGCGATGAGTCCTCCCACAGTATTCATTCGTCGTTTACTCATTTGTTGCTCATCCTTAGGAGTCAGCCACGAAAAAGCAAGAGTATAAATTGCAGTAGGTCTCTCTGGCCTTCTCCAGTATCAACATCCACTCAAACCTCGAATCAATACTTCAATAAGTACTTTTGCCACTCCAAACCATAATAGTGCCGCAGTTATGAACCCGGAAAGACCCCCCATCGGACATCACATCGAGCTGATCGCGAAGTGGCTCGGTATCGAGCAATACACTATCCCGAACGATGATTTGGTTACTCCCGGAAATTTCTGGTTGATGGAGTTCAGAGACAATAAAATCGAGAACGATAATCTCGTAGAATCGGGCATTGGCTATTCTTTTCGCTGGGGCCATGCACGCTATTCCGTGCATAATGTGTACGAGAACGCCAAGGGTGACGTAAAGAAATGGACAATTCGAAGATACAATGTGAAAGAAGCGTGGGAGCTTGCTAGGGTGGAAGCAATGTGCAAAGAGCATACCATTCGTTTCAGTGGAAGCTACGACGTGCTGACAAAGTCGAGCAATGATTGTAAGTCACAGTGAGCGACGACGAGCTCGTCTATTCCACAATCCAATAGTATTTCTTACGAGAATGCAGTAGGAGATAGGTTTTGGCCACATCTTAGATTCATTCCTAAAACCACCGACCGTACTGCATGGAGTGGAAAGAGAAAGGTGCCTCCTTGGACAAAAACGCCAATTTCTGGGTAATTCAGACTTTGCCAGTTGCCACCTGGATCAGAGCAGACTCTGATGACATGGGCAAGAAAGTTAAATGCCGGACCAACTGGATATGTACTACGAACAGAGAGTGGGCTGCACTCTCTTTGGGTAAAGACTCCAAGACAAGGGGGTTGTATGAGTTCGGGTTTCAAGACAACATTTCGTTCTACGAGTACGTGAAGAGAATTGCCAACGCAGAGGAGCATCTACATTGGTTCGGAGGACTCAAATTCTTCGAAATTCCCCCCGAAGGAGAAAGTGCTATAGAGCCAATTAAGGGTATTCACGCCTACAGCAACAATTGTGAGTTAATTGGTGAGGCTCTTTGCGTTAACTGACGATGTTGCAGTCGAAAGAGAGTTCAATGACTATGTCAGACAGAATTGGACTATACCAGAGAAGCCACTAGATAAAGAAGAAGTGGAGCCAAGAATGAAGGCTGAAGATGTCGGTGAGAGTCAGGCTAGGATAGGCGCTGGATACGGAACCTAGCGGGACACAGTCTTAGCAACAATCAGGTTATCCCTAAACTTTTATTTCCTTGGTTTCATACACACATTCTTTACGGCTGGAATGTGGCTGAAACTTTCCTTGTCAATTTGTCAAGTAGCTGGAATTTACTGTACTCTAGAAATGCAAGCACACATCTTGAATACTAGGATCCATCATTCTGATCTCGTGATGGCTTTACCTACTTAAAAGCAGAGGTTAACTATTTCGTTGATTATAAAGTTGATGAGATCGTTTCTGCCTCTCGTTCAACTTGACTGGAGATTTAGTATGAGCTTCCAAACAGTTGTCTGCAATTGCACGACACCTTCGAACAAGCAGCAGTTTTCGGCGGCAATCCCTCACGTGAGAATGCGTGTAGGCCGTGCGAGATTATCACCGCAGCGACTATGGCGACATATGACCTAGCAATGAACAGTCACACTCAGTTCATTCCAGACTTGTACAGCCCCAGAGAGAAGTCCATGTCACATCAAGGCTATGCAAAGGTGAATACCACAGCTGGATAGCCCCACGCAACTGACGAAGAGTTAAAGAGACGGAGAAGACGACCGGAGACAATCGCAGCGAATCACAAGAGCCTCGTTGCTAAGTCTGGACAATGGCACCACCGCTCCGATGCGCGGCCCGCGACACGTGAGCAGCGCGGCCCCGGAACGAGCTGATGTTCAAACACGTACCTGAGCTGCACATGGCACATGCAACAAACGTGTGGGGGTTTGAAGCCCCCGTCACGAACGCATTCCACAGCCTCAGGAACCCCACGAGCTTCCAACGCACAGCCTGATCACAAGGGCATGGCGAAAGGCCATGAGTATCAACGGGTATTTTGAGCGACGGACCGACACAGCGGTTACGGTGAGCGTTCGTTCAATGTATAAAGCCCGGCTCTTCACAATATATGAAGGCACATTGATACGGCAGCTTTACATTCCCAGTTCTTCTTCACATTATTCCCGATCACATAATTTGGCATATCAGCACCAATACCCCCTCTGATTTTCTTCTCTTCAAACCCTACATCACACTCAACACGCCGTACCTGCGAGAAGCATCAGCACTTACATGAAGGAATCTCCGCGCCAGGCGGAGGAGTCACTCCGCCAGAGCGAACACGAGCCTGGCGATACCTTTCCCGAACGGCATGTCTATACCCCGCTTGACGTCGAAGGCAATCGCAGCTACTTGAGAGAGGCCACACACAGTCCCCAGAATGCGGGAACCTCGCATGGATCCCGCGGGCCTTCCGGCCAACGCTACGGGGATGCAAACGACTTCAGCCAATCTTATATGTCGAGTGCCAGATTCGACGATGCCGCTACCGTATCGCATACTCCACGTAGCGCCATGCAGACATCACGATTCGTTCCCCACAGCGACAACAACCATTTGCGTGGCGTCAATAGCTACGTTGATCTGACCAGCCCGAGCTGTCGGAACAGCGAACTCATGAGCAAAGGTCCCTCGCATACATATTCGATACATCAGCGATCTATCTCCAGGGAAGGCCCTTCGCTCGCGCCCATGCCGTCGACAGAGCATTTTAGCACGGTACCGCATGCGGCAAGTCCGCTTTATGAACCATTCCGAGGTCTTTTCAGTGACTCTGGGCATGCGAAGGAATACCGACAGAACAAGATGAGATTCAACCGTGAACCGTGGAGGGATCCTGCCACTGACCCGACTATCGAGATGGTGGAACGTGATCGCGACCACAACGTAGAGCGCATCTACAACGCGATGGTCAGCGGCGATCTTGCTAGAGACAACCCAAAATCAACCGCGCGGAAGAGATGGATCGAAGAGCCCCATTACCAGTCCGACTTGGTGGAAGCATACGCCCACAAGGTGTTCGACTGCCTGCTCGAGCAGGTCAGGAAAGGATTCCGCGGTTGGCAGCAGAACGACTATGTCAACGACGAGCGCAAGGGCGAGGACGAGGACAAGGATACCGACTGTGCCGGCCGGCTAGATAACATCGTCACCGCCCTCGCACAAGAGAAGTGCATTTGCGAGAACGTCATGTGCTCGGCGTGGCAGATCCGAATGTTCGTCAACGCACCTAAGGCGTATTCCAAGCGTAAGGATCAGAACCGGGTGGGTAATAGCAAGAGGCCGAATGCGAAAGGTCACAGTGTACCTGATGACAATCCGCGCGCATCGAAGAGGTCTCGTACCAGCGCTGCTCCAAGGACCGGACAGGCGCGTGGTCACTCTTCACCAGCTTCCAAGCTACCGTTGTCGCGTGGAAACACACCACAGGAGTATTCGGGACCGACAGGCTCACCCTACTTCACTACGCCAGTAGCCCAGCGAATGACGGCCTTCAGTCCTCCATCTAGGTTTCTAGCACCTCAGGCCCCGGCCATGCGTCCTCCTCCTCGATCGTACCATACCTCCTTCGACCAACGCCACATCTCCGCGTCGTCGCCTCCTATGCAGTCATCATTCGCACAAGCGCAGACTCCACAGGGTCAGCCTCTCTTACCAATCACCTCAATCTCACCTACTCAGCATTCGCCATTCCCACCTCCGCCCATGCCACGGAGCAGATTCTCAGCTTCTGCCAGCCCCGACGATGTCAAACCACCGAACAGGAACACAGACCCATTCTTCAGTCCATGGGGACAGGCAATTCGGCCAGACGCAACATCTCCTGACGTATTCGCACACTTAGATCCAGCTGGCAACTCGGAATTCCCAGGAGTTGAGGACTGGCAGCATAGTGTTGAACCGTTCCCGCCAGACGACGCGTCGAGCACGGCCAACCTCTTCGCACAACATCCTGAGATGGGTGTCTGCCTTGCCGATATGGAGCTTTTGCCCTCGTTCACCGTGAATGATGTGGTAGGTGGGAACGTCTTCGACCCCTGGCAACACCAGGACAGCGGGCACTGAATGTCAGGTACCCCCAGAAGCTGCCAGAGCCAGCTTCGATACTGTGGGTACACATCAACCTAGGAAGAAACCGAACGGGTCTGGAGCCTATATCGACATTAGGTCACCTACCTGGCATATTTCCATGTTAGTGTAGGTTGCAGACCTGTTCAGCCTTTTCCTAGGTTGACATAGGTAGGGTACCATTTCGGATGGCGGAGCCACGTATCTTTGCATTCGCAAGCGCTAGGAGACGTACTTTGAGCTTGCAGTGGCTCTTCCCGACCTTATTTCCTCTACTTGTTGACCACCTGGGTAGTGTGGCAACTAGTCCCGATTGATTATTTCCCAGTATACGTTGGCGCTGTACGACTTTGTGGTACTATTTGTAATAGTTGTTTGGTACATTCTCGTTTGTAATCCAGAGTCATTTAGTAATGAAGATGGAGAGCTTTGGCGGCGCTGTAGTTAGAGTGTGGACTTCGGTCTTGGAGACGTCATTCGCGGAGCTATGGAAGCTCTATTCTTATGTTGTAATCTATTGTTAGCCCGTAGTTTAATGAATCGTAAACACCATATTCTTCGTTCCGCAGACATGCAATGGCGCGTTTGGATGGTTGATGTTAGGGAGGAAGGTCGCGAATTTGGCAAGTACGTAGGTGGCCGACGCGCCGGAGACGCGTCGCGTGGGTTTGGCGATGGTGACGTCATCAACGGAATCGTGAAGCCGATAGCTCTCTTGACCTGCCTCCTCATCCAACCTAAGGACAGAAAGAATAGAGTGCGCCTTTGAATCAGACTGCAGTCTGGTCATGGGTTAGGCTTGATCTTTGAGATTGTACTTTGGTAGAAGTCTGCAGCAAGCGGTCAAGAGATGAAATTGCAGGAGTACCTCCAGTTATGTCCTAGTGAAAGTGAAAGTGCTTCCGACTCGAAATGTACCTACTAGACAACAACAATACTGCTAACGCATACACCGCCTCCAGTCCTCCATTGATGCAGGCCGGTAGATTACTCGTTCGTCAGCCCCATACGTTAGCGCACGCCCTCTAAAAGGCTCTGGTGAAGCTGACGCTGCTCTTGGTTGTTTGCCCTTCTCTGCCCTGGGCGTGTCATCATCCGGCGGCGTGGAGGGATCTTCGTTCGGTGGTGTGGAAGGGCTGTCTTTCGGGGGCGAGGTGGGCTCCTCGTTCATCAAGATGATACCCTCGCACAACATGCCGACATACTCCGTCTAAGTGTTATGCGTCATTGGTCGCCTGTGTATTTTCCTGACTTTCTGGATGTTGTATCCATTCGCACAGTGATCAAGGAGGTGGTCGAGGGGCATTCCGTCGTCCGAGAAGAGTTCGCCAAGTCTAGACCGAAAGTCATCGCGGTCTATGGGGTCGTTGCGAATGACGTCGTCTGGTAGACGTTTGCTCAAGATATGCAGAACGAGGGAGCAAAAGCAGCGATTGGGGGCATGATCCTGGTAGTCGGACGATTGTATCCATTCGACAAGTTCTGGGTCAAAGATCATACGAAGATCCTCTTCGTTGGGCATACGCCACGGGATTGGATGTCGGCCAATGTGCAGAGGTGCCAGATCTTTGGGTCCCGCCTCATACCGTTTCTTCATGAACCTTTTTGTCAGAATCAACCTTAGCTCCTTCGGGTGTATAGCGTTTGGATCGATCGTGGGTGAGTCAACCGTCGTGGGTGCTTCGGCGAGCTTTGGTGATGGGGGTCCTTGCGGCGAATCGCGTCGTATAGGCTCTTTGGGTGTCGCTTCATCCTGTGTGTCCGGGAACATATCATGCGCGAACCCCACCTAGACGCCCGGCAATCTCCTCGCATTTGCTTCTGAAAAGCCTATGGGGCAGGAAAACGACCGCGCCCTGAGAGTTGGGATGGGCGGAGCCTGGTACGCGGAAGTATCCATAGCGATAGTGTCTGGACTTTGGCGATGTGGAGATGAGGATATGAAGATAGTGCAATAACGATGTGGTGATGTGCTGGAGTGTGACTGTGACTGTGAGTGGAGTGAAAGTGGTGTTTGGGTCAGCAAGGTGCGCGACTGCTCTAACCACGTCGATACGCTTCCGCGCTTTCCATCTTGTGTAACTTCCCTACTCTTTCCTAGCTTTACATTGGAAGGTGCCGTACCCGAATGCAACCAGGTCACACGCGACGATTAGAGTTTCTACAGCCTCGTATTAGCAGCCCGTTATTGTTGGCACAGCGCGTATCTGTTGGTAGGCCGTTGTACGATTGTACGGAGTGATGACGATAACTGGGTTCTTCTTGTGAGATGGTATATATTACTATGAACGCGGACGCTAACAAGGTATACCCAAACTCGGCATAAGCCGGGCCGAAGTAGGATCGAGGCGGTACTGAACAGCATTGGAGGATATCATGTGTGATACCGACCTCTAGATCATCCTTGGACGATCATCCCAGCGCCTGGCAATAGCAATAACATGTTCCTCTCCTCTGCCTGTAACTGAAGTAAGCCTCTACCTCTCTGAAATCTGTGGTGCGATACATACACTCGGTATACTGCCATTGAACTCGCATCGGGGAAACAAGTGGATATGCAACCTGCGTTCTGGCCTAGAGAAGGTAATTATCCGTTAGTAAGTGACCAAAGAAAACGCGAGTGTAAAAGATTGCTTACACGCTCGGTTATCTGCAGTAGAACAGCTCCACTCGTCTTTGGGAGTAAAGTCGCCATCTTTCAGGCACCAGTACGTAATATTGGCAGAGGCGAGTGAGGCAAATAGCATCGAGGTGATGATGGTGAACTTCATGATTGATAAATCTTGAGATTTTGATAGGTTGGTAATGAAGTGATTGTGGGCTGCTGAGTGAATATGTGATACTTTGAGGCGGGAGGATGGCCAGCTTTGTATTCCCTCGGGCAAGCACAGAGGCTCCCTTCTCACCCATGGTATGCTGTACTATTTCAAGGAACTGCTCAGATAGAGTTTGAGCGTCAAATTTGGCCGGGGAACTCCTGGAAAGAGCTGTCAGATTGGCGCAAGGACTTCCAAGGTTAAGTTGCGTGCATCTCAATGCCCTGAAATTGGTATGGCGCGCTACGGGCTGTCAGACTGCTTGGCGTAGACCAACTATTTTGGATGATCTGGAACGCTGTTGACTTCGGCCCGTTGTTACCTCTGCATGACCTGAAGCATAGACTGCATTCCGGAGATAGGTCCGTCAATACAGGCCATGCCCAGGTGAACTTCTGTTTTCGTACACGATTTCTGGAATCAGCAAAGTTACCACTCAGTATAGGTAGTCATCGTATGGAAAGAGCAAGAAGCCGCACCTACCTATCAACTAGAAAAGCTATACTAGCAACTTTTACTATTCAAGAGTTATCTCAAGCAACATGCTTCGGGTGGCTACACCGACTTATGCGGCTCGTTGCAGGCCGTGCATCTAATACAGAATACGGCGGCTGGTGGTGATGAGTAGTATCTCCACCTATGGTTCGTTGTCTTAGTAATGTCTAGATCGCTCCGTATATCTACAAGGATCGCAATGTTGTGGAAGTTGATGGAGGACGGCACTCTTACACGGGCATAGGCCGCGACGATCTATAAGCCCCCTTTTAATTCTCCCACATAGGTGTCCGTCTTCCTTGTGTCCAAGATTCGAGACCTCGCCAAGATTCTTTGTATACGATAAGCGGTGTGAATGTATGTTCAAGATGTGGAAAGAGCAACATGAAGCAAGGGTAGTTGCTGGCAATCAGAACGTCGGGACGCCCAGGCGCGATTATGGGGGGTGCAAGAACACCCCAACCATGTCAGTCCATTAGGGTACACACTGTTTTGTTTGGTGTCAATGCCAAACATCAGATAGGGCGGATATTGATGGGCCCTGCTAGAGCATAACGTCGTGATTACAGTCCACCAGGCTCGTTGAGATAACAGTTCATCAAAATTCGTATTCGTACAATGGTATCACTCTTCGAAGCCCATCCACTCGCCTATATCTTCGCCTTCATCACTGTCAACCATCTCTTCATCCGATATCCCGTTCTCTATCGCTTTGACCCCAAAGTCGAGTTGAGCGGACTTCTCTTTCTCCTCTGGCGGCTGCGCAAGCAGGTATTCGATGCGATAAATGTTCTCATCGGCCAATCTTGCGAGCTCAGCCTGTATCCTGCGAACGGCTTTCTCAACGCTTCTTAGCTCGGCCTCAAGTCCGCCCTTGTTATCCTTCATCCATCGACCGTGCTTGCTGAGTAGTGCCTCGATCCATACTAGGTTGAACTCCAGATGCGGAGACTCGTCGGCTTGGAGGGCCACAAATCGTAGTAACCGACCGAGGTATACTGATGGTAGGTCCTTGACTACTAAAGCGACGTTGCTCACGGGCGTAGCTTCGTATACGCGGCGAACAAGGTTGCGCTCGTTTAGACGGAAAGCCATGACCAGTGCCTTCAGGTAGTCTTTCTGTGCGAGAGTCTCGAGAGTTGTCGCCGGTGTGACGGTGATGTCCAGATCGAAGGGATCGAATTGGAACGTGTTGTCAAGTGAGTAAATTAGTAGACCTTCTGTTGAAGCGGCACAGAACGCTCGGCCAGTTGGCGAAAACGCCACAGCAGGTACGCGTACTTCCGGTCGTGTTTTCCGTGCACCAATGCCCTTTTGCGCACCAGGTAACGTTGTGTCTCGTCGATCTTCCAGATCGGACGCTTCGCCCTGGTCGTCGATGAGACCTTGTGGCCCGGCATCTGTGAGCAGCTTGCTGTTGAGGAACTCTTGTGTGCCATCGAGAGAAAGGTTCACGGATACAGTGAACTTCTTGAGCAACATACCAGACTGAACATCGTATAGGCAGATGTACTTCGAGTTACCGCCTGCCAGTACACAGGTGCCGTCTGCGCTGTACTTGACTGATGTGAAGGCTTTGGTGCCTGCTACGTTGGCCGCAGTGCGTCGATCTGACATCTTGCGACCACCGGAAACGTCCCTTCGCGCATCAACGCCATTTTCTTGTGCAGCATCGGATACGTTCCAGAACGTCAGTTGTCCATCAAGAGTTGTGACGGCTATTTGCTTCGAATCGGGGCGGAATGCGACAGATAGGATGTCGGCCATGAGTTGTAGCGGCTCGCTTGTTTGGGTGCGAGCAAAGATGTTCCAGACGCGAACAGTCCTGTCCCAACTTCCACTGACCAGGGTGCCGGCATCTGGGGAGAATGCTAGGGATGATACAGGGCCTTCGTGGCCAGAAAGCCTGTCAAGCAATTGGCCGGTCTGGACGGACCAGATGTGAATGTCGAAAGAATCGATAGAGCCCGCGCAAACGACCTCGCCGCTTGGGTCAACAGCTAGTGACGAAAAGGAAAGCCTCGATGGCGCTGTAAAAGTGCGGAAGTTGCGATACCGGTGAAGATCCCAAGCCCTGATGGAGCCATCAAGACTGGCTGTGAATAAGACGTTTCCCTTCTTCGCGAATTCACAGGCCGTCACACCGCCCATGTGTTCTGTGAATGTGACGACACAGAAACCGGAGTTGACTTCCCAGACTTTGATCTTTCCATCGTCTGCCGCTGTTATTATCCGTTGACCGTCCGGCGAGTATGCGATCGTGTTCATCGAGTCGAAGTGTCCCTGCTGCTTCAAAATGTAGGATTCCGATTGCCATTCCCACACAAGTAGCTGGCCAAGTTTCGACGCGCCAAACGCTAGCCATTCTCCAGTCTTGTTGATAGCAACGTAATCGATGTCATTCTGCGAGATGCTGAGACTGGAAATTTGCGCAAATTCTGGTAACTCGTGGATGAAGAAGGCACCGTGGGAAAAGCCTGTTACGAGCAGTTTCGACTCGGGATGGAAGCTGGCGCAAGTGACATGCGCATTGTTCTGATGGAAAAAGTGGCGCTCCTGAATGCCCCATTGTAAATTGTCGTCGTCGTCCGGGTCGGCGTCGGCGGGCGCATCATAGCGTAGCATGTACTTCCAGACGAATAGCGCTCCGTCCTTGCTGACTGTGTAGATGGTCTCTTGGTCCTTGGAGAACCATGCGCCGACTACTTCCTGCCTATGTCCACCCAGTGTTGTCTGCGCATGCCCTTCTGCTTGATCAACGCTCCATATCCGCGCTGTCATGTCCTTGGACGCGCTCAGGAAAAATCTTGAGTCGCTTGACCATTCTATGCTCTGGACTGAATTGTAGTGTCCTGTGTATATCCGGTGTCGCACGAAGGGCGCAAACTCAAGGTCGCCCTCCGCAACGTCTGGAGTGGATGGAGTGTGCCATACTTCAATCTGCCTTCCTATGCCTACTGCGAAATGCCGACCAGAAGGAGAGAAAGCGATCGAGGTGACTTCGCCGCGGAGAGAAAAGTGGTAGAGTACGATGCGACGAGGGACATTGGTGAGGACTGCGCGACCGTCTTCATCGACCGAGAGGAGGAGGTTTCCGCGGGGATTGAGGGCAAGGCGTGCGATGTTCTTCCGGTGCGCAAACGGAAGCGTGTATGACTTGGAGCTGACTAATGATCAGCGCATATCGAGAAAGGCAGTCGCGACTTGGAGCCTACCTCACGAGGTCGAAAACCGTGACCCGGTTGCCAACGGGCGACAGCAGACATGTGCCATCGGGTGTGAAGAGAAGATTGCCTCTGCTGTAGACGGTACCCAGCAGGTTGGAGAACTGTGGGTGTCAGAAGCGAACATTTTTACGGCAGCACTCGACTCACCTGAAAGTCAGTCTTCATCTTCAAAGTATCGTGGCTGCGGTCTCGTCATGTCGTGGCGGGCATGACGGTCGCATCTTGAACTTTTTCGAAGCTCGGATCATCGCAGGACGCGCTAGTGGAGTAGTGTGCATTAGTCGCGGTTTCCCCGTTCAGGGTCAGTGCTTGCCGAATGGGCGTCTGGCAGAAAGGGGACCCAAATTGTCTACCAACACCACACCTCCTCACCAGACCCCATATCGCACGCTGTTCAGCAACCTCACTGCTGACTTGCTTTTCATCGGCCACCTCCACGTATGTTTTCACGCCGCACTCCCCGGATATCAGGCTCCACATAGCTAACACCACGCAGACCCCATACACACCAGCGGTCAACCACACATCAGCACAATGGCCGAATCCGCGTCCCCCATTGGCATTGCCAATGTATGTATACCATCTGCCCAAACTATGTCCTCAATTCGTATACTAACATACTTCGCAGCTGCCCAACCAGAGGTACTATCAACAAAGCGGACACGCAGCTTCGGCCCTAACGTAGCACAGGCACAAGATTGTTGCAAAGCGCGGTGCTGCCTTCACCATAATGGTACGCATACCATCCCCATGACCAATGGACTTCAATCTAACACGCTCAGGTTGCTGGCGAGTCTGGTCTCGGAAAGACGACCTTCATCAACACCCTCTTCTCCACCACCATTAAGAACTACGCCGACCACAAGCGACGACACCACAAGCAGATGGACAAGACCGTCGAGATTGAGATCACCAAGGCCGAGCTCGAGGAGAAGTTTTTCAAGGGTATGCAGCGCCTTCCTGCTCTTCGTTCCCTATGCTAACACATCTAGTCCGTCTTACCGTTATCGACACCCCCGGTTTCGGTGACTACGTCAACAACCGCGACTCGTGGCAACCCATCATCGAGTTCCTCGACGACCAGCATGAGTCGTACATGCTTCAGGAGCAACAACCGCGCCGCTCTGATAAGATCGATCTCCGTGTTCACGCCTGCCTGTACTTCATCCGCCCCACCGGCCACACCCTGAAGCCCCTGGACATTGAGGTCATGAAGAAGCTGTGCACACGCGTCAACCTGATCCCAGTGGTAGCCAAGGCCGACACCCTGAGCCCAACAGACCTGGCCAAGTTCAAGGCGAGGGTAAGTTGTTACATCTACATGGCACCAGCAGATACTGACCGCTTTTAGGTGCGCCAAGTGATCGATGCTCAGGGCATCAAGATCTACACTCCCCCTCTCGAGGATGACGACGCCGCTGCCATGCAACACGCACGCGGTCTCATCGATGCCATGCCCTTCTCTGTCATCGGTTCCGAGAAGGACGTTCAGACCAACGACGGCCGCACCGTCAAGGGTCGCCAATACGCCTGGGGTGTCGCCGAAGTCGAGAACGAGGAGCACTGCGACTTCAAGAAGCTCCGCGCTATCCTCATCCGAACCCACATGCTCGACCTCATCCACACCACTGAGGAGAACCACTACGAGGCCTACCGCGCTGGCCAGATGGAGACGAGGAAGTTCGGTGAGGCGCGCCCGAGGAAGCTGGACAACCCCAAGTTCAAGGAGGAGGAAGAGGCGCTCCGCAAGCGTTTCACCGAGCAGGTCAAGGTTGAGGAGCAGCGCTTCAGACAGTGGGAGCAGAAGCTTATTGCTGAGCGTGACCGCCTCAACAAGGACCTCGAGGCCAGCCACGCGGAGATCAAGCGTCTTGAGACGGAAGTGGACAGCCTCCAGGGAAGCATCAACCGCTCTCACGGCCGTCGCTAGACGCACCTTTTGGCGTTGGTGGTGTTGCACGTACAGAGATGGTGCAGCGATTCAGCATGGTCGCACTAATTCTCCACATTCTTCCTTCAAGATTCCCCTTTCTGTTTCCGTAACTTCGGTTCTCATATGTCTGTAATGTCGCGCCGCCATGGGGATCACTGTAGGCGACGCGTATCTAGGCTTGAGCTAAAACAGCATGTCATAGCTTATAGTTCTATAACTTGGTATTAATCTATTATGAAGACCGCTGGTCGCTAAATCTTGTTGTTGGGTATAGTGATGTTGAAATGGTAGGCTCAGACCTGCAATCCGCCAAACACCCTATCCAGCTCCTCGCCTTCCTGTGCCTTGCGCTCCGCCTGCGGATCTAGATCCATAAGGTTCTGCTCCGGCACCTTTTCTTCTTTCGCCGACTCATTGTTATCGCCAGGTCCCTCCGGCTTAATGATATGCACACCACTATCTAACCACCCAGGCGCAACCCGCCTCTTCTCAGCGAGATCCTCCTTCCGCCTCCTCTCCTCCCACTCCGCCAACGTCCTCCTCGCGTCCGCTTCCAGCTTAGCAAGGTGCTCCTGCAGCGCAACACACGACGTGAGTATCTGGTCTGGATGCGCTGATGTGCCCGTTGACGAGGTGACATATGCTGGTTTCGACGCAGAGGCGTTGGGGTTGGACGGGTCCTGTTGTTGCTGCTGCTGGGAGAGGATCGAGGGAGGCAGCGTCGACGGGAGGGTTACGTAGGAGTATGGCAGGGGGACGGATGTGGGGAGGGAGAGGAAGGGCGAGAGTGTTAGGGGGACTTGGGCGAGGAGGGGGTGGGGGTCTGTGGGAGTGGTGTTAGTGAGGTTCGCGCTTGTTGTGTTGGGTTGAGGGATGCGATGCGACGGGTGGCCACACTTCAGAGCTCGCATGTCTGGATGAGACGATGCCGAGGTCGCTGTTCCTTTCTCGGCATGCTCTCAAGCGATAAACCGGCATTGGAGATCACAAATGGTCGCATGGTCTGGCTATGCGCGCGCATTGCGCTGGGTGTGTATTGTAGCGGGGAAGAGGAGCACTCACGTTCGTCGTGCATGTTTGATATGGCTATACGCGTACGTAAAATCTCGTCGATTTTGCCAAAGTAGCAGTATCAGAGCGTATATTCAGTCTGTCGAGTACGGTGGGGCGTAACTTTGCGGGAATGTCGTTGCAGGGCTTGGGGTTGTGGAGGCACGAGGTGTTGGTGGGGAAGCTACAGGCTGAGTGGAGCTGCTGACGCAGGTACGAAGTCCAAGGTTCAAAGGTTGGAAGCTGCGATCACGCGTTATGCATGTGAGATGGATGCGGACAGATTGTTTGTGGGGTGCATACACGAAGATGGTTACTGAGACTGGCTTGTTCTGCGGATTAATGGGGAAGTCATTTCTTGTGGTATTTTGAATGTTGAGTGTTGTGAAAATCTATCTATATTTCTACCACCCTTTCACTAAATTGCATCTTTGTTCCATGCTGTGGTACTTCGTTACGAGAAGAGGGAGTCCATTTGTGTGTTCGTGCGAAAGCATTACTCATGTCCGCCTACCTGATCTTCGCAGAGCAAGTGAATGGTCTCGGACCGGGGATTGTGTAGCTGGTCGGGATCGGCCAGTACAATTGAAACTTAATCCCCGGGTCAGTCGCTTTGTATGCACCTGGAAAGCTGACGGTCGCCGGACTGGCACTGCCACCTCCTGTCACGTTGATTTGAGCACACTCCATGTAGAGTTGGGCGCCAGGGTAGTTTGAGGCGGCGTGAAGAGCAATGAGCTCTGCGCGGAGGAGATACCTAGAAAGAACCGTGTCAATCGAAAATAGAGATTTATCAAGAAGTTGGAGATGACTTACTGTCCACTGGGGATGCACGACGGCAGTACAAAGTGTACCAGGCCCTTGTTGTTATAGAGTCTCGTAACAGCCCACTCGCCATTGGCATCCATACCATCCTCGTAGATCTTGAACCACTTAAGTCCCGTCACTTTGGTAGACAAAGCATCATCGACTTTGGCAAGGTAGACCATGATGGGACCCAGATGACCGGGGTCAATTGGGTCTGACTTGTCCGTCTCGGGCTTGGAATCGAGCGTGTGGTGCCACTCGGCAGTGAGCTTGTCCCCAGCTTTGACCTGACAAGGAGTAAGCCGAAGCCATGTGGCGTACTTGCTTATTGCGCAAGCAGCGTACATTGATGATGTCTTTGGGAAGAGGCGTTCTGTAGGGGTTTATGCTGAATGCGGGTCAATCTAGCGCTTGGCTCCACGCTTTGTAATGCTTTACCCGCCATTACAGATCACATCGTTAGATGTAACGTCCGTTATTGGTCTGAGTTTGTAAGTGAGTTGGGGTTCAGAAGGCGATTGTGGGGTGCATTACCCGTCGTAGGTCTGTCTCGTGCTGTTAGCAGGGGAGCAACATGGGAATCGTAAATATGCTGACCGGCACTCGGATACCCTTAGTATGTCCTTGCGCCACGCCATTGACATGTAGCTGGGTGAAAATTGTGTGTGCCGAAGCGCTGGCCAGTAAAGCACAAGTAACCACGTATGCCTTCATCATGTAGGCTACTACGTTGGATCATGAATGCCCTCATCAACGCGACGATGAATCTTCCTATAAGCCATCGTTGTGCACCGTTCTCAAGCTGTCCAAATGGAACACGGCACTATTGTTCAAATCTGGTCAACCTTCCAGTTCGGCACGCATGCGACTCGCGGTGGCCTCGCGTGACCAGAGACACTTTATTCCCAATCTATTTCGCCCGCCGTAACGCATTTTTGAAAATATACTGTGTATGCACGAGACACGTGCTTCGTGGATTTCTCAGCGCATAGAACCCTCGGCATATACCAAATAGGTAATGAGCACCAATGCGGTCGTGACTGCGCGTGCTTTGAACCGGCGGTTGGGTGGAAGAACCGCAGTATTAATTACAGGGAGGAGGATATGACCGAGACATGCCGCGACACCGTGGCGCGGCTCTTGGAATGTGGGAAGCGAGAGAAGGAATGCGTAATATAATAGATTGTGTGTTACTGGTCTGGTCGAGTGTTTCAATCAATGAAACGTGCGCATCTTGTCGGTCAGCGAGAAGGCTTGGAAGCCGTCCTTCATTTTGGGGCAGCCTTGCGGAATATGCGGGAAGAAGCCGGTACCGAGAAGGCTGTGGCGGTTGCACGAGGTCAAGGGCACTGACTTCTTAATCCTTCCGACGAAGCTGGTGGTGCCGATGGTGCATTTGAAGAGGCTGATGCGAGGCGAAAGCGCGAAGGTGACGGTCCATCCCACCAGCCACTAAACGATTGTGGGGAAGTCTGGGCCCGAACGGGTAAGGGGCACATGGCTAACGGCGATTAAAGTCGCCATCCCGGCTGCTGTCAATCTACATCAATCAATCCACCCATGCCGCCGTAGTTTCGACATATTAACGACTAACCTTGAATCTCGGCCAGATCACCTACGTTTTGAAACAGCCAATGGCGATGTCGCCCACGGTAATCACGCCCCTCGGTTGGCTCATCCTAGCCAGCGCGCGTCTTCCGTACCTGGTTCAATGCGCACTTCTGCCGCCTCCAGAAGGAAGTTCCCCAGGTAGTGGCTTGGCCACGGGTGTCAACCCCATACACGGCGGCGTAGTCTAGCATAAGGTTGATATGTATATAACACGTCCGCACCCTGGCATAGCGATAGAGGCCACAGCTACAACTTGCGCTTGTCAATTCATCTCATCTTCGACGTGCTGGTAACAAGTCTCCAAGATGAAGACCTCTTCTTTCGTTCGAGCGGCTTCGCTGCTATCCTCTCTTTTCGCCCCTCTCGCTCTTGCGCAGGAAACTTTCACCCACGAAGGCACCGGTATTGAGTTCTGGCGCCAGACAGTCAGTGACGCTCAGACTGCAGGTGGTTTCGAGTGGGGTTGGGTTCTGCCTGGAGAGCCTACTGGAGCCAACGACGAGTACATTGGTTACATTGTAAGTTATAGCAAGTCTGTGTCGATGCTGTAGCCGCTAATATTCCCCAGAAAGGTTCGCTCGAAGCAAACAGGCAGGGATGGTCCGGTGTCAGCCATGCTGGCGGCATGCCAAACTCCCTTCTGCTTGTCGCATGGCCGGAAGAAGATGCTGTCAAGACCAAGTTTGTCTGGGCAGGTGGCTATGTCGCTCCTGAGGACTACACTGGCAACGCAACTTTGACTCAAATCTTCCACTCCGTCACCGACACACACTTCGAGATCGTCTACCGATGCGAGCACTGCTGGGTCTGGAACCAGGGCGGTGCTGAGGGCTCTCAACTTCCCACTACTGAAGTCAACGTTATCGGTTGGGCCCAGCATGACAAGATCTACGACGGCACTTGGGTTTTCCACAACAAGGGACAGTCTCAGTTCGGCGCCCCTACCGCGGATGCGAGGAACGCGAAGTACACCGACTACCTCAAGCTGGTAGGTGGCCAGCCTTCTGGCGCACCTACACCAACCAAATCCGGTCAGCCATCAGCTACACCCACTCCAACAGCACCTGTCAAGTGCCAGGGATCACCTGCGCCTTCAGGCTCCTTCGACTACATCGTCATTGGCGGTGGTGCTGGAGGTATTCCCGTAGCGGACAAGCTTTCTGAGTCCGGCAAGAGTGTTCTTATGCTCGAGAAGGGCCCGCCATCTCTCGCCCGTTTCGGCGGAAAGATGGGCCCTGACTGGGTCACTAGCAACAACCTGACCCGCTTCGACGTTCCCGGTCTTTGCAACCAGATCTGGGTTGACTCTGCTGGTGTTGCTTGCACTGACATTGACCAAATGGCTGGCTGTGTTCTCGGTGGAGGTGCTGCTGTCAACGCTGCGCTTTGGTGGAAGCCTGTTGACATTGACTTCGACTACCAGTTCCCGAACGGCTGGAAGTCAGCTGACGTCAAGGGCGCAATCGACCGTGTCTTCAAGCGCATCCCGGGTACCGACGCTCCTTCCGTCGACGGAAAGCGCTACAAGCAGGAAGGCTTCGATGTCCTATCCGGTGCGCTTGGTGCAGACGGCTGGAAGAGCGTCGTCGCGAACGACCAACAGAACCAGAAGAACCGCACATACTCTCACTCTCCTTTCATGTACAGCAACGGTCAGAGGCAAGGTCCTCTTGGCACCTACATGGTCTCTGCCCTTGAGAGGAAGAATTTCAAGCTGTGGACCAACACCATGGCCCGCCGTATCGTTCGCACCGGTGACACTGCTACTGGCGTTGAGCTTGAGAGCGGTGTTGGCGGTACTGGCTACTGCGGTACGGTCAACCTGAACCCTGGAGGCCGTGTCATTGTTTCCGGTGGAGCTTTCGGATCCTCCAAGGTTCTCTTCCGCAGCGGCATTGGACCAAAAGACCAGCTGAGCATCGTCAAGAACAGTGCCCTCGATGGCTCAACCATGATCAACGAGTCTGATTGGATCAACCTTCCCGTTGGCCAGAATTTGAACGACCACGTCAACACCGACCTTGTTATCAAGCACCCCAACATCTCCTTCTACGACTTCTACAAGGCGTGGGATGCTCCCATCGAGAGCGACAAGGATCTTTACCTTTCCAAGCGCTCTGGTATCCTCGCTCAGTCTGCACCCAACATTGGTCCCCTCGCTTGGGAAGTGATCAAGGGAAGTGATGGCATTGACCGATCGATCCAATGGACTGCTCGTGTTGAAGGCCCTGGTGCCAACGACACCCACCACCTCACCATCAGTCAGTACCTTGGCCACGGCTCTACCTCGCGTGGTGCGCTCTCAATCAACGGTGCTCTCAACGTCTACGTCAGCAAGGCGCCCTACCTGCAAAACGAGGCCGACACCGGTGTTGTTGTTGCCGGTATCAAGAGCATGATGAAGGCTATCCAGAAGAACCCGATGATCGAGTTCCAGGTACCATCACCCAACATGACGGTTGAGGCATACGTTGCCAGCCTTCCCAAGACACCAGCTGCCCGTCGCGCCAACCACTGGATCGGAACCGCGAAGATTGGAACCGACAGCGGTCTTACTGGCGGAACAGCCGTCGTGGATCTGAACACTCAGGTGTACGGAACGAAGAACATCCACGTCGTCGACGCGTCTCTCTTCCCTGGGTAAGCTCACCCTCAATATCACATGTCATCCTCGAACTAACATGGCGCAGTCACATCTTCACCAACCCTACATCTTACATTGTCGTGCTCGCAGAACATGCTGCTGCTAAGATCCTTGCACTTGGTGCAAGTAGTGGAGGTGGTAAGCCTTCGGCGTCCGCTCCTTCATCCGCCAGTACCGCTAAGCCCTCATCTTCCAAGGCGCCGACTAGTTCGTCAGCTGCCCCTGTGAAGCCTTCGTCAACACCAGGAAAGTCATCGGCTGCGCCGACCAAGACATCTGCAGCACCCTCAGCTACTCCTACCAAGACGGCAAATGCCTGGGAACAGTAAGTGGACCAAAAGCTTCCGTGCATTAAACACGTACTAACTTTAGATCAGATGCGGCGGTCAAGGCTACACTGGTCCGACAGCTTGTGTCAGCGGATACAAGTGCGCAGTGAACAACACATGGTTCTCTCAGTGCGTCCCTAAATAGGGGACACACATCCATCTCCTACCCCGGTCTTGACA
Source organism: Alternaria triticina (assembly GCA_022609215.1). Lineage (NCBI taxonomy): Eukaryota > Fungi > Ascomycota > Dothideomycetes > Pleosporales > Pleosporaceae > Alternaria > Alternaria triticina. The sequence goes on from JAGKPX010000005.1 coordinate 536,179, forward strand.
TTCGATACATCTGGGGTGTCTTCTTTGTACATACTTTAGCTTCAGTGTATATCACTCGCTCATCCTGCAACTTCGTGTCTTGAATGCCTCGCCTGATCTCGTGAGCTGATGAATTCCGCAGAATGCCTGGGAGCCGAGGTGGCAGACGCGTGACGAATGCGGCATAGCGCGTTTCTTATCGCGCCCCGCATCTATCGGCCTTTCATCGCAACTTGCTAACCATCTCATCCCAACTTTCTTTTGCTTTGCCAACACATTTCTTATCGCGTAGTATTCCTGAATCTTACGTGACTTGGGTATTGCATACTTTTTGGCTCCTCTACACGTACATGATGCCGTCAAACTGCCCAGCCACCTCTGCCAAGCGCGACGATGACGCGTCGGGAAACGTGACGGAACTACTCCATCAACGGCTTCAAAGCAGCCCTAAAGATGACTGGGGACGATTGTTCGAGTGCTGGGGCTATGATGATTGTGGTGACTGTCATCGAAGTAAAGGCCATTGCGGGTGGTGTGCGATTGTATGTTCACATCTCCTTAGTCGACTTGTCATGCATTCACCCCCGGGAAACTGTGGACTATCACTAACTCACTTGAACAGTCGTCGACGTGCCTTCCTCTACCTACGGACGCTTTATCAAAAGCTTTCCCTCTCCTTTCACCCATTCGCTACGACTCGATATGCGCTTTACCATCTGAGCGCTTTGAGCTGCGTACCTCTGGGTTGGGCTGTCAAGTGTCTACAATCACTTTCTTGACGTCCATCGTGACTATCTTCTGTACGCTATTTGGTGTTCTGGTGTTGTACAGTCTTGCAAAGTGTATCAAGTGGGTTGGCTTTGGTGCGAAGGCAAGTCGAGGCGGCCACGCGCTCTATGAGGACGGAACTGAAAAGGTGTGGGTGAGAAGAGGCGAAAGTTGGGGGAAGTGGTGGCGAAGAGTGAATGGCGAGCAGAAAGAATTCGAGGTTGAAGAGGTGGATGGAGGGACGCGTAAGAGAGGCTTCTTCTGGTGGAATACGAGGGATGCGGAGAGGAGACCTTTGCTTGAGTGATGGGGTGTTATGGCGACCCTTCGGTCTACCTTGAGCGACCGGTATACCGGCTCATTCATTTCTGCGGTTCGGCTATCTGCGTCACCATCGCATACTCGCACTCACTTGCCCATCATCTCACCTCGCCTCCGCGTCTGCCTTCCCGAATACGTCATTGTCCAAAAACGCCCGGTCTTTTACTTCTCGTCTCTGAGCGATATCACCTGCTCTCACCAAGTTCACGTCCGAGCTCTCACGCACTAAGGCCATATAAACAAGCACTCCTCCGACCAGCTCTCTTCTTCCACCGTACACCCCAACAACACTGCGGTACCTTAACTCCAAACAGCTCCTTTTTCGATTCACAACTACGAAGGACCTACAGAAAGCTACTCCCCTAGACATGCTCCGGATGCGCCAACGCGGACGTTTCGGTCGAGCGAATTCGACGATGGCCCTCGGCTCCTTTAGTGACAGCGATAGCGGCGATCAATCCAGTCCCGCTGCTCACACTCCTCCGAGCTCTGACGAACACCCATCGCCTCCCAGCAATATGTCCCTCAAGGTCAACGACATTCCCCTTCGAACTCTCGAGCAGATCACTGAAGAGGCCAACATGTGTTCGGCGTCCCAGCTTGCTTTCGACCAGGACGATGAGGCCTTCGCTCAAATCGAAGCCCGCCTCGAAGAACTCAACGCTGAGTATGAGCAGGCTGTGGAGGGTCAATCTGTCAAGGACGCTAATCACGACCTCGCGGACGCCTTCAGCAATGAGCGCGAAGAACACGATGAGCAAGATCCCGCTAGACACGTCGCACAAGGCCGCAACGGACCCGCCGGACTCCGAGGGCTTGTTAACGCCCACGAGATGCCAATGAAGCAGTCTATTGATAGGGCCCGTAACATGAACAGGGCTGTTCCCTCGGCCGTCGATATTTTCCCCATGTACAACCACGTGCGCTCCGCGGATCACCACCCCAACCAGGTCGCGGGAGGTATGATTGGTCCGACTCTAAGGCCCCTCATGAACCATCGACGTCAGGTTGAGACACATTCACTATCCCATACCGACACTGCTCCTCTTCGCTCGGCGGAAGTCAAGGCTTCTCCTTCTGCTACTCGCGCTGATAATCAGGGTGGAGAGCGGTCCGTGAAGAAAAAGTGGAGTACTGTTAAGGTCAAGTCTGGAGATGATGATGGCAACAATCCAACTGCAGACCAACCAAACCTCCATTCCACACATTTGGACACATTTGTCTGGTCGACTGTGCCGTCCATGACATTTTCCCATGCTCGCGCTGCAACAAGGGCAACTGGGTCACCGCTTCCTGAGCTCAAGACTTTCGAGGATGTTCACCGCCAGATCCGCGAGCAGGATATCGAGACCATCCTGAAAGCCGACAACATGGCTGCTCAACTTTGGTATAATCGCGAGTTTGCTCCTGTTTCTTTCCCGAGCGGCTCTGCAGCCCAAGAGCTTGAGTCCGCTACTTCGCTTCTAGACCGCACGCACCCAAAGAAGAACGCACCTAGCCAGTCATCGCTAGAGGCCCTTTGCGGTGTCCACACGGGTCAAGATCACAACGTCAACTGTATTACCCTCAAGGAAGGTATCTCACCCATCGATTTTCTGCACCTTCTAGATAACTCCGACATTTCCGATATCGAGTTCGAGATCGAAGACGACTGTGCCGAGGTCAAGAACGGCGACGCGACTGCCGGAACTACTACTTTGGAGCCGCGTAAATTCGTTCCGACTGTTGCGGAACATAAGAAGCAGGCTCGCGTATCAGTAGAAGGTCTCAACTATGGTCTCAGTACAGATGGAGAAGAGTACAGCGACTCCGACGTCGGTTCAATTCCCGACATCATCTTGATAGACAATGGTCTCCCAGAGAAGTCTTCTGATGTCGAGACCGCTACCGGCTCTGCTCCTGCTGACAGTAGCCCCGCACCGGACGACGCTATGGTAGACGAGTTTCTGGACTTCACTGCCAACGCCTTCTCGCGTGATGAAGTCTTCGAGATCCTTCGTATGTGTGGCGCGAATCTGGTTGTTGCTGTCTCCATGTACCGCAACGCCCGCAGTCTTGATCATATCCGACAGATACTGAGGGCTTGGCTTGCGCCGCTTGAGAACGGTGGTTTGGGCGACATGGACCGCCAGTCCATTCAAGACGACGAAGTGAACTTTTTACAGTTCATTAACCCCTCACAAGTCTTCACACCTCTTCACAACGCTGAGCCTACTGGGACAACGCTGAGTGTGCGAAATGCCTACAAAACGCTCGATCTGGAGGCCTATCACTCCGTCGACCGTGCTACACTAGAGAACAGCCTTCATTCAAAGCTGATACAGTGCGGGTCAGCCAAATCTGTGTTCTGGCTTCAACAGCTGGTGCTCCAGGCTTATGCCGACATTACCATGCATCAGAATGACATCGACTGTTGGGAGCTATCTCCTCTGTGTATCGAGTGGACTGAGGAGATGGACGAAAAGCTCATCCGATGGAAGACTGAAGACGTCAAGATTACTTGGACTGCCATCGCTGGAGCCTTGGGTATGACCGTGAAAGAGTGCAAGGACCGTTTCAAGTTACTCCGACCTTCGAAGGGCATCGCGAGCTCCACAAAGGAAGACAAGTCCAAGAAGCAGCAGGATACTGTCAAGGAAAAGATCGATGCTGTTCACGCCACCTCCCCTGCGCTTGGTGACAACTATGGCGGCCTAGATGAAGCCTGGGATGCTCCACTTGTCTGTACGCGTTGTGGAATGCATTGGTGTGACTGCACATTCAACACTGATGGCAACCGTGCTGGGCAGACAGCCCCCGGCCTCGCGACCGGTAACGACGTACACTGGGGATCTTTTTTCCCAGGCCCACAGAGCTCAGGAGACGACGCATGGGCTTCCATTCGCAACCCTGACGATTCCAACAAAGCTCCCGAACCGGAAGCTTCTGCATCTACTGACTATACCGTCACCTACTGGGCCACCGTCGAGTCTGGCGACAAGACTGTTCACATTCCCATCAATAGCAGCGACGTCTCCGGTCCCGAGAAGAACATCATCGAGAGCAGCAGTGGTATGAAGAAGATCTGGAAGTGGGCTCAAGACAAAGGTCTCGCCGACAAGATCAGCCTTCAAGACGCTTTCGATCTCGCCAAGGATATGCACTGCAAGGACGAAATCGACCAGCCAGTCGTTGAGGAGCCTCAGCGTGCTACAGATGCTCCACGTGCTACCAGCTACAGTCGTAGCCCCAGCCGTAGCCGTAGCCCATATCCACGACGGGCTGCTCCCGCTGTAGGTCTCCCCGGTGTGGACTACATTTACCCCAACCCCCCGTATGTTCGCCCGATGACCTCTGCGATGACCTCTCCGAGGTCCTCTCAGATGAGTTCGTTCCGTCCAGTTCACCAGGAGACATGTGATGGGTGCAACGCATGGTCTTGTTATTAGCCTTTTTGGCTTGACGTCTTTCACGGCGTGGAGTCTTCTATCTCGTGTCTCATGGATTCAGGAGCGATTCTCCGCTCGATGGCCTTGCTTTATTTGTCCATTTCTTAATTATGGGATTGCGCATATGAACGAGATCACGGTAAAAGGTCATTGGCTTACAGGCCTATAGGATGTTTGCGACAGGCGAGTTTGCCGTCAAAATGGGTAGTACGGATAGGCGCACTGCTTAGTGCTATGAACGTGTAAAATCTTTGTAACCTCGTCTCTTACGTGCAGTGATATCACTAAGCCCAGCATTGATTGCTTGGGATGGACGTGTGGTTGATGAAGAGTCGTTCATGATGCCGACCTGCCCCACACTCTATTCGTAGATTAACGTCCATGCAGGTCCATCCGCAACGCACCCATGTACGAGCATGGTATTTCAGATTATTTTTGACGGCAGTTCGCATCACTGAAAAGTTGTGATGCCATAAAGCCGATGAAGATGCGAAGAACCACACTACTCCATCCGATCGACTCTGTATTTTGTTCAATTGCAAACATCGTCATCTCTCACCATGCGCTCGTCAACTCTTCTCAGCGCAACAGCGCTCCTCCCCCTCGCAAAGAGCGCCTGCGAACGCGAATTCCTCGCAGCCTTCACATCGCTCTACCTCTCCGCCCAAACCATCGGCAACTCCACGCTCCTCACAAACTACATGCTCCAAAACTTCACCTACACAGAGAACTTCAAGCCCGTAAACCTCTCCGCCGCAACATCCATCATCAACACGCCCCTCAACAGCACCAACTCGCGCGTCTTCCTAGACCCGTATCTCTGCAGCGCGTTCACCGAGATCATCGTCGCAGAGTCAAGCCACCCGTATGTTCTCGGTGTGCGCGTGGAGGGCAACGGCAAGTTTGTGACGAAGATGGAGACGCTGGTTAGTGATGAGGGAGATTGGTTGTTCAATGCTACGGGTACGGCTTACTGGAATGCGATGCAGGACTGGGCGCCTATACCGCTTGCGGATCAAGATACCCGCGCGGTTATCAAGGCGGCTGGTGATGCGTACTTCGACCGCTTTGGCAATGTCAATGTTACTATTCCGTTTGGCACGCCTTGCGCAAGGCTTGAGGGAGGTGCGTATACTGATACGAGTATGACGAATGGTGAGACCTGCTCTTTGGGTCTGCCGAGCACGGTGTATGTTCAGGATCGCCGGTATGTGGTTGATGTCGAGATGGGGAGTGTGAATATCTATGTGGGGTTTCCGGGGTTGGATAGAGCTAGCGAGACACCGGCGCCGGATAGTCATACTTTCCGCGTCGAGAAGGGGAAGATACGGTATGTGCATACTATCTCGACGTGTGAGAACTTTGGGTGTGGACTGAATGGGACGTATATACCGATCGGTGGTGGGAAGAAAACGGCGAGAGGTATCGCTGCTCCAAGGCTTCGAAAGACAAGACGCTCGGTGTGAAGATGATGATACTGGTGGATTCCGCTTCTTTGTAGCATGCGTCGCTTAGTCTACTTTTCTACACTCGTACCTTCAGGTTCAATCCTGTGATACTCCACCGTCCCACAACCAGTATACAGCTTCCTAGCAACACTGCAGTTCCCGCGAAGATCTGCGCACTAAGATAACCTCCACCATTACTTTGTATCAGCGCTCCTGCGATCGGTGGCCCGATGAAAGTGCCCAGACCTACGATGGCAAGGCCCTGCCCATTTCTCGTACCTACTTTACTCATATCCTTGGTCAGCGTAGTCATTACAGCCGGGAAGATTCCTTGAAATCCGGAGACGAAGAAGCCATAGCACACTGCCCAAGCGTAAAGGCTAGGCTCGCTGTTGACTAGAGGCCAGAAGTAAAGTACAAAAGCGGAGACAAAGCAAAAGGGTATCAGGATATTGTACGGCCCGGTATACTTGTCGGCGAAATAGGATGGTACGATACGGCCAAGGACACCGACACCGTTCAGTACTAGCAGAATGTTGATGGAGGTTGCGTATGGTAGGCCAAGGATGTCGATCGCGAACGACGAGATGTAGTAGAAGGCGAAGTACTGCCCAAGGGCAATGAGGAAAACTCCCATCAAGAATACACTATACGGCATCTCTCTGAACGCGCTGAGTTCGAGCACTGGGCCAGACTTCCTCGGAGGTAATCGTGGTTTCAGCAGCGAGCTGTAACATACCCCAACAGCTAACATCATGAAAGCCATCACCCTGACAGTCCACGGGAAACCGATCTGGGGAACCAGTTGTCGTGCGATAGTCGGGTAGACAAGTCCACCCGTCGCACTGCCGCTGGCCATGATCGCGAGTGCCACGCTCCGATTCTTCGCAAAGTATGTGCTGACAAGTCCCAGAACGGGCGCGAATTGCATCCCATTTCCGACTCCATTCATTACACCCTGTGCAAGGAAGATCTGCCAGTACTTCGTGCACAGACTGGTCATGAACATGCCGAGGCAGGAAATGAGCATGCCAGGTATCACAGACCAGTAGAAGTATCCCGCATCGAAAAGACGCCCGGTCAACATGCCCAGCGAAAAGTGACCAAGCATCTGGAAGCTTCCGATCCAGGATACGGCCGATGGTTCGAGACCCAGGTCGAGCGTGTAGTATTGTTGGAAGACGCCGAATGTCGCAATCATCCCCCAAGTGTTGAAGATAACGAAGTGGCCCATGAAAGACTGCACCCAGGCTTTGGCGCCCCCATCAGGCGGTGGCCCAGGGTCGATGACGGATGCATTCGAACGAGCGGTAATCGTCTTAGCCAGTCCGATTACCGACTTCTTGGTGCGAGATGTATGAGTAGCGTGTGTCGGTATTCTTTCGATCTCCTCCTCTTCGTGCTGGGATGCTGGTCTTGATGGAACTCTTATTGAGGCGTACGACGCGTCATGATGGCGTTCGTGATGGCGTTCGGTATGCGCTTCTCCGAACTCCGATGTCGTGGCTTTCTCCACATCGCGGTTGGCGCTCATCTCAATGGACCGTAAGGGATGTTGTCAGTGGCCTGAATTGATAATGAAGATAGAAGACTACGGCTTCGAAGAAGTGGTGTGGCTGGTGTGTGGGTATACGAAAGAAGCGCATCCTTCGGTGTTTTATCCGACGGTCAACCATCTTTTCGACTCATCGTCCCCACTCTCCGGCCGCGGAGGCTAACTGAGATCCGATGCCATCTTGAGCTTGGTTGTTGGATCTGTATGCATGCTGCACGCAGGATGTCCAATTGTGAAGCTTTGCCTGGGGATATGGGGAAAGCTTGTGGCTGCTTCCCCAAAATTTCGGCGATAACACCGCGTGGGTATACTTCAAGCTAACCTAATTGGGTACGCGTCTCGTCGATCTTCAAAGCGCGCCCTACGGCTCTCATCAATATTGCCACACGACACCACAATCTACATGATAATGGAGAAAGTCGACTTTCTTAATCGTTTCGCGGATACATCCTTAAAGCTACAATCTATTCGCTCGGGCTACCAGATCATGTGGTAACCTCAATCAGACCTGCTTTCGCCACCATTCTCACCGCTTGGCCATCTATCTTGCAATGTCGCTATGAGTTAGAACGTGACATATGACAGTGCGAACATCTTTCTGTGAAGTGGGGTGAAGAGTTGCGCGTCGTGGATGGCGTGAAGATGGCATCGCTGTCTAATTCGTGCATCAGCAAGCATACTTATGTAAACAACAAGAACATGATGTTACGTACATGCTTGAGACTGCGCATGAGTCTGGACCGACACACCGCCATTCTCGATATAATTTTCGGAGGCCACAGTTGAGTTCATGGTAGGTACCAGGTCGAGACGTTTCCTGTACAAGCGCTGCTCAGTATCCTCGCACATCCATTGCGCAATGATGCGCATCTCGTTGAAGATGGGAAGGCTTCGGCGAGCATAATAAGCGGTGGTGTCTTCTTCTTGACCTAAACAACTTCTAAAATTGTATGTGCAGTTGTCTTGCAGAGTAACCAGCTTTCTGTTGATGACCCGACCATCCTGTTTGGTCTGCAGGTGGCAAGATTTAAAGACAGGGAATGGATCCAAGAAAGTAGTGAGACATCGAGATAAATCGACGTGTCTCACTACCTTGAATAGCCATTCACGAGCTTCTTTCAGTTGAGATAATAGCTCTCGGTCGACTTCTGAATTGACTTTGATGATTACAGGCCATCGGCCTTCATCCAAACGTTGTAGTAGTGCGACAGCCTTGCCGTACTCTGGGAGCTCAAACGTTGATCCTTCCATGCTGTATTTTTTGATGCAATGGTTCGCTTTCTCGAGAATGGTGAGAGAAGCTTGGACGGTGTTGTGGTGTATCAGGCGGAACGAAGTTTCGCGACGTGAACTGTTCGTAGTGAATGACATATTGTCGAAAGAGCTGTTCCGAGTGACGTGGAAGAGAGTCTGTTATGGAGGAGCGCAGAGCACGAAGTCAACGGAACTTGATCGAACGGAGGGAGAGAGGGAGTTCGGTGGAGGAAACGAGTTCAAGCGATGGCAGGAATTCTTTGACAATGGGAACGCGCAGGGCTTTAAGTCAGTCGAAAACTATGTGGTCACAACTAAGGACGATTGGTGGAAACCCTCCGGAGGACAGTCCGATGTAAAAGTGTAACAGTAAGCATGGCTTAATAGGGTCTTGTTGGACCCCTCTATTACCGTGTGCGGTCCCATGGTCCATCATCACAAACCTCGCAATGTGACCAAAGGACGATTCCGTGGAATCTGGAAGCTAGAAAGCTGTATATCTGGCATACTGACTATGCTAACCCGCCGAAGCAGTATATGCATACCCAAACCCATCTCAGTCAGCGCAATACGCCTCACCTGATGTAACTTTGACATGAGTAACTATACCACGCTATCTCATGCCTTCAGATGCTCCTCAAACAACTTCTTCTGCTTCTCCCACTCCTTCTTAAGCTTCTTCACCCTGCCCTTAGCCACATCAGCGCCATCCTTATCCTTGGTCGGCAGACCATCCTCATCCCACGCACTGTACTCTTCAGTCCGGAACATATCCTTGGGGTTGATCTTAGCTTGTTCGGCAAGCTTAGCCTTCTTCTCCGCCTCCTCGCGTTCGCGCTTCAGCTTAGCTTCAGCCTTTTGGCGAGCAATCTCCTCTTTCTGTGAACGAGCGGCTTGAAGTTCAGCGTCTACCGGGCGGACCATGGCGGGCGCGTTCTCGCGATCTTCGAGGTAGATGCCGAGATCCCAGAGGTGCGTGTCGCGCAGCTGGTCACATAGGTCGAGGTAGTCCTTTGCGGGCGCTTGCTTCTTTGCGAGGTCTTGCAAAGACTGTTGGAAAGTGGAAAGGACTTCGGCGTATGGGACTGCTTCTATGTCTTGTTGCTTCGCGGGGCTATGCTGGGCGATGATGGAGTCTAGCTTCTCATTAAGATCGCCGGCTATGGCATGCTGCCTTACTTGGTCGCGTTCGCGTGAAACAGCGTATACGTGCTCTTTGGCGGCCGAAGGAATGTCGATGCCAGCCCAGCCGATACCACCATCCCAGGGGTCGGCTGAACCGTCAAGACCAAATATCCGGACCATGCGAGTGATGTAGCGAGCGACGTCAAATGAGACATCATCAGACAGTCCAGCCTTGTCGGCTGAGTTGTATTCGGTGATGAGGCCGGAAATCGCACGCATAGCGGTAGGTGTGTCGAACGAGTCGGCTAGCGCACTGATGTTACATTAGTAAAAGTTTCGATGCCCATCTTCTCGTGTCTTACCTGTGTACTTTCTCCTTCGCAGATTCGAGAGACTGTTTCACCTTCTCGTCTTCAGCACCGGTCGAACTGATGTTTGGATGTACTTCAAGATCCCGAACTTTGTAAAAGAAGTTGGTGACATAGCTCTCCCACGATGAACCTGACTTTCGCATATCTGGTGTGATTTCGATGCCGTCATGCCAGCCTCCGAGAAGGAAGATGATGCGCAAACTCCGTGCATTCCAATCACCGCGACTCAGGGCTTCGCGGATTGTGGTGAAGTTCTTCAAGCTCTTTGACATCTTGGATCCTGATATAGACAGATGGCCCATATGGAGGAAGTAGTTCACCCACTGCGCGCCACCTTCCTTTTGCCAGTAGGCTTCTGATTGTGCTAGTTCGTTGTCGTGATGCGGGAAGCAAAGATCGATACCTCCACTGTGTATGTCCATCTGTTCACCAAGAACGGCTGAAGCCATGACGGAGCACTCAATGTGCCAGCCAGGTCGACCCGGACCCCATGGGCTCTTCCATGCTGGTTCTCCCGGTTTTGATGACTTCCAGAGCGCGAAGTCGGAGTCGTTGCGCTTTTCTGAGGTCTTGACTGTTGACAGAGCACCTTCGCCATCTGCTTGCAGATTCGTGTCACCTCTGTTCCATGGCTCCAAGCGTGCGTAGTGGTTGCCCTTTCTCTTCTCGAAGCTTTCGATGTCGAAGTAAACAGATCCATCCGATGTGCTATATGCCATACCGTTTTTGATGATCTTGTCTACGAAGGCGACGATATCATCGCCGTACTCAGTCACGCGAGTGACGACATCCGGATCCAGGACGTTGAGCGCCCGCATGTCCTCGTTGAAGCGCGCTTCGTATTTCTTGGTGAGTGTTGTGAAAACCGAGTGGTCGCTGGCATCAATAGTTGAACCATATAGTGAGTCGAGGTAAGGTAACAGTACGTCCTCGGCGCCTGCATAGAAAATGTCCACATCCTCAGGGGTCGACTTCGATGGAGCCAGCAACGACGTGACTGCCGTGCTGGCCGTCCGGAGGTGCATCTTGATCTTCGCTTCCTTGTCGCCTGGTGGACCAACACCATCGACTGACTTGCCCTGGATGACATTGGCATACTTCTCTGCAGAGTCGCTGTTGAAGCTACCGATGTTGACATCCTCACTGAGTAGGGGGAGGTTCTTCTTGACATATGCGTCAAAGGCTTTGATGGTAGTGTTGACAACTTCATCCGTTACAGTTGGGTTATCGGCCTTGAACTTGGCAAGAAGATATTGTTGGCGCCCGCGCAGGATGATCTTGTCGTCAACGTCTGTGATGTTCTGAACGAACTTCAGCCTGTAACCGTAGTAATGGGCCAAAATCCTCCGCAGAATATCGTTTGTGACGTAATTCCGAGCATGACCCAAGTGTGCATCATCGTAGACGGTAGGGCCGCAGCTGTACCACTTGACTTCCTTGCCTTCGGGGTCGATGGGTACGAAGTCATTTTTTGATCTCGTCAAAGAGTTCCACACTTTCAATTTTGCTGGGCTAGAACCTTTGGGTTCCTTCCATGGAGGTTGGGTGCGCGCCGGTGTCGCCATGTTGGCTACTAATATTGGCGATATCCGACTCCGATGTATCCAAGTGCAGTTGGTTTTCGAGAGTAGAAGTGGGGAAGGCGATTTGACGGTGCGGGACAAAGACCGGAAAGCAAGTACCATCAATGTGGCGAGAAACGGGACTGTAAAGAGTGACAGGAAATGGTGCTAGTAGTCAGGCCAGGTGTAAGTCGGGTAGTCGCTTACGGTGAGTCAGTAAATGATGTTCTCGTCACGTTCTGTTGGTGGTCTCTGGGTGAGCAATAAGAATCCCTGTCAGTGAAGGCTTGGCGTTCCCCTCCAATAGCGTCTTCGAAAGCTCCCCGCTGAATATCTTTTTGTTCTCTGGAGCTCCGAGTCGCGATCGCATCATCTCCACATCTTTGCTCTGTCGCGACTTCCTACACCCATGGCGACTACACCTTCCCCGTTCCTTGACCCGGGGACTTACGCGACATCAAACAACCTCGGTATACTACAATTGCGCCGCGATCAACTTATTCCTGCCGTCTTGAGGCCCGAGGCCGATTCCGACTATCCTGAAGGCAAGGTTGAGAACACGCGATTCGGTTCTTTCCCACATAGTACACTCGTCGGTCAGCCCTGGGGTACGCAAATCCTTGCGTCACTCGTTGACACCGGATCGCGCGGAAAGAACAAGAAGCGCAAGAGAGACACCAAAGATGAGGGAGAGAGCACACCAGTCGCCGAGCCGGACACGGCGAAGAAGGACATAGTGAAGGCTGCCGCAGCGAGTAGCGGTTTTGCGCATCTGATACCACCTACACCAGAGATGTGGACGATATCGTTACCGCACCGCACCCAAGTCGTATACACACCCGACTACAGTTACATCTTGCAGAGACTACGCGCAAGACCGGGCGACCACATTATTGAGGCCGGCGCAGGTAGCGGAAGTTTTACGCACGCGTCGGTACGAGCTGTCTACAATGGCTACCCTGGGACACAGGCTACTGAGCCAGAGACAAACGGCGACGAGGAGAATGCAGTAGGCGTATCCAAGAAAAAGAAGCGCAAGACACGGACTGGCGGCGTATACAGTTTTGAGTACCATCAACCGCGCGCAGAGCAGCTACAGCTCGAGATCAAGGAGCATGGCCTGGAACCTCTAGTCAAAGTGACACATCGCGACGTATACAACGACGGTTTCAATCTCGAAGATTCGACAGGCCCAGACGCCGACTGCGTATTCCTCGATCTGCCAGCGCCATGGCACGCCCTCAAACACCTCACGCGCTCCCCTCCCTCCTCCGCCGCATTGAAGTCCGTCGCTTCAGACCCATCCACGCCAGACGAACCCGCAAGCGAAGCACCGCCGTCGAACACTTCCTCCTCGAAACCTTTCCGCAGCCCCCTCAACCCGCGCAACGCAGTCCGTATCTGCACGTTCTCGCCCTGCATCGAACAAGTCACAAAGACCGTCTCAGCCCTCCGCACTCTCGGCTGGGTGGAAATAGACATGGTAGAGATCAATGCCAAGCGCCTTGATGTACGTCGTGAGCGCGTCGGTCTGCAAGAAGAAGGTGTTCGCGGCGGCAACGCGCATCCCGCGAACGTCCAGGAGGCGGTACAAAGACTCAGGGACGTAGAAGGCCGTGCTGCAGTATTCCACAGCATGCAGCGCGAAAAGCAGGAAGAAGTCATGCGAAAGGCGGAAGCGCGGAAACGCGGAGAGAATGTGGGTGAGGGCGGGGAGGTGGGCAAGGGCAAGAAGAAGAAGATGGAAGGCGTGCCGCCGAGTAAGCATGACAGGCTTGCTCAGTCGAAGAAGGACATGGAGAGCCGGACCCTGTTCAAGGAGGGCAGGCTGGTGCATAGGACTGAGCCGGAGCTCAAGACACATACATCATATCTTGTCTTCGCCGTACTACCACGGGAGTGGACCAAGGAAGACGAGGCGAAAGCGAAGAGGAAGTGGGGTTGAAATTGGAGCATATGATATCAATGGAAGATACCCAGATTACGAAAACTATTCTTCAAAACAGGAGCTCTGTTCCTCATTCCGAGAAAAAGACACCTGCCTGAAACTAACGAGAACACCTTCGACTCTGCCATTCCAGGCACCCACTATCCCCACACGGCATCCTTTGCCCTATGGCTACCACTCCTCCCCGGTGGTGTGCTGATACTGTGCGTCCAAGCCTCGTTTCCATCAATGAACAGCCTGTAGTTAACAAAGCTCTGCTCTCCATGTTCAGGTGTAGTAATCTCCACAGCACCAAACTTGCTGTTACCGTCGGGAAGGTACTTGAGGCATACATCCTCGTCATCTGTCTCCTTGTATGTTCGAAAGGGTAGATAGAACATGCTCAGCGGGCTGGTGCTGAACTCATGTACCGTAGCGCTTGTAGGCCACTTGCCATCCTTCGGTGGTGGGAAAGAGGTAGCAGCGAATTCGTGACGGTCACCGCTGAGGACTACGACGCCGATATCGTGCGCGGAAGAGAGGTCCCATGCAGCTTCCAGAATACGTCTGCGCTCATATAGATGCCCGCCCCATGTGTCTTCCGACCCGAATTGCCAGTTCTTTGTGAAGGGTGTACCCGTCACAATGAACTTCCAGTGAACACCCGGAGGTGGTAGTTTATGTATCCAGTCCAGTAGATCAGAGAGCTGCTGGGAACCGAGCATAGTTTTCGTGGGGTCGGAAGCGTCTTTGCTCGCGGGGGTACGGTATCGTCGCGTGTCGAGGAGGAAGAACTCTGCTGGACCTTGTGTGAAAGAGAAGTAAGTGACGCCTTCGCGATGAGGAGGAGGGTTGGGCGCGGCGTTGTAGTGCGTGAAGGCGTCGTAGGCTGGTACTGCTACACCCGTCATGTTGCTGTTCCAGTCATTGTGAATCTCATGGTCGTCAATGACATGGATCCATGGCAGGTTCTCGCTCACTGCCGGCCACGATGGCGAGGAGTAGACCTGTCGATACTCGCGCCTGTATGTCTCTACATCGCTACCCTGGCGATGTGGCACGTCCACGTAGATGAAATCGCCGAGGAACAGCATGAAGTATGGCTTAAGTTCGGGTAGCCAGCGCGCTAAGTGTTTCATGCCGGGGAATTCGAGAGGATGCTGGAAGGGCGTGTACGGGACACGAGGCTTGATGCAGCTCGAGTGCACGAAAGTGTATTTGTTGTCCTTGAGCATCGATATGCGCCCCGGTTTCGGCGCGGTCGTGAAGGTGCCTGATATGTTCCCACGCGATGTCTCGACGATGTACTCGTAAGGCAGATCGGGTCGCAGGTGTTCGATGTTCATGACGGTCGTGAAGTCGGTCTCGTTGGTGAGCCAATACTCGGGTTGGCTGGCGCGATGGGTCTTGTGCATCCACGATCGTTCGGTTCCATCGATGGAGCGATAGAGGACCTTCACGTCAAAGGCGTACGGCTCTCGCACTAGGATCTTTGCGCTGTTTTCCGACACGTAGCCGACGCGTGCAAAGCTCGCATCGTGGCATTGGTGGAGTAGCGGAGCGCGATAGACGACGTCTAAGGCCATTGCAATCAGAGCCATGTTGATGCCAAAGGTGATCCAGCTCCACATGGCTGATGAAGGACTTGGGAGCCCAGTGAGCAGTGTACGCAGCACCTTGGGCTCTCTTTCTTCATATTGGACAATCTCCTGGACGTCAAGCTCTTTGAGTGGCCCATCATCGGCACCGTCAATGAGCTGCACTTCTTCGCTGGAGTCATCGCCGCGTCCACCAACAGTCTCCTTCACGATGATATCAAGTTCATCGGATATGATCTTGTATTGCGCCGTGTCCTGGAAGCTGGTGAAGAAGGAGGGGATGTAGACGAGCGTGAGAGCGGTCGCAAGTGCAGGTACGATTGTTGTGGGTATCTGCAGAACGGTTAGCTGCATGCATCAAGCTACTCGTTCTCTCCTCGTACGTACCCATCGCAGGAAGATCCATATGCTCAGACGGAGTGTCAAAGAGCTAATGAGGGTAAGAACATCGCTCGCAGATGCCATGTTTGCTAAGCGACAAGCATCACTCGGCAGAGGTTTGACGGGGAGAGATGCGCGTCTCGAAGCTTGTGAAAGTGGAGCCGTCGTCGCGCCAGACGCGAATTACCATGACGTCGTTGGCGCTAACGACGGAATAAGCTAGCGGTTCTGCGAACGCGTCCACGGGTCTGTGAACGTGTCTTTGCCTTTCACAAAGATCTCACGCCTTCTCAGACTTGTCATCACGTAGCTATCATCATTGGGCCTGACAGCAAATAAGAACGCGTCTTGCTTGTCTGAGCATGCATGCCCGGGCTGACTTAAGCGACATGCGTCTTCAGCTCCTCTACCGGCCAGGCTGAGATACTGGGACATCCTCTTTCTCCGCTTTCCAGATCTCCGCCTCCAACATGCAACATGCGTCTCATCAACACAAGTACTCGGAAGTTCGAAGAGTTCATCGGCACATCAATCCCCGCATATGCAATTCTCTCTCACACCTGGGGTAAAGAGGAGGTGACTTACAGAGACTACGTTAAAACCCGCGATGCCTCCATGAGAGGTTACAAGAAAATCCGCATGACGTGTAAAATTGCGGAAAAGGCCGGGATAACGCATTGCTGGATCGATACCTGCTGCATTGACAAGAGTAGTAGCGCTGAGCTTACGGAAGCTATCAATTCCATGTATCGATGGTACAAAGACGCAAAAGTCTGTTACGTTCATCTGGAAGATCTGGCTCCAACCACAGCAACAAGTGTCGCTACAGCGAAAAGCGTCGATTTGTCGAAATGCCGCTGGTAAGCTCGACCATTCCGTCCACGCTTCCCATACTGAGCATACTAGGTTCACGCGTGGCTGGACTCTCCAAGAGCTGATTGCGCCGCGCGATATCCGATTCTATGATGCCAAATGGAATTTCATTGGTCCAAAAAAGGATTTGATTGGCGACTTGTCGACTATTACTGGCATTGGCGCAGGAATCCTGATGCATGAACAGTCATTGGACCTAGTATCAGTGGCAGCAAGGATGTCTTGGGCGGCAAAGAGAGAAACTACGCGGACTGAAGACATGGCGTACTGCCTTCTTGGAATCTTCGACGTGAACCTTCCATTGCTGTACGGCGAGGCAGAGAAAGCTTTCCAGAGACTTCAAGAAGAGATCATACGTTCGAAAGCCGACCTCAGTATCTTTGCTTGGAAATGTACCCCACCTCCAGGAGTTGATGAATGGACGCTTACCGGTGTTCTCGCGCGGTCGCCACAAGATTTCTCGCATGGTCATGTTGTGGAACGCATGTACAGGAGGGAAACGCATGATTTTGCTATCACCAACGTCGGCATCAAAATGCGTCTACGAAACCTTTGGGCACCAGACTTCAGCTACGTTATGCAGTTGAACAGCTATTCGGCCGTTACAGGAAAACACTTGGCACTGAGACTGCGCAAAGTTGGTCCAGAAATGTACTTGAGGAAGGGGCCATACGATCTTTTGGAGTATACTACTGGCGCCTTCTCGGAGAGGCGACCTGTCGATCGATACCTCCTTACCTCCATACCGGCAATTCCAAGGTTCTCGGAGTGGTTGGATCCATCAGCAAGGTTTCAACACGCAGGAAGGCTTTTGTCCTTCATGCGACAATTTCCCATCCATATCAAGCTTCCGCCGACATTCAAGTTGATCAAATTGTGGCCAGCTGATCGTTGGGATCAAGAAGACCGGCTGTTCTTTGTCTCTGGCGATTCACGTTGGGATACGTTTCAACTGGACCTACGGCATGAGATCTCTTACGTTGTCAAATCCTCTGACGGTACTCTCACTGATAAGACTATGACCATTGATTTTACCCTGTATGCCTTGGGATGGTCTCATACACAGCTCGACGCTAAAGATCGTGCTTCATTCGGTCTCATAAGCCGTCTGGAACATTGGACAAGTGTTGACAAAATCTATCGGTGGATCCTGGACGAGGAGCCAACCACAGCTGCAATATCCAGGTGGTTTAGAGCGGAACAGATGCCGAGACACCAGTGGATACGTTACGATATACCTCAGACCGCTCGTAGCCTAGTCATAAAGATCGAGAGTACACTGCATGACACTGTCACTTTGACAGCGGAGGAATTGCCCAGCATCGACGTACCAGAGCGAGACACACAAGACTGGCCTGCGTTTAGGGACTCCTAGGTCAATGTCACAATTTGCTGATATATATGTACTACACAAGTCAGATATCTCTCATCGTAGTCATTCCCAAATCTACACCTTCTACCAAGTGTCCATACATGATAGGCGACGCATCGTGTCCAGTAAATTTCGCATTCTCAGATGTCACATCATCGCCAAGAGAACCTATTCATTACCACCCCTATTCCTCAGCACCTCCAAACTCCTCACACTATGCATAAGCCAAACGTTTTCACCCTCCTGAGTACATATGCACTCTCATACGGACAGTATGAGCGAAAGGATATGATCAAACTTGGGATCCTTGATTGTGTTCATCTCACGAACGATAACACCCCCGATTCAAGGAGGAGAATAAACACTCATTCACAGCGGATAATAGAAGTGATAAATATAGAAGCTAACATAGCATGACGATCTTGCGAGCTTTTGGTTCATACCCGTGTAGACTGCAGGGCGCCTGTCAATTCCTTCGTTGCCCACCTAGGTCAGGTGCACACCCTCATCTTTGAGGCGTTCGAGGAATTCATCTTCAACATGGAAATGGAACTCGGCGACATCACGAACGAGCCATTGAGGGGTGAGTCCAGAACGCATGATTTGAAGGTTGGTAAGGAGCTCAGGATTCGTCGGCAGATCAGATTCATCACATACCCAACCACCTAAAGTATCACTCAAAGTCATTGCAATCGAGTCATCACGAGGCGAGCACGAACACCAGATGCTCACCAACACTCCGGGGCCGAGTATTGTTGGCTAAGGGTCTCAACAGATGGACTGTGCTACGTATGGACTTGTTTAGAGGTTTGATGCATGGTCCAGATAGAGGTTGAATTGCACCAGAGGATTGAATGTGATACACAGCGCTTCAATGAGAAGCCGGACTAGAGAGGAATTTGGTCGAAAACAGGGTAGTTGCAGAGAAGCGCAGTCAGACTAGAGCAATGGAAAGAGTGGCACGTCAGACGAAAGTGTTAGGCTTATAATGCAGTGATACTGGGGTTTAATTGCTGCGCTACGCTATTCGCTTTAACATGGAACGAAGACGTCGATTAAACAACCATCATGATAGAAATGCGATGACGACAATAACGATGACATCGTCTCTCTGCCTCTGAACCTCGGCATCCTACCAGTCCCAATCCACCCGTCTCATCTCCACACGCATCCCTCGCGGCCGATCAAACAGCCCTCATACTCCTACGCAGCCACAACCACATTCACATGCACGCCATCCATCCTCACCTCCGCAATCACAATCACACGTTCCTGCATCATCATCATCCTCCTCCACAAGCTTATCTTCCTTCGACGCCGTTTGTCATGCGGCCAAGACGCTCTTTCCTTTTCCCAGAAAATATGAGCGCATTCGCGGACCCTAACGTGTTTCACCTTGACGAAGGAACAATCATAACACGAACGGACGACGGAACGCGACGCGACATGACATGACGAGAGACGGGACGACGGCACATATCAACACAGTACAGTAATCAACGCACGCATTGTCGTCGTGGTCGTGGTCGTAGTCGTGGTCGTGAGATTAAGCCCCATCCCGGCCACAACCACCCACCCAGGTACGCACGCACCACACGGAGAAATCTTACATTCGAAAGGAAGAAAGGCGGCAAGAAGGGCGATCACAAGGGTATCGTCGGAACGCTGTTTCTGCCTGGTAAGTTTGAGATGAACGGGTATCTGATCGGGGTCGGTGGTTTTCACGGCGAGACCTCACAAGGGAAGGAGGCGGCAGCGCCGAGTCAAGTCACGAACATGCTGTCGGACGTGAGGGTCCTTTTTGTTCGTCAATTTCGGACGGCGGGTTATAGGCAGGGATGGGGCGGATATTGAGATCGCCTGAGTGAGGCTGTACTTTTTTTTTCTCTATCTCGTGTCTATCTGGTAGGTGGGGTGCGTCGTGGGTGTGACCGTGACCGTGTGAGGGTGGAGTGGAGAAGGGATGGGCGGTGGGTGGGTGATGGAGTGGAGTAAAACGGTCGTTGTGTCGGGGGATAGAACGGTGTTTATTGCAACTTAGTCAGGATAGCCGAGCATGGATGCTGAGGGTGAGTCGAGATAATCATCTCATTGGCGGTATGATTGATGGAACGACGGAGGGGAACGCATGGACTACACGTGTACTGTAGCAAAGGCAAAGCAAATTCCCATCGTTGTCGCACTGCAGGTATAGGCGGAGAGGGCGTTGTCAAGTCTTTTTTCCTCCGGCTCTAGTAACTACTCCGGAGTACTATCGTTTGCGTACCCGAGTAAAAAGCATACTGAGTTCACACATCGAGCCGACATGTACGCTACACATGTTGGGTGTCTGTAAACTGTCGGTGTTAGCCGATAGGCCGCATGTTTCGTGGTCCAGTTAGTTTCCTTCTGTTCGCCTCGTTCGTCTTCCCTAACAGGGACAAAACAAGGGTACCTGTCCCCACATCAATCACCCTGCGATAGCCAAGCCCAAAGAAACACAGCGCAAAAACTGGGTCTTTGGACGCCTTCGGTCCGCGGCAAAGCAGGGTGCTGGTGGGGACGGCGGAACTCAATCGGTCCTGGGAATAATGCCTTTTTTTCCGGAGCCGAAGGTGTTGTAGGAAGAGGAAACTTGGATTTTGAGAAGTTGAGACCCAATGTCCACTGTAGAGAGGGTCTGGCAACGTCATGTTGGACCGTGGGGTTGGGTTCGCGAAGGTTTGTTGATGCCTGGTTATGCTGGGAAAGTTTGTGGTTGGAAACCTGGTGGTTGGGCTGCGTGATGTGGCGTCATTGTGCATGCGCGCTGGCGATGTCGTTGTCGCAAGTTGATGGCGTGACAATCCGGAGTACCGTGAACATGTACGTCACAAAACAAAGGTGTTAGCCATGATCAAGGGTTCTGGTGGAGCGATGTGACAGGCAAAGTGTTGTAAGCGAAGTAGATTCTATTTCTCTCATCTCGCTAAGTGACGAAGACTAATTGGGATATCATGACTGTTCGTTCCGAAACAAAACAAAGTCAGGCTGCGAGCTGAGCGACAAATTGTAAATGACAAGAAAATATGCATGCTGGATGCGATGATAGCGACAGATGGATGTGTGGCGGCGAACACTTCGCGATTGCCAACGACGGAGTAGCTGGGAGGGTATCGTAACCTCTAGAGGACAAACAGGAACGGAGAGTATAGGACAAGGAAATGCCATGTCGTGCGCCATGGGTACACCGGGTATTATGCGCTAAGATTGCTTAAGTGCCAAGGCGGCGAGCAGGGAAGAAGGTAGTGGCTGGTAGAGTAACATGTACAAGGTAGTCGCATGTTGGGGTGTTCGTCTATGCGTTTATGCGAGCGTTTCGAAACAGATTGGGTTCTTGATGCGTTCATAGGGAATCCATGAAATCCATTAGTGACTTGCGTCGTCGGATTGCGCGGCTCTTGATGCTGGACGTCGCGTCATCGGTCTCGCTGCCAGGGAACTCTGGAATGACGAGTGTAGGCTCACGCTCGTTGGCGCCGCGGGCTGTCATCCTGCCCATGGTGGTGGAGCGCTTCTGCTGCATAGTGCTGAGTTGCGGGACCGGAGGTGCGTTCTCGGGTGTGGGTGCGCGCTTGGACTCGCTGCCGCGAGACTTGGGTCGGAGGATGGTAGATGCGCGGCGGAGCTTGTTCGGGCTGGAGAAGTTGTCTGAGCCTTGGATAGGTGCCGTCATGGGGGTCATGGGCGCTGGTGTCATTGGTGTAGTGGGGGCTCCTGGGGCTCTGCTGTTGATGCGAGAGTCGTATGGCTTCTTCGCTGGCGAGATGGCAATCTTGGCCAGAGAGAGCTTCATCGAGATTGACCGTAACCGTCGGTGCGCAGCAGGCTTCTTGATGATGGGCGATGCAGCGCTCTTGTTCTGGGTCTCGTAGGGATCGGAGCTGAGGAAGGATAGCGCGGGTGACTGGGGAGTCAGTGGGGCGAATTGTGATTGCCTATGCGATTGGTACGATGATTGTGATGTTTGTATCCGTGACAGGTCGAGACGGGACTTTGTGGGAACGTATACGGAGGAGCGAGCGGAGGTGGAGGGCCGGCGAGGTGGCTCGCTCGGTGCAGGCGAGTAGCTGCGACTTGAGCCGGTCTGGAACGACGATGTGAAGGAAGCAGAGTCGGGGTATGTGGTAGGCTTCTGGGTGATGGGGCTGTGGCTAGTAGAGGGTCGTCGGGGCTCGGGGTCGGCGACGGGTGATGTGGAGCGAGACAGAGGTGGTGAAGCCAGGCGGCTTGTGGGCATGACCTTCATAGACAGGCGCTGTGCCTCGTCGGCCTTGCGTAGCTTGCTGGCTGTGGTAATTGGGAGCAGGTTCGCGACGGAAGCCGAGCGCTGCTGCACCGTTGGGCGATCGACAGGTGAGCGGGAGTCGACCTCAACAACCTTGGGACGACCTGCATTCGCGTACGAGACTAGCACGGCCATGTCGCAGCTCTTTCCCTTGTCCCATCTCGACACAGACATCGTCCTGGCCTTGCACTCCTGTGAGAGGTCGTGGACGACCACATCATCGTAGTCATATTCTGATTCAGAGGCGGAACCGTCGTCGGCAGTGAGGTCTTCTTCGCTTGAGAGGTATCGCTCCTGGAAAACTCTGCCTTCCTTCTTGGTGGAGGGACTCGAGGTTTGGCCAGCGGCAGAGTCTATGCGCAGGGTGTCGGGAGCATCGTCGCACAGGTTGGGGCTCGAGGCGGCACTGTCAGTACTAGAGCGCTGTGGGCGGGCGACAACTTCAGGCTTGGCGAAAGTCCACTGCTTCAATTGCGAAGTCACAGCAACGTCGACCATGATGGCGGAGGGAGAATGTAATTGCACCTGCGTGGCTCGTCCGGTGGGTGATATATCGGACAGGCTATCGGACTGAGCGGCAGCCGGGACAGTTGAAACCAAGGCGTGCAGGTGCTACGCGCCAATGGTCGGAGACGTGTGCGTGGCTTGGGAACACAGGCAAGCCGGCGCTGAGTGAGACTGGCTGTTGCACGGGGTGTTATGTTGGAGTGAGAGATCTCAGATGGTGTTGGCACTGAGGGGCACTGTATGTAGGGTGTGGTGTGCAGTAGGGTGGGTTGAGAAAGACCGACGCTATATTACGCACATTGGCGAGGGCTGTATATATTGCAGCACTTTCCAAGGCTGCCCACCCCTGGCAGGCGTCGAGGTTTCAAGTACAACCGAGGAGCGAGGGAACCCAAGAGTCAGTTCACCGTGTCGGTGCGCCATTCATCATCTCACGCTGGGCTAGCACAGGCACGCTGCACTGACGCTGAGGGCTGCATGGCGCAACTCTGCAATGAACTAGCAGATGCGCTCAGGAACCTGATGTGAGTGGCCCGCAGAGGGTTTCAGACGGCACACCCTCAGCAGCGACACTGCCAGCGAGTGCCATCAGAGCGCCTGCTGCGAACTCATGGCGTGCACACCCGACTGCTGCCGTTGCAAAAGGCCGTGGGGCGTTGCGATGGCAATGTCACCAGAGGACGGCACGCGTTCAAGATCGCCATCCTTTCATCTTCGACGAGGCGGCCTTTTCCCTTTCCAGCGCCCTCGACGGTGACCTGACAGGTGTTCCTGTGCCGCTCAGGGGCAGCACCACTCAGCGCCCGCCGTCGCCCACTGGGGTGCCCACCGTGTGGGGTTGGCCCAGGACCCGGCGACGCCATTGCCGAAAGGATCATCGATAACTGTCACCATGTCTTTTTTCACTGCCCGCTCTAACCGTTGCTTGCGTTGGTTCAGTAAACCTTGACGGGATGCCTGGAAGACCCTTCTTCTGGAAACTCTACCACGCAGGCCGCCCCTCCCCTCAGCTGGACTTGCCTCCGACGCCTGCCCGCTGCCGCCCCCAGCCCCAGCACGTCCGTCGTCACACAGCACGAGAATATCTGCCTCGTCAGCCAACGCCTATCTTTGAGCGCATGCAGCGGGCTCCGAATCCACTTGGCATTAGCCCTTCAGGAACACCACGCTGATCGCCTGGCTCTATTCTCGGTCCAACTGCCATGGCTCCAGTTTACCTGCAGTTTATCTGCAGACCGTGTGCACGGTCGCTGCTTCCCCATTCGTCGCTGCACCTTCTGTAGTCCACACCGCCAACACCACCATCAGGCCTCCCTGGGCCCCGCGCAGCCTATACCTACAGTTCATCGTGCCGCCCTCTCAATCACAAACCGCAGAAATTTCAATCGAGTCAAGACGCGTCCTGCGATTAGTCTGCGAGGGTCTTCTGATTGCCTGCAGAGTCAGTCACGTCGCCGAATCTAGCCACTAGCATCTGCTCGGCAATCTGTGTAGATTACACTACGCCTCTAGCAGCTTATCGTCGGAGTTTAGGACCGTACTAGTTGGCTGCTCCCAATACCGACATGCTTTGCAGAAGGCTGATCAACCGTTGCTGAGGTTTGCTGTCGCGGCCAGTCATCTCACGAGAGAGTCTCGCTGCCTACTGTCAGCATATATCGCCTTGGCAGCATCGGACAACCAGTTCCGGACTCACACTGCAGCATCGCTCGGACCACAATCCATTCTTAGTCACTACTGCTGACTTTAACATGTTCTGTGGTAGCTTCGTGGTAGCCTTGTTGCACCTTTACAGTCCGGCCCCCTAAGCTTGCGTCACAAGGCGCCCCAAAAGGGTCCAATACTCCAACACCAACGACCGTTTCATCGTCTGGTTTCTTTTCATCAGGTTCGCAGCAGTTCAGACGATTGTCCGGTTCACGCCCATACATACCGTCTGGGCCCTGCATGGAGAGAAGCGTGTCTCACACGCAGTGTCTTCGTGCCCAGTGACGCTTGCGCACCCGTTGCCACGCTCAACCGTACCGCGTGGTACCAAACTCGGCCTCGGAAATCTCGTCCTGATCGTCTCAACGTGGTAACGACATTGACTGCTGGCGATACATGCACAAGGCCGAAACACCCCTCCATCCGATCCGTTACCGTCATCGCATTGAAGTGGCTTTAAGGGCACGATCGATTCACAATAAGGCCACAGGCAAGCACATGCTGAGAGACACAGCCCCATCCGTGACAAGGACATGCATTTCTGTCTGTGATGATGCAATCTCAGTCGCCCCTCGACCCTAGCTGGTTCAGACGCTTCCTTAGGAATTCACCACATACACCAACATTCGGCCCCGTGGAGCCGCACAGGTATTGTCTGATGTAAGGTCTTACTTTGACGCAGCGATCCGCGATCGAGCACCAGTTTGTGTTCAAGCCGTACTACCAACGGAGGTGACAAGCCCAAGGATCTGGGAGCACAGGCATCCACAGGTTGTGCTGACAGACGACTCGCGGTGCGCCGGATTATTCTGGACATTTCTCAACTGACCCTGGATCATTTGCGACGCCTGTAGGCCTGTATTACAGCCGCAGCAATCGCTCCGTCATGTTTGAGAAGCAAGATACTCCGTGGGGGTGTACCGCTAACATGGCAGTTGATTGCTGGGTAAGACGGGTCGGAAAAATATCAGTGGAATTTGAGCGATTGACGCTTGTCCATCAACGGCGAGCTACTCCATCTGAACGGCGAACCACGCAATTAATGAGAAGCCGTCAGTCGGGATCGGCAGGCCAGCCCAAGAACATCGCAGCCAACACCCACGGCTAAGCAGAAACCTTCTCGAACATCTGATCATCGGTCGTAATATTGTTCGCACACCATCAGTCAGCGTTTGCTTGGAAGCGAGTTTCACGTATAGTATCCTCGACCGACATCGCGGCATAGCTGTACCGGTCGCAGTGTCTTGACCACCATCATGGGGTAAGTTGCACCAATCAGAACAAGACTCGTGGATGGCGCAAGCAACCACATCTAAGACATAGCGATACCGATATTACAACAGTCGGCAGGGATCGAAGATTAGCCGGTTCATGTATCGCCCGGGTAAGGGTAGCAGATATCCTGGACATTGACGATAGTGCAGGCAGATCGACAGTCGAACAGCAACAGCTTGCGACTGTACCTTTATGGCTTGTCGTCAACAGTCGTGCGACACTGAAGTCAAGCAGTGCGGTTGGTGACGACTTAAGTGTTCGTCTACACGGTGCACTCACAGCCATCTCAATGATTCATCACGCAGGCGCGCGCACTGGCAACTGCCACGTGCTATCGCACAATTAGTCGCGGTCGTATGGTCAACCGATCATGACCCCGAATGCAAAGTGCTCGCCTTCTGGCCGCTCTGTTGGCTTCAGCTCGCGCGCAATGAGTAACACAGAAGACGCAGACACCCGCAACTGACAAGGCGAACTTGACTGACTGCGCACCACCTACAGCCTTACGGTATAATCTTCAGGAACAGCAAAGGAGTAACTCGATCGAGGCCAAAATCTACTTCTCAACAGAAACGTCCAGATAAGACCCGATAAGCGACAAAAGCAATAGTGTATAACGAAAAACGTTCGCTTCGGATACCTACGATCCGTATCCAAGCTTCCCCGCATGACCTCAACTCATCGGCGACATCACCGAGGCAGCAGCAGGGGAAGCGACAAGCCATGGGCGGCTACATATCAATTGTGCGACGACGAATCTGTACATCGAAAACCCTGAACGTCCACGGCATCCCCTTTTGTACCTGACGGCCAAGGTGCGTTTTCGCAGATCTCATGGATTAAACATGGAAATCGATGGATTTAAGTTCCTAGCCGCGTACTTGGCGCGTCTTGTTCGAGACTCTTGTACCTTTTGTTTACTCAAAGCGCTCGCATCCCCGCGTGGTAGATGCCGATTGTTGGGGCAGAAGAAGGAAATATGCAACAACAAGCGCTCTGCATGTGACTTTGCATCGTTGGGACGAGATGTTCATATTACGATGATTATGCCTTTGGATTGACAAGTGTGACACTCGCTCCAACATACGTTCGCTTCTTTTCTCTTCTGTTCCAATTCGTTTCGAGTTCACCCTTTTCCTTTTATTCGTTCGCGATTGATATACCCGCTCTTTCAACAAGGAGAAGATGGCGACTATGCTCATGCAGACTGAGGTCCAGTACCAGGCACCGGTGATGATGGTGGCGGCAGTGTCTACGCCGCGCAAGCTGTGGGAGCATCCAGATCCGAAGTCTACGGCGATGTGGAAGTTCATCCAGGATGCGAATGCGAAAAGGGGGTTGCAGATGCAGGTATGTTTTGCCTGCGGACTTGATGATACAGAGAGGGGTGCATGTTTGCGTGAAGCAGCGTGCGCGTCAGGCATGTCCTATTGTTTGTCAAGAGGCCGTTGCCGATGGCATCAGAAGGCAGAATTTGTGCTTCATACTTGGAGCACACGAACGCAAGAACATGAAACCCAACCAGGCCCATCGCATGCCATATACTTTCGTTGTCGCCTACCCTGAAGCCAACAATTGTCAAAGACGGTTGAACACCACTAACATGATCCCTACAGACCTTCCGCGACCTCTACAACTGGAGCGTGGGCCCCTCACGCACAGACTTTTGGGAAGACATGTGGAAAACCAGCAACCTTATCTATTCCGGCAACTACACAACCGTCGTCGATACCTCACTACCAATGGAAACAAATCCCCACTGGTTCCAGGGTACATATCTCAACTTTGCCGAAAACATCCTCTTCACCGCCGACCCCACTTACCCCGGCGTACGCACCACAACCCACAAAGAAGAAACCAAGATCGCTCTCACAGAGATCCGCGAGGGAAACACAGAGATTCGCCATTTGACATGGGGTGATCTACGACGACGGGTTGGTGTCCTCGCGAATGCGCTGCGGGCTAGAGGAGTTGGGAAGGGGGATCGTGTCGCTGTCATCGCATCAACGAGTTTCGACACTTTCATTGCGTTCATGGCGACGGTTGCTGTCGGTGGTCTTTTCAGCTCCAGCAGTACGGATATGGGTGCCAAGGGCATTCTCGAACGGTTATTGCAGATTCGGCCCAAGTACGTTTTTGTGGATGACTGGACGGTATACAACGGCAAGACCTTCGACCTTCGACCCAAGATTGAGCAGATCGTTGCGGGAATGGAGAGTGGAGGTGTTGAAGAGTTCGAGGGTGTTGTTGTGCAGCCCAGGTTTCCTGGAAGACCCGCTGATGTGGAAAATCTGGCCAGAACGGTTCGGTTGGACGAGTTCTTGCAAGTGGCCGGAGGAGACAACACATTGACGTTCGAGCGAGTAGCGTTCAGGGATCCGTTCCTGATTGTGTACTCGAGTGGAACAACGGGCGTGCCGAAGTGTATCGTGCACTCCACTGGCGGCGTTCTCATCAACGTCGCGAAGGAGAGTATACTGCATAAGGAGATGACGCCCGAAAGCGTCGTTCTACAATATACAACCGTAAGTCCTCCCCTAACCCCATCCTACCTCCCACCTGACTAATCGACGCAGACCGGCTGGATAATGTACGTCGTCTCAGTCCAAGTCTGCCTCTTCGGCACCCGCTCCATCCTCTACGACGGCTCGCCCTTCCAACCCACACCCGAGACCTTCCTCTCCATCCTCGAAGAACAACGCGTAACCGACTTCGGCACTTCCCCCAAATTCCTCCACGAGCTGCAAAAGCGTAACATCACCCCGCGCACCCTCTTCCCCTTCAAGTCCCTCAAAAGCGTAGGAACAACCGGCATGGTCCTTCCCGAAGCGCAATTCGAATGGTTCTACGACACCGGTTTCCCCGCTCACGTCCACCTCCGCAACATCTCCGGCGGCACCGATATCGCAGGGCGCTTCGGCATCGAGAACCCGCTGGAGCCCGTGTATAGCGGTGGCTGCCAGGGCCCGTGTCTAGGCATGAAAGTCCAAGTCTACGACTCCCTCATCGAATCTGGACCTGGGTGCGCGGTACCAGATGGCGAACCAGGCGAACTCGTCGCCACGGCGTCCTTCCCCAACCAACCTGTTTACTTCTACGGAGATGACGCGGCAGGGACTCGGTATCAGTCTGCGTACTTTACCCGTTTCCCGGGCGTATGGACACACGGCGATTTCATCCAGATGCACCCCATCACGGGCCAGATCCTCTTCCTCGGCCGCGCAGACGGCGTGCTGAACCCCAGTGGTGTGCGTTTTGGCTCTGCGGATATCTACAGTGTCGTTGAGACGCATTTCCCCGAGATTGCAGATAGCATCTGTGTGGGTCAACGGAGGCCTGGCGATGCGGATGAGAGTGTCATGCTGTTCCTGAAGATGAACAAAGGGTACGAGTATATGGATGGTTTGGTGGATAGGGTCAAGAGGAAGATTGCGGAAGAGAGGAGTCGGAGACATGTCCCGCGGTTTGTGTTTCAGACTTGGGATATTCCGGTGAGACTTTTTCTTTCTTTCTCTTACAGTCTTCTGGGAGCGCGATGCTAACGTATGTTACAGACTACAGTGAACCTGAAGAAAGTAGAGCTACCAGTCAAGCAAATCGTCTCAGGCAAGAAGATCAAGCCGAGTGGGACGTTGGCGAATCCAGAGAGTCTCAAGTTCTACGAGCAGTTTGCGGATGTTGAGGAGGTGGTTAGGAGGATGGCGGTTGAGAGGTTGTCGATGGAGAGGAGGAGATGGAGGAGTAGTACGTTGTAGGTGGTGACTTGAGGATGATAGATAGTGTGTGTGTGGCGTCCTTGGTTCTTTTCCCTCTTGCCTTCTTTTTAGATATCTTTTTCTTTCCTTGCATCTTTATACCTATAGGCCAGCTCTGTCGTCTCGCGATGCATGTCTAGCTCAGCTGTAATACATATCATTTTGTGAACCCTTTTTACCTTCGTCTTAGCTTTCAGCGTGGGACACTTCTTATCGGTCATACTCCCTAGCCAGGCGGAGACGTTGCGATAGCTACACCTCACAGATCTCGGCATCAGCACATAACACTTTTCAGCACCCCAAAAGATCAAGTGATATAACCATCTAATTGAAAACCCTGACTTTGAACCACTGAAGAAGGGATCTCGGCGCCTCGTACCGCCATAAACTGAATCGGCGCGCGTCTCAAGACTTTTCTTTCGCCAATACGCCGTTGAACGCCCTTGTCATGCCTTCACATCCTCCATCTTTCATCCCATCACATCGCCTTATTTCCAGCTACATCGTCCCCATATCCCCCTCCGCTCATGTAAAATCCGTGATCGTGAACGCGACGCTTAGTTCTTCTCAGCAACCTTGTTCTCTGCGCACCGTTAGCTTCAGTTCTCCATATCCCCGATCCACCCATTCCCAGGTTGACATACTCTGCTGCGTCAAAAGCAGACCATAGCGCTTCTTAATCGTAACCCTGTGCCTGCTGTACTTGTCGTCGGGCGAGAAACGGGCCGGGTGCGCGCTCTTGCTGACTTCGCCGTCGATGACCTTTTTCAGCGTGTAGATGCGCTTGGTTGGGTTCGCCGGGTCGGGGATGTACATGAGATGCATGCTGGGGGTTTTGTTAGTATTGCGCTTGACATCGTCTTGTTCTTGTCGAGTTTCGTGAGAATGGGAAAGCTGTTGCTGCGACTGGGTGGTGCTGGTCGCGCGCCTTGTGCAAATGCAAGCTTCGCGCCGGCTGTAGGAGTGAGACTCACATTCCGGTATATTGAGTATATCCCTAAGGTTTACAATAGAATATAAGATTGGCGGCTGAGCGAATGCGATAAGGTGATGTGAGGTGTGGGTAGTAGTGTCGCGTAAGGATGTCGCGATAATCTCGAGCTCGAAATTCTAGGCGGAGTTTTTTGCGGACCACCGAGCTTTCCATGGTTTGTGCCAAGACACTACACCCCTGCCACTTCCCGGGACTCTTTGCAGCTTGTTTGGCTCGTTTGCATTGGACGGATTGGGGAAACCAGACACATCATCCACTTTGACTTACGCTTCACACAAGTTACTTTACGCTTGTCGCATACACACGAGATACTGCTGCGAGTATGGCGCGCTTTCAAATTCTTCTCGCGGTCCTCGCATCGTTTGTCTGGGGCTCGAGTGCGCAATTCGGCTTCTTCGATCAGATGTTCGGTGGTGGTGGTGGACAGCAACATCAGGAGCCGCAGAATGTGAGGAGTGATGCTAGTTGGTATCAGGCGCAGTACGAAGCCGGTATGTTGCACTCTCACCTCCTCTTGCATTACATCGCATTTGTGTTCCCAGCCTCGTAGCTATCTACACCACTTCTGTCGCACATACGCCTTCTGCGATCGATTCAACGGCAAGACATACGTCCTTTGCTGATAACTCCTCACAGCACAATGCTCCCACTACCTCTGCCCCGGTACCCTATCATGCGTCCACTTCCCGCACCACTGCCCCTGCGCATGGGAGAACGTCGAAGACAAAGTCGAACTCGGTGACGGTATCGCGATCTGTGGAAGCAAGGGAGGATGGAACACTGGCGAGTTTGGCAGGAAGGTCGAATTGGCTAGGAAGGGGCTGCTATAAGAGGGTTATTCATTGGTAATGTCATAAGAGAGCGTACGCAGTAGAGGACGGCGATATCATGGCTGGCCATGGAGGGCTCATGTCGAGAGGATACTTTGATATGGGCATAGCTGGCACGGACATACATTTCGAATGAGAAGGATGAGCGATAATCTTGGGAATGGTCACTTTTCATCTCTTGACGTACTTGTACCGATACGCCTGTTTCCCATCCTTCGCCTCCCTCTCATCATCGATGCCAACCTCCTCTCTCCCCCATTGCCTCATCAGGACCTTACCCAGCAACTTCTTTTCTTCCTCCAACTCCCTCACACTCTCCGTCCACTGTCCATCACGCTTGCCCACCACTGTCTTAGCCTTCTCCTTCATAAGCTTACTTAGAAGAGCGGCTAGCTTCTCGTCCATTTGCTGGTTGATAGCAGCGTTTTCGGCAGCTTGGTTCGCGAGACGAGTCTCAAGGGCTTCGTTCTCGGAGCGGAGGGCTGAAATTTGAGCTTCCAAGCTAGCTGTTGTATCGTGCGAAGATGATCTCGATGTTGCTGTGAGAGTCTTGTTGTCTTTGCGAAGGGTGGAGAGCTCGAATTTGAGGATCTTGGTTTCCGAGACCTGTTTCCGGATTATGTCGCGGAGGTTTGCGATCTCGGCATCTTTTGCATTTGTCTCGGTTGCGGATGATGAAATGGTGGTATCGTCGTCTGTGTCCTCCTCTGCAAGCTTCGCAATAGCGGCAGTGCGGAGCTTCTCTACCTCGTCTTTGGCTCGCTTCAAGTCTTTGGTAAGATTCCGCTTCTCGCTACGCTCTTGCTCGAGCAGAGCACCGGCTTTGCGTACAGCGTCTTCTGCCTTGTCCCGGACATCCTCCATCATGGCCTCGTGCCCTTCCGCCATGTCTTCGTGCTGGTCGCGTAGCTCTTTGAATTTGCTCTCGGCTTCAAGCTTCAGCTCCTTCATCTTGTTGAGCTTCTTCTCAATGTCGTTTACGCGGCGATCTGCCTCCGCGCGAGCGTCCTGAAGACGATCATTGGCATCTTCAAGGTCTTGCTCAAAGCGTTCCGCATCAGCTCTGGCCTTGGCACTATCGCGATGCGCTTCCGCAAGCTGTTGACGAAGGTTCGTGTTGCCTGTTTCGAGGCTCTGTAATCGACCCTGGGCTGTGTTCAGACGTTGCTCGGCTTGTTCTGACGCCTCAACAAGATCGGATATCTGTTGCTCCTTCGCGGCAAGGTCGGCTTGAGTAGATCGCAGTTGCGACTGTAACGATCGAATTCGCGTTTCGAGCTCAGCTAGCTGTGGTTGTCCCTCCGTTGTCATCTTCGTAGTGCCGGACAGCTCAAGTTGCGACTGGGGAGACTCGAGTTCCCTGTCGGCAGCAACAAGATGCTGAAGTTGCTCTTCTTTACCAGCTAGGTCTGCAAGCGCAGATTGGAGCTGCGTCTCAAGTGAATTAATACGCGCCCTCAGCTCGCCTGCATGCAGGTCTTGTTGTTTATTCGTGGTTGTATCTGCGCGAGCTGCGTCAAGCTGCGACTGGAGATCTCGCATACGATCTTCAAGGTCAGCTGTACGACGACGTTCTTGGTTCGTTACAGTGATCTCCCTTCGTGCAGCCTCCAAATCTGATTGCAATGTGCGGAGTCGAGAGTTGAGATCGAGATTTGTATGGAACAGTTGTTGTTTAGCTGCCACATCAGCAT
Source organism: Alternaria triticina (assembly GCA_022609215.1). Classification (NCBI taxonomy): domain Eukaryota; kingdom Fungi; phylum Ascomycota; class Dothideomycetes; order Pleosporales; family Pleosporaceae; genus Alternaria; species Alternaria triticina. The sequence continues at coordinate 569,209 of JAGKPX010000005.1, forward strand.
GCGAGCATTCCACTTCGAACTTCGCCGCCTGTAGTTGTCCCTCGAGTTCTGCAATGCGGGCCGTCTGGCGTCGAGCCTGTGTTTCGACAGTGGACCGCATATCGTCTCTTCTGCGGGCTTCCTCACGAGCTGTCTTTGCTTCGGACGTGGCCGTTTCGAGACTTGATTGCAGGGCATCCGCGCGTGCTTGGACCGAGGAGAGTTGATCGGCCAACAAGAGACGTTTCTTCGCAGCATCCTCATCTTCATGTCCAGACTCGTGTAGTTGCGTTTCCTTCAGATCGTGTAGCTCGCGCTCGTGTATTTGGCGCACCTGGACCAGCTCTGCTTGCATCTCTTCTAGCCTCTGGTCTTTGTCTTCCACCTCCTCGGTGAGTTGACGCTTGGCTTGTTCAAGAACCCTTCGCTGTCGTTCGAACTCTTCAAGCATAGTCTCCAACTTTGTAAGGTTCTGGAGGCGCATTTGCTCTCCAAACTCATGCATCCTGGTCTCCAGCGCATCTTCTCGCGCCTTCACCTCGGCATTCGCAGCTGCGCGAGCAGCTTCGTGATCTGCACGTTGCTGCTCCAAGCTCTTCTCCAGACTTGACACTTTCTCCTTGTGCTTGTAGTTGTCGTTACGTGTGCTCTCGAGCTCGGAGCGGGCATACGAAAGAATCGTCTCAAGTTCGGTAATGCGCGATCTCGAAGTAGACTCTTGCTGCTCCAGCTGATGTTGTAGCTCTGCAATCTTATTTCGCGCCACGTCCTGCTCGCTCGTATCGATAATGGCTGAAGTGTGCCGTATAACCGTCTCTTGCGTGGGCTTCCGCGGTGTATCATAGTCCTCGACGGTGGGCTGTAGCGATCGCGCTTTCGGGGGTGACGACCGGGGGACTTGGAGAAAGCTGTGTCTAGGCGCGTGTAGCGGTGTTCCTGTGAGGGCGCCCTCCATCTCCGTGTCTGGTAGGTTGCTGAGAAAGCTCCGAACCTTCTCGTCGTTCTCCATGGACTTCTCGGAAGCTGGCGAACTATGCTGGCGCTCATTCTTGGTGCCATTCGGGCGCCTGGTAGGAGAGGCTGTGCGAGATGTATTACTTCTCCGCCGCTCCGTGTCCTCCACCACAACTGCTGGTTCACCCACTTCAGTCGCATGTCTACTTTCGCTCCCGTCTTGTATGGCGTCCATTCGTATTACCGGTCGTTTCGTGTTGGCCTCTTTTCGCGATTTTATCTGGGCCAGCGGTAGATCGGCCGTCATCCAGTAGGTCATGTTCATGGTGAAGTCTTCCGGCCCCTCAATCTCGCTGGTATCCACGCGATCGACTGGCGGTTGGTGGCTGTTTTCTAGTTCGGTGGACTCGAAGGTCGAGTTGAGGCCTAGGGCGTCCAGGTCCATCTCATATTGTGATCCATCTTGGGATGGGCGGCGCGCCGGACTGCGTTGTGGCGATTGGAAGCGCGTGGGGCTGGCCGTGTACGATGAATGTGTTCGGACCATGTTTACTACATGCGACTAGATACTGCGGGCGTCGCGATGTCGTGATGCTGAGATGCGATAAGAATTGTGCTGTTCGTGTCTGTTTGTTGTGGTAACGCGCATTCAACGTGTCTCGCGAGTCAAGCGGCCATGCACGGGCCTTCAACGCGACTCAGAAGCAGGGTCCAGCGCAAGTCATGTTCTTCCAGAATTCCACAATGAGATGCTGAGTTTACATCACTGATGAGTGGTTCTTCGGATTTTAGATTTACTTTACTACTATACTGAAATCTCGTTTTTTGTGACACTTTATGGACAAATACTGCCTTCTTCACTCAACTACAAACCCACTGTCCATCTACGTCTTTTCTGCTTCTCGATTCGCTCTCTCACACACCGTCTCCACAGGCATTGCAGGATACAGTTTCTAGACTGAGTAGGTCTCCGAAAACAACATGCTACTTTCTCCAGAGGTAGTACGTCCACTCGTCATATCCGCCGGTTGCGTGGCCATGCTAGAACATCATAAATCCGAGAAGCTTGCGAAGATAGATGGAGGGTTCGAAAGGGTGGCACCATGCGATTGAGATCGCGGAGTTTCTGCACCGCCAGAGCTCTAACAGAAAGACTAGCAGGCCGTGCGACCACACTGCCCTTGTACGATTCTCTTCGCCCTTCTCCGTGCTGATGTCTCACGCCTTTCTTCCATCTGATCTTGGGTTACGCAGCATGGAATCTTCACTGGATGAATCCCTAATACCTTGTCACTCGGGCGGAACGTGCTTTCCTTTCTCTTGCAGAATGAAGCTGGCGCTTATCAGATAGGCTCATCGGTCGGCCTTCGTTGAGTAGTCATCTGCTGGTGTAGCAGTCATGATCGGTAACGATTCGTATATGAAGCGAGCCGGCCATGGACGCCGCGCTCCAGTCATGGCCACCCGGGTCGAGCTCAAAGTCCGAGCAACCGCGATGAATGGCAACAATGGTACAGAGATCGCATTATCTCTGGACGCAGTGCGACCACATTGCTGTCAAACTGCACGCCATAGCCAGACCGTGCCATGTCGTTTGCGAGCCACTATCAGACCAAGCCTTGATAGGCAGCCATGATGTCTTGAAGGCTGCCCGTGTCGTATTCGATGTCTGACTGGCAGGGTCCATGTCATGCATGCATGGCGGGACATCTCCCGGCTTCCGTGAGCATAGGAAGAATAACAGCGACGCCTATGACCTAGGGAGAAGTTGGATGAGCTGGCGAGGGGTAAGAGGGCAATGCGCAGTAAGATGGTGAGCAGCCCCCACGCATGCTACAGGAAGCGTCTCTCGCGCGAGCTTGTTTATTAGACGTGCTGCACATGCGGCGCCTGCCTGTGGGTCCGGGATGCTGAACCGAGAGGGGTCCTGTAGACGACATCATCGCATGGTGGTCATGTCGGTCGACTCCGAGGTGTCCAAGGAACGACCCACCTTGACAATGTTGCTCTCCCGAACTGCGGGTAGTCGTTTAGGTTGCCCTCTGACCCGCGTGCACGTCATTGCGAGGGGGTCCAATGAGCGCACCGTCGTGAAGAAGGGTGCGCAGGCGAGATGAGAGACGATGCGGGGTATGCGCCTCGCTGGTTACACGACAGCACGCATCGAGGTACGGGCTGCTCTGACGTCCATGGTCGAATCTTCATCTGCCCGTGAGTAGTGCCGACTGCGGGACGTATGTAGGGTAGTATCAGCGCGTATCGCGACGTGGAGCAAAGGGTGCTTGATAGTCAAGCAGGGTCCGGTCGACAGCGGCGGCTATGCTCGGCTTCCCGCTCAGGGACAGAGGGCAGTGCTGCATGCACGCAATCATATCCCGCAACACCCATGGACTTCGTGGGGCTTCACTCCATGTGCTGCTGGGGTCAGGGACTGCAGATACGTAGCTCGTGCTGAAAGGCATGGCGTTCGTCATCCGGTGCGAGAAGGAAGTCGGCTGTTGCGGTTACCACACGCCTTCCCGAGAGTCTGCCCGTCTGCGGCGCGAAAATATCGTCTTCGCTGCCGTGCAACTCAGTCATTGTTTTTGGCGTAGATCAGGTACCCTCGAGCACAAGATAGATTGGGTGCACGTCTGGTTGCAGCGGCGGCATGGAGACTGGTCGTTGCCCGCATACGAGCACGGACGATCCCAAGGCTTGCGTGCAGCTCGTCGAGCGCTGCATGACACCAGCAACAAAGGGATGCACTATTGTGGCTGCTTCTGACGTCCCATCCGCATTGTTGAAGATGACATGCTCTGCTCGCCGCTGACTATTGTTTTGCCGCCGGCCACAGAGCCAATCTCCCAGCATCATGGGCGCGCCGTCGTGGAAAATTCTCGGGGTGCCTCATCGAGTCACCACACCCGGATATCAGCTCCACTCTTGCCCGTCGACTCACATAAAGCGTTGATGCTTCCTGAAAACCACCGGCCCACTCCGCCAGCATCGACAGCTGCCACTACATACACTGCCTTTTGACCGGGTTCTGTCCCACGCCTTCACAGTCGACGTCAGCAGCAGCATCCGCTCTACGCGCAGGACCGATTCCTGCGTCCAGCCGTCTTCCAGGCGTCCATTCCCGTCCAGTGTGCCACCCCACGCGCCCATCTGGCCCCGCGCATTGCGCACTCTGCCCTGAAATCCAACTATAAGGTTCATCCACCTGTACCATCCGTGAGCCTCCCAGCCAATTAGACAAGGGTTACCTGCATCAATCCCCACGCCGCATCTTTTACCCCAGACTCACGGCATTTCGTCCTAATCCACGCCTCGAGGTCACATACAGCAGCTTCCAGACCGTGCCCTGCGATTGTGTCACTTCTACGCATGCCATCGGTCCGTAACTGAATCGGTACGATTGCTTACAGCACCTTGTGTCATATACACCCGAGGTATCCAGGCGCCGCATACCCTACTCTCCAAGTTACACATATCCGGTTTGTGGGATGAATTTCGGCTTCAAAAACAATACTTCGCACTGGCCCGTTGGACAAGAACACATCAACCGATAGTCTGGTCAGATCCCCCGCATTTTCATCTGTGGCTGCATGCCATCATCTCGATCCTAAGAGTCTCGGAATAACGATAAGCTTGCTTTTTCTACGGTTTCTGGAGGCTCCACGGACCTCTTAGCAAGCCTCGTCAAGCTTGACTTGCCGAATCGGAAAGTGATCCCGAAGCCAGCTACCCACGGGCACGCGAGCGATCGTCATCGAAAACGCCTATTCTTATCTATTTTTGTGGCACGTAATGGACTCATCTTTGACACTGCTCAGTGCAAATATCCGTATTCTGGTACGTGGGCCTCCCCTCATTATGCGTTTTGCTGCATTGCATGGTAGCAAAAGTGTCCGTGTCTTACACCGGAGAGAGCCTTGGTGGCGGGTCCTTCATGCACGACATAACGGCAGGGCAACTCTTATAATTCGCCTCCCACACTCAAATTTTCTCTCCCATGGACATCAGCTAACATGATCACCTTCAAGGATACCCAACTCGCTCTCATTCACATCCCGTTACCTCTGTATCGCAACTTTCTCCAGTCCATTCTTCAATTAGTTCTGCCCAATGCGACGCGCAAGTCTTATGGAAATGGCTCTGGCGCCGTGCAGCCGCCCAAAGGCTGGCCCTGCGAACATCCCTTTGTAAATATCTCCATTACACCAGTCGAGTGCTCCATTGTATGTTCGAGGACGCTTGCGAGTGAACTATTTCTGCCTGTCCTCAACTTGCTGGATCCTGAGTCAAGAGCGTCTGTCAGTATCACCACAGATGACTATGTCGTAATGCAAGTCGATGGCGAGGGACTTGATGCAGGACAACGCGTCTTGGAGTTGACAAGTCCTCTTGCTCTGGCTGGAATGTAAGTAGAGGCCACCACAAGGCTTCCGCACAAGGCTGACTTAATTACAGCCCTATATTCTTCATCACCACTTACTTCTCCGACTACATCCTGGTCCCACTGCGACACCGATCGCAGGTCGTACAAGCGCTAGAAGAGCGTGGTTTCCAGTTCGAAAAAGACACTTCCTCATACGTCAACTCTTTCCAACATGCCCGCAAGCACTCAGCCGCGTCACTGGAAGTTCAGCCGCCCAGTACCCCTCCGCCAACCACGATTTCAGAGCTTCAAACCAGGACCTTCGCTACACTTAAGCGTCGTCACATCGTTCCCACGGTGGATTCGAGCATCCGGCTCGTGCAGTGCGCCGGTCGACGCGACAGTACAAATGGCATGTCTCAAGCTCGAAACCGCAACAGCATGACGACAGCCGCCGACGACGCACTCCACCTCGGTCTCGTAAAATGCCTCATCACGCAGCCATATCCGAAATTTTTATCGCTCACACTAACTGATACCGAGTCTGCTGCGCTGCTGCTCGACCACAGCTTACTACCGCATTTCGCGCCAGATACTCTCCTAGGCTCCAGAGATGAGTTCTTGACACCCATCACCTTGGACCTGCGAGGGTTACCAATGGAAAGCACCGGTATCGTGTGCGGCGTAGCTGGCAGATTAGTCGGCGAAACCACAGGGCAACTGGAGGATCCGGTTGAGATGAGTTATTTGAGTACCGCGCGTGCTGGAACCGTAATGGTCGCTGAGCAGGAGCTGGAACGTGCACTTGATGCTCTACACGGCGCTGAAAATGGGGTTTTGTCGGCAAATGAGTAGCTGTGCTCATGTGTGAACGCGGCACAATTCCTTTTTGGCTGCGACAACCGGTGCTGGCTGAATCGAGGTCGCTTGAGCCTGCCAAGTGTGCGGCCTTCACTTCCCACTCGGCTTGCATCGGCTCCTCTCTTTTACTCCGCGACCACCACAACGTCGCTACGATTTTCGCATTTGCTGTATAGAATAGGGTTTGGCGATCGGATCAAAAGTTATCATTTATGCGTACAATCAGTAGCTATGTATATGCGTGACGTAGCGTCTTCGCCCTAACATCGATGTGTACAAGTGGCCGCGTATACCTCACGCCCGCGTGCTGCAAGGCAAGAGCGCCCCGCCGCTGCACCTCACTTATCCTACCCGCATGTCGTCGATATGCACGACGACGTTCCTTGGACTTCTAATTCCCATAGGTGATCTTGTTGGTTCACATGAATGCATAAGGGATGCGACAGCCATCCCTTCTCACCAATCACGATCGAGTAGCTCTTTTGGCCCCCACTGCGGCTGAGATCTCGAGATGGTTCAGCTCGATCTCATCACAACAACCTGCGATGAACTCCCACTTTGATGAGAATGCCGATACTTTACTACGAACCGTTCTGATGATATCACAGCGTCGCTCCAAAAACACAAGGTCGACCGCGAGCGGCCCCATCATCGCACATGTCTATGGCCACTCATTCGCCACTGGCTTTTGTGGAGAACAAAGCCGCACCTGTGAAGCTGATTGAAGTGACCAGCGATGGCCATGCAAGGAGACTGGAAGTAACCGACGACTTGATCGAGAAATACATTGAGAAAGACTTCTCGGTAAGTTTCACTAGCTTTGAGGGCAGATGCGCGTTAACGTAGTGGAAGACAGATGGTAGCAGAACTGAACAGCCAGAAAATGTGGAGACTATCAAGCTCTTGTGAGCATAAACACATTCCTGTATCAAATTTACCGTCCTAACAGTTGTTAGCTGGTCGAGGCGCAAAGGGGAGTACAATGGCAATATGACTCCGGTGCCCTTGTCATCGCAAGCCTTTGGGCGTATCGTTCCATATGCTCGAATACCAGAAGTCTATGGCCGAGTTCTAGACTACAAAGCGGCGACATACGTATTTGCCAAACCCCAGTTGCCCTCACACCTGGCGCGTACATCGCCGAAAGAGGTGCGGAGCAAATATTTGAGTAGGTAGCAGGCGAATTCACGCTCTGCTCGTAAGCTCACAATCTCAGGCTTTATATTACAGTCGGTGCCCGGCGCGGCATCTGACGTGTATGTCGGGGCTTCCTTCACGTACGATTTCTCGACCAGACATATGTACATCTTCATGCATGGACTTGCAACCCACAACTACGATCGCTTCGCCAACGCAATCCAACAAGGCGCTGCCAACCAATCGGCCTTCCTTGTCCCAAGCATCATCGTCCAATTCAATCTTGAACGGGCAGTGCAAGCACTCAACAGTTGGCACGACAAGATATACTGGCACGAGCGGAAATTGGGCATCCGGTTCGATCATCATGACAATCCTCCGCTTTCGAGTATCGATTTCGGTAAGCTTTCGAAAGACATCAACGCTGCAAACACGAATCTCGCTCGCATCGTGTTGTCTTGTAAAAGCATCGCGCGCATGCTTAATTTCCTTGATCAGGTCGCAAAGCGCTATAGGATTCAGGCCCATGCAAACAAGATCACTGAGGATGAGTCGGTTGAAGTAGAGCAGCTACTGCTTGACTCGCATGCGCACATGCGATCATGGAATGCGGGTCTTGAGGACCGGGCAGAGTACTTGTCGAAGCGAGGGCAGGCTTTGGTGCAGACTGTAAGTTGTATAAATCAGATCAGATACAAGGAACTGATACATCGCGAACAGGTCTACAGCGGCATTGCGCAGCGCGATTCAGCGATCAGCCTTGAATTGGCGAGCACGAGTACCAGCCTTGCGCAGTCCTCACAAAGCGTAGCGCTATCAACTTTGAGCGATAGTAAGATTATGAAGATCATAGGTGTTATCACCGTGTTCTTCCTCCCAGCAACCTTCACCGCCGTAAGTCCAACCACAGCTTAGGCGCACGCCAACATTCATCTAAAATCCAATAGACATTCTTCAGCACCTCCTTCTTCGACTTCAAACCCGACCAAGACGACAAGATCTATTCACAGTGGCTCTGGTTGTACTTTCTGGTTACAATCATTCTAAACTTGGTTGTGTTTTACGGCATATACTTTTGGTGGCGTGATTTCAGGCCAATCCCGCCCAAATCGGGTGGAAAACAGGAGGCACAACATGTGAGAATATCTGCGGGTACACTTGATCCTGACATAGAGCAATGCGTTGAGCAAGAGCCTGGCCACGGAGCTCTGGGAGCGAGCTTCAGCACGAACTCAGAATACACGCAACCGAGTCGACGGCAAACACGTCATGCGGCAACAAAAGCAAGCGCATAGTGGGAACTGAGGGGATCTCAAGAGCGATGGACTCATGGATTAGAAAATACATACTGAGCTTCCACTCCCCAATTTCCTTCTTACCACGTATCGAGCCGTCAACCACGCCCATACGCAGTCAAATACGCCTTGCTATACGCCGGGTCATTCACGCGCAGCAACGAAAGCTCAAGAAGTCTTTGCGCCCGCGCGACAGCCACGACAGCCTTCATAACAGGATCGCGCTTCAAACAACGACTACCAGGGCATACATTCTGGCAAGCATCGTCTACCGCGGCATAAGCTTGAGCGAGCGATTCTTGCGCCTCCTTCACCCAAGCGCACTGGTATGCGCGGTCGCCATATGGAATACCGCGTTGGACGTAAAGAACCTGGGCATCCAACTCATCGATACCAAAAGCTCCTTGCGCCATGACCTCGTCGACGCATCGAATGAGTTGCTCCTCGGGAATGGACTTGGGAGCCTCTGGCACGTCGTATAATGAGAGCAGAACTAAAGGCTTGGGCGATAAATCAGCCTCATGGTCGGTGTCGCATGGTGGTTTGGCACTGGTGGCTACATCGGAGCTACTTGGTGGACTGTCTTGGTCGTATTCTTCGTATCTGACGTTGGGACTGAAGCTTACCCGTCGCGAGTGACTGGCCTTGGGGCCTTTCATATGTGTCTTGTGATATGGATCGGCTGCTCTCTTGGCCAGTCGTGTGAATGTGTCGTAACGATATAGATAGGCCTCTAAAGTGGTAGTTGGCGGCCCACCTCGGGCGCAGAGTCCGTGGCGTCCCTCGATTTGCGTCGTGTATGGTGGCCTATTCCTTGACGGCCCGGCAGCTATCGTCGTGACACTAGTCTGTGTACCGATATGACAGACTTTGTTGCTGTCCAAGAAAGTGCTTTTTTCTACCGATTTGGACTGGCTGTACTTCGATGGCCCGGCATTTATCGGCGAGACACTGGTCGATGTATCGTTGACACTGGCTTTGTTCCCATTCAACACCTTTGTTGTTACTGGCATAGCCTGACCCGGCTCAGAAGACTTACTGTTCGTAACACTAGTGGGTGAACCGATAGCACCAGTTTTCTTCCCGTCCAACACATCGCTCGTCTCTGCGGATTCGGACTGGCTAGGCGGAGAAGGCTCAATGCTCGCAGCAACACCTTTCTTCGCCTTCTTTGTCACACCTAATCGGTACAATCGCTTGATTGAGTCCTCCAGGGCGAATGACACAGCTGCCTCTTTGCTTTTCGGCTTTGCAGAGCGGATGTCGGCGTCGATCTTGTCAGCCAGCTCTGCTCGCTCCTGATGCACGAGATCTTTCTCCAAGAACTCAAAAGCAATCGGATGCAAAGCCAAAATAATCTTGCCACTGCTTTTCGAAAGCACATAGCTGCGGAAGTTCGGCTTGGTTCGAGCTTCTTCGATAGTGGTTTTGAGAGACCATGTCTGGACGGTCTGAGACTGGTTGTCCATAGTTGCAGAAAGGGCGCGGATGCGTTGAGATTTGTTGAAGAATGGTGAAAGAACAGACCGAGGCTGAACAGTGGAGACAATTTGGGACTCGATGGTCAGTGGAGTTGGCTCTCATAACAGTCAGGTGAGACTCAGGGCTGTTCGTGGTACAAAATTGTAGACTGTGCCACCCCTCGCTACATCGAGTTCTTGTTGAAGCGCAAACACGGGTTTTCCGCGCCACGATCCAGCGACGGGGGTGATTCACCAAGCTCCAGGGTGACGAACCTTATTCCCTGCTTTCACAGCAATGGAATCGATAGTGGTGAACTGCCAACGACCTTGTCAGGAGTCAAGCTCAGGCGATGTGAACAACACCCTCATAGCATTACGCATCTTTTCGCTGCGACTCGTCCAAGATCAATACGGTGGGTCCAAAATCCTGTTCCTCGAGCGTGTCACTATTGATTCCTCTCCTGATCTTGTCGTTCTGAGCTTCTTCCTCCGTTGCGAAGCGGTAGCAACGCGTCTCAGCTAGTCCAAAGCGTTTGCCCTTCACAAGGAATGCTTTGATGCCTCGATGCGTGATGACAGCGATGTTACTATACGTCGCGGACAGTTCTTTCAGCCTTCGTCGCACTCTTTCAGCACGCTCAGTAGCGCCTTCAATGCTATGCTCTGGATAATCCCATTCTTCATGGCACTCAGAGAAGTCGAATTGCGGAAACTTCGACACTAGCTCTTTCCGCGACAAGCCCTTGTTGCAGACGGCGTCGTTGGCTTCTCGAAGATCGGGCCAGATCTGAACGGGGATGTGAAAGGACCCTGCCTCCGACAAGAATGGAAACATGTTCATCGCAGTTTGTATGGTGCGGGTCATGGGCGAGATGAGGATCAAATCTGGCCGGATTGTGAGATTGACGCGTTTGGTGGAGACGTTGCCAGCTTTTGTCAACGGCGGATCTCGGTGTGGATAGCCGCGCTCGACGTTGTGCAGTGCTTCGCCATGGCGTATGATATGTACACGCGCTGTCATAACGTTCCTACAAACAAATAGATGGCGCGGGTTTTGAGCGTAGGAGCACTGGAGACCGCTCAGGGTTATCGATAAGAAGCCGCAAAGGCTTAGCATCGCTTGAGTCTTTGAAGCTCCGTGGCTCCCCAGGGCCGCTCCTGCGCGCTCGACTTCCACGTCATTGCACATATCATCGTCAACTTCCTTTCTGAACGCACTCCGGAGCTACTGGCCGGAATACTGGATTCGCTGTTTCTCTATCACATGCCCGAGGTATGCAGCTGCAGTTAGGCCCCCTTCGACGGCGCAGGAACTTGTTCAGGAGATGGCGGCACCCACCGTCATCGATGCCAAGGCCACCGAACGATCTCCGCTATCGGATGTTGCATTGATCTGCATCTGATAAGATGAGATTGATAAAATTCTCCACCACCTACTGCGCCGGAGCCAATCGCGAACTCCGCACGTACGACGTCAACCTCTTTATTAGGCAGAATGCTCGTACTGCGACAAGGTACAAGAAAATTCTGCGAGTGTCTATGGGCCATGGCATTTGTGCAGTGCCCTGATGCTGATGGGTACGCGATGTGTTTTCGGGGCGTGCAGCGTGGCCTATAAGAAGCAAATCGAGGACTTTAGTACCCTCAACATCTAAGCTTCTGTGGTATTTGTTCTCTACCCATCACACCATGCGGTTCTCTGGCGTCATTCTCGCCTCGCTGGCGTCCAATCTTGTCCATGCGCAGAATAATACCAATACAACCTCGTCCTGGCCATGGCAAACCTTCAAATCGCGTCCTGGTTTTGAGCCCCCAGTACTTTCGGTCAACAAGGCTGGTGACACCGCACCGGGAGTTATTACTTTCCCTCAGAGTGGACGTGGGGCCCACAACTACAGTCTGAACATCTTCCAAGAAGATGGCGATTTGGTTTGGCAGTCTGGCTACGGCGACTACGCCGCCTTCAGAGTTTCTGAGCTCTTCGGCGAACCCGTACTGGCCTATTTCAGCGGCATCTCTCTCACTGAACCTTGGGGTTTCGGGTATGGGGTAATCTACATCCTCAACCAGCAATACGAGAGCATCTACAATGTCACTCTCTGGAACGAAACATACCCACTCGAGAGCATCTATCCGCTGTACGATCCTACCCAGTACCAACCTTTCAGCTGGGTTGATATGCACGAGAACCTTATCACACCTGAAGGTACGATGTTCATCGCCGCTGTAAATGTCACCCCATGGGACCTGTCGTCCATCGGCGGTCCGAAGGATGGATGGGTTGTGGATTCTATTGCGCTCGAACTCAACGTTACGAACAGCGAGATTCTTTGGCAGTGGAGCCATCTTGACCATGTGGACCAAATCTCGCTCGAAAGCGCTGTGCCAACATATCCGCTTGGTGAGCTCGGCAAGAACAGCAGTTATCCGTGGGGCCCGTTCCACATCAACTCCATCGAAAGATTCGAGGACGGAAGTTACTTGCTCTCTTCAAGGCATTACTGCTCCATCTACAAGATTTTCCAAAACGGCACCGTGGCATGGACTTTGAACGTAAGTTTTCATCACCTTTCCCATCCTTCGGATCGTTGAGCACTAGTGGTGAGCGCCATGCTAACGAAGCCCCAGGGACATTCCGGCGGCGACTTCACCCTTGAGAATGGCCTTTCCTTCTGCTACCAACATGACGCGCGTATTCATCCGTCTCGCTCGCCCAACACCACCACCATCTCTCTCTTCAACAACGACAACAGCGCCGTCGTACCTAAAGTCAACGAAACCACCGGGATTTTCCTCTCCATCGATGAGCGCACGATGACTGCGACATTACTACAAGAACTCGCTGATCCAGACGATGTCATCTACTCGGTCAGCCAAGGCAACATGGAAGTCCTGCCCTCCAACCACTCTATCATGGGATACGGCAGCGTCCCGACTCTGAAGGAGTTTGACCAAGATGGCAATGTTGTGTTGACTGTGAAGTGGGGTGAACCAGAGAAGGTGCAAAGCTACCGCGCCTACAAGGCCGAGTGGGTTGGTAAGCCGAGCACCAAACCCGATGTGTACGCCTGCAAGGCGAGCAACGGTACAGAGGTCTACATGAGCTGGAACGGTGCCACCGAAGTTGAGACGTGGACTGTGTTCGGTGGCGCATTCAACGGAACCCTTAGCAAGGTCGCCAGCGTTGAGAAGTCTGGTTACGAGACCAAGGCAGTCGTGGGCCACAAGCTTGGGTTCGTGAGGGTAGAGGCAAGTGGTGAGGAGATTGAGACTGGTGTCTCGCGAGTCACAGCAGTATCGGAGATGTGCTAAGCACCATGTGAACGATGGAAATAGTAATCGATGCATTACGCATCCGTATATGAATCGACACTTCATAGTACTCTCAGCCTACCATGGGTAGCCTCCTGTATTATGAATGAACTTTCCACATTCCTCATCTCTCTTCCCATCAACAAGCTCCATAATGCTCTTCACGGTGTCCTCCGCACTTCTTGCACCAAACTCGACCTTGTTGTAAGGGCCTAGATTGGAAGCTGTGAAGCCAGGGTCGTAACAAAATACCTTCATTTTGACGTTGTCTTCCACTTTTGATGCCTCAGCATCGCCCTCCCCAGCTTTCTCAAAGTCCACCTGCGGAATCCCCAGCCCATACTCCACATACATACACGAGCTGATCATGTTGAGAGCGACCTTGCTGGCGCGGTACGGTACGGCTTGGATCTTGTACATTGGGCTTTCGATGGTAAGGCGGCGGCCGATTGATCCAGCACCTGACGAGATGTTGATGATGCGCGGGTTCGCGCTCTTCTTCAGCGACGGAACGAGGGCGTTGGTAAGAAGCCAGGGGCCTGTTGCGTTCACGTCGAAAGCCGTTGCCAAGCGTTGGCGCTCCGTCAAGCCTTCGGGCAGCGCGACTGCAGCATTGTTGAAGAGAATGTCGAGTTTGCCGTACTTCTTCTCGATGAGCATTGCGGTTTGTGTGATGTGGTCATCGTTCTGCAAATCAAGATGCACGAGCTCGATGCTGCCAGGAAGCTTGCGTGCTTGCAGGTCTTCGAGGGCGGCCGACCCTTTCCCAGTCGATCGTGAGGCAAGGAGGACGTGATATTGACCCCGCTTGAGGAGCTGGTGAGCGATCTCAAATCCGATGCCGCTGTTTGCTCCCGTGACAAGAGCAATCTCCTTGGCGAGGGACTGCATTGTGAGTGAAGTGGGGATTTGGAGAGATCAAGGTAAAAAGAGAAGGGTCGCAGTGACTTTAAGATGGCTCAACATGGGCTTAAAGCCATAGTAATATACGTTTCCTACCTTCGTGAGAGTTTGGCTGCCGCCGGACTTACGAGTTCAAATTCCGCACTGATGCGCCGCAGTCGGCCTAGCGGTCGTGCCGCAGTCGTGTGTGTAGACTGTGTCTATACGTTGAGACGGTCATTTACGACTAGCCGACATTCTCGGACGGATGAGAGTAGGCCAAGCCGGACTATCTGGACGCCTAAAGGCTTCAAGCCAGCGTTGGAGTACAGGTTTTGCACTTTCTATCACCGGCGCTAGCATCGAAATGGACTAGAGGAATTGCACAAGCACAACCCGTGCGCTGTGAGCGTCATCAAGAGCTGGCACGCTGTGAAGCATTGTGGAAGAGTCAGAATCGCTGAATTCGTTTTGCCAGGTATTGAATGCCATCCAAATATCTAAGATCCTTCGAATGTATCACTACCTGACCTGCACTGCAATCCCATCATCACCCCGGATTTGCGGAGACAACGAATCGGCTCGCATTTCTGTCACGGCAGCATCCGGGGACTTCAACCAATCCTGCTGTACCAAACCTCTCCCGCGCTCGGTCATCTGAAGATGTGGCAGCTCCTCCCGTAAGGCGGCGATGCCACCCTTGACGCTACTTGCTGAGATGGCTTTGGCGCGGAGCACACTCGTTGCAACGCGGGCCGTATCACCACCGTAGCAAACAATATATATATCTTTGCCAGCAAGATCATGCGCGCTGATGCGCTCGGTCGTGAATGTTGATTCCAACTCTTTCCATTGCTTCTCGAGAACCGCGGCATCTGAGAACGGGCTTGGTGTTGATGCATTCAGGCTTTGTAGCGGTAGGTTATAAGATCCTGGGATATGACTGGTGACGAAGTCCTCTGGCTTCCTCAGATCAAGCAGGACAGCCCCGTTGTTTTTGTCGACGGAATCGGCAAATTGCGATAGCGCTCGTGTAGGTGTGAGTTCCCATGCTTCGTCGTAGCGGTATAGATCGACTGCGGTGAGATTCTGCAGTCATGTTAGCTATGTTTGATGAAGCGCGACAGCTTGAAGGCCAGTCGCGAAGATACCAAGGGAAAAAGCGCCTCTTACCTCGTTGTGTATAGGTCGAAAAGCGGAATCTCCAAGCTTATCAAAATATTCGTCGATGTACTGATATGGGCCATCGCAAGCCACGAATGCGCAGTCGATGATGCCATTGGCATCGGCGAGGTCGGATAATGTGCCGTCGTTCTTTCGCTTTCCAAGATAGTTGAACAGCCCTAACAACGTTAGCGGCTATACTTGCACTGTCAGATGGTCCCACTTACCCTGCAAATTGAACCCTGAGGATGGACCGCAAATCAAACCCGCGCGGCAGAGCGCCAGGGATAGACTGAAAGCATCCTTGGAGCCCACCTCCTCAATGGCATCCACGGAGTCGCGCCATGGGAACTCGACAGGGCTCAAAAGAGCGAGAGATCTAGGTCCTGGAACTCGATCGCCGGCGGCGGTGCACACGCTGGGCACTTGGTCAGGCTACGTCTCCATAAACTGCGAACATGTATCGACTCACCCTAATCGAACCACAGACGGCTTCGCTGACTTAAAGTATTGGCCAAGTCCTGTCATCGTTCCAGACGTACCCATGCCCGCGCACATGAGACGAATGTTAGGTAATTGTTGATGAATTTGAGGTCCGGTCCATTTGACGTGCGATTGCCAGTTCTTGAGAAGTCAGCTTGTGCCGTGTCGACTAAAAGCGATGGGGTAGCTTACTGCGTCGTTTTCGTATTGGTTAACGTTGAGGATTGCTTCGTCCTTTTCGGCCATAATTCTAGCTCGATGAATGCCGCCGCGTTCATCATGTGGTTCTGGTTGAGAAGGACCACCAAAGAGTGTACTGTCAGTGAGTTAGATGACTTCGAGACACAAACGATCACCGCTCGTACATGTCTAGTCCGAAGAATTGCATGAGCCTGAGTTTTGGTGCCGAAGTCTTGTTACTCAAGAAGGCGCGAACATCTTGTATTCCGTGATTGATACGAGAGACCAAGGCCAGAGATATGACGGTAGATCCTGAACTGTACTCGACTACTGTCTTGGACTTCTCCGGGTGGACCTCTTTGGTCAACATGTTCAACGCTGGCGTTGCATTAGTGATGTGAGATGCTGACTACGCTCTTCTGCTTCGCACATACCTGGCATGATCTTGACATTGTTCGAGGGATGCATGGACATCATCTTCGCATGTATCCTAACACCATCGTTGTAGTACGGGTTCAGGATTGGCGGAATCTCAACGAGAGGAATCATGGGTGTGCGGTCGGGATCAAAGTAGTTCTGGAGAGCATCTGGCCCAGAATAGGCGTTTAAGTAATTCCGTGAGACCATGGTGAAGTAGAAAAGAGCTGTTCGAGACGGAATGAATGAATCCCGAGCGCTGGAGCGGACTGCTCTTTAACTGAGCGCTTTCGCGGTGACACATCGGAGCCTGCCTGTCAAAGTCGATATTGAACCAAATGATCTACAGTACCGGGACATTTTGCGTGGGCATCATGCAAGATGCAACGATGAAGGTGCTCATGGGTGTGACTTCATGGGTGCTAGTGCTGGGGCGAAGATTAATACCGAAGTGGGACTCGTACGGTAGGATTCCCGCTGTGGCCAAGGGAACGTCCCGCATGAGCCAAGACGTGTAACTATAATTTACGGGCGAAAGCGTAACACAAAAGTATACGTGAAAGGGTTCATTGGACGAGATGGTGATGGTCGTTGATGGCTTCGAGGCACATTGAGGCACATTGAGCACATTGATGGCGGCGAGTCAGGACGAGACGCGCCTGTGCTAGTGTGCTTTTGTACTAGCGTTGACGCGACATGGGCCATCCCACGGGTGTTCTGGAGCTTTGAACGTCACGAACCTCGTCATGTGTCGGCCTGACACGACGACAGGGTATGAGAGCACATTTGATGTGCAGACATCGCAATTCTTCACCGAAGCCCACTCTCTGCGTGGAGCACATGCGCTTAGTCGCCCTCATTGTACTCAACAGCGTTCCGGTGAGCGCGCCACGAACTGGACATGCTGCGACACCAAGGTATGCCCTCGCTTTTGCATCGGCATTGGCTATTGCAAATTGCCGGTAGCTGCCAGTCATAGTACCTAGGCATCAGACCTTTTGGCAGCCAACAGGACCCAAGAAGCTAGTGCACAAGCGAAGACCGTTACACATCTAGTTTGCATCGCGTACTTTGCAAGGATGTATTCGGCTTCTTGCGTCTTACGTTTTCGGAAGTATACACAAAGTGGAAGATCAACCGATCGGCGTGAATGGACCAGGTTGAGTACTACATGTCAGATTGCGGTCCCAGACCGCGTTGGCATCTGCACCAACGTTGTCTCCACCGCTTCGAGTCGTGATCATATCTGTCAAGCGCAGCCCATGTTGGGTCGTGCTATTCTTTTATCAGGCCATCCCGAGACACCACAGACTTCGTGAATACAGACAATCGAGCATCTTTGAACCATGGCGACCAAAGATCAGCCCTGGCCTGCCACGAGCACACCGGAAAAATCTCCTGCGGAAGCCTCCTCTGTTCAGGCATCAAAACAGCCTCCAGAATTCAACGAACAAACCAGTACGGTATGCGCAGATGACAACCCGAATTTTGCTGACTCATAACCCAAAGACTATGTACCAGTCAAGACGATCATTACGGTGGGTACATGCATACCCAGCTATGCTCCCTTTCGGCACTTACGTATCAGCAGATTTTCCTTGCTTGCGCGAGCGTCGACTTGTTGGCCTTGATGGATCAAACAACACTTGCAGCTAGCTTGACCATTGTCAGCAAGGATCTCAACGCCAGTAACGAAAGCGCGTGGATTGCAGGCGCATACTTCCTGACGTCCACGTCGTTTCAACTCCTCTACGGACGGCTTTCTGACATTTGGTCCCGCAAGGTGCTCTTAGTTATCGGCATTGGCATCTTCTTTTTCGGCTCGCTAGCTGCGTCCCTGGCACGGTCCGCTCTTCAGCTGATCGTCTTCCGTGCATTCATGGGCGTCGGAGGTGGCGGCCTCATGACGGTCGCGCAGATGATAGTGTCAGACATTGTGCCTCTTCGCGAAAGAGGAAAGTATCAGGGTATCCTCGTAAGTGACATTGTCATGCGTTCTGTGGTATACTGCTAACGTCATGTTAGGGCTCTGTTGTAGCTCTGGCGAATGGCATTGGGCCAGTGATAGGCGGTGCACTCGCTTCCCGAAGCCACGATTCTTGGTATGCACATCGTACTGACATCCAATCAACACAAGACTAAGCCGGTTGCAGGAGATGGATCTTCCGACTGAACTTGTTCCTATGCGTTCTTACCACTGGCGCCGTCGTGTTCTTCATGCCACTCAGAAAGGTTGACGGTAGTTGGAAACGGTCCGTACTGGCTACCTTCGCTCATGGCAAACACTGACCAGATCAGGAAAATAGCAGCGATAGACTTTTTCGGGGCGTTTCTAGCTCTCGCTGGGTCTGCGATGCTTGTGGTATGTTGCGCGATGCCATCACCCATTCACTCTAGCCAAGGCTAACCATCCTAGCTCGCCTTGACCTGGGCTGGGGGAGAATACGCTTGGGGATCAGCGCATGTCATTGCAACTCTGGTAGTCGGCATCGCAGTCTCAACCTTCTTCATCGTGTGGCAGTGGAGAGGCACGAGCGTGCCACTGATACCGAGTATGTTCTACCAAGGCAGCATGCAAAGCTCTGTGCTAATCCATACCAGTGACCATTTTCACATCCAAAGTCGTGAACGGCGCCGCGCTAACCATGTTCGTGAACGGCTGGAATTTTCTTGTTCAGGTCTACTACATTCCTTCATTCTACCAATTGGTCTATGGCTACTCAGCTGTGAAGTCCGGGGCACTACTACTCCCCATCACGCTCACGCAAAGTAAGACACCGTCTTCCATTCCCATCAACCCATGTCTAACTTTGTTGTAGCACTCTTTAGTACCCTGTCAGGCCTTGTTGTTCACTGGACCGGTCGCTACAGAGAGTGTCTTCTTGTGGGCTGGGCGATATGGGCGATTGGCCTGGGCCTGATATCGACACTCGACAGCCCTTCTCTCGGGAAGCAGATAGGCTATGGTCTGCTCGCTGGTCTTGGGCTTGGTAACACACTGCAACCCTCACTCATCGCCGTTCAAGCGGGGGTGGAGCGCAAACATATGGCCGTCGTCACTTCGACCCGCAACTTTATACGCAATCTTGGCGGCACCCTTGGTCTGGCGATCTCAGGCACTGTGATCAATAACGCGGTTCGATCATCGCTAGTCCCATACGGACTTTCGAGGCCAGAAATCCAGCTGTTGCTTAACTCGCCAGACATGTTCCGGGAGTCAGTCGGTCAAGAGCGTACCGATCTCGTTAGGGCTGCACTTGCGTCCGCGTATCAGCAAGGCTTCCGGATTGTTTTCATCATCGGCGCAGTGCTTAATGCGCTTGCATTCATCGCTGCTTGGTTCTTGATGCCTCAGGTGGAGTTGAGCAGGAAGGACGATGCCCAACTGAAAGAGGAAGGCAAGAGGCGAGATGAGGAAAAGCGCGGCACAACCTCCCCTGCATGAAGGTTTGGATCAGGAGGATCAGAGGGAACGGCAAGACGCATGAGACAACACGATGAGCCAATTTTCGGACATTTGAGATCCAACGACGATTGCAACTACCGACGACGCAAGATGGATGCCGGGTAAATAACAGATTATCATCCGTAGAATCGTGATTACTATATACCCTGGCAGACCGGCCCCACATCGAAGAAGTACACTAATGCCCCGCGCATTTACTATAAGTGCTTGTTTCGTTGTCAAGCATAGATAGTAATTGGGTAACGAAGCTTAATTGCACATTAATTCTATAATGTCGTTCAAAACCATAGTACTATATCAGTCGACCACCTCTCCAAACATGAGCAGCATCATAATATCTCATTCAGACTATCGACAACCGCAAGCATGATCATCACTACTCTCATAGCTCTCGCGCTGGCCGCGACCGGCCTCTCACAAGCACCACAAGGCTACCGTACGGTGTACATGACATCGGCACAAGATACCAAATTCGTCGTTGTACCAAAGTCACGAGCAGCAGGAGCAACACTCGTGGTGTAAGACACGTTTCTCTTTTTTTCCACTCATACCAATGCATTCTGCTAACGTATGTTTCAGGCAAACCCTCACGTCTACTCCAGCGCAATCATGGTACATCAAGTCGCCTAATAATGCTACCTCCATCCAGCTCGCATCCACAACACTCTGCATGGATGCAGGGCCAAAGTCTGGTTGGAAAGACATGGCCAACATCTACCTCCGCGAATGCGTTGCTGGAAGTGAACAGCAGACTTGGAACGCCATGGCTGATGGGCGCATTGCTCTTGCTGCTAGCAGTGGAACGCAGCAATGTGTCGATCTACAATATCTGCGTGCTGTGCAGAATAACCCGGTCGGGCTGTATAACTGCGCAGGGCTGGGGAACACCGGGGCGGCTGATAAGGGAATAAACTGGCCTTTGAGGAATGCTACAGCTGTGTAGGCGAAACGAAGGGCGGTTCGTATAGCATCTGATGTAGCCTAAGTCGTCAAGGATCTACTTGATCGAAGCATCAATGGAATGTTCCGCATGAGATATAACCGTTTTGCTGATCTAATTTGAATGTACGCTCTATCTCCAGAGTTGATCGATTTATCATCTCGTCATCTGGGCATCTCCAGGGACGCGACGGTCTCCAATCATTGAACGGGCTGGTGGGTTCAGGGGCGCTTCATCAGGCGGGCGGCCATATGCAACATTGTGTGAAGCTAATGCCGGCTTGGTTGTTAATGTCGAGGAACTGCATCCGCAACCAGCCAGGAGATGAGGGAAATGCATAGTTCTGCAGTATAAGCCATCGCAAGACTTATCGCACTAACTTATCGCGACAAATTATTACGCATCTATTACAAAGTTATTCTTAGCTACTATAAGTGTGTATAGAGATAACTACTTTAGACAAACCTAGCAAACTACTATTACTAAATATCTCTCCTCTAATGTACACAACTAAAGTTCCCTCGCAAAAAGACCTCTTAGGCTCGAGCGCGAAAGACAGAGAAGATGAGAGAAATGCCGTTAATGCGTCATAGTGTCGGACGGTCGTAAGAAAGAACGGAGGGTTGCAGATCAGCCAAGGCGACCTCGGGAAGATGTCGGGGCTGCGCACGAGCCCTCTGTTCCACCTCAGCTTCCGGATGTTCAGTCCGTCCTAAACTTACGTCTAACTACCCTCCAAGTGTTTGCATCAGGCATGACGACAGAGCCATATCGCTCTAAAATCTCACTCGACAAGCATTCGATCGAAATGATCAGGATACCCCCAACGTCTCCACTCTCATCGAGGCTGCCACGCTGTTACGTCACAACTCAGCCGCATTCACAAGCACCCACAGAACGCATGCGCCAACATTTTTGTGTAGATTCAGAGTTTCGTAAGCTATCTAGAGTCTCATGAGTTAAATGCTTACACATCAGCGCCCATAGTATGACACTGTAGACAGATGCTTGAACTGCAAAATCGCGCGCCCATCCTCCAACGCCAAACCGCGGAACCTATCCATGACCATCTCCTTCATTCGCTCCGCCTTTTCGCCCTGTAAATGGTAGCCAAACCGGTTCCCTGTGCTATCGTTGGTCCAATTCCACAGCGCGTCCACGCTCTCGAGCGTACGCGTGCCAAAACCGCGCGACATCTTCACATCGCCAAACCCAGCGGCGCTCAGATCGCGCTGCATCTCTGGGAAGCTCGAAGGCCATATAAAATTGTCTGTAGGCTCGCCGAGATCCTCTAAGACGTCATCGCGGATGTCCTGTATAGGTAGACGGAATGCACCGTCCTGAGTCGCGATACCAATAGCAGTGCCGGGCTTGGCTAAAGTGGCGGCTTGGGCGAGGAAGAGAGGTTTGTCGCTAAACCAGTGGTATGACATGTTGCAGTGTATGGCATCGAACTTCTGTCCTGCGAACATGGAGAGATCGTGCACGTCGGCGACGTGGAGCTCTACGTAGGGCTTGAGCTCCGGATACTCCTCCAAGGCCTCACGCGCCCGCTTGATGCTGTACTTGTCTAGGTCGAACCCCACGACTTTCCCAGTCGGGCCTACAATTTGCGCAATGTCGAGAACGTCGCTTCCGGGACCGCAGGCCGCCACGAGGACGTGTTGGCCTTTGGAGATGTTCATCATCTCTGTCAGGGCATGGCCGTAGCCGCGCTGCATCGTATTTGTACGGCTGTAGCGATTTGCTGTTGTTTCGGTGGCTGTGCCCCATTTCGTGGGTTCTTCGGCTTGCGTAGCGAGGACGGACATGATGTACTGAATACTAAGCAGTTTTGAACAGATGGAAGAGGTGATCTTTTGAAATGAGTACGAGATGGTGACCTTCTAATTGCTGAGTACTTTCAAGTTATATGCATAGGATATGCTGCGATAAGCACTTGCGGGAGAGCACCCCATTGACACTTCGTACGAGCCGGCAGATCCCATCACCCTCCGCTGTATCGTGTATACTGAGCGGGGAAGCTCCGAAGATCCGCCGTTTCCTGGAGCTCCGGTCTGACAGCAACGTCATACAGTCGTGGCTGCTTCAAGTGCTCTCTTGTAAAAGACCGCAATGAGGCCCGTACAGTCATCTACGCTAAGCATCCGGACATGGGGAGGGCTATACACAAGAAGCGGCCTCGGTGTCTCTTTCGCCACCATCCTCGCAATACATACGTGTCAAAGACCTATCGATCGCCACGGTTTCAGAGAGACTATGATGACTGAGGCATTGACTTCGGCATTTAAGATTGGGCAGCCCAAGACGTATCGGAGAAAGGGTTCTGTGGGGGCTCCCGGGCCGACTGCGTTAACATGTGCTCTTAACAGATAGAGTTCACACTAGTGTGGGACGCCTATATGTCTTATCCAACCTTCTTCTCGATGTTCGAAACGCGCTGGCATGCGAAGCTTATACTAGTTCGGCGCCTTGAGTTTATTACCATATCAACGTCAGTTCCCGTTGAAGCATTTCTCAAACATCTTATTGAGTGATGGGAGCAAAGCAGTGGATGCATGATGGTATTGACGCCCATAGGTACAAAACCGACTGTCTTGAGAACAGCCCCTAAACCTAGCTAAGGACATCTACGTTCACTCTGACAAATAGACTCCAGGCCCACGCGCCAGCGTAGTGTCACCATGAATATCTATAAGCTATGAGACGCCAAACCGCCGAGATCGTCTTCGCCACCCACGCCGAGATCAATCGCTATCTTCGCCGAGATATTGATCATGGCCTGTTAATCAATGACATTGTCGCCCAGTAAATACGGTTGTGCACTACCTTCACAACTCTTTTCACCACTCCGACATTCCTACCTTCTTACCCTGATGGAGGGCCCATCTGGTCGCTGGGCCAAACAAAGACACCATGTTCATCAACGAATACATCGGATCCATGACTGTCACTGTATGGAGCTGATGAAAAGTCGAGAAGAAGAGAACTCATAGGTCTTGGTACCCTTCTTCGATGTTGCGGACCCGAACGTGACATGGAGGACAAGATTTACGTATATCGTGTCTTGTAACTCTCAACTTCATCGGCATGGATGATACATCGGGGGAAAGAAGCATGCCCATCCATGTGCTGCAGAAGTTACTCTAATAATGCCACCTAGGCATTCACTCACACCAAGAGACACAACGCTGAGGTTACCAGCAGCATGTACTCACAAGGCTCTGTCTCGATTGTCCATATCGTATCAAATATCGTATCAAACACCACAAACGGTGTTTACAAACACACCACTCACCTGCAAGCCTAAGTACAAATCATCCCATCGTACCCAATACTGACATCATTAATCCTCACTACGCAAACAATCTCAAAACAACGACCAGCATGTCACTCATCACCATCATCAGAAATCTAGTACATTCCGTGTCTTACAACTGGAACTGCCACCAATGCGGTAGTGATAACGTGGCGAAAGAGCACCCAGCTCAATGCGCCTCGTGCTCGCATCTCCATTGCTGGAAGTGTGAAAACATTATCAACTAAACTGCGTATGATGTCCAGCTAATTCACTTCATTTGCTATCACAAACATATACGTCATGGCCACCCGAGCAGTCTTTCCATATGCTAGCTGCGAATACAATTAATATTTTACATGCGCTCATACAACCTTGTTTGGAAGACACGTGAATGCCAATACTTGTACGTGAAGCACAGAGCGACAGCACTTAGCATTAGTCTCGCACAATGCGCGCACACTTTATAGAGCAATGCTGGATATAAAGTTGTGTACTCAATCAAAGCGATACAATGTTCTTGACATGTTGAAGTCCAACGTACTCGATTCTATAAAAGAGAAGTTCTCACTACCCTCAGAGCCTTCTCTCTGTATACCACTATACTTGATCTACCTTCGTTACCGACTAACTGCACGTTTGCCTGTTACATTAGTTGGACTCTCAAGCCATCATCTCTTTCTTACTTACCCACGAAAACCCGCTTGCGCTTTTGCTTCGACAGCAATACCCTCCAACTATGCTCATTTGGAATAATCCACTTATCGGACTACTTGCCGGTCTAAGTTGTATCTTAGCAGCTCCTATAGAAGATTTGGCTAGCAAAAGCACTTCGCTAGCACATGACACCAGAGATGTAAGGCTTTCATCTTAGTCCATGCCACTACGAACAACTTTTACTAATACCAAGGTTTAATAGGCACGTCCTGAATTCTCCCTCCAGCTTCTCTACAGCGTCTGGGATGAGGATAAATACCTTTACGTCGCCTATCGAGGGAAGCAAGGGATAGCATATGGCCCGTGTTTTGGCGATGAAAAGAACAATTCCTTTGAGCTAATCCATTATACAGAATTAGGCAAAGACTCCCGTCCCAACGCCATCGATCATCCTCCGTTTCCCATCAAAGAAGTAAGTAAACCGTCCTTTAACTATCTGAAATATGCTGACCTCGGATGTTCTTGCAGGTATCATTCCCTATCGAAGTACCCGGAAAAAAGAACTGCCGTTACGAAGGCAATGGAAAAGACGCTGGCCAGATTCGATGCGGAGATGAGGCTGTCGTGAAGTGCGGGAAAGACGCCCAGTACGATGAACCTACGATCAGGTGTTCATGGGGGACAAAGTACCATCGCGGATATGTCTGCGAGTTCTGAGTACCCGTAGACTTGAGTTTGGATGTACCGGAATGGAAAGTTGGGAAACAAGAGAGACGAACGGTGGACTGCAGTCGTGTGACGAATCCACTGGAGAGGTCTTGCTTATCGTGTTCGTATGATGGTGGATGTTAATGTAGACAACACACAAGTTCTCAACATGCTTGGATAATTATGCGCATTGATCGTGTTTGCTGCTATTGTGATTGCTTCTCGTAACGAGTGACCGATGCTTCGTGGTCATGTACGCCTGGGAATGTGGAGCGGATAATGTAGAGAGGAAAACGCCGTTGGCTACACGTTGCCAAGCGCGAGACCGGAATACGAACGAGGGGGAACTGTGGCTCAGTGTGGGACGTGACGAGTAGCAGACGAAAATGGATGGAACGGGCCGTAAACAGGATCACGTTTGCAGTGAGGATGTGTTTGCGATAGTCAAATCACGCCGGAAAAAGTGAAGCAGTCCGGGCAGCTGTAATACCATCATTTTTGACATGTCGTGCAAACTTGGCGTTACCACGGGGTCATGCATATCGTACAACATGGTAAAGCAACAATAATCTCCAAGCTTGCTGTGATGCCTACGCGATCTGGTCAACAGGTCCTCTTACAGCGTGTTGCAGCATACAAGAAGGCGGGTAGTAACATGTCCACGACTGGCTATCACCCAACACAGCAATCTCGCGGAAGCTGAGATGATTTTTTACCCTTTCCTGCTCCTCTGGGCCAGTCGCTCCTTCGCAATGCCGACCAGCACCGCCGAAGTGTCGCATTTGATAGACGACACAAACCAATACATGATCCTGGACCAGCTTGACATACCATCGCGATCGCCATTCGTGCCAGGCCTCGTTCCTAGCAGCGGGGAACGGATTCGGAAAAGAGATATCGGTAACAACACAAGGGTCAAAACCGAAGCGCCTTCCAACCCAAGCGCTTCAGACAACGCCTCGCAAGCCCAGCAACCAGCGGCCAAAGACCAGCTCACAGCTCTCGCCGAAATCATTCTGTTCCTAAGGACATGCGAAATTGATCAGCAGTACGAAGTTCTCGCGATGGCTGAAATGTTCGTGAATGTCGGTGTCGTCAAAGCTGATCTGGAAGGGAACATACGCCGAAGCTCGTTCTTGTGGGGTGAAGATGTTCCGGGCAAAGAGTATATAACCACATGGATGTATGTGGATATACTTGACGATGGGCCATTGGTGACGCCCGATCTGATAGAGAACATGTTCTATCTGATGATATACGATGAATCTTGCTATGCGACACGAGGCGAGACCAGAGGCGGCAGACTGCGGGCGGTGCATGCGCGTACGGGTAACGAGCTTGCCAATGTGGTCATAAATGCGGTGGACTCTAGAGACGCGTAGTATTAGGCGGTGGATCGCGTGGAACGGAAAGGCAATGCATATGGATAATCCTTTGGAGTACCATGGGGTTTTAGACTCTTTCATCCTCTGTCACCTTCAAGTGTTTCAGATGCCTATCCGGGTCCGCATCCACAACATACTCGTCCAATTGGACCAAGCCCAGTAGAGCCTCGTCGTCAACGACATCTGCCATTGCTGGTCTCTTTTCTGTTTGTTGGCTACGAGCTGCCTTGAGTTTCAAGATTGTCTCTTCATTGTATTTCTTGAAAGCCTTGGGGTTCTTCTTCTCCCTATGCGGATCATGCGACTCGCTCTTGAACTGATATCCTCTAACTCGCGGCCCTTGGCCAGACTTCTCGGGAAGCGTAGGTTCGTAATAGGCCTCGAAAGCGGCCATGTCAGCGTCGAAGGTACCCGCTTCGATGGAGGCGCGAATGCCGGCGAAGAAGGCCGAGAGAATGGCGTGGTTGTGTAACTGAATGAGCACCCAGCCAAGCATTTCCTTGGCAGCGAGCAGGTGCTGGAGGAACGCACGATGATGCTTTGTGCAGGCGTAGCATGTGCAGCCTTCAGATAGCGGGGTAACGGACAAAGCATGCTCACCGCTCCACATGTCGATGCCCAGAGAGCGGCGCGCGCTTGTGTTGCCGTCTCCGACGGGCGCTGGGAAGGTGAAGTCGAGGACGATACCCGCATCGGTCGCGTCGGCGAGGAAGGGCACGGTGAAGACGTCCACGCCCATGCGCACATGGCGGAGAAGCTCCTGTGGGCTGGCAGGGACGTGGAAGGACAGTCGTGGGAGGTGATGGAGCTGGTCGGGTAGGTTGTCGAGTAGATAGGCGTCGTAGATGGCAAGGCCGCTGATCTTGTCCACCATATCGTCTAGCAGGTGATCCAAATACCACGATTGTAGGTCGCGCTCGATGGGCAGAATGGGCGCAAAGATGCTCCATGCTTTCTCGCCCTCGTCGATAGTGCCCTGCTTGGCTACTATGTCGCGCAGCCATGTCTCGGTTCTGTCACTCATCTTGTCTTTCCGCTTGAGACTGATGGCCTCCTGCCCGACTGGTATATCACCCAATCCCACGACGATGTCTGGTTGCAGCTTCCGTGCCGCGGCAGCATAGTACTCGGAGCTGAGAGTCGTGAAGCCGACCGACGTCAGGAGGCGTATCTCGGTGTCTGTATTTCCGTGAGGGCTGGCTATGGGCGGATTGCGACGCGCGCCCAGGACGAGGAGTGTGTCTTCGGGAAGGGCGATGAACTTGCGCAACGGCTCAGGCACGTCATATTGGAAGACTGGCGGAGTCTTGTGCGGGCGCTTCTCGACGACTGCATGCTGTTAACGGTGCTTGGTGGCACATATGGGGAATGTTACGTACAGTCCTCGAGCGCGACGTAGACCCCGCCAACATCGGCGCTCCGTCGGAAGTTGTCCTGCGATACATGGGGTACGACGCCTCTGGAAGTGTTGCCAATAAAGGCGGGTGTAAGGATACTCTTGCGTCCCGGGAATGACAGGCGGCCGAGTCGCGGCGCAAGCGAGCCTGACGTCTTGAGGAGCGTGAAATCCAGCATTTCAGCCGGCAGTTGACCAAGTTTCCTCATCGAGACCCCGTCAGACATGGTACCACTGAATATCTGACTGTTCAATGTCTAAAGCTTTCTCTCGTCCCATACATCAAGCGACAGCTGTCGTATACCACTCCGAATGTCGTTGCCTGTGGTGGGGCGTCCATGTTCCTGCCGACTCATCGTCGAAAATGTGGATGCGTGCACGTGCAAGCGTGTCAAACCGCGTCAGGCGTCCGACTACCTCTGAGTTCTACATCTGTCTTCAATGTTCCTATAGAATGATGGCGGAATCCCCTTGTCGTCGCATCAGACGTGGTCATGCATCGCTGAAGCCGCCTCCCACAGCGATTGCCCATGTCTTCACCAATGGCCAAGCACGACCACGATGAGCCACCTCGCCAGGCACTACGCGACTCTACCACGAGAAAACGATATCATGACCCATTAGTCGTGTTCGTTGTAGTTCTCATCGCTTTCCTGGGCTTCTACCGCATCTACAGCTCCTCCGCTACCATAAGCTCACCATCACCTCACGACAATGACGTCGACATTCAGGTCGTCGAGACTTACAATGAAGACCAACTTCAGGAAGTTGCTGCCTTGATGGACGAGATCTACACCATGCTAGCAAATGCCTCTTTCATTCCGCATAACTCTATCAAGCGTGGCCCACACCAAATCAATTCTACAGCCAGTCCCTGCAGGCGCGATCCAGCCGACCTGCGCTTAATGGAGATCCTCCCATATGTCGACGCCCCACTACTCGACGATGATCATTGGTTATGGGGTGGCACTTTTTTCGATTTCCGGATAGATAAATTCTTGGGCTACGGCTGTGATCCTGACGAAGCAGACAGAGACCCTTCGTTCCTCATGCGGCCAGGAACGGTGCACTTAACTAATGGCGGCTGGGATGGCTGGGATCTCTACAGAAGTTGGCAACTCCAGTATGACACTAGAAAGAATGCAATTAGGGTCTATGAAGGAGAGGAGAGAAGTGATTACCAGCCACAAGTCAATGGGTGCTTGGTTCAATTCCGAGATCCATACAAGAGCGAACAATACAGATCTGGTCGCAGAGGGGAAGACACCAATGTCTTTGGAGCGATCAACTCAACGGGAGATCTCTCGGTGAACAGGTACAGCCGTGAATGGACGAGATGGACCGATGCGCCAGCCTTCTTGAAAAGGATCAGAGACGCATATCGGAGCACAGCATGGACACCATGGGTGGCCGCGAACCCCGCTGATCGGCTCGCTGATCAGCGCGTCCTTCCGCCGTCCCACAACATCACATCATCGCTTCTGATCAAGAACGGTTGGCCCGAAAAGCTTGACATCGATCAGTTTCGGGCTGACTTCATCCGGGCACAGCACAAGCCGTCAGGACGAGGCTGGGCCGAAGGTGCTTTCCAACGCATCAGAACTTACCAGGATGATCCATATGATCCAGCCAACATCTACTATACCAGGAGAATTCTACAACGATGTCAGGATCGGGAGCTTCCCGGCGAGATCGAATATTCCACTGGAGAATCAAACAGGATGATGATGGAGGCGGAAAGAGCAAGGAATAAAATCGATCAACACCACAAGGATTACGAAGAAGCGAAACGGCAAATACAGCGGCTGTGTCCAGACGGCATCTGTGTCGAGGAGGAGGATCTTATTCTTTGGGAATTCAGGGGACTAGAACAGACATATGCAGAGGCACAGCTCAAACCCGACACTAAGACACTCTGCGAACGCCGCCCCTGGAGGCTAGACGAAAGATTTTATGACAGACAATTGTCGTCAGATCAGCACGCAAGTTGTGTCACCCGACTCAACTTGGAGAGACACTGGTTAGAGTTGGCATACCAACAATCCCGCGCCGATGCCCTCGCTCATTGCGCTCGAAGCAACAAAGATCTCCTTCCCCCTGTCTCGTTCGAGACCCTCGCGAGTATCCATATTGCCGATTATGAAAGTAAATATTACGGGTGGAAGATTGAGGAGATCAAAAAGGCTTTGTCTGGTGACATTGGCGATGAAGTCCTTCTAGAGCTTTGGGACCGATTGGAGATTCTGGAGGAGCCTCTTTCGACGTCTGATAACAGACTGTACTACTGAAGGTATATGGTCCGGATATCAACATGAAGAGTGGTGGTCGATGTCACAATGGTAAATAATTGCGATTGTTCTTACTATTTTCTCATTTCAAGTTGCATTCATCTTCACTTCACTTCCTTTTAC
Organism: Alternaria triticina; assembly: GCA_022609215.1. Taxonomy (NCBI): domain Eukaryota; kingdom Fungi; phylum Ascomycota; class Dothideomycetes; order Pleosporales; family Pleosporaceae; genus Alternaria; species Alternaria triticina. The sequence continues at coordinate 599,960 of JAGKPX010000005.1, forward strand.
ATCACCTTAATTGATCACATCACAACATATCAAACACCGCGAACTCCTTCCTCAGTGTTCTGGCAAGCCAGAAGCATTAATGAAAAAGCAAAGGAACACAACAAGTGAATGTAGTGAAGGGCCGCCCCGCCTCGCGGCCCTCGATGACTCGCAACCATGCGTCAATGAGTCTCTCTTCCAAGCCGAGCCCGGAAAAAGCCAGTCGAGAAGGCGGTGCTGTGGGTTAGCCAGCTGCTGTGAGTTAGTTGGGTATAGCCCGGCGGGCGTGTGGATTGTAGGAGGGAGGCAGGAAACGCTGTTTATATAGTCGGCTGCTGGCCTGCCAAGAGCGGCCGGATGAACCTGTGGGCCCGGTTTCACATGGACTGTGCTCACGCCGGCACCCGTGGTTCTGCCGGCGGTATAGGGACGTGCGGGACGAGGTGAGGGCGAGGTGAAGGGGACTTGCGACAGTCTGGAGTGGTGTGGTGACGTCAGACCTTTTGCAGCGGTCGAGACTCAATAGGCGCATGAGCTGTCTCAGCGATGGAGTATGAGAGTCTCTGCCGGTTAGTGGATATTGCGCCACACTATGAGACCAGTGGATGAATGTCAAAGTCACGTGCGGGATTCATGTGCGCCAGCTTTCTCAATGCTTGTCTTGCCAATTTCGCCAAACGGCATGTGATAATGAGATTCCGCATAGGAATGACAATGTAGTGTTCTGAAAGAATGATAGACGACAGCATTTGTCGTCAGGTTTGATGGTCGTCACATCGCTTGTCCTGGGTTTGCCCCGCAATTGACACGCGATCCCACACGACCCCCACGCCAGTACGCGGTCACGACTGCAGACCTCGGGAGTCGCGAAAAAAATCAGCCGCAACCAGTCGTCACTTCATCATGACAGGCCGCTTGGACATCGTCACCAAAGACGCGAAAGCGCTCGTGCCAGGTCGCAAGACATTCTTTGATCTTTCCGGCGAACTGCGAAACCAGATCTACGACCTTGCGCTCGGCAAGGAATACCAGCGCGTGCCCTTGAACCCCTGCTATCTCAACAAGCCCGACCCGTACATTGCTCTACTACAAACATGTTCTCAGATATACAAGGAAGCGCGGAGCTACCTTGTCGAGAAGCAGGTCGCTTATGTCCCAGTAATGGCCGGTATGCAGTACGACTACGGGACCGAGCTGAGCGAAGACTACGGCCTGAGCAAAGAGACAACAGACACCATTGCAGCATCACTGACCGACTTCATGGAAGTACATTTCCACTTGCACATCGACATTCTGCGTGTCTCAACAGACCGCCACGGCGCCGACTTCCGTCTTGATGATGCAAATGGAAAAAAATGGAACATAGCCCCCTTGCTCGACACCCTTCACCAAGCCATCAAGATCTATACACCGCACTCTTGGAATCTCTACCTCGAACACGAGCTGGGAAAGCGACGTGCGACGGTCCACCTCGACCATCTACTCTCACTCTGGCCCAGGATCTCACCAGAACACCCTTGCGTCCCTATCGCTGCGATGCGAGACCTCGTCAATCTCATGGCGAAAGACACCATGACTGAATGGCAGATACGGTATTACATCCCGACTGGCCAGGCCGGTGTATCGGTCGGATACGGATGCACGATCGACGACGATATGGCCCACGCGATTCGCGATACGGAACTAGCGCAACTACGCAGTTACGCGAAAACATGCGGACACGGAAATGTTACGATTATTGCAGAGCTATATGGCGAAAACACTGCGTGGGAGTACGGGGACAAATCCGACAGCGTGACTAGGCTGCGTACTCCCGCTTCGGAGTTCTGGCCAACCTTGCATTTCGACCCTTGGAGATACTCAATCCCGCATCACCAGCATTGGAACAGGTCTTATCCCGGTAAGTGAGACACTTGATCACCTCCTACTTCCGGATTGTTTCATGCCAGGAGGATGCATTGATATGGAAGTATATGTTTTCAACGTTCGATGACGTTATGGCTACAACACGAATTCTGCCACTAGGCAGCTCCCTCAAGTTACCCTTACTAATGACATATGCGTAGAAGACATGCCCATCGAGAACTTTGAAGAAGCCGCCTTGTTAGCCACTCACGAAGATCGCCCGCGCCGAGCAGACTGGATGGAGATGCTGCAGCGGAGGGACGACCAGGCTGAGCTGAGGCGGCGGTACGAGGCACATAGGTCTTGAGGTGTCGGAGCGTCAAGCTGAGAGAGAGCGGTAGCAGGCATTAGACCTTACGTTGACGTTAGGCCACCTACATTGTATGTTTCTATCGTAACGTAGTCTACAGACCTATTTGGTTTGATTTTCATATGAGGTGCGGCGGATCTTATATCAATCGCTGAATAATGACAACGTCGTCTCTGTTTTAATACCTATCGTAGAGCTACCTCTAATACCCCAGCTTCGCCACCCTGTCCTTGCCCAAGATATCCGCTAGACTAACCAACTTAAAGCTCGCTTCTTTCGCGGTGCCTCCACCAGCTAACTCATTAGCATCGTCATGTGTGACGAATAGCCCGTTCGGAAAGTCCTTGTTGAGCGCGTTGCCCACAGCAGCACACCCATCCGTGTTACTAACGTGGTCGATACCCTTTGCCTTGTTATCAACGATAGTGAACGTCTCCACGTACTTGTGCGGGGGCGCGCGCTCGTAGATCAGATACGCCGAGATACCCTGCGACGAGACGATGATGTAGCCGCCCGGACCTGACTTGGCTGGTACGAGAGTGATGCCCTCGACATCGGCGTGGAGACCGCTGGCATCGCCTACTTGTGCGATTTGAACACCAGTGTTGGAACCAGTGGGTTCGGCTTCGTAGCGCCAGATGCCGAGTGGTTCTTCGCCGATGAAGAGGTAGCCGGCGCCTTCGTCCGCGACGCAGCCTTCGACTTGGCCGCCTGAGCCACCTTGAAATTGGCGGACGAGCGTAGTTTGTAGGGTACCGTTCGCGGTCGCGCCGAGTTCGTACTGCAGATATTGCGCTTCTTTGTTGTTGACGAAAAGGTACTCTTTTCCGGTGGTCGAAGAGCGGTAGTTGCAGGAGCCGTAGGGTTCGTAGTCTTCCGGTAGGGATTGCTTACCACCAGAGATGGTGCTGAGGTAGCCTGTGCTGTTTACCTCGACCAGGCTTGGCGATGCATTAGCAGATGTTTTAAGAAGTCATGCGATGGTACTCACCACATGGTGTTGTCACCGCGGCATGCCGCAAATGCGAGATCAACCTTCCGGGAACCGAGAGTGAAGTTGTAGATGACATCGACGTTGTTTGGCTCCTCAGCCGTCAGGTGCTGAAGAAGATTTCCCTGTAGATCGAAGACACCAAAGCCTTCACCCTCTTCAGACTTTGTTGTGGTAATGATCTTGCTCTGATCTGGTCGAGTGGGGTGGATCCAAATCGCAGGGTCATCGCCGTCTCCACCGTTTGCATCAGTCTCGAACTTTGCGGTGACCGCGACGAACGAGCAGTCTGGGCCAGTCCACCCATCTTTGCACTTGCAGACATTTGGGCCGGTACACTTCCCATGTCCGGAACAATCGTTTTCGCAGGTGATCTTGGAGCAGTCGCGACCAGTAAAGCCGGCAAAGCAGGAACAGTCCTTGCCTGACACGAAGCCGTTGTTGGAGCACTTCTTGGTGACGGAGCTTTCGCAGTGCTTGCAAGCCTTGTTCCTGGGACTGTACTGTGTGTTTGCCTTGATACCCATGGATTTGAGCGCGCCGTCCAGAGAACCTACAGCTACCCCGGTATCATCCTCGCCCTCAAAAGCGAAGGCGAATGCGCCAAATGGGTATCCAGCAACTGAAGATTGAAGGATGGCGAGCGAACCCTCAATGGAGAGCTCAGAGATACCGCCCAATGAGATGCTTCCCTTCTGCTTGATGTCGGAGTCGTACACATCGATGACCTCGTCGTGGGCTACGAACAGATAGTCGGCGGATGCGCTGTGGTAAGTAGCAAGTCCCGCAACTTCGATGTCCTCAGTAACAGTCTCGATATCGGGTGCTTGGACAGACTCCGACGCCTGGAAAAAGTACAATGGTCGATCTTCGGCCGAAAAGAAGATCCCGCCATTCGCGAACACGGCGCAAGTTTCGCCTTCGATAGCAACGGGGAAAGTTTGAACCTGTGATCTTTGTCAGTATTACTGTCTATGGTCACGATCAAGAGACAAGAGTACCTCCAGGATCTCAACCCGGCCTTTGTTGCCCCGAATCAAGAACTGCACAACCATCTTTTTTCCGAAGAGGAAGATGTAACTCTCACCACTCTTCCCACTACGCCATACGCACGCAGTACTCCAATCACCCAGCTGTTTCTTGTCATTACTTTCGATCGTGTCCCCACTCTGAGCGTCGAAGACCCTGATCAAAGAGTCTGGAGCTGGAATGTTGACGATTAGATCCCTGCCGTCGATGTCGTGAACAGCAACAGCAATCTTCGAGCGACCAGTCTTCTGATGCGTCTTCTCTGCAAAGCTTGAGGAATTCGAGACAGAGAATGTCCGGAAGCCACCGTCGGCAGCACTTCCATCATTGATGACCAGTAAAGGCGATTTGCCGTAGACGAAGTTGGTATTGTCGCCCTCGGATCCAGTAGCGGCTGCGACGAGTGTGACGTTCGCGTTCTGGGCTGCGACGAACGGTGTGATCACACTCGCCCATACGAGGCATCGCGTGATCGCTTTCATCTTGTGGCGGGCGTTGTCTAGATCAGTAAAGGCGGCCTGACTCTATGAGCATGGCCGTCGAGGCCGTCTTATATCCCAACATGTCTCCAAGTAATGGGCTGAACCTAGACTTCCCGCTGATCCATGTGCATATGCAGTCCATGTCGTTAAAGCCCTTCGGGGCTCCGATGTTTCGAGGAAAAATCCACAAAACCACGCGATATTGTCGTTAGGGGCGCGATGCATGGTGTGCCTGCTGCTTTGGGTTAGGTCAAGCTGGCTGAGCGGCCAATAACGATGTCTGCTATTGAAACGTGAGACGGCCTGGCAAGGTTCGAGGCCGGGATCAACATGAGGAGAACGGAGGAAGGATTGAGACCTGGCATGGCTTTGAGGTGTGAACATGCACTTGGAGAACTGTTGTGACATGCCACGCTGGAGCAGAGGGTGATGGTATGTCTGCCAAGCTACAACCATTGGAGATGGTCTGCCATAAGGAAGGTGATGAGCCTGATTACGCTTTATCTTAATCATGATAATAACTGGTCCTTATCCTGCGGGTGGACTCTGGCATGGACGTAGACGTAGATTGGAAGTTGATGGGTCGATATTTGGCTAGCTTCCAGTGCCTGGTCTTCTACTTATATCTTGTCGGCATCTCCAGGCGGGTTCCGCAGGCGTTTTCTTCACATGCAGTGTTGAAGATTCACGTTCTGAATCATATGCTGTGCGCGAATAGAGGTCATTCGTGGTGTATTTCTGCAAGATTGAAAGACCTCGGGAAGATTGTGAGAACGATGACGTGCGCTGTGCCAAGGCGCAGGTTCACACCCGTGGCACCAACAGACGCGACAGGACAGTATCACGAACTCTCGACATCGCGCAACGATCCACGCGAATACATACTCGCTGGCAGAAAAATCGCGAGTCCTTGTACAATTTCTCGAATATCTACTCACGTTCATCCCAGGTGTCCCCCTCTTCCGACGCGCCGCACCCGTCCGCACGATAAGCCATTTCGGCAGTATTCCCACCCTCATCTCTCCACGATCAAGCGTGATGCTTACAAGAAGAACATTTGCTCCAACAACACTATGGCTCTAGTCGCGGGCGATCGAGACGTGCTCGGGCTTCAACTGCCCCCACCCGATGGTTGAACAACACACTCCACCAGGGACATACTGTAGCATGCGTCTATGTTCAGAACCGGTCGCATCACTCTCAGCCCTACGCTACAGCCATGCAGTGTCGACGATAATCGCACGCTGTCGTGGATGTAACCTTCGGTTACGATGATTACCTTGGATGGACATACCTGGCAAAACCGACACTTGATCAAGTCGTGGAGTGAGCCTTCATGGCGAACATAATGAACTGTAGCTGGCATATGAAGGACGGCCAACTCGAAGGGGCGAAACACAGGACAAAGTGAACAATACCTCGTCTGATATCCATATGGAACAATCGAGCCCAAGCCCTCGGCACTCTATACCCTTTCTCCTGTGACGATGCGGCACTCGGGTGGCTCCAAATTGCATCTCCACGCGGCAAAAGAACCTTCTCTCAAGCTTGTCACACACTTGGGCATCCCAGGTAACAAAGGACCCCGTGGTCTTGATGCCAACGAGTAGTTGGGCAACCCGCCAAATGAATCGACGCGGCGATTGAGTTGATTACTCTCCATTCGCGACCCCGCCTTCCAGGCGTTGCAGCATGCACGATGCACCCTGGCCATCTTTGCATCCTTAAATTGCCCTTGCGAGATCCAAGAATACAAATTGTCCGGGGAAAGGCACCAAGAATGCTTAGCTATCGGTACATTCGCAATGGATCGAACCACTACCTTTAATTCGTTGCTCGTACGCTAACCCCGCACTGCACCTTTAGCGCCACGGCTCTTGACCTCATATACCGAAGTATAATGACTTGGCAACATTGAAATATCCATACGAGGCGCACTACGCCGAGATGCACCTGATTGGGATACCGTTTTGGAGACTTAGCTGTGCGACGAAGTGACAGCCTGATCGCGTCCATCAATGAGTTCTCAACTCCCAAGGCGGACCAGATGTCCATCAATCCGTCAGATATTATCGCATGATCAGTTCCTCATATTGCATGAGCTCATTGTCGGGCTTCTGGAGACTGGGCAATATGCATTGTGTACTTTGCACACAAGCATGGCCAGGATCGAAGCCGTGAAACGATCCTATAAGTTGGCAGCATCATGTACCCCAATAACGGTGTGACATCCCACAGCCTTCATTCAGCTCGCAGTCTTCTCTTTCATCATGTTGTCGACTTCAAACCTTGCGGTGTTTCTGGGTGTTTGTGCCTCCCGCGCATCCGCCTGGGTCATTGGAACGGAGCAGTCCGAAACTCACCCAAAGATGACCTGGCAGCGCTGCACAGGCAGCGGTGGCAACAGCTGCACCAACGTCAACGGAGAGATTGTCATTGATGCTAATTGGCGCTGGCTTCATTCCGTTGGAGGCTACACCAATTGCTTCGACGGAAACGAGTGGAACACCACGGCGTGTGCGACCAACGCCGCATGTACCAAGAACTGTGCTATCGAAGGCTCAGACTACCGCGGTACCTACGGTATTACGACCTCAGGCAATGCTCTTACTCTCAAGTTCGTTACCAAGAACCAATACTCCACCAACATAGGCTCTCGCACGTACCTCATGAAAGATGCAAACAACTATGAGGTAGGGCAGCGCATCAGATCATGGTATGACACAGACGCTGATTGTTGCTATTTGCTGCTTAGATGTTCAACCTTATCGGAAACGAATTCACCTTCGACGTCGACAATTCGCAATTGCCATGCGGTCTCAATGGAGCACTGTATTTCGTTTCCATGCCCCAGAAGGGCCACGGTGCACCCGGTGCAAAGTACGGAACTGGTCAGTCACGGTATCCGCGATTCATAGAGCCTGGACTGATACATCCCAGGTTACTGTGACGCTCAATGTGCTCGAGACCTGAAGTACATCGATGGCAAAGCCAATGCAGAAGGTTGGCAAGCATCCGAATCTGACCCCAATGCGGGTATTGGCAGAAATGGTGCATGCTGGTGAGTACGCCAGTCTGCTCGGCCTGGCCCATTCTGACGCAACTCAGCACCGAGATGGACATCTGGGAGGCGAACTCAGTCTCCACGGCTGTGACCCCGCACTCTTGTCAGCCTGAAGGCTACTCAGTCTGCACAGACGACACGTGTGGTGGAACATACTCGCTCGATCGCTATGCCGGCTCCTGCGATGCGAATGGTTGCGACTTCAACCCATATCGTGTCGGCGCGAGGGACTTTTATGGCAAGGGCAAGTCTGGTGTAGACACCTCAAAGAAGGTGACAGTCGTCACACAGTTCTTGGGATCTGGAGGATCGCTCAGCGAGATTAAGCGCTTCTATGTGCAGAACGGCAAAGTCATCGCCAACCCGGAGCCCACAATCCCTGGCATGGTATGTGCTCCCGTCACCAAGCCTTAAGAACTCCATTCTAACAATCGCGCAGACAGGTAACTCGATCACCCAAGAATGGTGCAACACGCAGAAGGAAGTCTTCCAGGAAGAAGTCTACCCCTTCAACGAGTTCGGCGGCATGGAGTCCATGGGTAGGGGTATGAACCTGGGCATGGTACTTGTCATGAGTCTCTGGGACGACCACTACGCCAATATGCTCTGGCTTGACAGCAGCTACCCTACTGACAAGGATCCGGAGCAGCCTGGTGTCGCTCGCGGCGAGTGCGACATCAACAGCGGCGTGCCAGCCGATGTAGAGTCTGCTAACCCGAATGCGCAAGTCATCTTCTCGAACATCAAGTTCGGGCCCATCGGCAGCACTTTCGCGCAGCCTGCTTGAGTCCCTCAAGAAACGTGATCGATATCGGGGGTTCTTTTTATTTCTCCCGGCTCCAGCTCTACGCAGCCTAACCAGTTGTCGCTTGTACGGTCAGGCTGTCGCTTGTACATAAATCTGTCCGATCATGTCATTCGCTTTATTATGATCAGAGATACGAAACAATCAACGCTGTACAGTTCTTAATACACTGTAAGGACTAAACCTTTGTTCAAGAATGCGCACACTTGACTCTAGCGCTTTCACCTTTGGGAGTGTGTATGCACAGTGAAGTACTGGTTGGGGCACGATAGGCTGCTGTTAGCTCATAGGGAGAATACCCCTAACTCCCATTCCTCCTCACCATGTCAAAACATCACTGGAGCGGAGGAAGAGCTTCCAAGTCATTGTCCAACCCTCCCGAAGCCCCTTTACAGCACATCACAATCGCAGATTCCACCATGGCTATGGACCTACAGCTCGAAGAAACACCATAACAATCAATTGTGCAAACAGCGTTGACCATACCAGAGCTCACGGAAAACATCCTGAACCGTTTGCTGGATGTTCGCAATCTAATTCATGTTCGGGCAACTTCGAAGGCCTTGAAGACCATAGTCGACGGCACACCCAGCATCCAACGCCAGTTGTGGCAGCTTCCCACGCCAATCCCACATGACGAAGACCCACATTACCCTGATTTGCCACAGATTATGTCCACGTATCCCATCACGCTAAGCTCTAGAGGCGAGTCGTCGCATGGAATGGGATGTGTATGATGCAATTGAGGCAGGCGAAGATGAGGAGACCGCTGCCGCGGTGCGAGAGCAGCAATGGCAAAGTCTATGGTATTCGTTCGAGAAACCTAACTATACGTTTTCCCTTGATACTATCCTCGAGCAGACACCTCAGCAACGAGCGTTCAAGTGCAACAGTTGCCAGCGTATTCACCCTCCATACACTGCCTCGGGCTTACATCCAGCTCTCCGCTTCCTACATAACCACGAAATATGCGGTCACGGCTATGGTTCGGAACTGCTCTTTCGTTTCGCTCTTGTGAATCTCGGGCGTGCAGACTACCGGATGGGGCTTGCATTGGACGAAAACCAGGGTCGCATGTGTGGTCGCAAAAAATTGTATATTTTAGCATTGTTTGCCAGGGCGGTTAGCAACGCTTACGAAACCACAAAGCAACGTGGTATTCTTCAACATTATTTCATGGCGCCCGTGTGCGCGAGGCTCATTCTGACTTGCGTCGAAGGTTCCGACCCCGTGGATCTGGGGAATACCATTGTTCGCGATCACGATGGCATCAAGTTGGGGCAAGTGCTACGCGCTCTTCTGCGATTTTGTGACATGACCTTTACGCGCGGTCGCGCTAAGGTGCTGACTGTCAACGAGGCCTATGTCACCGGTGGAATTTATGCTGAGACATGGAAGGAGGACAAGGCCTATATCGCCCGGCTGTACGATGAGGCACAGGAGGAGTTATCCTGCTTGCAGGAAGGTTATTTGGATGAAGACCAAGCAGCTCGTGGTTGAGGCAACGAAGCGCCCAGAGATCGCAGCGACTGATCCTGTATCTAGAAGCAGGAAGTCTCGCGTCATGGATCATGATCTTCTTTCATTCAATCTTGAACGTTCGTCTCGGTACACCAGAGTCTGGTGTCGCATGGCCCCCAAACCAAGTTCGTTTTCACTGAGATGTTGACATCAGCGTCATAACGGCAAACACGAGCGTCTGTTTCGTATGGAGTAAACGCAATTTGTTCTCGCATGACCGAATACAAATACTGTCATGCCCTCTCTTGTTATGTTCGTGTATGCCCAGCTTGTATTCTTTCTTCCATATCTTTACTGATTTGGCCCCAATCCGTCGCTATCGTTGCTAGCAAATCGGCGTACTCTTCGCCCTAGCCTCTCCCCCCCCCTGTTAGCCGGCAGTGCCTGCAACATCTACCGAAGATGCTTGAAGATCGTGTGGAAGGTGTGACACGTTGTTGGTTTCCATGCCCATGCGACGACCTAGAGGAGGATCAGTGCGATTGCTGCTCGTGGTAATCGCATGCGAGGATGGGCCATAAACGCCCAGGTGGTGTTGCATGAGGCTTCTTGGGCGGCAGTGGTGACGTAGCTGCCTCCTGAACCTGGCACTAGCGCAATTTGGGTTAGCTCAAACGGGACGGACTTTGACCTGGGCAACCACCGCAACTCCTTCTCGACATCCCACTACTACGTGCGCTCATCATAATCTCCCTGGTGTCGTGCAATAAGTTGTCAGAGGCTTGTGACATGTCGTTCAGTCTGTTGGCTGAGCATGAGGCCGAGAGATGCACACTCCAGACTTCGCTTGACCTGAACATGGCCGATTCGTGACCTAGAGCTTGTTAGCTGGTATGTGACTGCCTATTTCATCTGGCGAGTATAGTGGGTCAATTGCTCTATCTAACATCTGACTAAGCGCTAGTCGACGCGTATTACAAGCGAGTCTCCAACCCTTCGTTAGTATTACGTGTAAGGCGTTCACCCGCTGCGTATAAACCGTCGCTTACCTCAATTGTCGCCCTTGTTTCTTCTTCACCGACTCAAGATGTCCCATTTTTATGTATCGACGGATACAACTCGACGGTTGCCATAAGACTCAGAAGTCCAATTTCGGATTGGTGGGAAGGCATCGAACCCAGATATCAGGTGTTTCAAAATGTTATGGACCTCGCAGAACAGCTGGAAGACGTGGACTCGATATGTGCAAAATCTGGGTTGCAACATGACATTGGCATTCAGCCTTCGGGTCTCCTGCTTTCGGTAGCAGTCGACCAGATAGACGACGACAGGCTTTTTTACTATTCCACGGGTACACTGAGACGATCAGGTGTTCTCATCCGGGACTTCTTGGAAGGGATCATGTGGGGCAGTCGTCACTTGGCTATCACTTTACAGACTGATGCCTTAACAGAAATCGAGCCAGACGCGCTTGCCGATGCGCAAGTCAGAGTCATGGCGATGAACGAGCGTATTGCTGTGATGGAAGCCCGCTCAGCACTCTGGCGAGAACAAGCACAGAGAGGAACGGGTCGGTTAGGCAGAAGACTCGGGACGCTCTAGGGGTTCTAGGAAACTAGGACGAGAGTGTGCAATGATGCAGATCATTCAACATGTGCTTTGTAATAAACATACTCTACCATTGCTTACTTACCATGCATCCTCAGACGACGCGTCCATCTCACGTCCATCTCGTTATGACCCAGCGTCTTCCTACAAGCCAGCTTACAACCCTTCCGATGCGACTTCGACAGGAATCGCTTTTCGCAGTTCAGACCGACAAGTAATAATACGCGCACAAAGCTTGGCGAGGTCTCCGAGAAGTTTCGCAAAGTCGAAGTTATGTGTTTCTTTCTGACCCTCCAACAGATAGCGATCGATAGCCGGATCTAGCTTGGCGATGCCATCTATAGCCTGCACCAGACGAACATAAATGCCGCTTTCATGGTAATCAAGGCGCTGATCAAACCCGAACAGTCTTCCACGACATACGGGACAAGTGGCTCTGCCTTTCTTCAGGTGTTCCTTGAGACAAATGATACCGTGAACGTGGCCGCAGGGAGTACGGACAGCTGGCTCGGTTCTGTTCGAATGCGAGAAGGACACTCTGTAATCGTAATAACAGGCATAGCAGCGGCGGTCGGTCTCATCACTCGCTGCCATTGCTTCTTCGGTACAAGGTGTGGTGAAGTCCGATACCGCTGGGTAGACTGGTGGTCGTTTACTAGGTGAGACCTCCCTGCTCGTGTCAGAGTCGGGGTCGTTGTCTTGGGAGTCGGATGGTACGTTGCCCTCCATATTGTCGTTGTCTTCATCAGCATTTTGATCGTTCTCGTCTTCTGTGGCCTCGTTGTCATTCCCGTCATAAGATGAAGTTTCGCTGAGAGCAACGCTTCGCTCATCCAGCACTGCATCCAACTCACCAATGAACCCTGCTTGCTTGTACCGACAACAAGTCAAGTATGAAACCATACCGGTGAAAAGGTACCACTCCAGACACGTAGAGCTTCGACTTCCTTGTTCATCGAGGTACTCTTTGTGCATCCGATCGCTCAGGCCCTTGCGTAAGCTTTCATATTCCAATGTAAGCTCACGATAATGCCCTTCGGTTGGATACTGTTCTTTGCCTTTAGCTTGACGTTGCTTCAGCCATAGTACTCGGGCCGCGAGGTAGGGGTTTGCGATGGACTCCTTGAATGTGTCGATGTCTAAATTGAAGCGGGGAGGGTCAATAAGCTTGAAAAAGGGCTGGCCTTCGGCGCGATACGCCAATGTCCGAGCGAACACTGCTGCATCTGCAGTGTAGGCTCGATAGTAGTCTCTGGTCCTTTCCCGGTGCAACATTGGCCATCCGTCAGAGAGAGAAGAGAGAGAAGCGATCTCCGTTCTCACTTCAGATGAGTAATTAGACGCTAAACCTTGATCTAGATTGTCTAAAGAGACATGATTAGCCTGGAAACAGGTGTACAAAGTCAGTACATGCATTGTATTCATTTGGCTTCGGGAATTGACTAACCACGAATGTAAGCAACGGTTGAGCTTCTGCCGTGTGTACTGAGTCAAGATCAAGGAGTTGCAGTCCAACGTGCTGCAAGACTTCGAACAATACTCGGTTGATGCGGGTTGTTGAACGATCCAAAAGTTTGAGATGTTCTTCGAATTCTATTCGCGCGGCGACATCCATCGTGTTCATTGACTCTGGTTCAACACAAGAGCTTGATTGGGGCGCGTGGATGGGCCAGATGTATAGGGTTTGGATTGCTATTCTGTACCGTTTGTCGATCAAGCAGGCATCGACGTAGCAAACTTGTGGTTTGATAGCATCTCTTACACAGAAACACTGAACAGGTCTGTAGACTACATCCAGACAAAAACCTGCAAAGTAGGTAACCTAATGTTAACGTAGGCTCTAGGGTGCTTAGTCCTTTGTTAGGTTAATATGATAGTACTGTGAATGACTCTAAACATAAAAGAACTCGGTAGAGAACACCCACTCTGGAGCAATGAAACCACATGGTGATCAAGCCGAAGTAGCAAAGCAGCCTGAAGCCTAATAGCCCTGCGAAGAATCCTGGGCAGTGAAATGCGAGATTCCATGTAAAAACTTTGGTGGAACCCCCCATCGCCAAATTGTATTGTCATCAACGTAAGCTATTTCGCATACTTTGGGGTAGCTCTCATGAGACAAGTATGGACCAAGATAGGTGCACATTTTCGTATGACAACCTAAGACGCGACGAGTAAGCCAGCGCATTGTCTCATCATGTGGAAAAAGGACAGAAGGCATCAGACCCCAGCGCAAGAATTAGAAACGACCAATACAGCGACTTCAACAGTCGCTATTAACAGTCTTGGTATTCTGTCCTGCATCGAGTACTGCTCCCCAACGGGGCGATGGCTTGGCTTCAGGTCGCATGGTCTTCGCCGGCTACATGCTGCATTTTGAGTTCGCGATTGTTCGGTCCTTGTAGCTTGGTGGTTTCAACCTTGTTCATCAAGTGCCGAAAGCCCAGGTACAGGCCAGAAAACATGTTGACCATGGCAATCGCGCCTACGAAGCTGGGAAGCTGTACCGAGTCTTACCTTCGTCGATAATCGTCGACATCCTGGTACCAAAGCTTGAAACCGTATGAAAATAATAAATTCGCAGCATGAACCATGCTGGTCGCCATATAGTAGATGGTCATGAGGCGTCGATGGAATGTAGCCTTCATGACAAGACCAACGGTGCGTCTGCTGGTGATGAGGCAAGTGCCGGCCAAACAAGATACCAGTATCTGTACAGTAAATCATGGCAAGGGTACTGCAAGGATGCAATACACCAAATGTAGTGGAAGTACTGCCCGGGCACAATCAGAGAGCGCCAGCGCACCTCGTGACGGCACGCCCGGGTTTGAGGGTCGCATGATCTGGTGTCGCATAAGTATTGGCTGCACCCTTCGCCGGACGATGATCGCAAGAACGTGATACTCACCGCCATAGTCACTCTATATATCGTCTTAGCACTTTTACTGTCTGCTTGATACTAAATCCAAGAGTTTGAACGCATCACTTTGTCTCCCCCGTCGATGTCGAAAGCCTGAGGTGCGACATCTGTTTTGCCCCGCCACCCCGCCTCCTCGGCTGTGGCGCCCGTTATCGCTTATCGCGACATTTCCGCATCCGTCTTCGGCGCGTCATCTGCTCCTTCGCGTCGACACGCCTCAAAGGGCGGGCAGCCTCCCCCGGGAGCGTCTTACTTATCTCGAGCTCAAGGACAAAGAGCCTCGTCTCCTTTCACTCGCGCAACGCGTAGTCACTTCTTTTGCCCTAGTCGAGCCAGCACCGGCCGGACGTTCATCAGGCGGCACAACTACACCATACTCACGTCACGATCTCCACCAGAAAGCAAAAAGCGAGACCTCATAGATTAGCCGTCCGAAGGCCTCGAGGAACATTTCTTCCCATAGCGCCAGGCGATAGTCGCACCACTATACCACCACTAATATTACGACCAACCCTCTGTAGTACACCATGCCGAGCTCACCAACGCAACCATTCCCTCTCTACCTATTCCCTAGCCTTCCCTTCCGCCGCCGCCGAAGCTCTGCCATCAGCACCTCGACCGCCTCCACATCTCCGTCCTCATCTCCACCTCAGCCGACCTCTTTCTTGACAGCCCAGCCGAACTCACATCTGCGCTGTCAGAAGTGCCTAGCCGACCTCATCCCCACGTCATCCATCATAAGCAAAGGGTTCACGGGGCGTCATGGTCGCGCATATCTTGTAGGACCTCCATCGGCATCCAGCGCATTTGCTGGTGGTGACATGTCGGCGACAGGCTGGAAGGCGGGCGACCTACCGAACACCTTGACGCACAAAGCCCATGCTCGTCAGCTGGTCACAGGTGCCCATACTGTGTCTGACATTAGCTGTCGCAGCTGTGGTAGCGTCCTGGGATGGAAGTACGTCGATGCTGCTGAAGAGACTCAGAAGTACAAGGTCGGCAAATTCATACTGGAGACGAAGAGAGTCGTCAAAGGCGCGGAATGGGACGAGAGCGTAGAGGAGGAAGACAATGGCATGGTGCTGGAGAAGGAAGGTGAGATCGAGTTCGATTCGCAGGACGAAGACGAATGCGAGGACCTCTTCAGCGGCATCTGGAGCCCCCAACTTGCGAGCAAGAGGAGGAAGCGCCGTGCCTACGGTGACATTGACTTGTCGGTGTGAGCTTGTCGACCCTTCGAAATCCACGTTACGAATGCTTCTGAGCGTATACTACGGCGTATAGCCTGCGATTCGACACGAGAAACGAACGAATACCCCGGAAAGATAGATACACTTCCACTTTTGATACCCAGGAAAGGCGCATGGTTTTGGCGTAATGGCTTGCTTTTTCTCAACGACATGCGTGTGTACCTAGCTTATGAACCATGGTACACAACACCACGATAATTTGATCGTCTCGAACTTTACAACAAGTAGATCTCACCATGTAATGATGACCCATGGACTTTGATCTGTTCAAGGACGCTGTTAAGCCTCCGACATCTTCTCTTCTCTAGAATAACCGATATGCCGTATTCACAACTTCGCACTCGCACCCTTCTCTCCCCTCGCCACCTCAGCAACCTCACTCGAGCTCTCAGGATTCCACCCAGCGATCAGGTCCTCTACAACATTGATCTCATCTTGTCCCCACACCAACCCGCCAACTGCTTTCCACTCGCCCGCATCTGATTGCCTCAACACACGATACGTTGGTACGCCGCAAAGACCCAAGTCCTTAGCCTCCGCAGTCAAAGCTCGTAGTTTGGCTTTGACATCGGGCTCGTTCGCGCGCGCGATGAGGTCCGCACCATTGAAACCGCCTTCGTCAAGAACACTGCGGAGGACAGAATCGTCCGAGACGTTTTGGTTGTGGGACCAGCATGCTTCGACTGTGGTATATTAGCATATTGCATAGCATGTATGACACGTACTAAAAAACATCGAAAATGCGACTTACACAATAGATTTGTGGTCTTCGGCTCCACGATAGCAACCCTCAACACAGTGGGTGTCCGAATAGGGAACGTATCGGCCCAATGGAACTTGACTCGTCGACCACCATCTTGCGCACTAACAGCGTTCCAGTACTCCGTCCAGTCCGCGTGATCCTGTCTCGACCACCTTGCCTTCGCAGGACTAACCGCCGACCCTGGTAGATTCGGTGCACCGATCTCTCTAAACAATATGCCCAGCAGAAATGGCTTCATGACAATCTCCAGTCCCGATCCAAAGATACTCTTCAGTCTTTCCAGTTGCGTGTACCCCAGAAATGCCCATGGACTGCTGAAATCGAACCAAAACTCCAGCTTGACACGACCGTGAGCAGTGTTCTTCGGTACGCAGCGAGGCATCAAACTCTTCAGTCCAGGGACACTACTCCACTGCTTCCCCTTCTCGGAAGAAGAAAGCGCATTCAACGTCGCCTCAACAAAATGCATGCGATCCTGTCCCCAAAAGAACCTCCCTTTCTTCTCTTCACCATCAACCCCAGTCCAAACCGCATCCGGGATCCAGAAGCCCGGAACACCAAAAGCACCTCTCTGAATCGCTTCTTCGGTACTCTTTTCCAACTCTTTTCTCGCCTCAACCTCAGCAAAACACTCTTCTCCCAACCCTTCAACCCCACACTCTCTCGCAATCTGCAAAAGCGTCGTATTAGAATTCACGTCTTGGCCATCTACCCAATAAGCCTGAAACAGCCGATCCGTAAGCAACCTTCTCTTCTCCTGGTCCTTCACACAGTACAACAAACGTAACGCGTTAACAGTCTTGCACGGATGCTGGGGCGGTGGATTGTACCGGATCTTGTATCTGCGGAGTGTGCGTTGCATGCCCTGTCCTGTAACGGCCTTTTTCGCTGAGTTGAAGACATCAGAGGCGGAGCCGCCGGCGCCTTGGGGCGCGGATGTCGCGCGGTAGATGGCGCCTAGCAGGACGGGTTTGTAAATTAGGGTTGAGGAAGTGCGTTGGGCGAGGGATTGGACGCGTGTTGAGGCTATGTAGGCGAAGGGGCAGGAGATGTCGTAGTTGAACTCTAGGGTGGGCGCAGTTGGCGGCATGATGATGGAGGTTGGGTGGTAGACGACGGTTAGTAGTTAAGATGCAGTATGAAGATACGCATGAAGATGAGTTAGTCTACAGATGCAAACCATGAGTAAGCTTGGGCGACTGGTAGGCTTCAGCTCGGTATACTGTAGCGCAGATGTGGGGTAAGTTCAGGTACAGCCGAGGTCCATCCTAGATGCAGGAACACCAAGACCTGTTATCATAGATCCTGCCTCCAAAAATCGATATATTTATTGTATCTACCTCTTATGAACGATGTCGTCTACCACACGTGATCGATCCCTCTAGTCTATGCATAGTTGAAGCTAGTTCTGCAGAGTGGACAGGTCGAGGCATCACTGCTCTTGAACCACTTGAACAGACAAACGCCATGGAACAAGTTCTTGCAAGTGTGACACTTCTTGTCAGGCAACTTGCGATCGGATCCGACTATACTATAGCAGATCGCGCATTCGATCTGGCCCTTAAGCGCTCCATCGACGTTCCTCTTGAAAGTGGTCAGCGCGTCGATCAGGCTGCCGTTGAAGATCGTAATCGCTCCCAACGAAGTTCTCAGCCATGATTGCCACTTCTGTTCATTGACGGCCACGCGATTCAGGCCTTCGATGTGGGCATTTGCGAGAGGGAATGCGGCAGGCAGAGAGATCCTCATCGCCATGGTTTGTTCGTCGACAACGTAGGACGCAGTGATCTCGCGTGCGCGGTTAATGACCTTGACCGCAAATGCTGAATCGGGCTCAGATGCGGCCTGTTCCTCTGACCATGTGTTGACTGCGTTGAGGGCGGCCACAATCACAGGTGGTGACACGTACTTTTCCGTCCAAGGCTCGAGCGCAACGACTATGGCGCGCGACTTGCAGCTCTTGAACCAGGTCTTTGTCAGAGATGGAACGTCGCGCAGACACAAGAAGTATAAGTGTGTAAGTAGCCATTGCAGATCGCGCTTTGGAGGCTCAACGTCTGCTTCGTATGTCGTGATGTCAAGTTTGGAGACGTCGACTGGCTTGTTGTGCGCGTGGCCAAGGAAGTCGAACATGAAATCGAGCAGACCTGGAAGGTATTCACCTTCTCTGATGTGCTCAACGTAGTCGTTCTTGACTTTGAAGGATGCATGTGCCAGGTGATCGAATACCAGCAACCAGCTCAACAGGTAGCCCCGCAACGGCAACGGCACGCTGCGTTCAAAGTTGGCATCGGCAATCGCCGCAACCGTAGGCGCGTCGATGATCAGAGATAGCAACTCCTCGGGTAAACGCGCGGTAGTCTTCTCCAATGCCGCATCGATAGATATCTGCTCCTGGGCTGCGGGAATTTGCTTATGCAGGATGTCGAAGGCAGTTTGCTGAACAGGTTGCGATTCCACATAGAGAAGAGGGAATAGCTCTTCCGTGGACTCCAGATGCTTGAGCGATACCTTGGAAATCTGGCGCGCTAGCACATCATTAACCATCTTGAGCGGCTGATGGAACTCATCCGGAAAGTGCTGCGAATGCTTCAAGATGTTGATAAGCCCATCAGCAACTGGTTGCTCGTTCTCTTTCCAAGCGTCGAGAAGATCATCGTTGGGCTCTTCGGCTTGCGTCAAAGTTCGGAGCTGTGCGTATAGCTTTAGGGATGCGTGCACGAGAGGAATCGGGCTATCCATGCCAGACTCGTTTGACTCCAGCTCCTTCGTGGTCGTCCAGATCCCGGCAAGTGCACCCAAAATGCCAGCCCAGTGCTCGCCGTACATATCGCCGATCAATGGAAGCAATACTGTCAACGCGCGACACAGTTCGGCCTTGACAGGACGCGAGAGTGCGTCTTCTTGCAGCCACGGTACAACATGCTGAACAAACCGCATAAGACGAGGACCGGCGATGCTTTCCAAGATCCCCTCTTGACCCATAACACTGTTCAATAGAACAAGCTGCTGTAGTGCCTCTTGCGACATTTGCAGGGCACCAATACCCGTCAGATCGGCTATGACCTCATTACACATGCGCTCACAAGCCTTTGCATATGACAGTGGCTCCTTGAAGGCGTTCAGCAACGCAAGAAGCTGGAGGACGTTCTTTGAACTTTGTGTCGTTTTGAGCGTTTCCTGAAGTTGAGCAGTTTGTGAATTCTTCCAACCAGCGATCTCAATGGCATCGGCGATTATGACAGCGTATGCTCGTGCGTGATAGTAGGCTGGAGATGTCGCGCTGGCGTCTATGCTTCCCAAGAGTGTGTTCGCCCAGGACAACAGCGAAGCGTCGGCATTATCCTTCGACCACGTCGCAACGAGGCTCTTTAGTTCGTGTGTCACAAGAGCTTGAGCATCCGAGATGAAGGTCATGGCCTCGGCTTCGACGTCCGAATTGTAGTGTGCCCAGAAACCGTTCGCGCCAGCGAGGCCAAGGTTATCATCTGCTAGTTGTACGGCGACCGCGATGTTGCGGAGATAGGTAGCCCGAATTTCAGAAGGAAGCTTGTCCATAGAGAAATAGTCGGGGTTCTTAAAAAGCCTCGCCACATATTGCGTAATTCTGTATGCAGGAGAGTACCCATCGGCGTCCCGTGACATGGTCCTGATTGTAGAGGGCATCTGTCCATCCTTCACCAGATATACAGCGCCACCAAGAGGATTCGTAATGGCCAGAGACGATTTTGGTGCAGCGTTAAGAAATGGCTCCAGAGATGCATTCCAATCGTCGATACTTGGAAACACTTTGGCAATCTCATCCCAATCACCACCAGCTTTGACAGACTGCTTTGCCAAGTCAACCAGAGTCTCGACCGAGACCGATGTCTGGGTTGCGTCTCGTAACCCTTGTTGCACAAGATTGTAGATAGATTGCTTGGAGTCAGATCCAGATGATAGTATTGTCTGAATGGACGCATTGACAGCTTTAGCACCCTGGGCCACCTCGTCATCTGGAGATTCTGAGGCGAGGAGCAGGCCTTGCAGCAGGCCGGAGCCTTGTGAACTAGCGACAAACTCTCTGAGCATCGGCGGGTTCGACTTGACTATTTGGCGCAGGCCCTGCAGCGAGTACGGAGCCTGGTGCGATATCGAGAGGGTTTCCGTCATGTAAGCGAGGATCTCGTCTGTGGTTTCCGGAGAAAGTATCTTCGCTGGCGATTGAAGCATGCGGTTGAACGAGTCCCATTCGGTAGAACCTTCTACGGCTTCGCGTACGTTCGCAGTGATGTACTTCTGCAACTCAGGGTCCGAGGTTGCAAGATCGAAGGAGGGCGGAATCCTGGAAGAGGTAAGAATTGCTTCAAGTGCCTTGGTCTTCGCCGGAGAGTCTGTCTCTTTGAGAACAGTCTTGAGCGACGCGCTCCATGCGTCCTTGAAATATGCGCGATCGGACTTGGTGTATAGTATGTCGATCAGGTATGAAGACGAAGGAGATAGCACCAGACCTGGGAGATCCTGTTGTATGAATGACTCCAAATCTTGTTCGGATTGGGTAGATGAGATCAAGTTAGGATTTCGTTTCCGCAAAACCGCGATGGTACCCGCTGCGCCATATGGTTTTCCGTTTCTGTTCTTGAGTACTTCCAGAGCTTCCGCAACTATGGACGAGCAAGCCTGAGAAAGAATAGATTGTAGCTTCGCCAAATTCTCGATCGTGAGCGCTTGGTCTTGTATAGTTGCGTAGCGTGTGGCATGCTGAATGACGCTCGTTTGAGACTTCTCATAGTCTTTCGACTGCTCGGGGGCCAGGGTTTTGATGGCATCGATCAATTGTTGTGAGAAAGTAGGCCATTGCTCTTCTAGCACAACGGCCATTCCTTGAATGCCTAATGCTTTGGAGAGCAGACCTGGAGCATTAGAAGGCACAGCCCAATGCGAGGTCTCTAGCGTCGGTCGCAGGTACTGCGTTATTATTGGTAGCACCATCTCCTGGAGGAGCTTGGTCTTTTCCTCATCACTGAGTCGCTGAATCAGATACCCAGCCACTTCCAGGTAGGTTTTGAATCCTGCTTCGTGGTTGTACTTTGGCTCGTCCTTGCGGATAATGCCACCGTGCAGGGCATTCAGCAGCTCCGCGGAGTCGGTACTGGATTGTGGCAGGACTTCTTCTGGTATGATCTTCAACAGCTCAGGTATGCGGGCCCAGGTATCACGAGGTCCTAGTTGAGAACCCTTCTTCAGAAACTGCCGTAGACGTCTGTCCACCCCAGTCTTGCTCTTGTAGTCGGTGGTCCATACGGAGGGATGTCTAGAAGTGAGAAGGGTCAGGGACTCGACGTAATCGCCGACAGAACCGGTCTGGTCGGAGTTCAGCCCCTCAGCTAAGTAGGCTTTGCTCAGGGTATCGAGATTCTCCTGGATAGCAGCATCCTCCTTCGCAACGCATGTCCTGAGAAGACGGTGCACTGCGCGCCGTATGCCAGCGTCATTGTATGAAGCAAACTGCCACAGCTTCTTATCGCCAATCAAAGTCTCGTAGTCGGCGTGGTACTTAGAGAGCTCCTCGGGCTGCAGGTTGTTCAACAGGCTACCTAGTAAGGATATGCATGCGGAGATGACGCGGCTATACTTTGCTTCCGCGTCGTCTTTGCTGACTATCCGCTCGTCGCTCAGAGTCGCCGTACTCTCCTTGTCTACTGCGTCGCGACAGTACTCTAGTATGGGTTGCTGGTAGACTTTCCGAATGCTCTGCAGCTTTTCGGGTGTGTTGAAGACTTGTCGGAGCGAGGTCTGCGTCGCGTCTACCACAGATCGGTCGCTGTCATAGAGACCACATAGCCACGCTGCCACGCTCTTAGGCATGTGTCGTGCTATGCGCTTGCCGGCGGATACGGCGAATTGGCCGTGGACGAGGTGGGCATTCTGGCGAACGGCTTTCGCGTTGTCGATCGAGGTTCGCGGGTATATCTTGATCCATGCCTCGAGCAAGCCCTCTTCGACTGGCTCTCGCAGTGACGATATGTACGATTGTATGTCCTCCAGCGCCTTTGCCTTGGTTGTGCTGTCCTTCTTGGACAGATTGCGGAAGTAGACGACGACGTTTGGGTCCGAGATGGCGGAGAGGTCTGGGGGCTCGGATACGTAGGACAGGGGCGACGTGCTCGCGCTGAAGGCTGCTGATGCGCCGCCGAATGCGCCGAAGGAGGTCGTGGCCGCCCGCGCGCTGCTCGCCTGTGCCTTTGCTGTACGCTTTGACATGGTGGGGTTGCGTGAGGGCTGCGTCACTCAGGGTCGACGTCGGGGGAGAGGTAGGCGGGATTGTCTTTGTGGCGACGAAACAAGTGAAAGCCAGCTGCAGCTACGTATCCAAGTACACAAAAGAAACACACGCTCGCACGTCAGTCACCATGGCAGAGGCTTGCGGATTACGCGAAATATGCGGCTCTGCTTGATGACGGCACCAACTGTGGGTAGCGGAACATGGTGGGACATCCCTGCCCTTTGCCCAGACCCAATCGGGACTAGCCTTGTCGCGCTGACCGCGACCGAACTTCGTCTGGAGGCAACGCACACTCGCGACTTCTCTTCGTTTCCGCCAACTCCCCTCCGCTACAACAAAATCCGCGCGGGCGGTGGACCATCAACATGAGGTTCTACATCGATAACCTCCCGGTGCTATTCCCATATCCCCGAGTATATCCAGAGCAATATGCCTACATGTGCGATCTCAAGCGCACCCTGGATCAGGGTGGCCACTGTGTTCTCGAGATGCCTTCAGGAACGGGTAAAACCATTTCTCTGCTCTCACTCATCGTCGCTTACCAGCAGCACTATCCTGAAAAACGGAAGCTGATCTACTGTTCGCGTACCATGTCCGAGATCGAAAAGGCCTTGGCTGAACTCAAGGCGCTGATGAAGTACCGTACTACCGAGCTGGGCTACGAGGAAGAATTTCGGGGTCTTGGATTGACTAGTCGGAAAAATCTCTGTCTGCACCCGTCTGTCAAACGAGAGAAGAGCGGGACCGTAGTAGACGCGAGATGTCGCAGCTTGACTGCTGGCTTTGTCAAGGAGAAGAAGGAGCGCGGCGAAGATGTCGAGCTTTGCGTGTACCACGAGAACTTGGATCTTCTGGAACCTCACAATCTCATACCGGCTGGCGTATGGACTTTCGATGGCATACTGAAGTATGGTGAGCAGCAGAAACAGTGTCCTTACTTTACAGCCCGGAGAATGATGCCCTATTGCAACGTCATCATCTACTCCTACCACTACCTCTTAGATCCCAAGATCGCAGACAGAGTATCCAAAGAACTATCCAAAGACTGCATTGTCGTTTTCGACGAAGCCCACAACATCGACAACGTGTGCATCGAATCTCTCAGCATCGACCTTACCGAAGATGTACTCCGAAAAGCTACCAAAGGTGTCAACAACCTCGATCGCAAGATAACAGAAATGAAGACTAGCGATGCAACCAAGTTGCAAAATGAATACGCAAAGCTAGTCGAGGGCCTCAGAGCTGCCGATGAAGCGCGAAACGAAGACGCCTTCATGGCCAATCCAGCATTACCAGACGATCTCCTCACAGAAGCTGTGCCCGGTAACATCCGGCGAGCGGAGCACTTCGTTGCCTTCCTCAAGCGCTTCATCGAGTATCTCAAGACGCGCATGAAGGTGCTCAACGTCGTCGCAGACACACCACCAGATTTCCTCAAACATTGCAAAGACTTGACCTTCATCGAGCGAAAACCCCTCAGATTCTGCGCCGAGCGGTTGACATCACTTGTCCGAACCTTGGAACTCACTAATATTGAAGATTACCAGCCGCTGCAGGAGGTCGCTACCTTCGCTACGCTAGTAGCCACATACGAGACCGGCTTCCTTTTGATTATCGAGCCCTTCGAATCGGCGACGGCAACAGTACCAAACCCTGTCCTACATCTCACCTGCTTAGACGCGGCCATAGCTATCAAACCCGTCTTCGAGCGCTTCTACTCCGTCATCGTCACCTCTGGAACCATGTCTCCGCTCGACATGTACCCACGCATGCTCAACTTCAATACCGTTGTTCAAGAATCCTTCACCATGACACTCACACGGAAGACGTTCCTACCCATGATCGTCGATCGTGGCAACGACCAGAACCAAGTTACATCGCAATTCGAGCACCGCAACGACTTACAAGTGCAGCGAAACTTCGGTAATCTCCTCATCGAATTCTGCAAACTGACGCCAGACGGCGTAGTCGTATTCTTTCCTTCATATCTCTACATGGAGAGCATCATCTCAGCATGGCAAGGTATGGAGATCCTCGACACAGTCTGGAAGTACAAACTCATCCTCGTCGAAACGCCTGACGCCCAAGAAACCGCCCTCGCGCTAGAAACTTTTCGCACAGCCTGCAACAACGGCCGCGGCGCCGTCCTACTTTGCGTCGCTCGAGGAAAGGTCAGCGAAGGAATTGATTTCGACCACCACTACGGCCGCTCTGTGCTGTGCATGGGCGTACCGTACCAGTACACCGAATCTAGGATTCTGAAAGCTCGATTGGAGTTTCTGAGAGAGACCTACCGCATCAAAGAAGCAGACTTCCTCTCCTTCGATGCCATGCGCCACGCAGCCCAATGTCTGGGTCGCGTCATCCGCGGTAAAGACGACTACGGAATCATGGTCCTGGCAGACAAACGCTTCAACAAGAAGCAAACCCAGCTCCCCAAATGGATTCAACAAGGTCTCGACGCTAAGAGCACAAAGCTGTCCATTGACCAGGCTGTAGGCGCCGCAAAGGCCTTCTTGAAAGACATGAGTGTCCCGTTCAGCCGAGCGGAAACAGAAGGACACTCGTCGTGGTCGCTGGAGGATCTAGAGGCGCATCAGCGCAAGAAGGAGGCTCATGGCATTAGTGGAACGGACAACCCAGCTATGCGCGCGTTGGAAGGCAGAGCCGAAGTCGAGCGCATGGAGGTTGATGAAGTGGACGAGTTTGGGGGCACGGCGGATGTTGATGCTGAGATGGCTGAGATGGCAACTGTCGACGTATAGGATGGCGGAGGCGACAAGCCAATCCCTCGTGAATATCCTCACCTAAGGGGCGGTGTTAGTGAGACCGGCAATTCATCATCGTAGCGCTTGGGTTGGATAATATATCGGGCAGCGCACCAAAAGGGTGATTTGGAATATGGTAGAACAATAGAATTGAAGGCGCATGATAAGCCGTGGTTCTGAGATCATCCACTTGACAGACGTATGCGCGACTATACGGTCAGATAGACACTTGCAGATAATCGGCACGTCAGAGTAGGCATGTGGAATCGGGTTACAAATATCGCATTCAACTATGAACCTGTCAGGACAGAACACCCTGCTAGGAAACCATACACATTGCAAGCGACCGGACTCCATGCGTGCTACTTAGGAAGAAGAACCAACGCCCCAGTCCGCCATGCAGAACTCCTCAGGGAAAGAGAAACTCGGACCATATGCTGTGTTGTAGCGACTGACACCAAGAACCCTAACCATGTTCCCATTTTCTCAGTACGTTTATATCTCCATATCCATGAACAACCATTTCTTGCTTGTCAACTCTTCGCCCTGGCTGAACTCGTCGAGCGTTGTGAGGCCGAAGCCGATCCAGCCCAGATCCTTGGTTACGTTGGCCAGAGCGGCTTGGTCGACGTGGCGGTCGATGCACAGGACGAGACGATCGCAGGAGAAATAGTCGACTTCGCAGAGTTCGAGGAGGGCCATGAGACTGTGGAGCGTTAGTATCTCGATACCGAGGACGCGAATGCTGACTTACCCAGCCTTCAAATCCCCGTTGATGACGGATTCATCGAAGAAGATGAACATGGCCCTCTCGTCTTCCTTCTGAGCAACGAAACCCCGGAACCGAATGCCACCAACGTAGTCCCACATCTCAATGTAGTCGGCTATCGCGCCCTTCTCCTCGAACCGCACCATTTCAGGCGCAGCAGAGTCGGTCGAAGAGTCCGAGTAGCGACGAGCATCGATACCGTAGTCGTTGGTTATAGCGGTGTTCGCAGTCGTAGTGTTGTCATATGGCATACCCATCACTAGCGAGTTCTGGCGATGCTGGCTCCCCTCACCCAGGAATACAGATCGCAGTGTCTCGCAGAAGAGTCTCTCACACTCTCCCGTGATGGTGTATGCTGCCCCCCCTCTGCGCGCCTTGCCACCTTGAGCGGTGGACGCGTTTTTGGCGGCGAGGGGGGGACTTGAAGGGGGTGATGGAATTCCCTGTGAATGTTAGTAGTGCTTCCTACGTGGAACGTAGGGCGTGGACATACCGAGCTGACCTCAGGAACACCACCCGGCCCCGGCAGACGGGGTAGTGGAGTAATGGAAGCCGTGAAGGCTGGCGGTAGCGGCGTTTACGGAGTAGCAGCTAGCGCGGACATTGCTCGCGGACGAGTACGAATGAATGCTACTATTACTACTCATACTACTACTGCTTCGTTTCGTCATCGCCATTGCTACAGTATTGCCACGGTTGGTTCGGTATTGGTGTAGTGGTGTAGTGGGGTAGTGGAGTCGAAGACGGTGGTGCGTAAGCGAAATTGTTCTTTGAGGTAGTTGCGGTATCGTTGTGTGACAGAGGGCTTGAGTCGACGTTGGAGTTGGGCGAAGACGAAGAGGAGTTGGGTTATAGCGTTGTGGGGTCTTTGGGGCTCGTGCACGCGTCTCGCACTGTGAATGGCCCGCCACTAGCGCTAGAATCTTCGCAATCTCGGAAGCCTCGGTTCTGCAATTTATCATAATGACTTGTTTGGATTTAGAAACGTCGGAACTGGAATGTGAACAGCATGGTTGAAGCATGTCACCTTGACCATGTGGCACTTTTGCAGACATGGCACGTTCTGGATGTTGCTTGAAGATTGTGTATTACTACCGCTCATACATCTCAACCGGAACACCGTGTAACTTTTCAAAGTAGCTTCCTCAGCGAACCTTTGCTCTTTGGCAACATCGCCTCGCTATATCACTTACAGACCCGCCATATAGAAAAGACATTGGCGAAGAGGACTGAGAGATCCTTCCTCCTTGCACACATCTAATGAAACAGCCCCAGATTATGCAAGTCGGATATCTCAGACGACGCGCTATGCAGTTGATACAGAGACAGAAACGGAAATGAGAATGGCGCGAACGCACGCAGGCAGGCGGGGTCCTGCATGGGAGTGGATCCAATCCTGACGGGACCTAGTGGACCCTACTGCGCGTGGATTTTTGCAGAAACGCGTTTAACCGACCGAGATGCACTTGATGTCGAAGATCAAGTCAGAGTTAGGAGGAATGTCCGGGGGAGCACCCTTCTTGCCGTAAGCCATGGCCGCAGGGATGGTAAGACGACGCTCGCCGCCGGCTGTCATGCCAGCGACACCGACGTCCCAACCCTTGATGACTTGGCCGACACCAAGCTTGAACGAGAATGGCTTGCCCTTCTTGTTGGCTGCGTATTTATTAGTCAAGGTGATACTATGTGAACCGTCGGAAACTTACAGTCAAAGACCTTGCCGTTCTTCAGCTTGCCAATGTAGCGCATCTCGACGCGGTCGCCCTTCTTGGCGGCTTTGCCCTTGCCCTCCTTCTTGTCGTCGACGAGAACACCACTGACGGTGCGAGGTCCCTTGGCGGCCTCCTTCTTTGCCTCTGGCTTGGCGTCAACCTTGGGGGAGCCAGTTGGGCCCTGCTCAAGGTTCTTAGCGAACTGAACCTTCTTCTTGTCGCTGCTGGGGGTATCAACCTTCTCGGCCTTCTTCTCTGGCTCTGCGGCACCGGCAACAGCCTGACCGTCGTTCTTCTTCAGCTTCTTAGCCTGCTTCTTGCTGAGCTTAGCGTCACCGTTGGTCTTGCTGATCATGTCATCGAGGGTGGCATCATCCTCAGCAGCGCGCTTCTTGCTCTTCTTGCTGGCGTCAACAAGCTTGGGTGGCTCCTCATCGTCGCTGTCAACCTCAGTGATCCTGGGGTCGTTCATGCCATCGAGCTCATCATCCTCTGATTCTCCCATACCGTCGAGCTCCTCGTCTTCGGAGCCGAGATCGTAGCCGAGCTCGTCCAGACCATCGTCCTCGTCGTCCTCCTCATCATCCTCATCGGGGAAAGCGAGGTAGTTACCGGTGACGTAGACGTCGTGAGTGCCGCTGACGGAAAGGTAGACCTCCTCACCTTGACGGACGGTGATGTCGAGCGGTTGCTGGTAGTGCTACGCAGGTATTAGCTGGAGTCTATTTGAAATTGTCCTGATCACGCATACCTTCTCGGGGTCAAGAGTGCACAGAACAAGCTCTTCAGGCTCGTCATCATCATCCTCATCGTCCTCGTCGTCCTCGTCGCTCAAGTCGTCATCGGTGACCTTGGCCTTACCCTTGGCCTTCCCCTTGCCGTTGGTCATGCCGTCGATGTCCATCTCATCGGCCTCAAGCTCTTCTTGCAGCTTCTTGGTGAGGGCTGCCTGCTTGGCCTTCTTTGACCGGGCAGGGTCGCTGGGGCCACCGTTCTTCTCGCTCTCGCTATCGTCCGAGTCGGACATGTCCGAGTCAGCCTCAGGGAGCGCACCGGCGGCACGCAGACGAGCAGCAATAGCCTCAATGTCACCCTCCTCGTAGTCCTCATCATCATCATCGTCCGAGTCAAAGTCCATGGGCACTCGGATGAGCTTCAGAGTCGCGCGAGGGTGCTTGTGCTCGTCGTCAATTTGAGGCTCGGCATCTGGGTCGATAGCCGCCATGGTGATGCGGAACTAATCATGATCAGTACTTTCTCGTTGAATTGCGCATGCGACAGAGTTTTACTGCGGATTTTCGGCGCATAAAACTTTGTAATGCAGAGCAGGTAGAACCGGGCATCAAAGCTACTCACAGTGGAAGACTGGTCATCAGCAGCCAGAATGGGAAAGTTTCCAGCTGGAATGCGACGTCCGTAGACGCCTACGGGAATGGCGGACGACATCTTGGAAGTGGTCGCAAGTCTTCGTCTGGAGGAGCTGACGGGATTGTTGAGAGTATGAAGTCGGCGCACGTGTTTATTGCTCAGGAAGTTGCACAGCTCGAGAACAGCTGGTAGAGCAGGATGATAACGAAAAGCAAGAAACTGAAGAGCAGCGACTTCGAGAGGTAGAAAAAGTTCGCCAAGGCCTGCAGCTTTCTCTTAGCGTGCTTTCACCGCCGGCAGAACGATCCACTTAGCGTCGCTAGCGTGACGTATTCGCGGTCCTCCAACGCGCCACGGCACGCGCCTTTCACCACCAACACCGATTTCGACATGCGGCAGCCGACGCACCTCCGCGACGCCCCATCATGACCCCGGCCCCGATGAACGCTCTTGATCCACCACACCACTGTCACAATGGGCTCGCGCCTAGAGAAGAACTCCGAGTCGGTCCGCAAGCGCATCGCCAGCCACCAGTTTGATGGCGAGGATGGAGAGGAGTACCGCGGCTCAGCCTTTGGCGGCTTTACCGACTACTTCAGGCGGAAGAAGATCAAACTGCAGAATCTCGATGCCGACATACGAAATCAGGCCGGCAACAAACCTCAAATCTTCAAGGGCGTCGTGGCGCATGTCAACGGCTACACGCAGCCATCGCTCAACGACCTGCACACCATCATAGTCCAACACGGCGGCGGCTTCATGCAGTATCTGGACGGGAAGACTACGGTCACGCACATCATTGCCAGTAGTCTAACGCCGAAGAAAGTCGTCGAGTTCCGGAGATACCGAATCGTAAAGCCCGCGTGGGTCGTAGACAGCATAAAAGCGGGCAAGTTGCTGCCATGGAGCGAGTACCGAGTAGTGGATCAGGGCGAGAAGCAGAATGTGCTGGCTTTCAACAAGGATGGTATGACTAGCACCGCGAACGTCAAGACAAGGGGTTACCGGGACCAGACAGATGCCAGCTGGTACACAAGTCAACTGAGGGGAAGCCAGGCCGGTCCTGCTAGTACACCGACATCGAGTAACAGCATGCGCGCGCGCTTTTCGAACAAGAAGCAGCGCCTTCCTACACCGGACGATGACATCGAGGATCTGCCACCCTCCCGCGAACCGGAAGGCCTGCCCGGCCAGGCCAGATCCGGAGAGTCGAGTAAAGCTGCAAAGCTTGTCACACCACCCAAGACCAGCCCTTCAGTAGCCCCGGCCCGTATAGACGATGTGCCGGACGATGTCCACGATTGTCTCTATACGAACCCGAGCCCTCCTCTGCCCCCGCGCGCAGAGTCAAAAGACGGTACCGAAGACCAAGCTGAGCAAGTGCCTCCGGTGCAAGACGCTCCAAAGCCTAAGAACCGGGAGCTGACTGCCGAGGAGCACAACGCAATACTTCTACGGGATCCAAAGGTTCGCAAATCCACCGTTGTGGATCCAGGCTTCCTGGAACAATACTATCGCGAGTCACGTCTTCACCATTTGTCGACATGGAAATCCGATCTCAAGTCCCAGCTGCAGGCACTAGCGAGCGAGAAGACCTCTTCGCAGAGGGCCAAGCAGAAGCGCGCCCCGGGCGCTCGGCGCTATATTCTCCACGTGGACTTCGACAGTTTCTTCGCAGCAGTCAGCTTGAAGAAACACCCAGAATACAAAGACAAGCCGGCGGTTGTTGCGCATGGCCAAGGCAGCGGGTCCGAAATCGCAAGCTGCAACTATCCTGCGCGAACATTTGGTGTCAAAAACGGTATGTGGATGAAGCGGGCTCAAGAGCTTTGTCCAGACCTCAAAATTTTGCCTTACGACTTTCCCGAGTACGAAGCCACCAGCCGCGCTTTTTACGATGCCATCCTGGCTACCGGTGGTCTAGTGCAGAGTGTCAGTATTGACGAAGCGCTCATCGATGTATCGAATCTATGCATCGCTGTTGGTGGTAGCGATGGCGAACAATACTCCGAAGGCAGCAATTATCGCGAGCAGGCGAAAGCCGAAGAAATTGCACTTAACCTACGCGACGAAGTCAGGTCCAGGACTGGTTGTAACGTTTCTGTCGGCATTGGTAGCAACATCTTACTAGCCAAAGTAGCCTTACGCAAAGCAAAGCCTGCCGGACAATACCAAATCAAACCCGAAGAGGTGTTGGACTTCATAGGTCAACTTCAGGTTCAAGACCTCCCAGGCGTCGCTTGGTCGATTGGAGGCAAGCTTGAGGACCAGGGAGTCAAACTCGTCAAAGACATTCGCGAGCTTACGAAAGAAAGACTCGTACAGATACTAGGGCCCAAGACTGGAGAGAAGCTTTACGAGTACGCAAGAGGTATCGATCGTCAAGAAGTAGGGGAGCAAGTCGTCCGCAAGTCTATTTCTGCCGAGGTGAATTGGGGCGTTCGCTTCGAGAACCAGGAGCAAGCTGATGAGTTCATTGCAAGCTTATGTGGAGAGCTCCAGAAGAGACTGTTGAAGGAGAGGGTAAAGGGCAAGCATTTCACGATGAAGATCATGCGACGTTCTCCAGACGCTCCTCTAGATCCTCCCAAGCATCTTGGCCACGGCAAATGCGACACGCATAATAAGAGCCTCACGCTTGGTGTCGCTACCAATGCCAAAGAAGTTCTTACAAAAGAGGCGTTAGGCATACTGCGCGGTTTTGGTTTCACCCCAGGTGAGCTTCGAGGCATCGGCATACAGATGACAAAACTGGAGCCTATGAAGAACGCCACGGATGGTAGTCTTGAAGGCTCACAGCGACGACTGCAATTTAAAGTCGGCAACGCGGAACCAGCTCGTGTGGCGCGAGCCCCAAAAGCAGTTGAGGAAGACCCCATCCAAGACGATCCAGAGACCCCACGAAAGTCCAAAGCCTCGTCAGGAGAAGAGCATGTCCCTTTTGGCGCTCAGACGCTCAATGCATCAACACCTTCACGCCGCCCGCTAAACATGTTAGGCACGCAGTTCATCATGCCCTCACAGGTTGACCCTAAAGTGTTGGCCGAGCTACCAGAGGATATTCGATCAAAACTGCTGCGCCAAACGCGCCAGTCTTCACCTACACCTGCGCGCAATGAAGGCAAAAGAGACAACCCTAGCACACCTACAAAAGCTTTGCCTTTCGCTATGACAGCACTCCCGGCCCAGTCTCAACTCGATCCTGACATACTTGCTACGCTACCAGCCGAAGTTCGTGCCGAGATACTTGCACAGTATGACGCCAGCATCACCCCCTTCTCTCCGTCTCGCCGCCAAAAGGGCGCTGACCAAACGATATTACCCCAGTCGCCCCGCAAGAACAGAATTATAGGTATCCCTGCGAAGAAAGCCATTGTACCTGTTAAGCGTGGAAGAGGCCGGCCACCAAGATCTGCAATGCTTGCTGCCGCTGCTCAAGCAAAGTCCATTAGCATGACTGGCAAAACTCTCACTCAAGCCAATTTCATCTCTCTCAAGAACCCCGCACGAGAGAGTGAGAGTCGAGAGAATTCTGCCGGCCCAAGCGATGATGCCTTTGAAGCGCCCACCGTACCCAACCCATCAAAGGAAGATGACCTTGACCCAGCCTTCCTCGCTGCGCTACCCGAAGACGTTCGCAGCGAAGTACTCGCACAACACAAAGCCGGGAAGATGAACGCTTTCCGTGTCTCTGTATCACGCAAGGCCAAACCTTCACCGGAAGTCGAACCACCCACAGAACTATTCACAGAACTATTCACAGAACTATCCACAGAACTATCCGCAGAACTATCCACAGAACTATCCACAGAACTATCCACAGAACTACCCACAGAACTACCCACAGAACTACCCACAGAACTACCCACAGAACTACCCACAGAACTACCAACGATCAAAGTCCCTCGCCCTGTAAAGCCGACCTTCACAACCGACAAACTCTCGGCGCTGGCGGACTTAAGGGTTGCCATGAAGCAATGGATTGGCGAGTTTACTGACGAAGGGCCGTATGGCGAAGATGTTGTTGCCTTGATCAAGTATCTCAGAAAGGTCGTACTGGAAGAAAAGGACATTAGCAAGGCTGTGGGTATGGTGAAATGGATCGACTACGTCATTAATTGCGAGGCGGAGGAGGACGAAACCTTTTCGAAAGAGCCGTGGGAAGCAGCTCTCGCGAAGATCAAGGATGGCGTTTCCAAGGCAGTGAAAGAGAGAGGCTTGGGCCGAGTGTCTTTTGCCTAGTCTATGTACGTTTCACGACCCATCACGAATGAACGAGCCATGCCACGCTGTAGTATGTGCGCCAGATTCGGGTGACACACGGGGATGCTCGATTCGGTCAATGGAGAATAACCAACGCAGAGCACGTTCTGCACAGCTTTGAAGGTGAACCATGCGGTCCAGAGAGATGCACACAGATGCGGTCTACGCAAAGACCTCGCAAGAAATACAGTCATACCCTATGACTATGGACATATGACTCCAAATCACCTCCATCGCCATGCGTCAGCAAGAGGTTGGAGCTTTTCTTCGATCTATAAATTTAGGTGTCTCAATGTGCTAGCCCTGTCTCTCTACCTTTCTTACAAGGCTGTCCCCTCAAACCCTACTCAACGTTTACGTCTCGACGAACCTCGATCCCTATCAGTACTCAAGGTTACAGCATTAACACAGTGCTGACCACAATGATGCTCTGGGTCGCAATAACGATAGCAGCTTTGGTGAGCTTGGGGTCTACTTCAGCAGTTCTCCACACCCCATCGGTGGTTTCCACAGCTACTGGCGTCAGAATGCCGCCCACAACCGCTACGGGCCATTTTCCGAGATCAAACACTCGACGTCGATCTATTCAGATGTTGCTTGATCAACAAGGGCTAGAGCTGGCTTTTGGGGTCTTCATTGGACCCCAAGGCAAGGCAGTTGAGCCCTGTTCAGCACCAGGCTTCACCTACCTCACTCGATGGGCAACGACTCAGATTTCTACGTCTATAAGCGCTACTACGTCAGGCGTACCTATTTCAATTCCTGTTCCGACTGCTCCTCTTTATCATGTACCGGAGGTAAGTCTTGGAATGCCGTATCGTCACGCCTGAAGCATCGCGCTGATCAATTATGTCGTATCAAGTCCGACAGTATCGCGACTATCGACATAAATGGTCGAAAGGATTGCTGGTACAAGAGTGACGGTCATCAAAGGACATGGATCGATTGTGATAGTGGCCACTTCAAAGACTGTGAAGGTCTTGACCCGCAGGCTGATGACCCGGAGATAGGATGCGGTGATGGCCGCCAGTTCCGACGCGGCTTTTATTGCGAGTTCGAAGAAAGGACCTAGTGTTGGAGTTTGGTAAAGATGGGGTTTGAACAAGATGTACGGTATCTGAGTCAAGTCTGATCGTAGCTGAGTAGCACTTGCTGGATGAAGCTCTGTCTAATCACAACGTCTTGGTTCGCATTTGCTACTACGAGCGCATGCTTCTCGATCGATCGCTTGTATCGTTTATCCGAATTCAATACCTCATGGGAGCGTGGGGAAACTCGGGTGAGGAAGAGCTTACTGTCCACACAGGTCTATCTTACCTTGATGCGCGCGCTCGCTCTTCACAGGTCACCGATTGCTCCTGCCCCGCTTACAGTTCTATGATACACGATTTTTAGTCCTTCGCCAATCTAAGCTTAGGCGCTTATCTACTCGGCTCTCACCTTCACCCGCACTTTCTTTCTGCTTTACAAAACCTAGCCAAGCTACTGCCATCCAACCCGCCAACTTACACTCGTCATGTTTTCGTGGCTCCCTTTACTCGTTTGGCTTGTCGCGTATCTGGTCGCGCCAGGTATCGCGGTACCTCTCGAGGTACCTAGCCCGCACACACTCTCGAACAGTACATCAATGGCAACATCTGATGGAGCGATGGTCAGTACTTCATTTCAGTGCTCCTCAAAAAAGCAAGACTGACCTTAGTACAAGCATATCC
Organism: Alternaria triticina; assembly: GCA_022609215.1. NCBI lineage: Eukaryota > Fungi > Ascomycota > Dothideomycetes > Pleosporales > Pleosporaceae > Alternaria > Alternaria triticina. Next base: position 635,381 of record JAGKPX010000005.1, read on the forward strand.
GCGACCCCAGAAAACTGAACTCCATCCAAATTATCTTCAGGAAGCAACTTGCGGGAAAATATAGAACGAGATACTATTACCACTTTCTCGAGGGCCCTTCTGGTATCTCGGCGCCACTCTGCAGTCTGGGATATGGCATGAAAGACTTCCACTTTGTCAAATCTATGGGTCCATACTACTACAAAGGCGACCCAATCGAGAAGCCCCCGTTTCCGCCGGAGGTGAGTCTGCAGAACTCCGGCATGATCTTTGTCTTTTATCGATTCGCCATGAGCAGGTACTGACTTTACGCGGTATAGATGACTTTCCCTCTTGATCTCCCAGGCAAATATGTCGGCTGTCAATATACCTCAACAGGCGGCGATGCAGGCTGGCTTGACTGCGGCCCGGGTCGCGAGATTCTGCATTTCAAACAAGACGCTCGGTTTCATGACCCAACCCAGGAATGCGACTGGAGAGAGAAGGCATGGGATCATCGAGGTTTCTTCGTCGATACTTAGGCGCGTGCATCGATAAGACGTTGTGCTCCAGGACGGCTGAGGCGGGAACGTGCGCACAGCGCAGAGCGGAGATACTTTACCTTGTGCGAAGAATTGCATGCATATGCCGCTCAGTCTTTCCTCCGTTTCTTACAGTGCAATGTCTTAATACTTCCATACTACGTTTACCATTACTAGTGAAAGACCCTGTGTTTGTTTGCAATATTCCTTTGTCTCCCGCAAACGCTCGACCGCTGCTCTTCACAGCTCACCGCTTCTCTACTCCACTTTGAAGACTCATTACTACAAGTCATCGACGGGCGTTAAACCTACGTCGAATCTTCTCACCCAGTTCTCTTTCTCTCCTCAGCGGAACACAAGACCAAGACCAAGACCAACTTTCGATTCGCCATGCTCAATCTACTCACTTCGCTTGTCTGGCTACTTACCTGTCTAAGCCTTGTCTCAGCAGTGCCTGTCGACACGTTTGCCGGTAATGTCACATCCATGGCAAGGCGCGACACTGCGAATGTATGTTCATCAGCCTTTTTGACGCAATCTTGTAGCACTCTTGCTAATGAAGCTAACCAGGCATCTCCATATCCGTACTCCCTCCAGCTCATCCTAAGTAAATTCCCTGTTCGCCGATACAACTGGTTCATCTTCCAGGGCCCCCAAGGAATCGCAGTGGATCCTTGCCTGGACCCTAAAGATGATCCGAACTTCGAGCGGGTCTACTTCGGAAGGGAATTCGCGGGCGAGGACGACGACATCGCCCATCCGCCGTTTCCCCCTTCCAGTGTAAGTAGAACATTCTTCAAACTCTTTGCTGAGTATCGTATGCTAACTCTCACTCTCTTATAGGTATACGTTCCCATCGAGTATTCGGAAGATTGCCATTACATTGGTAGCGGCGTTGACGCTGGTCAGTTTCGATGCGGAGATTACTACATCATCGATTGTGCAAAAGACCCACGCTACAACGAGGCAACCTTCAAATGCCCGGATGGTCGGGAATATCACCGCGGATATAACTGCGAGTTCTGAGGAGGCAGCAACTCATATAAGAAAAACACTAAACAGGTCTGCAGGCTACATTAAGCCAAAACCTCGCAAAGTAGGTGAACCAACGTCAACGTAGGCTCCAGGGTGTTCAGTCTTTTCCTAGGTTAGCGTGGCAGGCTAGATGGACTCGGGTTGATGGCAAGCGTATGTAAGGGTTGACCGTATGGTTCAAGTAGGCTTATCTAAGTGGTCATCTCACCCAACGTATGCACGCGCGGTGAGGAATGCACTCGTCCTCAAGCAATATATTTGTCCCCAAGTAATGTATTCGTCCTCAAGAAATGTTGTCGCCCTCAAGAAGTGTAAGCGTGGAGACAGGCTCGTGTGCGAATTCTGACGCGTTATTCGCCCTCTGACCATATCTTAGCGACTGCCGTTTGCTTCATCTGAGACTAACTGCAATTGGCTCCACACACGTGCTACTCTTGCGCGGTTGCCTACTTAACGCACTCACTTCTCACCACGAGCTTGTCGAGTTCCCTAGCTCCAACGCCAATTCAAAATATCGCGTCTCCGTTCATACACACTTCATCAACTCGACACAGCCTGCCTACGAATCAACAGCAACTATGTCCTCCTTAGTCACCTACCTTGTGTGGCTCTTCGTCGGCCTCGGCTTCGTTCTTGCCGCACCCGCTGAGCAGTTTGCAGACCACCCCACTGCCGTGAGTGCGCGATGGTGTTGAAAGTCAAGCCTCGTACTGACTATGTTCAAGGGCCAGGGTCCGTATCCATACTCCCTCCAGATCCAGGTCGAGGAGGTAGACACCAAGTACTACGTGTGGGACATCTTCCAAGGACCTAGCGGCGTAGCCGTGAACCCTTGTGGAGACACCCGCTTCGAGAAGGTCTATCATGGCGAGCCTGGATGGCACACCAACAAGCCAGACATGGATAGCCCTCCTTACCCTCAGAACTACTTGCCGTTCGTCCCCGAGGTGAGTTGGCTGCTATCTTTAGACGCGCACCGTACATGCACTGACTCGCTTCTAGTTTCAGGTCCCAATCGAGTACGGAAACCGCGGCGACTGTGCCTACCACGCCACTGGCAAAGATGCAGGCCAGTTCCGTTGCGGCGACTACTACATAATCGACTGCGCCAAGGACCCTCGGTATGGACAACAAGTTTCCTGCGGTAACCCGCGTCCACGCTACGCTGTGGCCTGGTACTGCGAGTTCTAGAGGTTGGATAAAGATTCTGATGAAGAGCGACCGTGAGGGTGGGCAAGGCGCAGCTTGAGATATGGCTGCAAGTCTCCTGCCTCCTGTAGACATGAAAAGACTTGGCCATTCTACGTAGAACCAATGAGTGTATGAAGAACGCTCTCACTCCCGCTCTCGGTGTCACTCTAATCACTCTGTACGTCAAAGCGCGAAGAACTGCCGCCTAACTTGGCCATTTGCACGTCCCCTCCCGCCCGCCTTTTTGCCTGCATTTTGCCCACTAGGGTCGTCAGGTGCTCGCTCCTTAGCCAAGGGATCACAAAATATACATATAGCTCACACTGGCCCTCACTCTGCCTCTGTCTTTAACACAACTCTTATCCTGAACGTCTGGACAAATCACACAACAACATCTCCCTCAACATGCTCGCGTGGTTTACCCTCCTCGTTGGCCTGTCCGTCAGCCTACTATTCGGCGCGACCACTGCAACATCTGCTCAGTTCTTGAGCCCCGAGGCGCAGGCTAATCGCACCGCACACGGTCTGGTACGTATGCATTATGTTTTGGAACGCGGTGCTCTACTGACCTTATATTAGCAAGTTGATGTGTTCACCAATTCGGTTCAGATCATTCTTGAGCGTTACTCGATTGCGGACTTCTACTGGTCGTTGTATCTAGGTCCTTATGGTAAGAAGATCAATGCCTGCAAAACAGGAGACTTCAAGCTCGGCTCGCAGATAGGTGAATTGGACTATGATCGCAACGACATCAACAACCCCCCAAACCCACCCGCGGTAAGTGAATTCATCGATTGCAGCTTGGAAGTGCACATGAAACTGACCACAGCGTAGATGGAGCTACCTGTTCCTGAGTGGACGGGCCGCAAGGACTGCAACTGGAAGACCAACGGTCACGGTGATGTCGGTCAGTTCGTATGTGGCGACTGGATGATCTACGACTGTGAGCGGGATGCGAGTTGGAACGATGGAGCGATCACATGTACCGGCCAAGGTTGGTCGTACCATCGGGGATACGCCTGCAATTTCTAGGCTGGGGTTCTTCGTGCGCTGCATAACTTGGCAAAAGAGTCTTTTGTCGCTTGAGTAATGTGGTGGACGGTCTTGGAATTGGGATCTATATGTCGGCAACAGGGCAAGACACATGGTTTCCTTTTAGAAGCCGGACAACTGGTAACCATCTTAGATACCTGGTGAATCGAAATGGGTATCGCTTCCAGATACACATGCTTATATTCTACTCGCTTCAAGGTGCGCTAGTGGCCGAAAGAAAGCGCTTCCCTATTTGTTTGCTTGTATGGTCTCGTTGGGTGGTGTTCGTCTCTCGGGGGTGTCACTGCCTACGTGTCAGTCAATCGGTTCACTTTCGCTTACAGTATATAAACCTGTCCTGGTGCTCGAGCCAACCCTCCTCTCCCGAACAGCTCTCAAAATCGAAAAGCAAGCAGCACGTTGACTACTACGCCGTTAAACATGCGGACGCTCGCCACATTGCTTGTCAGCCCAGTCGCCATCTTCCTCGGCACGACTTCTGCTACCCCCGTCAAGTACACCGGCGTACAGAGATCCGAGAATGGTACCGATTGGCGCCCCTCAGTGGGTATCCCGAGTACCAAGATCGACTCCATCGCTAAATACGAGGTAGGACTACTACGATTCCTCGGTCCAAATCCTTCTCCTCCGATCATCCGGTACAGAGTACTATTGGCAAATGTACCAAGGCCCAGCTCTAGTATCCGTAGATCCTTGCGGCTACCCAGACCCCTTTAAGGTCGCGGATTTTAAAGGGGTGTACCATTACGGGCGAGACGCGATTGACAATCCTCCGCAAGCTCCTGCCGTATGTCATGATATCTCTTGCACAAGCTTTCGGCAGTTGATGGAAAAACGCGGTGGCTGACAGCACATCCCTAGATGGATCTCAAACTCTTGAAGTGGATGGACCATGATGATTGCGTGTGGAGAACACAGGGTAACGGAGACGTTGGGCATGTAGTTTGTGGTGATTGGTTGGATATGCCCTGCGAGGTGGATGGTTCGTACAACCAAGGCGTGTTGAACTGCCATGGGAGGTCTTTCCATCGCATGTACGCTTGTAGGTACTGAGCGCGGGTGAACGAGGTGCTGGTTGCAAGCGAGTCAACTTCGGGGTCGCGTCAAACTAGGGGGCTGGTAGGCGCGTCTGATCGGGGCCCATCATTCCACAGCTTCGGGTACCCGCAGCATGCACATTGCGATGGCGCGGTTCGCATGATCAGAAATCCTGTTCATTAACATTTTCATGCGCACCTGACTATCGTTTGCCAACCTTTGGGAATTTTGACGACTTGCCTGGTCTCGCGGTTGTGGGAAGCAGAGATCTGAGCTGGGGCGTGCACGGTCAGCTGATGACGACATTTACTAAGCCCAAAACAGTTAGCATGCATAGCCCTCTTCGCGAAGTGAGTGCAGTTTCGACCTTTTCCTCATCGTCTACATCTTTGCTAAGTGTACTTTTCGAGTTCCCAGAATTCGCATACCCCGATACCCAGCGCACGAGTATCACATTAGTCGAAGTTAAAGTTTTGGCTTCTTCCGAGTATTCACTAGACTACGAGCCGAATGCGAGTATAGTACGATGCCGTATCGGTGCAGCCGAGGATGTCTTTTCGTCTTCGTCGATATGGTTAGTTGATAGTATCAAGTAGCAGGATATGAACAGGATGGTTATAAGGAAGTCCAGAGCTTCTGGCATATGAACTTGCCCCTCACAATCATCGGTGTCAACACTGCATTGCTTATTATTTTTGGGCTTCTTGGGATAATCCTTTTCTTCTTACAATCCACTAGCTCCCTCTAAATATGGAAGCCCCTCTATACTATTCGTCCAAAGGGTCAGAAAATGCTACCGCCTTCGTCAACGGACGAGTATACACCATGGACGATGCGCAACCATGGGTTGAAGCCTTTATCGTCAATCCCGACGGCAAGTTTGAAGCCGTCGGCTCGAACGAGGAGATCAGAACCATTGCTAAAAGAAGAGGGCTCGTTCAGTACCAACTACAAGAGAGATTCGTCATGCCCGGTATCCACGACGCCCATACTCACCTCTTAGCGGCTGGATGCCAGCGCACTGGGGAAGCGCACGTCGGCTGGGATAGCACCGACAAGACTCTCGCCAGCAACATCAAGTCAGCTTCCTGTGCCTGCGCTTTTTCAAACGTTATGGGCAACTGGATTATAGGCAACTTTTACCAGGCAAGCAACTTTGCCGATGGCATTCCCGACAGAAAATACCTTGACGAGCTTTACCCGGACGACCCCGTGATCGTGCGCGAAATTTCCTGCCATCGAATCCTCGTGAACACTGCTGGACTGCGTGAGATGGGCATCGACGACGACGTCAAGGACCCGCCCGGGGGTTTCTTCTTTCGTCGACCTGATGGCACACTCACCGGAGAGATTGTCGAGGCTGCAACAACTCCAATCTGGCGTGGTCTACCGCGCACTCCACTCAGCTATGCCAAGACTGTCATCGAGTTTGCCATGTCTGAATGTCATAGGTATGGCATTACATCCGTGCAAGAGGCATCGGCCAACACCGTCTACCTACACGCCGTGCGTGAGCTGGAAGCGGAGAATCGCCTGCCCTTAAATATACACACACACATTGTTGCCGCACCGGAGAAAGCTCACGAGCGCGAGGAATCACTAGCAGCTCTGCTCAACGTTGCAGAAGCTTTTGAGAGCAAACATGTTCACACGAGCTTTGTCAAGTTCTTCCTCGACGGCGCTCCGCTTCCTCCACAGTCCACCCAATGCGATTTGAACAACCGCGGAGCGCCCGATGCTAAGCATTTGCTGTTGAGCTATGACAAACTACTCGAACAACTTCTCAAATACGATGCTCGGAACATGACATGCAAGATCCACGCCGCAGGCGAGGGAAGCTTGCGGCTTGCGCTGGACGCCTACGAGGCTGTGCGAAAGAACAACCCCAACGGTCCCAAGCACGAGGTTGCGCATTGTAATGCAGTCCATCCAGGTATGTGAAGCCATCCCTGGGCATCCTTCGCGAGATCTTCATGCTACCAAACTAACTTATGCTGTAGATGACATCCCACGGATCGCACGCCTGGGCCTTACCGCCGAAATGTCCCCGGCAATTTGGCACCATCCCATTGTGCAAGCAGCGCCCCATCTGCTCAAGTGGCCCTTCAACGATATTCTGGCTACAGGCGCTAGTATGACGATTGGCTCGGATTGGATCTTGACTCCCAACCCCAGTTTGTTCGATCCACTTGCACACCTAGTGGAGAGGCTTGAGGTGCCTGAATCGCCAGTTCATAAGGAATTGAACAAAAAGCAGGTAGCCGCTGCAACGCTCTGCCGTATGATCACACTGGGAGGTGCAGAAGCGGTGGGCAGAAGTCGCATGCAGGGCAGCATTGAAGTTGGGAAAATGGCGAACTTCATTGCTGTTGATCAGGACTTGAGCCAAGGAGAGTTTGCTGGAGCAACGGTCTTAAAGACTTGGTTTGAAGGACGACAGGTGTATAGTTCTGTGCCGGGCCAGTTGGGGTTGAAATGTTGATGGCTTAGCCTTCTGTAGATTAGCCCCGCCATCAGCGCATTTCATTTCCAGCAATGAAGAGGTCAGTGGCTTTGGCTATTCTCGCCTCATTGATTGGCATCTTCAGTCTCAATCTTCTCTTCTTCGTCGACTTCTCCAACCAGCGTATATCCTTGAGGTTCCTTTACAGCCGCAACGAATATAACGCTCCCGACGATCAATCCCGCACCAGCGAACTTCCACCATCCCGGCTCCAGTCTCCATACAATCTTATCCGCTAACATAGCGAACACCACCTGCAGGTTTATTACATGAAGCGCTCTCTTCGAATCGCCGGTCATCAAGCTCGCTGCCATGAGCCAATGCATGGCGAAGCCCAATGTGCCCAGAACACATACAAACAGCCACCCTACGGCGGTGGATGGGAAACTCAAGTTTCGTTGCTGTATGATGAGCGATGCGCCGCTGAGCAGCGTACAAATGGGCGCAAAGTATGCAACCGTCGTCATCGGGTGTACATGCTCTCCTAGACACGACATGGTCAAGAAAGAGACTGCGCCGCCGAGGACACCAATAAATGCCGCACCAATGGCCAGTGCATGTTCTCTAGGCGTATTCGTTACATGAGCGCTCCAAGGCTGCAACACGCAGAGTAAGCCGATGACCGCAAGTAGAGCGGCGAGAATTTGAGCGACAGAGCAGCGCTGCTGACCTGGTATTAAGCCGAGGAGAAGGGCAGCGAGAATTGGCGCGAGGAAGTTGATCAGAGTTGCCTCAGCTAGTGCGAGATAGCGTAGAGAGACGTAGAAGCCCCAGATACCGAAGAAACCCGCAACGCCTCTTACGACGAGTAGCGGGCGCAGCTTGGGAGGACCAAATGCACCACCAGGAATGGCTGCCGGGGACAGTAATATGTACGTCCACGACAGAATGGTGATTATCGACATCATTACAATGAGTATCTGGAGAACATCAGTGTTTGCGTAGGTGAGCGCGTGACATGTTCGCATACCTCGGAAGTACCGACTGTTGTGGTGCCTGAGCCGCCGCTACGCTGCGTTCCCAGGATGCGTCCCAATGTCGCCAGGATAGTGGAGCATACTTGCGCCAGTAGCATAAGAATAATACCAGCATTGTTATGAAGGATAAGATCCGCGCTGCTCGCAACACCATAGACTCTATTTGTTATTGATGTAGCTGAAATCATGGTGTTGTGATGGGGAAGGTGTACGGAAAGCTCTCCGATGGAAGACGAGCTCGGGATGCGGGAATATGAGACTTTACGCGTATTTGATGCGTTTCACGCCTCCTTTCAGCACAAACTCCCCAATTGCGGAGCAGAATAATTCCTGAAGGCTTGATCGTTGGTCGCAGAAGGAATTACGTGCTTCCAAACTCAACAATGCGGCTTCGGTGCGCTCTGCTCCACGTGCATCAACGTATTGCAGTCTGCGCAAAAGCTGCATCAGATGTTTTTGCCAACAGACTCAACAGGATGTGATTCCATCTGCCTCGCACGCGATTTATGATGAAGTTAAGCCTGTCATTTGCTATCCTGTCAGCAAAAGCGAGGCACCGAAACGAAGATCCAGTCCGCTGGCAGTAATGGGACGCCAGCCACCTGCGTAGCATCGAGCAGAACTTCCACAATCCAAAAGATCATCGCGGGATATGTGCGACACTCGCTTTGGCCAAAACTCTTCGCCAGTGACTCCTCATACTTTCTCTTGAGTTTGACCTCGCCCTCGCGCAGAGTGCGTACACTCTTCCCACGACTCCTTCGTGATGCGCCAGATCCACTCATTCCCGAACATCTTGTCGTCTATTTTCTCAGCCTGAAAACCGAACTTTTTGTTCATCAGCCCCTTGAACGCAGTATTAGCATCTACACATGCTATGTGTATCTCATCCATGCCCAGGACAGCAAAGCCGTGATCAATGACCATACATAACGACTCATAGCCGTAGCCTGAGCCACGATAATATGTGTCCAACATCAAGCCTGCGTCACCAATTAGCTTGCCATCAGTCTTTCTTCTGCCAATCCAGCCCAAGCCGCCGGTGCCGACAGTCTTCCCATCTACTTCGATGATGATGTTGGCACGCTGCAGTGGTAGATCGACGATCTGCCATTGCTTGATCAAATGCTCAATGGCGTCACTACTGTCAAGACCAGCGCATGACTTGTCGTGCTGGATGTTGCGATGGTCGGTGAAGAGTCGTAGGAGCGCAGCAGCGTCGTTCATGTCAGGAAGGCGGAGATGCAATTGAGGAAATGTGAGCGATGTGATACGCAAGGTGCGTTCACCTTCGGATGATAGGTTCGTCGAATGAGTGTAGAAGTTGGTATTACCGGTAGCGACAAGCGCAGGGTATTCAGTCCCTGCAGGCATGGTCTCGGGGTTTTTGACGGGCTGGGTGATGTTCATAGAATCGGAGGTTTGCGCAATTGACTAGTGTGATGCATGCATATGGGTGCACATCCATCAGCTTCTTCTTCGATGCAACGTACGTTGGGCGTGATTGTGCCTGCCTCCGATGACGTGGCGGCGTTCATCCGCATCGACGGTAGGTATGACGGCAGCCAACGGATCAAGGTCGTGTTCGTTTCTTCTGAGCAGACTGACTGCTGACTGCGATCAGAATACTTGCAGTCGGTGAAGCTCGGTGAGGCTTCGTCGGTGTGGGTGATGGTGTGCGGCACATTTGCGGGATGAGGCTTGGTGCCTCCGCGCTATCCCGAAAATGGACGATGGCCCCAGCTCGAACATAAAAACAAAGGAGATAACGGCGTGCTTCAACACTACCTTCCACTCCTTATGACGCCGAAGAGGACTGTGCCCACACAACATCCCTAGGGGCGTAAATTCCCGTTGAGTTCATCCCCCTACCACAGCTTCTTGGTGTTGGAGCCGACAGACGTTGTCAGTGTAACCACCATGACGCTGAAGACTGCGCGGATCTTGAGCCTACCATAGTTTCACGACGTACAGAGCCTTGCATCATACCCTCTCTGTTTTTAGTTCCACATTAGACTGCTAACTTCGAGCTAATGAGCAGCGATCATTGCGCGCAGCTAAGACGAAGGGGATTTTGACGGTGGCGGAGCATTACTTCTAGGATATCACGTCGTCAGCTCCAGTAGGCAACATTCAGACACATCGGATTTGGCGTTCTCCAATGGGTTCATCTTCACCAAGCTATGGTCTCACTCTATACTCTCAATGGACTTCTGCAAGGCTCTGGGTGAAGTTTATTTATTCCTTGCACTCATTGAGGCAGTATCTTGGAGACTAATATGACGCGGTCGGTGAGACTAATCACGGTGCTGGACATGTATACGTATACACACCAACTTAGATACCCCACAAGGACCGGCTCTTGCTGCAAGGGTAGAAAAAGAGATATACAAAACGAATTTGTATGGCACTACTCCATTACATTCGTCAGAGAAGGCGCCCAATCGTTCCGAGCGATTCCACGGGTATGAATCGCGCAGCTAAAGGCAGGGCTACATTCACAGGATCAGTGGGTCTGCTTCAACGTCCTCTACGCTCAGTGCAGACCTTGCACTCGCGACTTGGGAGACGACTACACTATCCGAGAGATGTGGAAAACGAGACATGTTGGTGCCAGCACTGCGAGGCCGCTTATAGACTCTCGCTGCTTTGCTTATCTGAGTTTTCTTTTTCCCAAAGCATGCTACTGTTTGACACCGGACAAATCGGTTCGGACAATGACGAATTTGCAGGCAATTTTGTGGCTTTCAAGGAGCTTCTCACTACGATAAGCATGGAAAAAGTAGACATAGGCTACCGACGTGGTGTTCACTCCTAACAGCGTTGGTAAGCTGAGTCATATGGTACGAGCAAGGCGAAGCTGGAGGAAGAAGTCATGCGCCGCCTTTCCCTAGACCTTCGCATATTAGATTCGGCTTCTCCGTTCTTTCTTGCTTGGATGTGCGTATAACCACTCTCCAGCATCGAGCCTCCAACCAAGAGAGCAGCATACCATTTTGTAAAACACATTGAACAAGAGCTCGTTTACCTTCTCCACCACCTACGTCTTTCCTCGAGGAAACGAAGAAGAAATTGCTAAATCCCATTTCAATGTCTAGCCAAGCGAAGGGTAGTGTCACTACAGCGTCCAAGATGTCACAACGAGAGCGTACGCTGATACTCGATCTCGGCGATGTTCTATTCCACTGGTCGACTCGCGAGCTGACTGCTCTTTCACCTCAAGACTTCCATTCAGTCATCCTGTCACCAACATGGACCGAGTTGGAGCGCGGGAGCATCGAGGAGTCTAAAGCTCTTGGAGTTATTGGCGAAGAGTTATCTATCGAGCCGGCAACAATCGACGAAGCATTCAAACAGTGTCGCGAAACACTCCGTGTCGACCATGACCTACTTGGAAAGCTCAAAGAGCTCAAGGCGGAGATGAACGGTCATCTCAGAATTTACGCAATGAGCAACATCGCTAGAGACGACTTCGCACGCCTCCAAGCCGTATTATCTGACTGGAGCCTGTTCGACGGCGTTTACACGTCTTATGAGGCCGGCATGACGAAGTTTGAGCTTGGGTTCTTTGAACACGTCCTCAAGAGTATTGGATGTAGCGACCCGACATCTGCAATCTTCGTCGATGATAAGCACGGGCAGGTCAACACGGCTCGCTCTTTCGGCATCCAAGGTATCGTCTTCGAGTCTAGAGATAAGCTTATGCGTCAACTGCGCAACCAACTATTCGACCCCGTCAAACGAGCTCGTCAGTACATGGTCGACCATGCCGGAAATCATGTGTCTCGTATCGAGAACGGCCCTGATCTTCATGAGTTCTTCTCCCAGTTCCTCATTCATTATGAGCTAGTCGATGAAAGCTTTCTCAGCCTTTCGCCACCCAATGCTGAGCCTGATGAGGTTAAAGCCACCATTGGTCAAGCTCGCAAGGAGGCTAAGATGTGGAACTACTTCAATGGTCCTCCCATTGGTACGACGAAGATATGTAAGTTGCTCTACGAACCTATCGGTATGGAATATATGCTAATCCCACAATGCTTTCTAGTCCCTGATGATGTCGACACTACCGCAAATGCTTTGCTTGCGTTCTCACCCCCTTCTTCTTCGGCTGACCCCGTACTGGATCGCATGCTTCAGAATAGACATGCGCAAGATGGGGTCGCCTTGACATATCTCTGCGACAAGCGGCCTCGTTTAGATCCTGTCGTGCTCATTAACGTCATCCGCGTCTTCTACCAGTACAACCGTGGAGCAGATGTCAAGCCCGAGCTCGACTACGTTTGTCGCATTCTTCTGAACCGGGGCTACATTGACGGCACAGACATGTATCAATCCGCTGACTCCTTTCTATACTTCTTGTCCTGTCTTATAGAAGCAAACGATACCGCGCCCGAGATTCGGTCTCTCGGGGAGCCGACAGCTGCTGCGCTTCGAGAATACGTCGGCCGCCGCGGAGACTCTTTCGCCGTCGCCGCACGTATCTTGGCGTGCCAAAAGCTTGGGGTGTGGGCGCAGCCTGATATCGAGTATCTCAAAGAGTTACAAGAATGTGATGGCGGTTGGGAAATTGGATGGGTGTGTCGATTTGGACGGAGCCATAAGAGGATTGGTTGCAGGGGTGTGCCTACGGCGTGGGCAATCAAAGCGCTTGAGAACGAAGCTCAGGCCTTAGTTGCACAGGAACGTTAGCTTAGCAATACGATGGCTTGATACAATGACGCCTTGTAATGAAAATATTACACTGCCGTTATTGGTCTACTACTGAACACTGCTGATCCATCAATTCAAAAGAGTCCATAAGAGGTCTCATACACAGCGACTTCGGTATCTATATCACTGTATACTGAAATCGATGTGTATCAGCTGCTGGATACCCACACTGCCGATTCACACTGAGGTGGAGGTTATAATTATCAAGGCTATCCGCTCTTCCCGTCACATTCTTACCATCACACTCTTGTTATCAGTGGCCAGTAGACAAATACGGCCACAATTCTCGACACTCCTATCGTTCCAGTCACACCCTCAGCACTATCAGATACCTCTCATTCTTCGCAGTCGCACGAATCAACAATGTCTACAGGATCTACCGGCGAGCGGTTCAAGTACCCTGATGAGGAATGTCTAACAGCGTACACCAAGGCTTTGGAAAAAGGTAAAATGCTGCATACACAGGCTCACTCTGACCAGCCCAGCATTCCCCAGAGCGAATTTCAATCAGTTTCCGACCTTGAAGATTGGGGCTATGTGCTAAGCGTTGAAACCGACCCCCGGGTAGGGATCATGTGTTCGGCGCAACATATGCTCGAAACTACCAGGAACGGCGAGACCTACCTACCCACCGACGCCTGGTTCCTCAATAACATATATCTTGATGACTGCATGATCGAATCGGCGGCTAACTACGCGCCTCACGCGTTGGCATCGGGCTTGGTGAAGTTGGTAGACCAGCCGGCGCGCGCAGTGGTACCTACGCTGTTGCCCAAACTATGCCACTGGAGCGACATCGCATACCTCAAATGGATGCATGTTACTCGCACTGAATCACCAACGCCTGTATTGCGCATTGTCTCTCATTACGGGGACAGTGTTGCGTCTGAGATGGTAGTGCAGCATGTAACATCTGGAGTACAGCCGCGCGAGGTTGGGCCTTATCTCGAATACGAGTTTGATGCAGAATCAGACGAAGGCTTAGCGATTCTTGGGACGCCTGAAGGGGCTGGTACCGCCTACCTACTGATCCAACATCGGGAAGGGTTGGGTCGTTGGGTTGTCGACAAGATTGTTGCTTCTCAGTTCGCGGATCCTGAATCTAGGCACTTGCAAATTGTGTTTCACATCAAAGAGGCGGAGACGGTAGATAGACACGTCATGTAATTGCACGTAGTCGGTAGATGACAGCGTCACGTAGTTGAACGCAATCAGTAGATTGGCTCATCATGTAGTTGAACGTAGTCGGTAGCTGATTGATTCTCGATAATCTGAACTTGTCGTCGCACGTTGTCCAGCTCCCACAATGTATTGACGATCTTCACTCTCTCCCTAGCATCTGACAACATCATCTAATCATCTTGGCTTATCCTCTCCGCCATCACAGCCTGGTTTTTCTCGTTGGCATGTGCAAAATCCCTGTATCTCTGTTCCTCATCTGACTTGCTCGCCCTTACGACTGTTCGATTCTCTTTGTTGAGCCCCATGCAGAGCCTTGGGTTCTCGTAAAACATGATGTCGATCTGCTCAAGCGTGCGTCCAGAAGTCTCGACGCCAAAGAAGTAAGTTAGTGGTACAAAGGACGCGCAAACGGCAGCCCAGACCCAGAAGTAGTGGCCGCGGATGTTGTCAAGACCAATCGGGGTAACCATGACGACCACGAAATTGGACATCCAGTGCGAGAAGACGCCAACCGCTGTTGCCTTGTTGCGGACGCGGAGAGGCTGGATTTCGGCGGAGTAGGACCACGACACAGGCAAGATGCCAAGAGTGAAGCAGTCGAGGTACAAGAAGATGAAGGCCACAGCTGCTGCGGCACTAGCGTAACTGTTCTTAGCCAGGCATCCCGCGATGATAGCCATGCATGCTGCGCAACCGGCTGACGAGCCCATGACGGACCATCTACGTCCGATCTTATCGATGTAGAAGTATGGTGGCCAGGAGAATACGGCGTACTGAGTGAAGGCCACGGAAGCGAGGATGAGAGACATGCTCGGAGAGTAGTCGAGGTACTGCTGGAAGATGTAGGCAAGGTAGTAGCACAAGGCGTTGATACCACTCCACTGGTTCATCATATAAGGGCCCATACCGAGAACAACACGGTGTAGGTTGCGGGTCTTGGTGGCATTGCTGAAGACTTCGCCCCAGGTGGGTTCCTCTTCGCTGCTCTCTGCCGCAATGGCGTCGAGAATCTCCTGAAGTTGACCTTGCACTTCTTCATCGTCCAGAGGCTTGTCCAAAAGCCGGCTGATAGTGTGCTTCGCCTCGTCAATCTTTCCACGCGATGCAAGCCATCTCGGTGTTTCGCACAGGAATGGGCAGAGCGCCAAGACCATGAGCGAGAAGAGGATCTGGCAAGCGACCGGGAATCTCCACTGCAGTGAGCTATCGGCGTACAGTGTCGCAAAGCACAACCAAGAAGCGACCGCGACACCGATGATGATCAGAGCGGACTGGACGACGAGCAGTGAACCACGGTTGTGCGCAGGCAATGTCTCCGACTGTAGAATTGGCACTGCGACCGTTGACAGTCCGACGCCAATACCACCAATGATGCGCGAGACGAACATCTGCCAGTAGTCGAAGCTGGCAGTCTGGATAGCAGCACCGATTACGACGATGAGGTTGGCGAGGATGATAGAACGCTTTCGTCCGATGCGTTCACCGAAGACGAAAGCCACGACGGCACCGAGCGCGCATCCAATATCGTAGATAGCGGTAACTAGTCCGGTCATCGTTGGGTTTGGGTTGCCGAGGGTATCCTTGAAGCGCTGGCCACCCAAGATACCGCCGAAAAGTCCTTGATCATCTTCAATCGCGTTAGCTATCGAACCACAATACAAAGTGAGTTGTTTCAAGCTTACATCCGAAGAGAAGGAAGTCGAGACCAGAGGTCAATAGAATAACCGCGATGAGGCTCTTGCCTCTGAGTTCAAACATGATGAAGAAGACCTTTGGACCCAATACTTTGGTAAGCAGGAAGGGACTGCAGAACAGTATGATCGTGAGCCAAACATGTGGGCCACAATCATGTATCCTTTATACTCCCAACCCCGTGGAGATGTGCACCGGCATCTCCTCATCCAGCTTAACGTCGATGCTTCTAACGCAGCGCCAGGTATCCATGTGGGATGTCTTAGCGGACCGTGTCCGGGGAAATTATGGATACGCGGGGAAGCAAATGCGGAGGTGAGGGATGTCAAAGCTTGCGCGAGAACAAGGCTTCGAACAGGTACATTCATGGCGTTGCATCTGGGCTGAAGTCATGCTAGCTGGGCCGGCTGGGCGAAAATGCGGGGTTCCGCTTTAGGAAATGCCGCGTCCTCAGTGCGGAAGGTTTGCCGCGATTGAAGCACCAGGTGATTTCGCTGGTTCCTGTCAGCCGTCAGGATGAACTTCAGGCAGCTCATACTATGACTCGTAATGTCTCGTTGCTTTTTGTCGTAGGAAGATGTATCGCACAAGCCTAAAGTTGTATGTCAGTTTGCGAACCAGAAGCTTCAAAAGCGCTCAATTGTATACGCGATGCGTGTGGGGAACGCTGATGCCGGTAATCAGAATCTCGGATCGAGATAGTGCGAAGACAAGGGTGACCACTCGGTGCATGATGCCCGGGCATCTGGGAGTATAGACATAAATTTTGAGCTTCCTGGCAAGATTTGGTTGATGGAGATGATGACATCGGTTTTCCTGAAATATTAACACGTCGAATGAATTCGATACACGCAGATGAGTGTGGGAAGAATGGCTTTGTGAGAATATTTGATAAGTAAAAGTACATCTCAGGTATGTGTACCGTGCTTGTACGTCACCTTGATTCCGCTGCACAACCCTTCACAGTGAGATTCACGAGTATCTCCGCAAAAGATACTCTCAATGCTCATGCTTCTTTTCAGTTCCACCATCTTACTGCGTTTCCACAGTTTCGTAGAATGTGCAGTTCTCTCACTGCAGCTCACCTAACATTTCTCTTGTCGCGCTCAAGCTCTTGGTATCGCCGTAGATCGCCGCAATCAGACTTCCATCAATTTTTGGGAATTCGCGCTGCAGCACTTCGACATTATCGTCGTCATCGTCTTTTCGCCCGGCTGCCTCATAACTCTGCATAACCTCAATCTGGTGGGAGCGATCCTGTCCGGTGGGGAGTGCCATCTCCGTAGCTGTGCGACGAGGTGGTAGACCTGGTGGAACCTCCTCCTGTCCAGGGTAAGAGGACTGATTTGGATAAGAAGGCTGAGGCTGTTCTTGCTGGTGGTAGGGTTGCTCAGAGAATCCATGGGGTTGAGACTGCATGAATGGGTTGTGCGATTGGGCTTGGCTTGGCTCTTGGCTCCATGGGGAGGTATCCTGGTGTTGAGGAGGGTATTGGGCATACGGCTCTTGAGGAGGATGTTGGCCTAGCGGATTTGGGGGTGGCTGTTGAGCATACGGATTCGGAGGCGGGTCTTGCGCTGGTTGGTAGGCTTGGTAGGGATTGTGGCTCTGGTTTCCCTGGCCTTGTTGGTTTCCCTGGTCCGCCCACGGGTTGTCGTTGTGGTTGGAGGCCATGACTGCAATATGTGTACTGCTCGACGTTCGTGTGATAGAGGTTTTGAAGATTCGAAAAGGAGTACAGCGCGCTTGTTTGGCAAGCTGGGAATCTTTGAGGCTCCGGGCTGACTGTTGGCTGACGAGTACGTGAAGGCGCGGTAGACGATGACGTACGCTTAGCGCACGTGCCTCTCCGCCCCACTTCGACCAACACAGGCCAGGCGCGTACTGGCTGCGACAAATAACAACTTCGGACCCAGGCGTGAAGCGCAGGTCGCACATCAAGACTGATTATCAAGAAGACAGCCTTGACCTTGCATCGCACTCGTATCACTATCACGCCTACAATGTACAACTTCCAGCGCGATGTGTGCAAGGACAGCTGCTGCCTCGCCGGAAGTGGACACCCCTTGCATAACGCGGGCTGCTCCTTCAAGCTGCTTCAAAAGTACTATATATGAGCAAGCCAGGTAGGATGCTTGATTATATCTTCATATTCACTGTATCAGTATCGATTCTCTTCATCGTTGCAGTTATGGCGGCGCTGAGCTTTCAGCCCTTTGTCCTCCGTTTGTTCAACGCGCCACTAGGTGTTGACTTCCTACGCAACTTGAGTGCCAAGATCTCGCCTTTCTTCGACTGCGAGCGCGATCGATCGTTTGCGTATATCAGCCATAGTAAGAGGAGAGCCTTACGGCAAGAGATGATAGAAAAGACGCTGGAGGCCAAGAGGCGTGGTAGGCGATATTGTGCATTTTACTCGCCGTGTTCAGCAGGCTAACAATAAATAGAGAAGCAGCAACAACGCGCCGAAGAAAAGATGAAGCAGATGCAAGCTAAGCCGTCCTGCAGAGAGAGAGCGCGAATCGGTGATGAAACTGAAAGCAAAGGCCACGCAAAATAAGAATGGTATGTTCTAGTTCAGTAGAAGTTTATCGCCCATGAAATCCATACACCAGTAAGTCCATATCGTTAATGCTTGGCAGGCGGGAAAAAGTAGTCGGCATATGAGTCTCATATCGATATAGACACTGCAGTATATCGATGGCGTGCATGCTTGTGACGACAGTTGTAGCAATCAATTATTCTCCTATCTCTGCCTGCTATTCTTTCGTCGCATGAAATCTTCCCAAAATTTTACCACACCTCGAACGCTACTCCATCCCCTTCTCTTGCTCGCTTCTCTTTGCCTGGTCTTGATGGTACTCCTAAACTCGTTCGATGCTGCTGGCGCCGATGGACCTCATTCTGGACAGCCTGTTCACGAGATGCATCACTGGCTGATCCATCGAAATCGCTTCGGGCGGCATAGATGTTATCTCCACTAGAGGTCGATCCATGGATTCTCAGTAACACGTGATGTGTGCGAAGCAGAGGATGGCAGTATTCGGTAAGGCTTTACCGACTCCTGGCCTCGATCAAAGATATTCTCCTGTCGTTCATCCTGCGATCTGGGAACATTGCGCGCGAGCGACTGAGCAAACCCGTGATCCGGAATCGGTATATCTTCGGGAATCGGTGCATGTAGATGAACAGCGCGAGGTGGCTGGATACTGGACCTCCTGGACCGAGAGTTTGATTGATGTCGTGCCTGCGTATTCGTGATACTCAAATGAAACGGAGGCAAAGGGTGCCGCTCGGTATGACGCCTCCGTGTACTGTCGGGACTCGATCTACCACGGCTCCGGCGGGAAGAACGATGCCTACGCCCGTGGTGAGAGGCCGTCTCAACTTCATAGTCCCTGGTGCTTGTCTTTCCATCGTCTGTATCGTTCTTCAAATGATTTGATCGACATGCAACCGGCTGAGCGGATTCGTGGTCTGGAATTGGCAGACCTTCAGCAGCGGGTGCATATGGATGATCAGCGCGAGGTCGTGGGGCACTAGGCCGCCCTGACTGAAAATTTGATTGCTGTTCTGTAGGTGTAGCTCCTCTTCCATCCCCATTCATAACATGTACCTGCTGTATGATCGCGGGCGCACCTATCGTCCCGAGATGGGGCGCAGGTAAAGCTGGCACTTCGTCATGATGCCTCTGTATACTGGCTGGGCTCGATCTACCACGCCTCCGGCGGGAGGAACGGCGCGTATGTCTGCGGCTACTGCCTTTTCCAGTCTTGTTGTCACTGGTGTCTGTCCTTCCATCGTCTGTGTCGGTGTTCAAGCAAAGGGAGCCACCCCCTGAGCTTGCACGTGGGTTACGTTCATGTGGTACGTCGCAGTACTCGATCTTCCCTGTTCCACATCCGCACGTGAGTAGTGTACCGTTCTTTTGCATATGATGCCGAACATTTGTAAGAAACCGACGCGGATGACGGAGGAAGAAAAGCGCAGTGTTGAACCCTCCAGTCTTCTCTGCACCAGGTGTCAACATCACGTCACAGCCCAAGGAGCCCGAGTTTTGGACGACGATCTTTGTGTCACCAATAATGTAAATGCCATTGTTACGAAGTGAAGAAGGTTCGTGGCGGCGAGATGATGAAGTGTGACAAATTCGTTCTGGCATCCTTGTGCGTACAGAGAGATTGAAGAGGTCGCCGGGAATGTGCTGATAGACATTCGGAATAACGTTGTGTAACGTGTCCAGATGTGGATGTTTGCGACACTGCTGGCGGTGGGCAACGGAAGTAGGGCGGGCGCAAACCATCTATGTTGTACGCTTAGCAGACGTAGTAAGTTATATTTACACTTCGCCGTTCGTCCTCAACGCACTGAGACGTTTGTACACAGGTGGCATCGCGATATTGGCTCAGGATACCGGGTTTCGGGGATGCGGCAAAGCAGATTGAAACTGCACGTCGATGAGCATAATAGAACGGGGCCATGCAGCGAAAATAGAACTGATAATCTTCGGAATGTTTCAAGCTAATATCATTAATCAATCAGTTACCGTTCGTCGGCTTGGATGCTGACAGTTTTCGGTGGAGGGCTGATCCCGAAACCTCTCAGAGGCACCAAACATTATTCTTCAACGCCCTGTGAACTTCTGACTAGCAAAACGAGAGGATTACGCAGGCTCCTCAGTCTTCGCCCGCTTGCCCTCCGCACCGCTATCGTCAACCTCCAACTTCCTCTTGCTACTACCGGCGTCATTTGACGCTGATGCTGCCGGTGCAGGCGCCTTGACCTTCTTCTTCACCATGCCCGAAACATCGTTTGCGCTCTTGGTAGCTTCCGCAATCTTTGCCTTTTGCGTCGCTGCATCTGCTCCCAACAGCCCACCGAGCAATCCCTTGAACACCGACGAGTCGATGCTGTCGAACTCCTGCTTGTTGGGATCTGACTTGAGGTCCACAAGACGGGTCTTGAGATCCTCGAGCATGCCCTTTTTGTCTTCGATGATGGCTTGCTTCTCCTTCTTCTGCTCTGGCTTCAGTGCGTCGGAACTGAGTGCTGCCTCCTCCTTCTTCAGGCGCGCTTCCAGACTTTGTATGGCGAGGTCTGTTTGTTCAGCAGCCTCCTTCCGCAGATCCCAGTTTATGCCATCTTCGTCTTCCTTTCCTTGCTCCTGCTTAGCGGACGCATCGGTTGTTTGTCCAGTCTGGTCTTCCCGTACTTTTGAGACGGATGCGAACTCGAGCGCAAGGGAAAGCGAGTAGTGGGCTTCTGTGACGTTCTCATGCTCGAAGGGGTATAGTTCCTCTTGCAATGCAAGCGCTTTGCGGGCGTCGGATATGGCGTCGTGGAACCGTTCGTTCTCTAGCGAGATCTCGACGAGGAAACCGTGGCAGTCGGCGATGCGCTCCTTGATGACGCGCGCCTTCGGGCTCAGCTCCGCCTTGCCTTTGCCCTTGTCTGAAGCGTCTCCTTCTGGGGCGTCTAATTGCCTCTCATACAGGACGCGGGCTAGCTCGAAGATCTCGTACGCGTTTCCGAGGTCGTCGTCGTCCTCTTCCTCCTCGCCATCTTGCATGTCGTCGTCTTCATCCTCGGAATCGGTCCAGTTCTCGTCGCCCTGAAGCTGGAAGAATGGCGTCTCTCCTACTGGCTTCTCTTTTGGCTCGGGCTTTGCGGCGCTTGAACCTTCACCCGCCTCTGCTTTCCCAGCCTTCTTTGCCTTTGGCTTCTTCTTCTCTTCTTTTGCCACCTTATTGCCTAGCACATCGCTCTTGGCGACTGCCGACCTGTAGAGCGCGCGCCCATAGTAGAAGAGGAGCTCGGCGTTCTCAGGCGCCATCTCGCCGTTGAGTTCAGCTTGGATCTCGACGGCATCGGCGTAGTGTTCGGCAGCGGCATCGTAGTTCTTGGTCGAGTAGTGGATAGAAGCAGCCTGCGACAGCTCTCCCATCTTCTCTTCTGTTCTGGGCATGTCCTCAGTCTCGGTGACGGTCGCGAGCGGTTCAGTGGTAGGGTCGGCCATTGCGTGAGATTTATCGTGTTTGTATGATATGTGCAGCGTATGCGACAATGATCCTAGAACTTGCAGGCCGTAAGAGTAAGCGTGAAGGATGTCGAGTGTCGTGTTTGGGCAAGAGGCTCGGTGGTTGCCAGGAAAAGTAGCTCCGTCGCTAGCGCGAAATCGCGCTGGAACGCGTCGCACGCGTAAAGTGGAATCCCATGCGCGCCCATTACCACATTGCGACAACACAACTTTACCTTCACCACTCACAATATGGCCACCTCAAGAAGACCAGAGAAGCCCTCGGCGGTACCCTCAGATCTCATCCCGTCCTCGTCGCCAGCGTTCGGAACCCCGGTTCATCCCATCAATCCCCGCAGAACCGCCCCCATACGCGCCCCGCCTGCACTCAAGCCAGTCGGGAAGTCCACCGTTCTGCCTATACTGCTTCCTCCGGCCACACTACGACCGCTAGCATTTCGAACGTTCACCAAAAAGCACAACCTTACCCTCACATCTTCTGCTCTCCAAGCACTAGCAACGTTTGTAGGGAAGCACTGTGGTTCGGGATGGAGAGAGGAAGGCCTGGCCGAAAAGGTCTTGGAGGAGATCGCCAAGAGCTGGAAGAAGTGCGGTGGTCAGGTCATCGTGGAAGGCGACAATGAGACGCTCAAGGGCATACTGAAGACGCTTGAGGGCTCAATGAGTGGAGGAAGGGTCGTCCAAGGCTCAAATCTGGGCAGGCAAAGCAGCTTCAACTTCGGGCCTGAGATAGCCGGTCAGATGAATCGCCCGAGTATCGACACCAACAACAGTTTCGGCATGTCCAGCCTGGAAGTAGAGGACAAAGATGAGGAAGAGGATCTGCTGAAAGATCCACGAGAGTGGATGAAGGTCATTGGCGCGTTTGAGCAGCCGAAGTTGATATACAATGCCACTCAGAAGCACTTTGAGAAGTATGTACGAGTCGAGAGAGAACGGAGCGTCTGCTAACTATGTCAGGTCTGCCAAAAAGCCATCGCTATTCCCAGATCCCTCACACAAGACCGAGCTCTTCCGTCAACGCTACCACATCGTACACCAGCGCATACTCCGCAACGAGACATTCCAAGCACCTACCTTCTCTACGGCTCGTTCTGCTACCCTCAACCGGACGGGATCAATCGCGACGTCACAAATGAACAGTATCACCCCAATTGCCAACTTGCTTGGTCGAACCGGAAGCACGCATTTGCTGCTAGGCATGCTCACAGTCTCGGCAACTGGTGCGCTTTCACTCTCAGACCTTACAGGCACAATCACGTTAGACATCCAACATGCCCGCCCAATCCCCGAGAATGGGGCATACTTCGCACCAGGTATGATTGTTCTGGTCGAAGGCAGCTACGAAGAGGATGCCGGAGCTACATCGACTCTAGGAGGCAGCGGCGGCATTGGTGGCACAATAGGCGGCAAGTTCCTCGGTTTCTCGGTCGGACACCCTCCCAGTGAACGCAGAACAGCAACCCTGGGCGGCGCCGAAGAGGTCGACAAGAACAGCTTGGCTGGACCAGCTTTCGGATGGACAGACTTCTTAGGTGTCGGTTCTCAGCGTGCAACCGGTACCCGTATGAACAAGATCGCATCAAAGCTTCTGGATCAAGAAACAGCACACAACATTGTCATAGCCTCAGACCTTCATTTGGACGTTCCATCGACGTTATCAGCCCTCCGTACGCTCTTACGCACATACACGCCCGATCCCACCGACGCTCACCCAGTCTACCCTCTCGCTATCATCCTGATGGGAAACTTCAGTTCGAAAGCCAGTCTTGCAGGGGTGCCAGGAACAGGCAGCATCGAATACAAAGAGCACTTCGACGCACTTGCCTCTGTCCTCGCAGACTTCCAACCTCTCATCGCACACACTACCCTCGTCCTCGTCCCCGGCGACAACGACGCCTGGCCGAGCGCATTCTCAGCCGGCGCCGCTACACCACTACCACGAAAACCCATCCCTACAATGTTCACGAGCAGAATCCGGAAAGTGGTAGCCGAAGCGAATCGCGAAATCTGGGGTGCAGGCAAAGCAAATGGCAAAGAAGGCGAAGTGATCTGGACATCCAACCCCTCACGCCTGAGCTGGTTCGGCGTAAAAGGCGAGATGGCGATACTACGAGACGACGTAGCCGGCAGGCTGCAAAGACAGTCGATAAGATTCAACAAGCCACCAGCCGATGTAGACGACGAGATGCCATATGCACCAAGTCACCAGCAGCAAGAAGCAGAGCAGCAGGACGCTATGGATCTCGATCTCAGGATGCCGCCACCCAAGCCACAGCAACAGCAACAAGATGTTGATCTTGACACACAGACAGCACGAGCGCTTACGCGGACTATTCTTTCGCAATCGCATCTCAGCCCCTTCCCGCTTTCGGCGCGGCCGTTACATTGGGACTTTGCACATACGCTCAACCTTTACCCATTGCCGACGAGCTTGGTGCTAGCGGATAGCGAAGCGCCGGCGTTCGTGGTGAAGTACTTTGGATGTACGGTCATGAACCCGGGGAGTATAGATGAGAGTGGTGGAAGGGGAAGGAGAGAAGGGAGGGCGCGATGGGTGGAGTTTGATATTAGGACTTCGGCTGGTGCGGTGAGGATGGAAGGGTGATATTAGGTAATGTGAATGTTTATGATCTTCTTCTCATCAGCGTTGCTGTTTTGTACATACAGGGCGTGCAGACTACATGGATGTATTGGTGTTGCGTTTCTATGCACAAGGATGCGATGTACCCACCGAGACTATGCGTTACGACAGAGATGCTGTTTGGAATATCGAGTATGCAACGCAAGAGTTCCATTAGAAATTATCTACATCGGTTCCCGCTCTTCCGCTCCATCCATCCAACATAAACACACATCAATTCCAATCGGTCATGTACAAAACTCAAGCTCAAAAAGCTCAAAAAGCGAGGGGTATTGCGGCACACGCGCACGTATACCGTGGCATCACTGAAGAAGTCCGCCCAGCCTGTACGTAGTAAAAAAGGTAAGGAAACTGGTATCATTGTTCTTTTCGAAGAGCTTGTCGAAGCCAATCGAGCGCTGAAAAGGAAAAAGGAAGACTATACAGAAGTACAACACAGAGCGTAGATAGAAAACAGGAAAATTGATGGTCGTCGTGGTTTCGGGCTCAGAGGCGTAGGGTAGGAGACTTAGACAGTGGGGGTGAAGCAGATCGATGACAGGTCAACAATTTGTTTGAGACACGAATAAAGGACGCAACGGAAATGTGCGAGCGGGTCGATACGGTAGACGACGAGTGTTCGATTCTGCGGTGTTTGGCATGCACGGTGGAAGCCCCATGGTGGTCTTGATGTTTTCTCGCAGATCTACAACACCGCGAATTAGCCATTAGCCAAACGCGCTCAATCGTTCAGTCCGAAAACCCGCCTTAGGCCTTGGAACTTCTTCTTCTTTCCGCTCCTGCCATAGGAGACCGAACGGCCCTGCGCGTCCACGATGGGTGCCGAGACGTTAGAGACGAGGCTGGAACGGGTGGCAAAACGAGGTCTACGGGGCGCGACACCATCTGAACTCACGGGACGATCGTCAGTGCCGATGGTGGGCGGAAGTGGCCATTCGGGAGTCTTTCGACGTTGCAGCTTAGGCGACCTTTGAGGAGAACTGGGTGTCGGGTCGCCGAATTCCTTGTCCTCGTCGATGGGCGTCATAGGGTGAGTCATGTCGCGGTTGCGTTGCGCGGGTGGCATGGGAATCTCGTCAGGCGCTTGAATATTTTGCACAGCCTGGGGTTGCGCCTGGACGGCTTCTGGTTGGGCTGTAGTCTTCTTCTTTCCCAGACCGAAGAAGCCACGCTTCGTCTTGGCCTTGCCAGCAGCCCCAGAGGAGGCCGAAGGCGCATATTTGCTGTCACGTAAGGAGCCAGCAGATAGGGCTGTACCTTGTGCGCCAGCATTGCCAGTGGCGCCACTGGTTGTGTTCGTCGCTGGTGCGGATTGCGCGGCCACATTCGGCGTTTCATCGTCGGCTTCTTCTTCCAGATCTGTGGAGTCGCCGTCTTCTTCGCCTGCTTTCCTAGGAATCCCTCGTACTGGCGCTAGACCTGGGGGCAGGGTGTAGTCGAGAGGCTCGTCATCATCTGAATCGTCAAATCGACTCTGGAAACGAGACGGCCGAGCGTCGTCATCTTCGTCGCTTGAATCAGCGAACCGACTCTTGAACGGAGCTTTGATAGCCTTGGCAGGTGTTGCCTTTTGCTTTGATGGCTTTGATGGCTTTGGTTGCTTGCTGAAAGTAGGCATTGGCTTTGCCTGCGTAGGCGACGAAGGACGCACATCAGGTCCTTTCCGGAATCTGCCCATTGGAGACAGAGATCGGATGCTGAACTTGGAAGATCTGACTGGTTCTGGGGTAGGAGAAGAGGGCCGCATAGACCTTCGCATGGCGGGCGACGGTGATCCTGGAGGAGAGATTGCGCGAACTTGCTTTGGCGCTGGAGCACTTGCTCGCATGGTAGGCGCAGGTTCTTGTCTCATTGAGCCACGCATGGTGTATCGTCCACTTTGTTCCCGTCCCCGCTTCCTGACACGCTGGAAACTGCTTGCAGACGCGTCTGAGTCACTGTCGTACGTAGGTGCTGGGGCGGCCATTGGTTTCGTAGCAGGGGCGCTTTGTGGTCTTCCCTTGCCGACAGCAGCAGCAGGCGGGATGTTCTTCTTCTGAAGAGCACCTCGAGGTTTGGTATCCATAGGTACCATGCTGTGTCGTGATGCTGCTAGACCCATGCCTGGCGCGGGTGAGGGATCAGCTGAACGCATGCTCTGTCGCATCTGAGGCTGTGCTCTAGGAGCTGCGGCTGGAGGTCCGCGCATACTCGATCGCATGGTTGATCCCATCTGAGGTTCGGTGCGTGGAGCCGTGTTGGGACCTCCTCTCATGGTTCGCTTCATGTGAATCTCAGGAGTATCTTCCCTCGGCGCCGCTGTTCGCAGCGATGTCTTATTCTGCGGTTCAGCTGGGCGCACCGACTGCGGTGCAGGGCTCTTCTTCAAAGCGGACTTGAGAGGTTTTGTCGGTGTTCGATCGGCCGATGCAGCGGTCCTTGGGGGTGGTACAGCAGTAACCTTGCGCTCTGGTGTGGTATCCGGTGTATACTCGCGTGTAGCAGATGGTCTAGACCTTTCGTCTGAGACTGGGGCTTGTGTGACTCGAGAGATCACTTCTTTTGCATGCGATGCTCGCTCGGAAGCTACTCGAGTCTGCTCCGATTGAGGGTCTGGCTTCTTCAGAGACGCGTTCACACCACTCCAATGCTGCTGAGTAGCGTTCCAGTCTTGTGTCGGTGTAGTGTCTGAATCGCGGTTGTCATCCACAGACGTGTCTAACTGGAGCTTCGATGTAGGCTTGTCCGTGGAACTTGGATTGGCATACTTTGAATGCATCAAGCCAGAAGATGCCGGAACGGCCGGACTTTCCATAAGTGCATTGATGCTACCGAACCCGCCTTCGCCATCGGTGAGGTCTTCATAGGCATCGCTGTAAACGCTGCTGTCATCCTCGGTAGTCTCGTCGTCATCCTCAGTCCGTGTGAAAGACTGTTGCTGTTGACTTGTTGAGTCCTGGTCGGGCATAGACGTTGCGGACTTAGTTGGAGTGGGGGTAACTGTGCGTCGGTCGGACTCAGGAACATCGTCGCCCCAGCCCCCAGGTATCGCCATATTCTGGTAAACAGGTTCAGGCTTCTCGTATGGGCTAGGAGTAGCAGGCTGGAGTGCGATGTTGGGCACCTCAACGATCTGTTCCGTGATTGGAGCGGCCGCTGCTGGTGTCTCCTCTTGTGACGTAGACAGGGACTTGGGCTCTGGAGCAGGGGGCTGCTTCGAGGCCTCCATAGGCTTATGAGTGTCTGAATAGTCGCTTGAGTCTGACACATACCCACTCCCTTCAACGGAGGTGACTTCAGGCGGTAGAGGGCTGTCTTGTCCGTGCTTCTGGGCAAAGTCTTCGGCAACAATGTTTCCAAGCGCGACGTCGCTGGAAGCGTTTGAAGTCGGGAAAGTCTCGGTGACCTTCTCAGCCATGTTCTCCTGCGGTCGTCGCTCCTTCTCGCGTATGCTGCCGAACGATGGTAGAGCAGGGCGTGGCTTCATGAAGTCCTCGAACTCGTCCTCTTTTTCGGCTATGGGACTCCACTTGGACGCACTGAGACCTCCGTGAGGCTGCGCAACTGTATCGACCTGTGTAGGTTTGCTTGGCACTACCGGATCCTCCTCGAAACTAACACGCACAGTCTTCTTCTTCTTCCTGCCTCCATCGTCAGACGCGGTGTCAGATGCATCGCTTGGGGCAACTTTGGCAAAGAGACGTCCGTTCGAAGTAGCAGGCGATTCGCCGCGGCGCGATACCGAAGGCGAGCTCTTCAAGGCAGATTTCGCAGGGGATACTGAGCGTGGCAGCGGGTCGTGTTTGGTGCCAGCAAGTTCGACAGCTACAGGCGCAAAATGGGCAGTGCGTGGTGGGCTCAGCGAAGTATGCCGATCGTTCGTGTCACGAAGGCTGCCACCACCATTAGAGCTTGCAGGTGTCGAGTTGGCTGGGGCGGCTATGCGAGGGTACGCGCTGTCCTGGTTGATAGCGAATTTGGGCGAATGTGCCTCCTCTTCGTGGCCGGCTATAGTGCCATATCCAGAGTCGTCCAACCTGCGACTGGTGTTTGCCTGCTCCTGAGGTGGGAAGTCGGCATCAACGAAGTCATCGGAGTGTCTCGTTGCTGTAGCGGTACTGGGTTGCGGTTCGGGTGTGCGCGACACGGGTATCGGCTCTTCTCTTCTCTGCGGCGCTGGCTGTTCCTGGCGAACATAGTGGCGTATAGGACTCGGCGAGCCGCGGCCCATCTGGTTCTCTGGTATGTGGACGGAGTGAAAGGTGTCTGCATGCTGTGACACGAATTGTCGCGTGGGCTCGGGCTCGGGCTCTTCGTGCAGCTCTCGATGACGGGCCATGGCATCTTGCTTATGAATGAATTTGCGCGTCGAAGGGTCGTAAATGGCATCCGGTGAGTTCGGATCGACGGGTCGAGGGGCTTGTCGCGGCACATGTGATTGCGCCTGTACAGCAGAGCCAGATGGCTTGGCGCGCATACTGCCACTCGACAGTCTTGCGCCTTGCAGACCCTGTGAAATCTGGTGTGTTTGCACTGGGCGCTCCGAGGCACTCTGGACCGATCGTTGGGCGTTCTGGAGGTCGTAGCTGGAGACACCACTGGACGTCTTTGGTCGCGATGTCGAGGCCATGCGCTGGACCGCATCCTGATTCACCACGGGGCCGCCAAACCATCCTTTGCTCGAGGGCGGAGAGGGGTTCTGGCGTGTGCCCACGGCGCCCGGGGACATTGGGCGGGAGAA
Organism: Alternaria triticina; assembly: GCA_022609215.1. Taxonomy (NCBI): domain Eukaryota; kingdom Fungi; phylum Ascomycota; class Dothideomycetes; order Pleosporales; family Pleosporaceae; genus Alternaria; species Alternaria triticina. The sequence goes on from JAGKPX010000005.1 coordinate 664,663, forward strand.
GTTTACGGATCGCAACGCGTCGTCCTCCTCGGACACCTGAGCGAGATGGCTAGCAGGCCGTTGCCCTCTCCCAGTCGGGTTGGCGCCCCTGTCCAGGCTGACGCCTCTGCCTCTGCCTCCTGGCGCGGGTGATCCTCCACGGTACGTAGGCTCGAGGCTGGACGCACGCCGATGGACGACGCTGCCCTGCTGCTGCACGTTCTTTGGCACTGGCGGGACCGGCGGCGCATCTGCATCCGCTGGACTTCCTCCGGCGGGTGATGGCGCGCGAAAGGAGCGCTCCGTCATGGATCCTGAGCTCGACTGCCGGCGCAGGGGGCCGGGCTGTTGTCGCGAGACGCTGCCGTTTGACGAGAGCGAGCCGCGGCGGGCCATGCGCTTCGTGACTGTGTCGCCTACGGGGGTCGGGGTCGTGACGTGGGTGCGCAGGGCGGCGGCCGCAGCAGCCGACGAGAGGTCGCCGTTGGATTCGGCATTCTTGATGAAGGCCTTGGAGGCGGCGAGCGAGGCGGATGCGCTGGGCGGAGGGGCTCGCTGGGGCTGCATGGGCGACATTTGTTAGCATCGCGTCGCCATACGCCTGCGGAGCGCGCCAGGAGGTTTGCGCGCGCACACAGAGAGCACCTACCGGATTCGACGCTGCCCGTCGTCGCTTGCCGAACATGGTGGCGGTGGTGAATTAAAGATTACTGCAGTTGCGGCTGGCGCTGCATTGCCGTGTGTTGCGATGGTGTGGTGGCTTTGGAGATGCAGGTGCAAGGGTCGTCTAGATGATGTCACGCCTGCGGCGGAACCGTGCGGCCTGGGTGAAAGAGTGGAAAGCTACCTGCGTCAAACCGCCAAACGAAAAACAAATCACGGGCGTCTCACGTGGGGAAGGATTGGAAGGGTTGGAAGTGGGAAAAGGGCTCCGAGATGCTTCTGGGCGGAGTCGACTTGTTGTAGCTAGCAAAACAAGTAAGAGGATCGTCATGTTCCCGGACACCCCAAAGCTTAGGTCGGACGTGTTGGCGCCGCAGAGGCCCGCAAAGCCTCGCCCCGGCGCATTTGCATCGTCACAGAAAGTGTCAAACACCTCATCGTCTCAGCTACATGGTCAAACAGGCACGCATGTCGAGGATGCGGCTGTTGCACGCCCAGGGAAGGCGTGGCTCGACGCTGCCAGATGCAGTCTAGACGTGGCCCAGAAGAGACATGCATTGTTTACGTTCTGAGTCTCTTCACCCTCACACCTGGTGCTTGCTCACATTCATCATCGCAAACGCGCACGAACTTCTCCTGAGACTCTGCCGGAGCGGCAGCAGTGCTTTTCCACGAGCCTGTTTCTTCTCTCACGCGCCGGTACTTTCACGGTCCCTGATTTGCACCTCTCCAGCTAGTAACAACCCTGAGCCCCAACACCATTCTAGCCAGTCCCTATCCGGCGCCACTGACGTAGCCGATATCTCCAAGAGCAACCGTCGTAGCGCCGGGCGCCGTACGCTTTGTGATTCGCGATTCTCTTCCAAAACATGCGCAGACGTCTACAGCGTTTGCCTGTCAAACGTCGCACAGGCACCCATGTCCAGTTCCAGGAACTATTGCGACACCATGTCAAATACAGATCGATTTGATCATTGCAACGTGGAACGCGCATTTTTGCGCAAGGCCATGTGGGCTAGGATCGACGAACTGGCCCACCCAGAGCTCGAGAAAGATCGCCCAGACCGCACATCTCTTCCCCCCACTAACTGCTAACATCGTGACGATTGACCAGCACTGCCACCTCCCGGTTCATCAAACAGAAAGCGACCGAGTGTATACTTCATCCGTGCGTCTACCCTACTCCATTCGTTTCCCGATTTGCTTTCGTCTGAGACTCCATCAGCATGGCATCACCAGCGCCGCGCCTGCCGCCTTTGCCATTACCAGACGGCATCGTCGAGAACTATGTCTACTGTCCATCAAATGGCATCACCTTCCACACACTCGAGGCTGGGTATACTCCCCAACGCGATAAGCCTCTCATCATCTTATGCCACGGTTTTCCGGAGCTTGCGTTCTCTTGGAGGAAGGTTATGGTGCCCATCGCTGATGCCGGCTATCGTGTGGTAGCCTTCGATCAACGTGGCTACGGACGCACCACCGGATGGGACAACTCTTCGTTCCCTAACACCAACTTGTCCCAGTTTGCTCTGACCAATGTCGTCCGTGATGTGGTTACACTGGTTAATGCTCTGGGTTATCGGGAGGTGAAGTGTATCGTCGGGCACGACTTCGGTGCTGTCACTTCCAGCATGTGTGCTCTGATGCGTCCAGACCTCTTCAAGAGCGTTGTCATGATGAGTCATCCTTTCAAAGCTCCTGCACAGCTGCCATTCGATATAGCCCACGGTGGCGCTCGCGAACCTGCGCCATCGCCTGACATTCACGCTGAGTTGGCAAAGCTGCCCGTGCCAAGGAAGCATTACAAGTGGTATAACAGCACTAGTACAGCCGGGGCCGATTGGATCAATCCAGGCCAGGGGCTGCATGCCTTTCTTAGGGGCTATCTTCATGTCAAGTCAGCCGACTGGGAAGACAACTCACCACACCCTCTCAAGAGCTGGACGGCTGAAGAGATGGCCAAAGTACCCAATTACTACATTATGCCGCTGCACCAGTCAATGCCCGATACTATTGCTGACATGATGGCCAACCAAGATAGCTCGGCGACTGAAAGATGGATGCCTGACCAAGACCTTGATATCTACGTCCAGGAATGGTCAAGGACAGGCTTCCAGGGCGGTCTCAATTACTACCGAATCACCACCGATCCACTTCTTCAAAAAGATCTCGAGCTATTTGCGGGCAAGAAGATCGAATGTCCAAGTACCTTTATCTCAGGCGCGAGGGATTGGGGTAATTATCAGCAGCCTGGGGCCCTCGAGGCCTATCCCGAGTCATGTTCAGACTTTCGAGGGATCCACTTGATCGACAACGCAGGACACTGGCCCCAACAAGAACAGCCGAAGAGAGTCGTTGAAGCGATATTGGGGTTCGTTCGCTATCTTTAAGTCAATTGCAGCTGCGGCGTATACGATGCTTGACGAAATATGCGATTCTCCCAACTTATCAACTATGCGGCTCCCGATCGTCCGCATATTTAAAATCCGATTCAAGCCACCAACAAAGGGGTTCCTTCCGTTTCAGATCAGAGATGACCATCTTGTTGAGGCTGCTACGCCGCTACGCCGCAATTCCTTCTCATCTTCGGTCGGCTAGAGTTGCCGCCCGTTTACTCGCCGTTACCCGAGCCGAGGCCGGCAGTCAGGTTCGTAGTTCAGCACGACTCGAAAGACTCGTGATGTGCAGTATTCCAAAGCTTCGTCGCAGTCAAAATCCACTACTGTCGCAAACAGAGTTAAGTGCTGCAACATCAGTACTCCATCGCAGCAATCGGAAGGAAGAAAATCAGGCTGAATACCAGTCTAAATTTCACAACTTCTCCACAGTAGGTACATACGCGAGCTTCTATTCTCAAGAAGACGGAAGGTACATATGCATTGCATCGACGGCAAAGACGGCCTTTGCGGTTTGTTGAGCGAGAGGATTCGAAAAAGGCTGCACAATGACATTGTATTTAGCTGCTCGAGCTAAAAGTGAGTACGTTTACGATCGCTTAACTGCAGACATGTGGCGTGGGCATCCGATTCCCCTGATCTCGCATGCAG